>CM060932.1:309873554-310500826 GCA_030765085.1 Allium cepa | reverse complement strand
ATATTGAGTGATGATTATAGTGATACTGGGTGATGATTATAGTGTTTTAAGTTAGGTGAAAGTTAAATTAGTTTATGGTTATGTTGAAAATGATGATTAATACGTATTAGTTATGGTAATATTTGCATTAGTTGATTTTGATTGGTGGTTTGATTTTAAAATTAGTGTATATTATTGATGAACATGCTTGTTTATATTTAAGTTTATGACAATATTTGTTTTTATTTAAAATAATGTGTATAGTTTACGCCAAAATTAATTGTATAGTAATTAATACATATCTTGATAGATTGGTACAGTTAACGATAATTTAATTCAGAAGTGCTAATTATAAGTGTTATCGTAGTTTAAAATAAATATAATCCGTTGAATGAATTATAAAATTTTGAAATGAGCGTAATAACAATGAGCTAATTATTCAGTGAAAGTTAAAACACGTTTTAAAATTTAGTTAATAAATATAATGAATTAATTAATTATAAAATATTTTGTAGTTGTTAGAAGAATAATTAGAAAATATGTTTTATTTATGTAAATCCCTTAGAGATATTTTGGCCCCGTCTGACAAGAGTTGTATATGATCGTTATATGGATATTCGTTTTTTCCAAGAACGGACATTTATATTCATCTGATACAATATTTGTTGGATTTGTTCTAGTATTTGGACAAGTTACAAACACAATAAAGTAATCACATTTTGTAAATCATTTCAGTTTAAACGATTTACAAAATTTTCGTGGCACTTCCTTTTTGTTCTCTGTGTACACGCATTTTGTGTACGATACATGGAATAAAGGGAAGTGCTGCCGAAATTTTGTTGAATCGTTTAACCTGAAATAATTTATAAAATGTAATTACGATATTGTGTTTGTGATGGGAAGTAGGATGACCGGCCGTCAATGAATTATAAAATGTTTTTCAATTGTTAAATAGTTGATTTAATGACAAATTATAAATCAATCGTAAAATACTGTAATATGAAGTGAAGTGTTTACTTGAATCTTCTAACATATTTTATCAAATCAGAAAAAATGTTCGATTATTTTCTCGATCGTAGTTGGATGTATGAAGTCCGAACTGGTATGAAATGATCAATAAAGGAACATTTCTGTAACGGTGTACATGAATTTATTAGATTCGCTAAATCTAATAATCGGAATAACGATGAAATTCGTTGTCTGTGTAGTAAGTGCAAACATTTAAAGCATTGGAAATCAGATGTAATAGAAGTACATCTGTATAAATTTGGTTTTGTGCCGAATTATTACTTATGGGATCGTCATGGAGAACTTGTTGAACGTACACCTAATCCTGTAGTGTTAGAGGACAATAATATTATGACGAATCCAATAGAAAATATGGTGCAAGATGCAGCACGGTCGATGTTTTCTACCATTGATCAGGGCGATGATGACAATGATAATGTTGAAGAAGAACCGACCGCGCAAGCTAATTTTTTTTTATGATTTATTGGATTCTGCTAAGAGGCCCTTGTGGGATGGTTGTAAAAGCGGAACCGAATTATCCGTAACCGCCGAATACAGCACTATGAAATCAAAATTCAACCTTATAGAAGCTGGATTTACAGCAGTTGTACAAGCTGCAAAACGACACATGCCACCCAATAATTTGATGTGCGATAGTCATTATAAAGTGAAAAAACTTATATCTGCTTTTGGATTGTCATACAAAAAGATAGATACATGTATAAAATATTGTATGTTGTATTGGAAAGATGACGTTGACCTTAGAAAATGCAGAATATGTAACGAGGAAAGATTCAAACCGAGAAAAAAAAAGAGGAAAAGAAGTTCCATACAAGAGAATGCATTATTTACCTATCACTCGTAGACTTCAAAGGTTATATGCATCTTCTGCTACGGCATGTCATATGCGATGATACAGTGTTAGAACACTAGAAGAAGGAACTTTGATACATCTATCTGATGGAGAAGCATGGAAACATTTCGATAAGACTTATCCTGCGTTTGCTGCAGAGAGCCGTAATGTCAGACTCGGTTTATGTACAGATGGATTTTCATCATTCTCTCAGTTTGGTAGTAAATACTCATCATGGCCTATTATTGTTACTCCTTATAATTTACCTACATGGATGTGTATGAAAACTCCGTATATGTTTCTAACGATTGTCGTCCCCGGTCCCGATGATCCGACACAAGGAATTGATGTTTATCTACAACCATTGATCGAAGAATTGAAAACACTGTGGCATGAAGGAGTTGAAACATACGACATTTCAAGAAAAAAGAATTTTCGTATGTTCGCTTATTTATTATGGACTATTAGTGATTTTCCTGCGTATGGGATGCTTTTAGGTTGGAGCACAGCTGGACGTCTAGCTTGTCCTCATTGCATGGATGAAACATGAGCATTTTCATTAAAGTATGGAAAGAAAATTTCTTGGTTTGACTGCCATCGATGTTTTCTACATGTTAATCATAAATTTAGAACGGGTAAAAAGAACTTTAAAGCAAACAGAGAAGAGAGTATACTACCACCGAAGGTTTGGTCAGGTGAAGAGATATATGAAATCGTAAAAGACTATCCAAAGATACATGAAACTGGGATATAAGTTGAAATTGCAGGTAAATCAGACATTCATAACTGGTGCAAACAAAGTATATTTTGGGAGTTACCTTACTGAAAAGATCTGCTACTCCGGCATAATATTGACGTTATGCACAATGAAAAAAACGTGTTCGATAACGTGTTTAATACAGTTTTGAATGTAAAGGGGAAAACTAAGGATGATGTGAATTCGAGACGTGATATATTACACTTTTGTAAGCGGCCCGAACTTCATTTGTATGACAATACAAAAAAACCCAAAGCATGCTATGAGCTAGATAACAAACAAGTAAAACTCGTGCTAAAGTGGGTGGAAGGAGTAAGATGTCCTGATGGGATTTCTTCTAACCTCCGTAGATGTGTTGACTTTAAAAACAGTAAATTGAGTGGGATGAAAAGTCACGATTGCCATATAATGATGGAATATTTTTTCCCTGTGCTTTTCAAAGAACTGTTGCCTGGCAAAGTATGGAGTGTTATAACAGAATTAAGTATGTTTTATAAACAACTTTGTTCGACGACGTTAAATGTAGATCGCATACGTAAACTTGAAGTAGAAATCCCTATACTGCTCTGCAAACTAGAAAAAATATTTCCGCCAGGTTTCTTTAATGTAATGGAGCATTTACCTGTTCATCTACCATCCGAAGCACTTCTTCGAGGTCCTGTGCAGTATGGATGGATGTATCCATTTGAGAGGTAATTTTGAATATCCGCAATATGAAGTTTGCTTAAAATTTAGATTTATATACCAAAACAGAAATTAAATTAATTTTGTTATAGGTACTTGAATCATTTGAAGAAGAAAATTAGACAAAAAGCACGAGTAGAAGGTTCAATTTGCAAAGCGTATCTGGAAGAAGAATCTTCATTTTTTTTCTCACATTACTTTAGTAACGATGTGAACTTATCGTTTGTCAGTATTCCCCGTAATGATGAAGCTGTTGAACATGATTCTTCTCAAACAATGTTATCTACTTTTGGACAACAAGGCCGACCTGCTGGGAAATGTGTGGAAATATGGTTAGACGATAAAGATTTCCATATAGCACACACATATGTTCTTTTAAATTGTGTTGAAGTTGCACCATTTGTCAGGTAGTACTAAATTCATGTACAATTTAATTATACGTATATATATATATATTAATTTTGATGGGGAATAATACATTTTTGCAGTATATACGTATCACAACATCCATCTGGCGATCTCAGTAAAGATTTTGCTAAATGGTTTTCAAAATACGTATATGATCCAAAAAACTCTGTTGTTGACGAAGGATTACGACATATTACTATTGGACCAAAAAGAAATGTGAAGACTTATCCAATATTCTTCGTCAATGGATTTAAATTCAACACCAAAGATTACGGTGCTGAAAAATTAACATATAACAGCGGTGTATTTGTTAAAGGCAGTGATGATCCAAAGGAGCATATAAAAGATTTTTATGGCATCTTAACACAGGATTTAGAGTTGACATATTATATACAACCTGTAGAGAAAGTTTTTTTATTCAAATGCAATTGGTTTAGCAATATTCCTGGTTCTGGAATTAACGTGCACAAATATTACAAGCTCATTGAAATAAAGCATACCTCGCATTACTATAAGTATGATCCTTTCATATTAGCCAAGCAAGCATTACAAGTTTATTTTGCTCCGTATCCATCCTTAAAAAAAGATAAAGCAGATTGGTGGGCTGTTATTAAAACAAAGGCAAGATTTACATTTGATGGAAATAATATTCCAGATGAAGCAGCGTATCAAGCAGATCTGGAGCCAAATACTGAAATAATAATAACTGACGATGTTGACGTAGGATCGTTGAATGATGAAGCGAATGTTTTAATAGATGCATTTGAAAGTACCGAAGAAAACGATATAGAGTACGAGACCGAGTCTGAATCAGAAAATGACGAAGACTGATACATTATACTGTTTTTTTAATATATGCATGTATGATGTTTTATTTTGAGTAATGTATTAAGAATGATGAATGCGTTCTGGATTATTCTGAGCTATGTAATAATAATGATTTTGTTATGTATTATCATTCTGTTTTATTTTGACCTATGCGTTATTCAGAGCTGTGTAATAATAATAATGATTATGTTCTGCATTATTCTGAGCTATGTAATTACAAAGAATGATTATGATGATTAATGGAACATGTGTTGTAATAATAATTTGTTTTCTTTTCATTATATGATATGATTATGTTTGTGGCAGATATGTCTCACAGAAGGCGCAGTACATCTCAGCCTTCTCCTTCGCCTTCTCATGGCACAGGTCCCAGCGATACGACTCCGGACTTACGCCTTGAGATAGAGATAGTTTCCAAGAGTGTTGGGTAAGTATCTAATTAATTTTAATTATATTATTTAAAATATATTAATTATATACATCAACATTTATACAGGGGTTTCGAAATAGAGCCGGCGGATTACATTCTTCAAATTTCAAAGCAATCCTATAAGAGTAGGCTGTCTGGTTGCTGGCCTTACTGGGACGACATCCCAGGCGAAGTGAAGAACGTTATAGTTGCTGATTTGATGGTAAGTAAAATTTTACATTTCAATTTAAAATTAGTATACTGTATATAATTCAAATTATTTTCAATAAGCAGGCTGCAATACGTGTCCGCCCGGAAGATAAGACTGTCTTCTTCAATCATTGGAATAAGAGGATGCAGAAAAATTACAGGGAGACTCTTTCGAAGGCCAAGCTAAGCGGAAAAAAACCCAGTTGGATGGGTAATGATGTTTGGGCTGCATTTGTCACCCACTGGGAAAGTGAAGCTGTCAAAGTAAGTTATGTATTGCTGTATTGTTAGTATTATTTATTTAAATTATGTATGTTAGTTGCATTATTAATTTAATTAACCGTGTATGTAAATTAACAGGAAATAGCAAAGCGAAATAGCGCGAACAGAAATAAAAATCCTTTGTTACACCGTGGTGGGTCCAAGTCATTCCAACAATGGCGGAGGGAATTGGTAAATTTGTAATTTGAGTTTATAAACTGTAATATTATTTAATCATATTAGTAACGTTTTTTATTCATGTATAATTTAAGCATTCAAGAACCGGACAGGAGCCTACAATGGCCCAGGTTTTTAGAGTCACTCATGCGGTGGAGGAGACCGATGATGATGGGAATGTCACCTATCAGTGGATAGATGCGAAGGCTGAATCTGTTACGGTAAATATGTTTATTCGCAATGACAACGTTTCACATTCCTTTAGTAGTGTATAAGTAAATTGTATAGCTATATATTGAGTCAAATTTGTATTCATAATTGCAGGGTAGATATGAAGCGGAGCGGGCAGCGATGGCGCAAAGAACTGGACGGGAGGATATTACGCTTAAAGAGTCCAATCAAATATGAGATAGAATTATTGATCTGCCTTCTCGCAATAGGTGTTATGGATACGGCAATCAGGAGGTAAACTGTTTTAATAACTTATATTTGAATTTAATATAGCCGTTGCGAGCGTGAATTAGAACTAGTTTGTTTGATCGTTTTACAGGCTCTTAACTTCTAGAGGGCTTACAAGAAATCTATGGCCGAGGAGGAGATAGCCCAGATGCAACGACAGCTGGACGAGATAAATGATTGGCGACAGAGCTTCTTGTCTCAGCAGATAGATGAGCGCACTGCCGCATTCATTTCAGAGCATGGGACCATGCCAGGGTCTTATGGTGGTGGTGGTGATGATCCTGATGATGATGATGCTGATGATGATGCTGCCGATGATGATGAGTAGGTATGTTTTGTTTATGGTTATTTTTTTTGGGCAAGATGGTGGTTTTAATGGATATTTGTTGGACTTGTGTACATATGTTGGTGTGTACTTATGTTGATTGATGGACTTGGTAGTTTGTTTGGTGTTTTGTGTACCTATGATGTTGGTGATGGATATTATGTGTGATGGATTTGAGATGTATGGATTTGTGTTAGTTGATTATATAGTTGCGTGATTATTGATATATATGTGTTTTATTTGATTATTTGCGATGTATTTGGTTATATGATGGTTGGAATGGAATGTATACGATGGATTGAAAGTGATTATTGTGATGTGGAATGGTTTGCGACGACAGAGGTTGGAAGAGTGAAAGCTGGCTGCTGGAAAACAAAAAAGTTTCAGGTTTGCAACGGCTCGCAACGGCTAGCAACGACTATCTTGTTCCGGCTAGCAACTGTTGGCAACGGCTAGCAACGGCTATCTGGTTCAGGCTAGTAACGGTTAGCAATAGCTATCTGGTTCCAGGCTTGCAACGGCTCGCGACGCCACGTGACGACCAGGATTGTAACTAACTGTTGCCACGTGGACAACTGCTCGTCGCCACCCGTTGCTAAATTGGTAACGGGAGCCGTTGCTATTGCCGTTGCTGGAACAAGTAGCAACGTGCTTAATAGCAACAACTTTTAGCAACGGCTGGCAACGGCTAGCAACGGCCGCCAACGGCTATTTGCCGTTGCTATGCCTTCTGTTCCTTGTAGTGGCGATTCCTTTTCTTTTTCATATATTTTAACCACATAAAAATCACAACATCTGTTTGATTTGTAACAATATAGGGGAAAGGGATTCGGAATATAAGCAATCCCATACGTGAAACAACATTAACCGTCTCAAAGTTGGTCGAGAAATAAAAAGCAACGAAGAAGATGAAAGGTCCATAAAAAACAAAGCTGTGTCGTAACGTGGATGTTTGTGTAATAGTGATAACAGTTGGTTTCGAAGAAACTCAAGCAGCTAAACGAAAGTCACATATTACCAAAACCACTCATATATATAAAGATATATAGAGTAATAAATCGAAGTTAGAAGGAAATTACCATTGACAGCAGAATGCGATGTCAGTCATAAACCTCTACGGCATCATCTGCGCCTTCCACAGCAAGATCGTAAGAAACAGATTGAACATCAATTTATGATAAAAATTTATTAGCGTTAAATTTAGTAATTAAAAAACCTGAATCATAGATAAGGAACATCATACCAGCAAGATTTGTAAAGACTTCCTTGTAAAAAATATTTCGCGGGTATTTTTGAAAACCCGATTTGGTCGTGCCGATCAATATCTTCAACCCTGACATTGATGTCGTTCTAGAAATTGCTACATACAACTGTCCGTGTGTGAAAACATGGCTTGGCAAATAAATTCCAACTTGCACCAAAGTTTGTCCCTGACATTTGTTAATTGTCATTGCAAAATAAACTTTAACTGAGAATTGACGTCGACGCAGGACAAATGGCCACTTTGTGTCGTCAGAGGTTAAAACTATCATCGGAAGCAAATATTTCCTACCCACATTGTTCCTAGTTACAATCTCAGTTTCAATCACTTTTTTGGATAGTTGCGTAACAATTAATCTTGTACCATTATATAAACCTGGTTTTGGTAAAGATTCCTCATCAACATCATCGGCACACCCACCTTCAAATGTTATTCATGATTTGGCAGGCCAGAAAGTTGTAATATGTTTAAAAATTTAGGAGGATATAAAAGATGATGTTCATCGGCTGTATCCGACATATGACTGATTGAATCCGCACTGTAATAAATTTGCATGGAACCACCAACCAGATCAATTGCATAGGAATTAGTTTCCTCAATGCAATCGTTTGTTGGAGTCAGGATACACCTATCTCGCAAATAAGACTTTTTTTAAAATATTCCTATCCAAATTAGGATACGTGATTTCCACAATTTTATGAATTGCATCATCTGCGTCCGGTATAAGATATTCATCAGGTATTTGAATCCAAGAAGGTTCTTCATCCATGTCTAACGACATACACGACACCGTCCCTTCACCCACATCTACTATCCATCTGGAAACGATGAAAGCTTCACTCTTTCATCACATGTTAGGTTGTTAATTTTCAATCGCATATTTGTTGCAAGCATAAAAACTTTACACTTTTGCCACAATGGTGAATAATTTTTAGCAGAGCGAACAATCATTTCTCTTGTTCCTTTACGAACAACAGGCAGTGTCAGCCTAAAAATCCCACCCAGTATAACTGTTTTCCTACCAAAAATTTGACAATCTTCGTTATTTGAAGCAGAAGAGACTACATATGACAATGACTTTTCAAATGCTTCAAGTGCATTTCGGTGAACCATAGGAGCCTCAGCGCAAATAATCAAATCCGTCTGCCTAAGCAAATCAGCCAAACACGACTGCTTAGAAATATTGCAGGTGGGTGTGTCATAAGATTTATAGGAATTTTGAACTTTGAATGTGCAGTTCTTCCATCGGAAAGTAGAAGTGATGCAATACCAGAAGATGCTACCGACAATACTATTCTACCTTCTGCCCGTACAGTGCGTGTTATAATATTCCATAAAAATATCTTCCCAGTCCCTCCATTTCCATAGACAAAAAAACACTTCCATTGTGGTTGCAAACAGCATAGATTACGACATCAAAAACCATTTTCTGCTCTGTATTTAGCAACGACACTGATTGTTTGGCTTCCATACGTAGTAAATCACAGTCATAGTCCACTTCATCGGATATTAGTGTGTTATCTACTGAATGAAAATTTGCGAAGTTGTCATCCCCTAACGACCAATACTCGGTTATTGATCTGTTGTTTCCGAGCATAATCTTTTCTAGAGCAAGTAATGCTTCTAATCTCACTGTATTCGCAGACACCTCATGTGACCCACCTCCGTTCGTTCGTACCTACCTCCATTCCATATCCTCGCTACACTTCTTCCAATATTTATTCCACAGTTGTTTAGGATTTTAAACCTCGCAAAAAGACAACAAAGTCGCAAACATTTCTCTTACAGAATTTGGGGATGCTCAGTTTGCAGCTTCAGTCAGTGCCTCGTCCCACTTATTGTCATCCTCTAACAAACCACGTGCAATGCATGCATCTTTGAAGGTATTGCAAACAACACCATTCATTGTTCTAATGTCTTCATAACATGTAGGGCCGCAAATGATGTTTAAAAGCATATGTAGATAAACCTCTTCCCTGACATAAGATGTGCATAATATATTCTACCAAGACAATCCGCTATCTGCCTCATCCTCCATTCCTTCATAGACTTATCCCATACCCACGTAGTAGGAAAATCAACATAGGTAAGCTGTCGAGTTGCGTCATACGTTCTATCAGTTTATAACCACTGGTTAACCATAGGTTTGTGGATTTTATGTCTGCCTTGGACGTCATTTAAATGTTCTGTTTCATCAAAATACACAATTTGCTCTCCCAGCAAATGGAACATCAACCTCTCCACTGTCGGAGTGCTATATTGACATCAAACTCATATATTCTTCAAGATGCCTTCGAAGCAAAAATATATCTACGGTCCAAATAAGTTTTTACTTCATCGATCTCCTGAACTAACGTGCATTCTTTGTTTGTACTATCTTCGATAACAATAGTTGATCTGTCATGACCCTTGTTGACGTACTTAAATATGTATTTAACTGACCTTGCCCTGTTACATATCTCTACATTAATACGCGCTTCATATTTGACAACTAAATCCACATTATGAGGTATAACCCAACCATTGTCTTGCACGAACCCATTTGCTGTCTCTGTTGAGAACCCATTGTTCCTTCGTCAATAAATAGGAAACCCAATCATGTCAAAGCTGGTTTCGTTGCTATATTGTTTATGATAATGCTTGGAGAAAGAACCATCCACTATGCAAGCACATCTAGGATTCGTATAACCGCAGGATCCATGAATCATGTACGGACATACTGACTGATAAGCAAATGGATCTGCATTTTTATCTGGTATCCCAGCACTAATTACTACGTCAACTTGCTAACAGTCTTTGGTCTCTGATCACCAAACACAAATATAAGTATATGGGCATGCGGTGGTCCCCTCTTCTGAAATTCAGTTATGTAAACAACTGTAAATAAAGGAAAAACAAAAATCAGTTATGTCAACGGAAGTAAAAGAAAAAAAATGTGAAAAAATCAGTAATAAATTCTCGAACTTACATGCTTTGACTTTTCCAAAATGACATTCAGTCTTTATGTCGTGCATTAGCTCCATAAGCTTCATGTGGAAAACACGTGAAACAATGTCCGGTCTATCCTCCACTTTCTGATCGGGAATGGTTAGTAAAGCCATTTCAATCTCGGGCCACTTTGAATTACATGTAAACGTTACAAAAAATTCTAGGGATTCCACTCACCGACATATAGCCATAGCATCCTGATAATTTTATACCATGTAGCTAGGACCGCCTGTGAAAGAGAAGGGTAAAATAACCTTTCTTCCTATCGCGCGTGCAGTCGTGTCACCAGCCGTAATTGCATACCCCTGTACAATTCACATCTTAACATACTTTGATTATTCTTAACCCGCGACATCCCGTCTTCTTCAATGCACGTATAACTGTCTACGATAAAATGGTTGAAAATCCTGCCACCCTATAACAGATTCGAGCCATCTTCTCGTCTGCGTTGAATAAGGTAGACATAATACTCCCTCATTGTAACAGACATTCTTTTAGTTGATAAACATATGCCACGTTCTCTATTTTCTATATCACACCTGAAACCATCCTCACCATACAAAAACTAAAATGGATATTGCATGGACATAAAAGAATGATGTTTTTCACTAATCCTTTTAAAGATCCCATTGCTATCTTCAATCCGCAAAAGGTCCACCAAGTGCCTACAATTACAGAGGTATTATTCCAAGCACTAACATAACTTAAGGGTATCACTTTGTCTATATGCAGGCATATACTCTCCATGGGTCCTACGGTTGAATATGCTTTCGCATTTCAACCTACTCTAACAACTCTCAATGTCATTTCCTTTTATAATTTATATATTAAATAATAGCTATCTACAACTATTATAAACGCATATCTGAGGCTACATGTATACATATGTTTTAAATTTATATGTTCTCATTCTTTTATTCTTCCTTTCATTGCCTTCATATTCTTATAGTTGACCTTAAGTCTTATATTACTATGCATTAGTTTTTCCTTTGTCAATTTCTTAATATTGTTGCCTTTTTTATCTTTTTATCTCTTGGCTTCACCTAACATTTTTATTCTCATTTCATTCTATATTCTTCTTCTTGCCTATTTCTCAGTGCCTTTTTCTTTTAGTTTAATTGATATTCATACTTTATTCATAACTTAATATCTAACTTTTGAGATTTACTACATATTAATATATTGGAATTAAAGTTCTATTCAATATATGTTGACGCGGTAAATTTCCGTATCTTGTCAAAAGAAGGGATGTCTGTGTGGTGTTTGCAATTATAAGGAATTGCCTTTTTACTTTTCTTGAAATAAACGGTATAAGCACGAGGCTTTTTCCTTGTTTTATACATCTCTTTTCTTTTATTTTCACATGTGCATTCCTTGTTATTCCAAGCATCACACTTTTTCTTATTTTGAACTAGATAATATGCGAAATTTTACTTGTAACAATCCAAGTTCTAATGTATTAAAATATCACAAAACCCTAAATAAAAAAACAAAATTTATTTCAACTTAATTCCCATCCATCAAATAAAAACAAGTTCTTGATCATTACGCATTCATTCTAATATTATTAATTTTAATTGTTGTAAAAATACCAATTAAATCTAATTATTATGCAATACAAAATTAAATCTAACCATTACGTAATTACAGAATAAAACTAATTATTTAGGCAATTGCAGAATTAAAACTAATCATTACGTATTCTCATAGGCAAGTTTCATATCTGCAACTTTTCAAATTAATGAAGCTATTCTCAATTTAAATTCAATTCACAAACATATAAGAGTAGGTTTGCAACAATATAATATAACATTATATAAAAATATATAATATTTCCACTTACCTTTAATTAGTGTTTCCAAATCTCTAGATCTAATCCTAATCTAACAATGTTATCTGTATTCTCTACTTTTTGACTCCTATGCGGATCTACAAAAAATATTTATATAGATCTCATTAGAAATTGGATTAGAAAGAGAGATTTAGATTTATTAATTAGAACTAGATCTAGAGTTTACCTTTGACGTAGCAACTTGATTTGAACCTATTTCCTATCCTCTATCCTTTTCTATTTTCTCTACATGTTTCTGTGCAATCTAGATCTATTTCTATTTTGAAGGAAAAAAGAAAGCGGTAGAGCTTCCATGCTCATTAGAGAAATAATGAGTTGGAAGTGAAGCCCTAGACCTTAATTTATAGAGGTTCAAATCAGCGCTTACCGTCGGATCGAACTATATAAATTCTAGGCCATACGGCCAATTGTCACTGCTGCCTTCAAAAGAAAGTGGGTCGATCACCTTTCCCTTAGGGTCGATTGCTTACGGTGGACCTGGGCAAGGTCACGGTTGACCTGGATAGGTCAGAATGGTGAAAGTTTGAGCGTTTCTTAATGTGTTGATTCGTTTTCTTTATTATCTCGTTAATGTAAATTAGAGTTATCTCCTGGCTTACTAAATTTTCTTAACCCTTAAGTAACCATTAACTTCAACACTTTAACTAAACATTAATTTATTCCAAATTCCTTCCTTAATTACGTATATAATTATTTCCAACTACGAAAGTTCAAACGTCGATAACTTTTTGGTTTGAACTTCGATTGGAATATATGAAAGTTGATCAGAAAATCACTACGAATCTAATAGCATAAGGTTTGTGGCCAATATTTATGAAAGTTCCATTTTCACAATTTGTTATTAATTAATTAATGTAAAAATACTGGGTGTTACATCTAGGGTCTTATTTATAGAGGTTGAAACGTACTAGAACTGTATTATGAAAATATATTAAAAACGTATAAACCTGGAACGTTCGTTGATAGGAAAACCCTAGCCACCATCAACAAGTACAATTGGTCGCCATATATACAATGGTCAACTGGTTGAGGTCAGCGATCGATCCCCCTCTAATTGTGGGAAAGTAAGTATTTTTGTACCGTTGGTTTTATTTAATTCCTTTATTATACTTTTAACATTAATTTTTGACATTAACAATTTCTTAACCACTAGTCTAATCTCAAATTTTTTAAATTTAATTACTTATTTGAATTAAATTATTTTAAACTTGAAAACTTCAAATGCCCATAACTTCTTCGGTTGAGCTCCGTTTTTAGCATATTATATATGAAAATTGATTAATTTTGCCAAGAATGCAACGGCATAACTTTCATGGCCAAACTCCAACTTTTAAAAAAATTCCATTTTTACCCGACTTAATTTTAGTTAATTTACATATTTAATTCTTACTGATTTTACAGGGTGTTACAAATAAGGTCTACTTGCAGCTCTTCTTAGATTTACGCACCAAGCTATGAAATTCAGTTGATATAGCATTTCATCATTATGACATAGTCCTCAACACTAATGCCCTTACTCATCTTTGTGTTGAACATTTTGTTAATTATCACTCACTATGCTTCTAGGAATAACATGGAGTTGAACAATCTCTTTTATGTATAGCTCTGCTAAGCTTGCCGCTGTCTGGGTGGATTTCACTGGAATGAAGTGAGCAATTTTGGTCAGACAGTCCTATAACCCAAATTGCTTCATTTCCTTTCTTAGTTCGTGGCAATCCGTCGATGAAACCCATCGACACTTGATCTCATTTCCACTTCGGTACTTCCAAAGGCTGAAGTAAACCCGCCAATTTCTTTTGATCGCTTTTAATCAATTGACAGGTAGCATAACGACTCACATATATAGATATGTCCCTTTTCATTGTTTTCCACCAGAAAGTTCTTTTGATATCACGATACATTTTATTGACTCCTAGATGGATACAAAGTTTAGACTTGTGACATTCGTCCAAAACTTCACGTTTCAGATCCAGAATAACTGGGACACAAATCCTGCCCTTCAATCTTATAATTTTACCGTCGTCGACTTCAAAACTAGTATTTTCACCACGACGCATTTTCTCATAAATTTGATGAAGAAACCCATCTTCTTTTTGTTTGCTAGCGACTTTCTCAAGAAGAATAGGAGTAACGACAAGATGAGCGAGAATGGCATGCTTTTTACTCATAGCATCGACAATTACATTGGCTTTTCCGAGTGTATGCAGAATATCTAGGTCATAGGAGCCAGAAATTCCAACTAACGTCGTTGTTGCAGATTCAAATCTTTCTAGGTGAAGAGATACTTTAAAGATTTGTGGTTGGTGAATAATTCAAAATTTTCACCTAAACAAGAAGGATTTATTAAGTATATATTAAGTTACTTTGAACTTCAAAATTTTTCTTTTAGAAAAGATGAAGGAGATTCTTACCCAGAAGATAATGTCGCCAAATTTTTAAGGCGAAAAAAACAACCAAAAGCTCCAATTCATGTGTTGGGTAGTTTCTCTCGAGCGGACGTAATTGTCACTCGCGTAGGCAATTACCTTTCTATTCTGCATTAACATTGCACCCACACCATCACCACAAGCATCAGTATAGACAGATAAACCTTGGTTCCCATTAATGATAGCGAGAACAAGAGCAGTAGTCAATCTCTTTTTCAATTTTTGAAAAGTTTCATCACACTTCGGAGTCCAATTGAACTTGGAATTCTTCATTGTTAGCTTAGTCAACGGACTAGCTATCTTAGAAAAGTCTTGAACAAACTTCCGACAATATCCTGCTAAACCCAGAAAACTTCGAACTTCTTTCGGAGTTGTGGGTCGCTTCCAGTCAAGAATAGCACAAATTTTGCTAGGATCAACAGAAATCCCTTCTTCGTTAACAATATGGCCGAGAAATCTGACTTCTTTGACCCAAAAGTGGCATTTAAATTTTTTTGCAAATAGGATATTCCTTCTCAATATCTCCAAAACAATTCTGAGATGTTCAGGATGCTCCTCTTCGTTTTTGGAGTAGATTAGGATATCATCGATAAATACAAGCACAAATTTATTCAATACTTCTTGGAAAACACGGATCATTAAATCTACGAAGTACGCGGGAGCGTCGGTTAGTCCGAAAGGCATGACTAACCATTCGTAGAATACGTCCGGACCCCTAAAAGCAGTCAAATGCATATAGTCTTCGGCAATTCACAGCTGATGGAATCCCTGGGCTAGATCCATTTTAGAAAAGAATCGTGCGCCATGAAGTTGATCGAATAAGTCGTCGATCCTGGGTAACGGAAACTTGTTCTTGAGAATTTGCTTATTGAGATCGCGATAGTCTACACACAATCTCAAGGATCCGTCAGATTTAGCCACAAACACAACAGCTGAACCCCATTCAGAAAAACTAGGACGTATCAATCCTTTTTCTAGCAAATAACCGGTTTGCTTGCTAATTCAATCCTTTCCCAGGGTGCCATCCTACGACTAGCATGAACGACAGGACGAGCATTCAGAACTAAGTCAATTCTAAATTCAATCTCTCTGTGTGGGGGTAAGGATTTGACCTCTTCGAATACATCAGGAAAATGCTGGACAATATAAATTGACTCCAGACTAGATTCAGGATATCCCAACGTATACGTCAGTTTATCTCTCTTAGGACTCGGATCCTCACAAGAGATTTCAATAAAATTTCCCAGTTTTGATTTAACCAAAATCGTTCGATTGTTGCAATCTAAATTGGCTTCGTATCTCATTAACCAATTCATTTCGAGTATAATTTCAAATTCATTGAAGTCGATAACATAAAGATTGATAGGAAATTGATAGCCAGAATACGAGATGGGCACTTTCCTACAATATAGACAAAGATTTGCAGGACCACCCACTGGATTCTTCACACAAATAGGTTCATCGACAAACTTAGGTTTGAGTTTTAATTCATTCACGATTTGTTGGGAGATAAAGCTATGTGAAGCTCCCGTGTCGAACAAAACTCTAACCACTCTATTACCAACGATAAGGTTACCTTCTAAAAGTCCCTTTCCTTCGTCCGCCTTTAAAGTTGAGGGGTTATCTTTTACTGCCTACACTTTCGCTACTTGTGCTTGTTTCTTTTATGGGCAATTTTTAACTCCATGACCCGGTTGGTGACAACAATAGCATACCTTGGATCTTTGACTTGACTTCACGGGTTGATCTTTCTTTACTTTTTTCTTTGGTTTCTCACAATCCTTTGCTAAATGGCCTTTCTCCTGATAGTTATAGCAAGCAATATTTCTAGCTGGATTCTCTTGATTACTCCTCTTCTTCTTGCCTTGAACCAGCCTCTTTCCTTCGGATTTTCTTTTCTTCCAATTTGAATTACTTGAACTCCCCTTCTATTTCGGAACTTTCTGCATATCTAGGGTGGCATATCGATAACCCATATCGATCAAGTCCGAAAAAGATTCTTTTATGTTGGCTGTCATCCTCTTGTGGTACTCCTTATTCATTCCTCGAATGAATCTTTCATTCTTCTTCAAAGGTGTATTCACTAGCTTCGGACCAAATCGAGACAATTCGTTGAATTTATTCAAATACTCCTCAAATGATAGACTTCCTTGTTTCAAATCTATGAACTCCTGGTACATTCGAGAGATACCAGCAGATGGGATGTATCGCTGCTCAAACACTTCTTTAAATCGTTTCCAAGTAAACTCATCTTCTGACTCATCCGCAGTAACTGTCTCCCACCAAGCTAACGCTTCTTCTTGGAGTTGACAAGAAGCTATCAATCGCTTTTGATCGTCTTCCAATTTCAATCCCCTAAAAATTCTATCACAGGATCGGATCCAAGCTTGTGCTTCAACAATAGACTCCCTGCAGAAAGCAGCTTATCACCAAGTCTGGAGAAACTCTTACATAAAATCAGCCAGATTCGGCTGGGGTTGAGTAGGCACAGTTGCTGTTACAGTAGCTTGACCAGTTGCAGTGGTATTTCCCCGTCCCCTACCTTGTCCTCTTCTTTCGCTCATTCTCACTGTCTGTAAATAGTAAGAAAACTTAATTTAGGCATACGGACAAGATATTTTAGGGAATATCAACAATTAAAAGGAATAGACCAAGAAATTTGGGGTTTCAGTCTCTCGGTCTATACTCATTCTAGGGTATACTTCACCCTATCTCTAATGAGCCATCTAATGTGTTATACTTCATAGCTAATGTTCTTACTCAACGTTTAGCTCTGATGCCACTTGTTACGACCCGAAATTCAGCGATTGAAAATCGACATTAAATACCTCACTTGTATTCGACTGTCAAAGATTCAAATGTTGAACTCCAGTTCGGATGGAGCTTATAACAACATTATATGAAAATAAACAGCCGAAAAATGAAGATCATTGATCACAATACAGATACAATTTTGATATAATATCCAATACAACATCGATCAACAATGTCAGAGTGCTACATATGATACAACAAAAAAACAAAAAAGGAAGACTCAGCAAGTTTCCAACATACTTTGACTTTGAGAAGATTCTCCAAGAACTCCACAAGCTTTCCAAAAATCCGACAGCTTCCGAAAGACTTCAAAATCCAAGCTAGATCGAAAACACGGATAACCTGCTTCTAGGCTACCCGTGTGAAAATTATGGGCCCCCAGAGTTTAAGAAGGAAACAATAAACTCCGGGTCAGTCATGGGACTGATATGAGTAAACAAAAACAGTTGTTTGAAATAAAAAATCAGTTTATAAAAGAAAACCGATATGCCTTTTGTGACGACCCGGAAATTTTAACTTTTGGAATTGAAATTTTTAATTGATTTTAAAGGTTTGAATGATAGTTTAGCTTGAATTTCAATTTTAACTATGAAATTAGCAACTTAATTATTGAATTTAATTTTTATAAATTTGGGTAAAATTGTAAATCTTCAATTTTGAGCCTGTTAAAAATAATTTAGTGGCTTAGAAAATTTATATTGATAATACTGAAGATAATAGAAGCTTCAGAATTGAATTTGGAAATGTTTTATTCAGTTTTGGAATTTTATCGTTTAAATCGATATTTAAAAATAGCCGTCCGAGGCACAGTCTCGGAATTCGACGAACCTAGTTCCATTGGATCCGTAATATTGTATTATTATCAGATTTCAATTTCCGTAGCATTCGAAGTTGTCATTTGGCCGTACGATAAGCAAACACGTTGAAATTTATATCGAAATTTAATTATATAACTGGTTCGAAAAGCTATCTTCTCCATACGACCGAATTTGGACCCGGAACCTTTTCCATTGCGTTCGGAATAGGGGTTAAACATTATAAACGCCTAGCGGCACGCTTCGATTGGAGATCGAGATTTTGAGTTGCGGAATTGAGACGATGTAAAATTGGAATTTGAATTCAAAATATAATATTTTTGTATTTAATATTGTACCAGGCCTTTGAAGACACGTCTCAGAAATTTTAGCACGTGTCCTCTCAAAAACAAGTAATCAAACACGCATTCGTTTAGAAATTTAAAAGAAAAAAATATAGGATAAAATCAAAATCGTCCTCGTCTCCATCTATTTCAATAATGGCCGCGATTTTCCAAATCGTCTCCCCCCTCTTCTATTTCGATTTCAATTGGCAGTTTGTTGAAATGAAAAAAAAAACAACTCAAATTCGAATTCAATAATCAAAATAGCCGAGCCCTTTCAAAAAAAATCAGAATTCCCAAATCAATTCCAAAAAAGGAGAAGAAAAGAAACAGAATCAAGCGACTTTGATTTGTTCGAGCTGAGAGCGTGAAGTTGTAGATGAGGGGTTTCGTATGCGAGCTCGGTGGTGTCGACAACACGGTCGAGTTCAGATGAGGCTCACGATTGCAGTCAAGGGGCGCGAGGAGGATTGGCGTCCAGGTGTTAGCCTCGAGTTGAGTGAAGATTTTCGACTACTGGCATCTGGCATTGGATAGTCATGGCTCAAGTCTTGGTTGCTAGTGTTCGATGGTCGATGTGGGTACCGCGTTGGGCGTGGAAGTCGCGATGGCGTTCGCGATGAGATGGGGGTCGTGGACTCGGAGGGAGGGAAGGCACGACAACATGGCGGTGTGGTCGAAGTGTGGCAGTGACCGATGTGGATTTTAAGGGTGTCGAGCAACCTCGAGTTTTATAGTTGGGAGGGTTTCGTCTAGTAAGGTATAATTTAGTAATTGATTTTAATTTATATACACAGATTGGGAATTTTATTTGTAGGAATTTTTTTTATTAAACGGAAATAAATTATTCGATTAGCTTGAGTATTAATGAAATCTTATATAATTATTCGTAATTACTAAATATAACCTATTAGAGAAAAAAATTTTAGTTTAAAAATCAATTTTTTATCATTGGTTAATTTAATTTATTAAATGGGAATTTATTTCTAAATCGAATAGTTACTATGAAGTGGAAATTAATTTTTCGACTAGCGGAATTAATTTGTATAAATGGTTCATTTAATTATTGTCATTAAAAAATAATTTATTAAAGGAAACTTAGTTTTAAATTTTAAATTGTTGTTAAATCAATTATTAAAGGAGAAATTTGTTAATTTAAAACTATCAAAACGAAAATTGATTATTTGATTTATTTCGAATATTAATCAATTGTATAAAATTATCTATACAAGGTCTAATACTATGAAGAAATCAAGCCGGAAATGGAAAACGGATTATATGCAAAGCAAATGTGAGATCTTCTCACTCAAAATTTTAATTGAAAATTTCCAGTTATTGGTTGGTTGTGGAATTGTGATGGTTAAATTAAAATTGATTGATTTTGTGTTTGGATAATATTTATTATTAGTCATATTAGTTTAGACCCTATACGTCGCATAATAGCGGAGGTTATTATAATAAACCCATATACCGCGATATTCCACCTTGAAGTGGAATTGGTATTATATATGTATTTGGAGTTGATTTCCCATATTATATAGCGGATGAGACCCTATTGCGCCGCATAATAGCGGATAATATTTTATAAATCCTATACACCGCGATATTCCACCTCGAAGTGGAATGGGTATTTAATTGTTGTGCTAATGTATGTGGATGCAGGGAAACAGGCTGGAGGGATCCAACTGGATTCCTCAAATTTTTAATTTGTTTCGTATGTTGTGTGTTGATTATTTTTAATTTGTGTAACTATTTGTGATTGAAACCGTTGAAGGATGTAATTCAGCCGAATAAATTTTTGGTATCGTAGGATACCATAAATAAATAATTAATTGATTTTGAAATTTGGATAGAAAATTTATAATGAATTCACTCAAAGGAATCGGGTGAATTTTAAAAGAAGGAAATTTAAATAGATAAACTTTTATCTTTGAAAACTTATTTAATAAGTTCCAAAAATATGGGAAAATATTTAATAAAGGAATTTCGAGTAATGTTGTTTAATAGTTGAAGGATTTATTTAAGATACGTATTTTAAATAATTGAAAGAGATAAAGAAATTTATTTCAAAAGGAAATAAATTTAGAAATTAAATTTGGAGTTGAAATTAATCTTAGAAATCGATTCGGGAATTAATTTGGAGGTTGAATAAATCTTAGGAACTGATTAGGAAATTTGGTTTGGTGTGTTGAAAATATTTTTGGAAAATCAATTTGAAATTGATTGATATTGGAAAATAAATTTGGGGAAATCAAATTGGAATTTGATTTTGTGTTTGAAATAAACTAGAAATCAATTTGGGAATTGATTGGGTTTGAAGATAATATTTGGGAATCGATTTAAAATTTGTATATCAGTTGATATTTGAAAATGTAAATTCACAACGGGAATTTATAAAAAAAGGTAAATTGTTTAAAATAAATATTGGTTTATTTTTAAAGCATGGAAAGAAATTTACAAATTGGAATGAAATTAAAATAAATCAAGAACATTTATTAATGGACCATTTTGTAATGGAAAAGAAATTCTTCCCTGGAAAGCCGAGTATATTTTTTTAAAAAATAGCTTTTGAATAAAATTTAAAAGTTTTAGATTTGGTTCTAAAAATAATATTGTTGGAGAAATTAGTTTGGAAATTGTCTAAAGTAAAATTTATTTAATAAATTGTATAAGAGATTATTTTAAAGATTTAAATTGATATTTGATTTAGGAAATAGTTATTTAAATATTTATACTCTATCTACTAATTTTATTTTAAAATTAATTTTTGGACTTGAATTTTTATATGAGATATTAGTATAATATTTTCGTAACTAATATTTAAGCAAATATTCTAAAATAGTTTATTTTAAAAGTTTCCTAGTATATTTTGAATAAGTATTTTATATTATTTTAAATATTTAAACTCGGCATAATTTTCAGTGGAAATGAAGAAATATTTGAAAAATGTTTTCCACGTAAGGAAGAAAATTGATTTGGAATTTATTTTCAAAGGATTGAAGTATGAAATTTTATCTTGCAAAGATATATTGAAAATAATAATTTAGGGAAAATTATTTGAAATCCAGCGATTGTTGTGAATGATAATTGATAGTTAAATAACCAACTATCAATATTGGCCTTTTTTAATGGCATTTGAATTTCGATGCGACCGGGAGTCGAATTCCAAATGGATATTCGAAACCCACATCGAACCTTTGTGATTGTGATGGATCTTTTGTTTAAAAGATCAAAGTGAAATTGTTCTGATTTATTTGAATCTGAATGAACACTTATTTTCAAAATAAGCGCTCGTTATTCGGATTAGCCGGGAGAGGACCTTGTGTCATAAAACCCATTCCGAATAACGATACGACGAAATGGGATTGCATGTGAAGACGGTGTTGAAGACCGGGTATTTTCGAAAACAAAAGGATACCTGTCGAATGTCTCTGCACCAGATTGCTCCGGTATAGAGATTTTATCACCCTTTGTGGTGGGGATTCCGGACGTGATTAGTGAATATCCAGATTGCAAGGGCTTCTTTGGAAGTGCCTTCTGTTCCGTTCGCTCCCGGAACGGACTTGCATGGATGTGCGTTTGACGTTACACTTTGAGATGTAAAGCTGGTTTCTATCAAATACATTTCTGTTGGTGGCGGAGAATTTATTCTCTTAGCTTAACACCCCTCTCTGAGACGTACGAGCTCAGAGGTTATGTAGTTGATGGTTACTGGTGATACATTCCCAATTTGGTAATGTGGCATACGAAGTGCTGCTGATCATTTGTTGATCGAAGCATGGCTTTTGTGAAAAGCGTAGCTTTGTGGACGAGACTTCGTCGAACCTCACACCCCGGAATGATCGAAACAGGAAGAATGCAGCAAGGTTATAGGGGGCAGCACCCCTTAGGGTATGTTCATTTCCTTCTGGATAGAAGTGGAATCATGGTATGGAGCCCAGATACTTAACTTATGTGAATATCACAAATATATATTACTTTGTGATTGTTGTTGTTGAGGATCCTCGGATAAAGGTTGTTTACAACCGGGGGATGGCATACTCGTATCAGTAGTTACCTATTTTTGCAGAAGTAACCCGGCCTTGTGTTGGCAGAGATCCGGTTAGGTTCTCGGAACGTCCATCCACAGGCGTACCCATGTGGCGGTAGGAAGTTCCTTAGCCTGACCATTTGTTGGAAATCCAAAGAAACAATACGCGCCATGTACGGTTTTAGTTGTATAACCAGTCATGGAATGTGGCGGTAACCTGCTATTGAATATGGTAGCTATAGTAGGCATAAGTGTGGAATGTCTATGCTGGCTAAGATTAATATTATACTTTCGAAATGTTTTCCACTATGCACTAATAATAATAATATCAAAAGATTTTGCGTATCAAGCATGTTTGACTATCATAAGGAGAAATCTCCTCCAATTCTGCGTTTGCATTGTGTGTGTGGCGGGAGGCCTTATGATAGTTTCATTTTCTAAAAAGCATTGCGGATTTCTTTTAAATTCCTTCGTTTTTCTTTTATAAAAGAATAACTGTTTTTAAGATCTCACACCAGTCCCATGACTGACCTGGAGTTTATTGTTCCCTTTCTAAACTCTGGGTGCCCATAATTTTTCACACGGGCAGCCTAGAGTCAGGTTATCAGTTATTCAGGAGCAAAGTCAGAAAAGAGTTGATGTGGAGATCAGGAGTTGAAGCTGGATGGCAAGACGTATATCTTACTATGTAGTGTCCGTTGTGTGTGGTTAGTGTAAATCAGTTTTCGTATAGCCAAGTTATAATAACTGCCAGTGATGTATGATGTTGTGGTAAACTCTGATGTTGTATTGTATTAACTGAGATGATTCTTTGATTTAAAGATTATTTATTTATCTATATTGTTCCGCTGCGAAATGTGAGATTCTGTTATTGTTTCTGTTTTTCTTCTACCTCTTCATTCTTTAAACCCTAAAGATTCGTAGGTTTGTTCCTCTTTGGCTAAGTTGTTGTGGAAATTTACAGATTTGCGAGCCTTTACATTTGGTATCAAAACACGACAACCTTGGCTCTGTTGGGTGTTACTCATTAGAGATAGAGTCAGTAGTACTCTAGAATGAGTTTTAGTATAATAATAGATATGAGTGCGTATTTGGTAGTGAATATAAAATTTGTTTTATATTGTGATGATTGATTTGTCGAGTGGTATATGGATTCTGGTCGGTATAGTCCGTACAACTCTATCGATAGGAATCTCTAAACTCTTGTACAGAACAATTCGACACGATATTGTTTTAAAATAGGGTAAATGAAATAAGTTTACCCAAAACTATTTTGTGTATAAAAGGAAATAATTTTTGTAAATTATTATAGTATATGGTTGCTTATTTGTTAGGAAATGATAATATTAAATTATTATCATTAAAGTTGAATAAGAAATTGAAATCATAATCAAAAGTTGAGAAATAAAATCCATATACAAATGAAATTTGAAAATGTAAATTGTAAATGTAATTTATGATTTGAAGTAAAATTCCAGAGAAGTTTTTGAAAATGTTTTTGAAAGGATTTGGAATCTTGGAAATTAAATTCTATTGAGTTTGAAAATGATTTTCAAAGGTTTGAAAAAAATGTTTTGAAGGGATAAAAGCTCTAAACTCTTTTCGGTCGCTGGTAAATAACTTCGGTGATGACTACAGCATCATCGATGTTCATTTTCGAGTTTCCAAGAGAGGAATTGCTGCCGAATGATTTTAAATTGAAAACTGTTTGCCAAAGTTGGTTTTGTTTTGGAAATACAAATGGTTTTGGATATAAAATTGACTTCAAAATGATTCAAGAAATTGTTTAAAACTCTGGGATCCCATTTAAAATAATTATGGAATAATAAGCAAATTTGAAAACTTAGGAAAATTCAGATTTAAACTGAAATTAACTTGAGTTAATTTGGATAAGGGTGAATTTGAGAAGTCTTGTAGACTAAATGATTGGAATAAAATTTATTAAGTTGAAAATAAATTCGGGGTTAAGACAAATGAATTGGAATTAAGTTTTGAATTATGGAAATAAATTTCTGAATGAATGAATAAATTTGCAATTGCAAATAAATGAAGTGAATGTTGAAATTCATTTCGAAATGTGTAAGCAAATAGAATTGAATTGGAATTGAATTTGATTTGTAAAGCAGAGTATTGAAATAAAATCAGTAAGCGAAACTAATTGAAGAAAAGACCAAATAGATATGGTTTGGAACGAATTAAATTCAATAATTATAAATAAAAGGTAAATTGAATTCATATGGGATTTGAAATCCAGTTTAAATATAAGTGGTTATAAACCAAAATAGTAAATTGAAAATAATTTGGGAATAAACAAAAGAATAAAAATTGGGATTAGAACTGAATATTGAAAACCAATTTGAATTTGTGAAATAAAGTGAAGTTGTAAAAATTAGTTTGAAGTGAACTAAAGATAATAAAGGTAAAAAAAGGGTTGAGATAAATTAAATTGCAATTTGTAGTGAATTAGTAGATGAAACCGATTTAAAATAGTGACATAAATCAAGTGTGAATGAAAGATAACTGAAAAATTCAATATTCAGAAGTTAAACTGAATCCAAAATAAAATTGAAATTGTAAGTTGAATTCAAATGAAAGTGAAAATGCAAGATAGAATGAAAATGGATATATAACTTCAATAGTAAAGTAAAAATGGTATAAGAAGTATATATTGAAAATTTTGTAAAGGAATGTGCAAAATGAAATTTGAATGTTGTAATTGGATATTATGATAAGCAGGTTATACAGGTGTATTAAAGGAAATCGGGATTTTGATTTCGAAGATAAAAATTGAATTGCTCGACAAAAGGTATGTATTTGAATTTCAGTATGAAATTTGATGATTTTCTTGTCTAGCCGCTTGGCTTATTCTTTTTCTTTTTGAAATCTTGGGGCCGCGGTGCCATTTTGGTAGTCGTACCGAGCTAGCCGCGCAAAGTAGACGCTGGCGAAATTTTTCGAAAATTTAGGGAGTTAGAAAAATTTTGGAAATTTAAATTTTGAATTTAAATTTGAATGGTTAAGAAAATAATATTGTTTGGAGTTTATGGTTGAGGTTGGAAAGTTAGTTGAACCAATAATCGGTTATTATTAAAAGATTGGTTTTGACAAGTTATTAAAACTGTTTAGTTTTGGAAAGATAGCAAACGGGTTAAGGTCCATTCTTCTTAACTAGTAATTTCGGGGAGAAATTCTTTTAAGGGGGGAAGGATGTGACGATCCGGAAATTCTAACTTTTGGAATTGAAATATTTAATTTATTTTAAAGGTTTGAATGATAGTTTAGCTTGAATTTCAATTTTAACTATGAAATTAGCTACTTAATTATTGAATTTAATTTTTATAAATTTGGGTAAAATTGTAAATCTTCAATTTTGAGCTTGTTAAAAATAATTTAGTGGCTTAGAAAATTTATATTGATAATACTGAAGATAATAAAAGCTTCAGAATTGAATTTGGAAATGTTTTATTCAGTTTTGGAATTTTATCATTTAAATCGATATTTAAAAATAGCCGTCCGAGGCACAGTCTCGGAATTCGACGAAACTAGTTCCATTGGATCCGTAATATTGTATTATTATCGGAATTATAGAATAAAACTAATTATTTAGGCAATTGCAAAATTAAAACTAATCATTATGTATTCTCATAGGCAAGTTTCATATCTGCAACTTTTCAAATTAATGAAGCTATTCTCAATTTAAATTCAATTCACAGACATATAAGAGTAGGTTTGCAATATTATAACATTATATAAAAATATATAATATTTCCACTTACCTTTAATTAGTGCTTCCAAATCTCTAGATCTAATCCTAATCTAACAATGTTATCTGTATTCTCTACTTTTTGACTCCTATGCGGATCCACAAACAATATTTATATAGATCTCATTAGAAATTGGATTAGAAAGAGAGATTTAGATTTATTAATTAGAACTAGATCTAGAGTTTACCTTTGACGTAGCAACTTGATTTGAACCTATTTCCTATCCTCTATCCTTTTCTATTTTCTCTACATGTTTCTGTGCAATCTAGATCTATTTCTATTTATTTATAAATTTTGAAGGAAAAAAGAAAGCGGTAGAGCTTCCATGCTCATTAGAGAAATAATGAGTTGGAAGTGAAGCCCTAGACCTTAATTTATAGAGGTTCAAATCAGCGCTTACCGTCGGATCGAACTATATAAATTCTAGGCCATACGGCCAATTGTCACTACTGCCTTCAAAAGAAAGTGGGTCGATCACCTTTCCCTTAGGGTCATTGCTTACGGTGGACCTGGGTAAGGTCATGGTTGACCTAGGTAGGCCAGAATGGTGAAAGTTTGAGCGTTTCTTAATGTGTTGAATCGCTTTCTTTATTATCTCGTTAATGTAAATTAGAGTTATCTCCTGGCTTACTAAATTTTCTTTACCCTTAGGTAACCGTTAGCTTCAACACTTTTAATTAAACATTAATTTATTCCAAATTCCTTCCTTAATTATGTATATAATTATTTCCAACTACGAAAGTTCAAACATCGATAACTTTTTGGTTTGAACTTCGATTGGAATATATAAAAGTTGATCAGAAAATCACTACGAATCTAATAGCATAAGTTTTGTGGCCAACATTTATGAAAGTTCCATTTTCACAATTTGTTATTAATTAATTAATGTAAAGATACCTGGTGTTACATCTAGGGTCTTATTTATAGAGGTTGAAACCTACTAGAACTGTATCACGAAAATATATTAAAAACGTATAAATCTGGAACGTTCGTTGATAGGAAAACCCTAGCCACCATCAACAAGTACAATTGGTCTCCCTATATACAACGGTCAACTGGTTGAGGTCAGCGATCGATCCCCCTCTAATTGTGGGAAAGTAAGTATTTTTGTACCGTTGGTTTTATTTAATTCCTTTATTATACTTTTAACATTAATTTTTGACATTAACAATTTCTTAACCACTAGTCTAATCTCAAAATTTTTAAATTTAATTACTTATTTGAATTAAATTATTTTAAACTTGAAAACTTCAAATGCCCATAACTTCTTCGGTTGAGCTCCGTTTTTAGCATATTATATATGAAAATTGATCAATTTTGCCAAGAATGCAACGACATAACTTTCATGGCCAAACTCCAACTTTTAAAAAAAATTCGTTTTTACCCAATTTAATTTTAGTTAATTTACATATTTAATTCTTATTGATTTTACAGGGTGTTACAAATAAGGTCTACTTGCAGCTCTTCTTAGATTTACACACCAAGCTATGAAATTCAGTTGATATAGCATTTCATCATTATGACATAGTCCTCAACACTAATGCCCTTACTCATCTTTGTGTTGAACATTTCATTAATTATCACGCACCATTGTAGAGTAAGATCACTCCCTAAACAAAGATTTGAAGCTAACAAAGTTTTATGGATAGTCAAGTTTTCTTGCTGTCTTTGAAATGGTATTTCTAAAGTAGACTACATATAATCTTGGGCTATGTTACAATCAGCTACCCAAGTGTTATAAAATTTCACGTTTTAGGTTCCACACCCTTAGTTGGCTTACTTTTTAAAGGTTCGTTACAACAAACCATAATCATTCATAAGTTAGTGCAATCTTTATTGCTCTTAGCCAATCAGTCTAATTACATTCGGTGAGCTTTTCATTTTTAGAAAATAATCTTAGATTGGTTATTTTTTAACAAACTAATTTTCAAGAAGTTTAGCATAAATTTATATAGTACATGTTCTTATAATATTAGAATGGTTAAATGTAGTTTTTCAATTTTTCTAATAAGGCCCCACTAGACTTTTAAATTTCTCAAAACTTTAAGAGAAATATAGAAACCTTATGATTCTCCAGTGAGTGTTAGGACTCACCCACCTTAGAATTCTGACCTTGAGGTTGCTCAGCAAATTATTGCCTTACAAGCGATGTATAACTCTTTACCGATCATATCTTATATAACTCCTAACCATGGCCTTTGGTCTAATCGTGATTTTTACCTTGAGAATTATTAAAAAATCAAAAGAGATTATTTATTCTTATCTATCATTTCTTGAAGGCCTAAGTATAGACGCTTATACCTTGCATTCGCTTAACAAATACAAGCATTTATCTTACCTCGTTTAGCAAAATAATATTAATAATACACATAACAACCATAGCTTGAGTTTTTTCAATAGCTAATGCATATTCAAGTAATCTATTAATACATAAAGAATAGAGGACAATAGTATTTTAAAGATTCATAATATGTGATATTTCTAAAGTGATAACGGTTTAAGGAATAATATATTTCTTTAAAATACCCTCATGATATAAGTGTCAGACACATCTAATATCATGGCATATGCACCATAGGTATGCATTTATTCTAAGAATCTATTTTGGATTTATGTTAGTTCCACTTATATTTTACTTTTATTTATATATATAATTATACAAGTTAATTTTTTTTACTACATTTATAATTTAATCAACTTATATAATACTTATGTGTACCTTGTTAATTAAAGCAATTTTAATTAATACTAGTTCTTAATTTGAACTAATTAAATAAATGTAATTATATAAATTTTATTTTACTCATCTTAAACTATTTATGAAGAATATTAATTGTACCCTATATGTGTGTGTGTGTGTACACACATATCAATATATATTTT
This sequence comes from Allium cepa, assembly GCA_030765085.1. NCBI lineage: Eukaryota > Viridiplantae > Streptophyta > Magnoliopsida > Asparagales > Amaryllidaceae > Allium > Allium cepa. The sequence goes on along the minus strand of CM060932.1, from coordinate 310,471,312 downwards.
AATCGATGAACTACTTTATTAATTATTTATTTAACTAAACAATTTAATTAAATATTAAATAAATTTCAAATTTTTTATTTAATTTATTTTAAACAATTTAAGATTAATATTCAGCTATGACCTTTATAATTTATTACATATAACTAACTTTTAAATTAATTATTTATTTAATAACCCTTTTAGTTAAATAATTATAACAAAATTTAAAATAAATTAGTTTCATAAATGGTTTTGAAATTTATTTTTTAACATTTATATAAATCTTTTATATTTTAAGCTTAATTTTTTAAATTTTAAATACATATTAAAATTTCAAATCTTAAATTCGAAATTAGCCCAGATCCTAAATTAAATATGGTCCTTACATTTGGACGTAATCCACCCATTGGACCTAGTTCGGAGCCAAAGAGGGGAGAACACTTCTCATCCAACTCCAAGCCTCGACGCCCCTATTCTGGATACCCATTAAACATATAAGTTTATTAAATGGACCTAGATGTTGATTAATATATTTGCATAAACGAAGTGGACTCTAATACCATTGTTGGATCTAACCCGTTTAGTGGCGGGTAAAAAGGATAAGTTAAAAAACTCCTTATATGGATCAGATCTAATCAAATTAAAAAATTTAGTTATGACATATTCAAATTTGATATTTTACTTAGTCAAATGAAATAGATTTTAATAAATTATTTATGTGTGTGTACACGATATTTTCGAATCATATAATATATTTATTTGAAAAATTTTGGTACTTTTATTACTAAAATCCAATTATATACTTAAGCAATATGCCTTATCAAAATCTAGTGTGATAGATCGTCCCGGTCAAGGCAACACACGCAACGTCCCTGACTTGATTTTTGGTGGAGAATCGGTTTTGTATTTCAGCTGCTTCGGCTATGCCATAGATTAAATCAGGTGCTGCAGGTAATAATTTCAACTTCAGTCAGCATATATTCCAATAATATCTGCTATAGCAACATCTAAAAAATAAATGGTTTCAAGTTTCAGCCTGCTCATTGCACAAAACACAGGTAGCGGTGAAGTTTAAATCCTTATTAAGTAATATGTCTAGTGTGTATAGCCCGTTAAAACGTCCTTGATAGGAGAAAAATCTCATTTTCTTAGCGTTTTTATTATGCTAGATAGCTTTTGACCAATTTAAAATCAGATTATGCTGCATGATTGTATCCCAAGCCGTGTGAAATGTAAACTGTTGACCATCAAGCCATTGATAACAATCCGACTCAAGTTCAGTATGTAATTGAACCTGATTAATTTCCCTAGTGATTTCTCTAGTTGTCGCATGGAGGCAAGGGTTTATAATATCATTTTGAATAATAGAATTTTTCCTTTTCGGTAATAGCTCCTCTAATGTAAAATCTGTCATGTCCAAATATATCAACTAGACATTTGTTGTTAATCAAAGTCTACTTCCACAAATAAATATTTTCACCATCTGCTACTACTTTATTAAGGAACTGTTGACCATTAGTTCTCAGTCTTAGCATATTTTTCCATGTGCTAGATGAATTATTGTCGACATGCATTATCCAATAATTATTTTGTTTACAGTATTTTCATTGCATCCAGTTTGACCATAAATTAACCTTAGTGAGAAAATTCCACATCAGTTTGATAATTGATGCCTTCTTGAGATCATTTAATTTTTTTTAATCCAATACCCCCTTCCACTTTGGCTTTGCACAAAATAGATCATGCTATTTTATTCTTTTCTCCACCCTAAAAGAAATCCAACCACGCGTGTGCACACACAGAGATAAGTATGTTTGTATGGAAGTGAATTATATATACATACATATATAATAATATATGTACCCATATCTTTATGTGTGTGTATTTATACACATGTCTGTTGATATTATATTATACTGTGACAGTGTATATAATTAATGAATATATCATATATCAATTAAATACATATAAACATTTAAAAAATAATATTATTTTAAAATGTAGATTGGATTTAATGTTTATTAATAGCTTACATAAACAAACTATTTGATGTATTAATTTAAATTATAATTATTAATTCAAAATAATGCATGTATCCAAAAAAAATGTCTAATTTTTATTGCTAAGTCAAATATATACATTTATATTTTTACTAAATATTTAAAATGTTTATTTCAGCCAAAAAACACACACATGTTATACTTATATATTTATTAAAAACATATTTTTTTTATTAATATTATTTTTGGGTACGTTCCAATACTTACTACGAAAAACACCCTTTAGTGACTTCTTCCCCTATCCACTCAACGATCTTTTTCCCTACCATTGTCCACTCCCTTCCCATCTCTTCATTCTTACCTCCTATCTCTTCAGCATTTCCACCTTTTCCAACCTCCAACCCTCCTCTCCGATCCCACCTCTTCCTTTCCCTATTGACTCTTTCCCATCCTTTCTTCTTCTTCTTCTTCTTCTTTTCTTCCTTCTTTTCCAAATATCTGTTCTTTATCTTTGCCTCATGCTTCTACCTTGGAACCCACCCATCATCTTTTTGATCCTCCTCTCTCATCCTCTCTTGCAGGTTATGATGTTGACCATGTTGCATCAATGTCACGACCCGAAATTTAGCGATTGAAAATCGACATCAAATACCTCACTTGTATTCGACTACCGAAGATTCAAACGTTGAACTCTAGTTCGGATGGAGCTTATAACAACATTAGATGAAAATAAACAGCGGAAAAATGAATATCATTGATCGCAATACAGATACAATTTTGGTATAATATCCAATACAACATCGATCAACAATATCAGAGTGCTACATATGATACAACAACAAAACGACAACGGAAGACTCAACAAGTTTCCAACATACTTCGACTTTGAGAAGATTCTCCAAGAACTCCAAAAGCTTCAAAAGATTTCCAAATCCAAAACCTTTCCAAAGTTCCAACAGCTTCCGAAAGACTTCAAAATCCAAGCTAGCTCGAAAGCACGGATACCCTGCTTCTAGGCTGCCCGTGTGAAAATTATGGACACCTAGAGTTTAGAAAGGGAACAATAAACTCCGGGTCAGTCATGAGACTGGTATGAGTAAACAAAAACAGTTGTTTGAAATAATAACAGTTTATAAAAGAAAACCGATATGCTTTTGGAAAATGAAACTACCATAAGACCTCCCACCACACACACAATGCAAACGCAGACTTGGAGGACATTTCTTCTTATGGTAGTAAAATATGCTTGATACGAGAAAACTCTTTTAAATATTATTATTAGTGCATATTGTGAAAACATTTTCGAAAGTATAATATTAATATTAGCCAGCATAGGTACCATTATACTATGCCTACTATAGCTACTACCTGAGGTGACAGGTTGCACAATTTAAAACCGTACAGGGCTCGTATTGTTTAATTGGATTTCCAACAAATGGTCAGGCAAAGGAACTTCCTACACAAAATGAAATGCCTCTGGAGGGACGCCTCCGAGAACCTAATCGGATCTCTGCCAACACAAGGTCGGGTTGCCTCTACAACTAGGTAACTACTGACACGAGTATGCCATCTTCCGGTCGTTACCGACCTTTATCCGAAGCGGTTCTCAACCAACAACCACAAAGCAATAAGTTTGCAGCAACCACAAAGTTAAGTATCTGGGCTCCATACCATGATAACACTTATAATCCAGAAGAAAATGGACATACCCTCAGGGGGCGCTACCCCCAAATAACCTTGCTGCAACGATTCCTGTTTCGACCATAACCGGGTTGTGAGATTCGACGAAGTCTCGTCCATAAAGCTATGCTTTTTCACAAAGCCATTTTTCGATCAATAAATGATCAGCAGCACTCAGCATGCCACACTACCAAATTGGGAGTATATCACTAATAACCTTCAACTACATAACCTCTGAGCTCGTACGTCTCAGAGAAGGGTGTTAAGCTAAGTGAATAAATTCCCCGCCATCAACAGAAAAGTATTTGAAAGAAATCGGCTTTATATCTCAAATTGTAATGTCAGACATACAACCATACAAGTCTGTTCCGGGTTCGAATAGAACCGAAGGCACTTCCGAAGAAGTCTTTGCAATCCGGGCATCCACAATCCCGATCAGACTCCCCATCACACATGGAGATCTCTATACCGGAGCAACTCAGTGTAGAGTCATTCGACAGGTTATCGTTCTCGAAGATGCTCGGTCTTCACCACCGTCTTCAAATGCTATCCATTTCGTCGTTTCACATATTCAGAATGGGTTATATGACACAAAGTCCTCTTCCGGCTAAACAGAATAGTGGGTGCTTAATTTAAAACACGTGGATATATCATTCACAAAGATTCACAAGTTCGATGTGAGTTTCGAATAACCCACTGGAATTCGACTCCCTGTCGCATCGAAATTCAAATGCCGTTTTACGGGCCAATTGGGTTTTCACATTCACACAGAAGTATATTCATCACAGATATCACAGCTCAGCACAAAGCAACTCACATTACATGGTATCACATCACATATCAGAAATATCAATCCAATACACAACATTCAATAACAATCAATCATCTTCAATTAACATGAATAAATCGTGTGGTTTAAATTAATTAACCACATAATTATTTTCATTAATTATCTTTAATCAATGATTAATTGTCATTAATTACAATTGATTAAGTCTTAATCACCTTCATTAATTAATCATTCCTTAATTAATTATCTTAATTAATTAACCCTTAATTGTTAATTAATTAAATCTTAATTACTTTTATTAATTAATTACTTCTTAATTAATTAATTATTAATTAAATATTAATTAACCTTAATTATTTATTAAATTAATTAAGTAATTACTTCTTAGGTAATTATATGAACAAAATCATTAATTATTTAATAAATCAAGAGATAAATTAATTACTTTGATTTTTCTTTAGAACTTGTTTAATAAATCATCTTTATCACATTAGTAATCTTATAAGGTTAAGATTTGTTTAAACAACATTCTATCTTAATTATCCTTTTAAATTACATTATTTATTTAATATAAATAATCTAATAATGTAACAAAGTTAAATAAATTAAAATTTAATCATTTTGAAAATATCTTATATCCTTAATTAATCCAAACTTAAATCAAAATCATAAACTTGAAAACATGGTTTAAAACGTTTAAAAGTTTGAATTTTTTTTAAGTAAAAACTGTTTTACATATCTAGCTCGAGACCTGCTTCGAGTCACACCCGAGAACATTGCCTATCTCCTTCGAGTTTTGTCTAAAATCAACCCGAGTGCCCAAATTTTCAACTCGAAAATTTTTCTACGTATTTTTACCAAGCGCACCAAAATTTCACTCGAGTTAAAACTCGAGCTACCACACGTTTCACCCCGAGTCTTGCTTCGAGTCGAACCCTTCTTCCCTAATTCGTTTTCCACTGACACCCACCAATTTGCTGTGCACATGCACAATCGAAAACGCCACCGTTAGTCGAAGCTCTAGCCTCCGTTGAGTCGACGAAAACTCACCTGAACCCCACGAGCACCCAGAAACCCATCACGTCGACGAATTCGGATTTTCGCTATCGACCCCAAACTGGAGCCAAAACCAGTCATCATGAAATTGTTTTGATCATTCACCTCAGGCCATCAACAGTCATGTAATCGCACCCGAAGCTCCACCGATGTCTAATGCTCGTGACGGCACTGGCACAATCGACTCCAGTCGACCAACGACATCACAACAACTAAAATTTCGACCCTTATAGAAAAATGGGTTTAAACCCTAGTTTGTTGATCTGCAAACACCACAGTGACTGCAAAAATCCCCTGACATTTTTCCTGGCCTCGACAACTCCCCAACCACCTTCAGGCAAAATTCTGACCATCCAAATCGCCTCGATCGCAAGAAAAGCCCAAAACTCGTTTGCAATTCAACGTCGAAATGCTCGCTCCAAACGTAATTTAAAATCTTGATTTTAATCTTAAAAATCAACATTTTCAAAGATGATTTAGGTTATATGATCAAATCGAATAATCAAAGAAATCAAATTTTAATTATAAATTGAGTTTACAGTACTTTCTTGTTCCAGACCCCAAATTCTTAATACTAGTTTTTAAAAGTATTTTTAAAATTCAGTTTGAATGAATTTGAACACTTTCTATTTAAACACTTCAACCTAATAAAGGCTAGAAGTAGAGATTTTGTGTTTTTGATATGTTTTTGAAAACCTGGAACTAGAACAGGGATTATCAATCCTGTACATGTACATGTACATGCACAGGCAAGATGTATACATATGTTCACAGATTCTTGCATGCAAACCAATGTTTCAGTCTTACTGAAATCTTGCATTCAAACAACAGGTCATATTTTAGGATTTAAAAGGTTTACTCACTTGTTATGCCTGAAAGCAGAAAGCAGAGAGGAAGTTGATATTGTCAGATTTGAAGACTGGGAAGAAAATGGATTTTGATTCCTGAATTTTCAATCATGATCTTGGAATCTGATGATGAACTCGATTATTAACTGAAGCTTTTTTGTTGTTGTTTACAAATTTGGCTTTACAATGCTTGATTCTTGAATTTGCTTGATCTTGAGTTGCTGATTAAAAGATTAAAAGAAGAAGCCCTTTTTTTGTTTAAATTGTTTTGTTTTCTATGTGATGTTCTGGTTTGAGAATTTGTTGCTTCGCAGTTTTCTTTAAGCTTTTGAAAATAAGATCAAAGGAATGAGAGAAATAGCTAAATTTTCTTTTATAAATTTTCCTAAAAATTAAAATCAAAAGAGATGACGCTTGTCCTGATCCCCCTAACACTTGTAAACTCACTTAATTATGGTCCTAACACTTGTTAATACATGCATAAGGATTTAATTAAATTTTTATAATTACTTTTTTCTTATTTATATAATTACATTTTGTTTTATATTTATACAACCTTTTAAAAGAAAAAGTTTAATACTAATTTATGAAACTATACACATACGTTAATATATTTGAATCCAAATAATTTTACATAAGATATTTATTTTTAAATTTAAATTCAAATACACATTCAAATTCAGATTCAAATTCAAATTCAAATTTGAAATTCAATCCATTCTATATACATATGTATATAGATATATAATTAAACAAACAAAATATCCATATTTTTTGAAAATTTAAAATTAATTCAATTAACTCAAATTCAATTTCAGAATTTCAAATAAACTACTAATTTTAAATTGATAAATTTGGGGATGTAACAGGTTCCCCCTTAAGAAAATTTTGTCCTCGAAATTTGAAAGAGAGGGAAAGATAAACAAAGAAGATATGAAGATATAAAAGATAAAGAAATAGCTTACCAGATTAAGCCAAGATATCCACTCTGCAGTTGGGATTGGACTTTTTCATACCATCCTCTATTTCTCAAGTACAGTCCTTTGGATCGCCACTCCATTGCACTTTAACCAGTTTTACAATTTTTTTTCTCAGCTGCTTTTTATCACGATCAATGATCATTATTGGTTCTCTCTTTACTGCCAGATTTGGTGTGATTTCCAATTCTTGCTGAGCAGCTTCTTCAATGATACTATCTGGATCGTGCATATATTTCCGGAGGTTAGAAATGTGAAACACATCATGCACGCCAGATAACCAGCTGGGTAGCTGCACTCGATATGCTAAAGGACCGATCCTTTTCAGAATAGAAAAAGGACCAATATACCGTGGTGCTAGCTTACCAGTTTTCCAAATCTCAATACACCATGCATGGAGACACTTTTAAGAATACAGAATCCCCAACTTGAAATTCTAAATCTCTTCTTCTTCGGTCATAATAGCTCTTCTGACGACTTTGAGCAGTTATTAACTTCTTTCGAATAAAATATACTTTCTCCGTGGCTTCTTTAATCATATCTGGTCCAAGGATGCGTCTATCACCTGACTTGATCCAACATGCAGGTGATCGACATGGACGACCATATAAAGCCTCAAAAGGAGCCATTTCGATACTGGCCTGATAGCTATTGTTATATGAGAATTCTACAAGATGTAAATGGTCCTCCCGAGAACCACCAAAGTCGAGAATACAAGCTCGTAAAAGGTCTTCTAGAATTCGATTTATCCTCTCAGTCTGCCCATCAAACTGTAGGTGATAAGAATTACTGAAGTTTAGTTTTGTTCCCAATGCGGCTTGAAATGCCTCCCAAAATCTACTAGTGAAGATCGAATCACGATCACTCACTATACTGCTAGGAATACCATGGAATCGAACAATCTCTTTTATGTATAGCTCTGCTAAGCTTGCCGCTGTCTGGGTGGATTTCACTGGAATGAAGTGAGCAGTTTTGGTCAGACAGTCCTATAACCCAAATTGCTTCATTTCCTTTCTTAGTTCGTGGCAATCCATCGATTAAACCCATCGATAGTTGATCTCATTTCCACTTCGGTACTTCCAAAGGCTAAAGTAAATCCGCCAATTTCTTTTGATCGCTTTTAATCAATTGACAGGTAGCACAACGACTCACATATATAGATATGTCCCTTTTCATTGTTTTCCACCAGAAAGTTCTTTTGATATCACGATACATTTTATTGACTCCTAGATGGATACAAAGTTTAGACTTGTGACATTCGTCCAAAACTTCACGTTTCAGATCCAGAATAACTGGGACACAAATCCTGCCCTTCAATCTTATAATTTTACCGTCGTCGACTTCAAAACTAGTATTTTCACCACGATGCATTTTCTCATAAATTTGATGAAGAAACCCATCTTCTTTTGGTTTGCTAGTGACTTTCTCAAGAAGAATAGGAGTAACGACAAGATGAGCGAGAATGGCATGCTTTCTACTCATAGCATCGGCAATTACATTGGCTTTTCCGAGTGTATGCAGAATATCTAGGTCATAGGAGCCAGAAATTCCAACTAACGTCGTTGTTGCAGATTCAAATCTTTCTAGGTGAAGAGATACTTTAAAGATTTGTGGTTGGTGAATAATTCAAAATTTTCACCTAAACAAGAAGGATTTATTAAGTATATATTAAGTTACTTTGAACTTCAAAATTTTTCTTTTAGAAAAGATGAAGGAGATTCTTACCCAGAAGATAATGTCGCCAAATTTTTAAGGCGAAAAAAACAACCAAAAGCTCCAATTCATGTGTTGGGTAGTTTCTCTCGAGCGGACGTAATTGTCACTCGCATAGGCAATCACCTTTCCATTCTGCATTAACATTGCACCCACACCATCACCACAAGCATCAGTATAGACAGATAAACCTTGGTTCCCATTAATGATAGCGAGAACAGGAGCAGTAGTCAATCTCTTTTTCAATTTTTGAAAAGTTTCATCACACTTCGGAGTCCAATTGAACTTGGAATTCTTCATTGTTAGCTTAGTCAACGGACTAGCTATCTTAGAAAAGTCTTGAACAAACTTCCGACAATATCCTACTAAACCCAGAAAATTTCGAACTTCTTTCGGAGTTGTAGGTCGCTTCCAGTCAAGAATAGCACAAATTTTGCTAGGATCAACAGAAATCCCTTCTTCGTTAACAATATGGCCGAGAAATTTGACTTCTTTGACCCAAAAGTGGCATTTAAATTTTTTTGAAAATAGGATATTCCTTCTCAATATCTTCAAAACAATTCTGAGATGTTCAGGATGCTCCTCTTCGTTTTTGGAGTAGATTAGGATATCATTGATAAATACAAGCACAAATTTATTCAATACTTCCTGGAAAACACGGATCATTAAATCTACGAAGTATGCGGGAGCGTTGGTTAGTCCGAAAGGCATGACTAACCATTCGTAGAATACGTCCGGACCCCTAAAAGCAGTCAAATGCACATAGTCTTCGGCAATTCACAGCTGATGGAATCCCTGGGCTAGATCCATTTTAGAAAAGAATCGTGCGCCATGAAGTTGATCGAATAAGTCGTCGATCCTAGGTAACGGAAACTTGTTCTTGAGAGTTTGTTTATTGAGATCGCGATAGTCTACACACAATCTCAAGGATCCGTCAGATTTAGCCACAAACACCACAGCTGAACCCCATTCAGAAAAACTAGGGCGTATCAATCCTTTTTCTAGCAAATAACCGGTTTGCTTGCTAATTCAATCCTTTCCCAGGGTGCCATCCTGCGACTAGCATGAACGACAGGACGAGCATTCAGAACTAAGTCAATTCTAAATTCAATCTCTCTGTGTGGGGGTAAAGATTTGACCTCTTCGAATACATCAGGAAAATGCTGGACAATATAATTGGACTCTAGACTAGGTTCAGGATATCCCAACGTATACGTCAGTTTATCTCTCTTAGGACTCGGATCCTCACAAGAGATTTCAATAAAATTTCCCAATTTCGATTTAACCAAAATCGATCGATTGTTGCAATCTAATTTGGCTTCGTATCTCGTTAACCAATTCATTTCGAGTAGAATTTCAAATTCATTGAAGTCGAGAACATAAAGATTGATAGGAAATTGATAGCCAGAATAAGAGATAGGCACTTTCCTACAATATAGACAAAGATTTGCAGGACCACCCACTGGATTCTTCACACAAATAAGTTCATCGACAAACTTAGGTTTGAGTTTTAATTCGTTCACGATTTGTTGGGAGATAAAGCTATGTGAAGCTCCCGTGTCGAAAAAAACTCTAACCACTCTATTACCAACGATAAGGTTACCTTCTAAAACTCCCTTTCCTTCATCCGCCTTTGAAGTTGAGGGGTTATCTTTTACTGCGTACACTTTCGCTACTTGTGCTTGTTTCTTTTTCGGGCAATTTTTAACTTCATGACCCGGTTGGTGACAACAATAGCATACCTTGGATCTTTGACTTGACTTCACGGGTTGATCTTTCTTTACTTTTTTCTTTGGCTTCTCACAATCCTTTGCTAAATGGCCTTTCTCCTGACAGTTATAGCAAGTAATATTTCTAGCTGGATTCTCTTGATTACTCCTCTTCTTCTTGCCTTGAATCGGCCTCTTTCCTTCGAATTTTCTTTTCTTCCAATTTGAATTACTTGAACTCCCTTTCTCTTTCGAAACTTTCTGCATATCTAGGGTGGCATATCGATAACCCATATCGATCAAGTCCGAAAAAGATTCTTTTATGTGGGCTGTCATCCTCTTGTTGTACTCCTTATTCATTCCTCGAATGAATCTTTCATTCTTCTTCAAAGGTGTATTCACTAGCTTCGGACCAAATCGAGACAATTCGTTGAATTTATTCAAATACTCATAAAATGATAGACTTCCTTGTTTCAAATCTATGAACTCCTGGTACATTCGAGAGATACCAACAGATGGGATGTCTCCCACCAAGCTAATGCTTCTTCTTGGAGTTGACAAGAAGCTATCAATCGCTTTTGATCGTCTTCCAATTTCAATCCCCAAAAAATTCTTTCACAGGATCGGATCCAAGCTTGTGCTTCAACAATAGACTCCTTGCAGAAAGCAGCTTATCACCAAGTCTGGAGAAACTCTTACATAAAATCAGCCAGATTCGGCTGGGGTTCAGTAGGCACAGTTGCTGTTACAGTGGCTTGACCAGTTGCAGTGGTATTTCCCCGTCCCCTACCTTGTCCTCTTCTTTTGCTCATTCTCACTGTCTGTAAATAGTAAGAAAACTTAATTTAGGCATACGGACAAGATATTTTAGGGAATATCAACAATTAAAAGGAATAGACCAAGAAATTTGGGGTTTCGGTCTCTCGGTCTATACTCATTCTAGGGTATACTTCACCCTATCTCTAATGAGCCATCTAATGTGTTATACTTCATAGCTAATGTTCTTACTCAACGTTTAGCTCTGATGCCACTTGTTACGACCCGAAATTCAGCGATTGAAAATCGACATTAAATACCTCACTTGTATTCGACTGTCGAAGATTCAAACGTTGAACTCCAGTTCGGATGGAGCTTATAACAACATTATATGAAAATAAACAGCCGAAAAATGAATATCATTGATCACAATACAGATACAATTTTGATATAATATCCAATACAACATCGATCAACAATGTCAGAGTGCTACATATGATACAACAAAAAAACAACAAAGGAAGACTCAGCAAGTTTCCAACATACTTTGACTTTGAGAAGATTCTCCAAGAACTCCATAAGCTTTCCAAAAATCCGACAGCTTCCAAAAGACTTCAAAATCCAAGCTAGATCGAAAACACGGATAACCTGCTTCTAGGCTATCCGTGTGAAAATTATGGGCACCCAGAGTTTAAGAAGGAAACAATTAACTCCGGGTCAGTCATGGGACTGATATGAGTAAACAAAAACAGTTGTTTGAAATAAAAAATCAGTTTATAAAAGAAAACCGATATGCTTTTTGTGACGACCCGGAAATTTTAACTTTTGGAATTGAAATATTTAATTGATTTTAAAGGTTTGAATGATAGTTTAGCTTGAATTTCAATTTTAACTATGAAATTAGCAACTTAATTATTGAATTTAATTTTTATAAATTTGGGTAAAATTGTAAATCTTCAATTTTGAGCCTGTTAAAAATAATTTAGTGGCTTAGAAAATTTATATTGATAATACTGAAGATAATAGAAGCTTTGGAATTGAATTTGGAAATGTTTTATTCAGTTTTGGAATTTTATCGTTTAAATCGATATTTAAAAATAGCCGTCCGAGGCACAGTCTCAGAATTCGACGAAACTAGTTCCATTGGATCCGTAATATTGTATTATTATCGGATTTCAATTTCCATAGCATTCAGAGTTGTCATTTGGCCGTACGATAAGCAAACACGTTGAAATTTATATCGAAATTTAATTATATAACTGGTTCGAAAAGCTATCTTCTCCATACGACCGAATTTGGACCCGGAACCTTTTCCATTGCGTTCGGAATAGGGGTTAAACATTATAAACGCCTAGCGGCATGCTTCGATTGGAGATCGAGATTTTGAGGTGCGGAATCGAGACGATGTAAAATTGGAATTTGAATTCAAAATATAATATTTTTGTATTTAATATTATACCAGGCCTTTGAAGACACGTCTCAGAAATTTTAGCACGTGTCCTCTCAAAAACAAGTAATCAAACACGCGTTCGTTTAGAAATTTAAAAGAAAAAAATATAGGATAAAATCAAAATCGTCCCCGTCTCCATCTATTTCAATAATGGCCGCGATTTTCCAAATCGTCTCCCCCCTCTTCTATTTCGATTTCAATTGACAGTTTGTTGAAAAGAAAAAAAAACAACTCAAAGTCGAATTCAATAATCAAAATAGCCGAGCCTTTCAAAAAAATCAGAATCCCCAAATCAATTCCAAAAAAGGAGAAGAAAAGAAACAGAATCAAGCGACTTTGATTTGTTCGAGCTGAGAGCGGGAAGTTGTTGATGAGGGGTTTTGTATGCGAGCTCGGTGGTGTCGACATCGCGACCTTGTCGCGATTCAGTTGAACTCGAACACGGTTGAGTTCAGATGAGGCTCACGATTGCAGTCAAGGGGCACGAGGAGGATTGGCGGTCCAGGTGTCAGCCTCGAGTTGAGTGAAGATTTTCGACTACGGGCGTCTGGCATTGGATAGTCACGGCTCAAGTCTTGGTTGCTAGTGTTCGATGGTCGATGTGGGTACCGTGTTGTGCGTGGAAGTCGCGATGGCGTTCGCGATGAGACGGGGTCGTGGACTCGGAGGGAGGGAAGGCACGACAGCATGGCGGTGTGGTCGAAGTGTGGCAGTGACCGATGTGGATTTTATGGGTGTCGAGCAACCTCGAGTTTGATAGTTGGGAGGGTTTCGTCCAGTAAGGTATAATTTAGTAATTGATTTTAATTTATATATACAGATTGGGAATTTTATTTGTAGGAATTTTTTTTATTAAACGGAAATAAATTATTCGATTAGCTTGAGTATTAATGAAATCTTATATAATTATTCGTAATTACTAAATATAATCTATTAAAGAATTTTTTTTTTAGTTTAAAAATCAAATTTGTATCATTGGTTAATTTAATTTGTTAAATGGGAATTTATTTCTAAATCGAATAGTTACTATGAAGTGGAAATTAATTTTTCGACTAGCGGAATTAATTTGTATAAATGGTTCATTTAATTATTGTCATTAAAAAATAATTTATTAAAGGAAATATAGTTTTAAATTTTAAATTGTAGTTAAATCAATTATTAAAGGAGAAATTTGTTAATTTAAAACTATCAAAATGAAAATTGATTATTTGATTTATTTCGAATATTAATCAATTGTATAAAATTATCTATACAAGGTCTAATACTATGAAGAAATCAAGCCGGAAATGGAAAACGGATTATATGCAAAGCAAAGGTGAGATCTTCTCACTCAAAATTTTAATTGAAAATTTCCAGTTATTGGTTGGTTGTGGAATTGTGATGGTTAAATTAAAATTGATTGATTTTGTGTTTGGATAATATTTATTATTAGTTATATTAGTTTAGACCCTATACGTCGCATAATAGCGGAGGTTATTATATTAAACCCATATACCGCGATATTCCACCTTGAAGTGGAATTGGTATTATATATGTATTTGGAGTTGATTTCCCATATTATATAGCGGATGAGACCCTATTGCGCCGCGTAATAGCGGATAATATTTTATAAATCACATATACCGCGATATTCCACCTCGAAGTGGAATGGGTATTTAATTGTTGTGCTAATGTCTGTGGATGCAGGGAAACAGGTTGGAGGGATCCAACTGGATTCCTCAAATTTTTAATTTGTTTCGTATGTTGTGTGTTGATTATTTTTAATTGGTGTAACTATTTGTGATTGAAACCGTTGAAGGCTGTAATTCAGCCGAATAAATTTTTGGTATCGTAGGATGCCATAAATAAATAATTAATTGATTTTGAAATTTGGATAGAAAATTTATAATGAATTCACTCAAAGGAATCGGGTGAATTTTAAAAGAAGGAAATTTAAATAGATAAAGTTTTATCTTTGAAAACTTATTTAATAAGTTCCAAAAACATAGGAAAATATTTAATAAAGGAATTTCGAGTAATGTTGTTTAATAGTTGAAGGATTTATTTAAGATACGTATTTTAAATAATTGAAAGAAATAAAGAAATTTATTTCAAAAGGAAATAAATTTAGAAATTTAGAAATTAAATTTGGAGTTGAAATTAATCTTAGAAATCGATTGGGAATTAATTTGGAGTTTGAATAAATCTTAGGAACTGATTAGGAAATTTGGTTTGGTGTGTTGAAAATAATTTTGGAAAATCAATTTGAAATTGATTGATATTGGAAAATAAATTTGGGGAAATCAAATTGGAATTTGATTTTGTGTTTGAAATAAACTAGAAATCAATTTGGGAATTGATTGGGTTTGAAGATAATATTTGGGGATCGATTTAAAATTTGTATATCAGTTGATATTTGAAAATGTAAATTCATAACGGGAATTTATAAAAAAAAGGTAAATTGTTTAAAATAAATATTGGTTTATTTTTAAAGCGTGGAATGAAATTTACAAATTGTAATGTAAATTAAAATATATAAGGAAGATTTATCAATGGACCATTTTGTAATGGAAAAGAAATTCTTCCCTGGAAAGCCGAGTATATTTTTAAAAAAAATAGCTTTTGAATAAAATTTAAAAGTTTTAGATTTGGTTCTAAAAATAATATTGTTGGAGAAATTAGTTTGGAAATTGTTTAAAGTAAAATTTATTTAATAAATTGTATAAGAGATTATTTTAAAGATTTAAATTGATATTTGATTTAGGAAATAGTTATTTAAATATTTATACTCTATCTACTAATTTTATTTTAAAATTAGTTTTTGGACTTGAATTTTTATATGAGATATTAGTATAATATTTTCGTAACTAATATTTAAGCAAATATTCTAAAATAGTTTATTTTAAAAGTTTCCAAGTATATTTTGAATAAGTATTTTATATTATTTTAAATATTTAAACTCGGCATAATTTTCAGTGGAAATGAAGAAATATTTGAAAATGTTTTCCGCGTAAGGAAGAAAATTGATTTGGAATTTATTTTCAAAGGATTGAAGTATGAAATTTTATCTTGCAAAGATATATTGAAAATAATAATTTGGGGAAAATTATTTGAAATCCAGCGATTGTTGTGAATGATGATTGATAGTTAAATAACCAACTATCAATATTTGCCTTTTTAAATGGCATTTGAACTTCGTTGCAACCAGGAGTCGAATTCCAAATGGATATTCGAAACCCACATCGAACCTTTGTGATTGTGATGGATCTTTTGTTTAAAAGATCAAAGTGAAATTGTTTTGATTTATTTGAATCTGAATGAACACTTATTTTCAAAATAAGCGCTCGTTATTCGGATTAGCCGGGAGAGGACCTTGTGTCAAAAAACTCATTCCGAATAACGATACGACGAAATAGGATTGCATGTGAAGACGGTGTTGAAGATCGGGTATTTTCGAAAACAAAAGGATACCTGTCGAATGTCTCTGCACCAGATTGCTCCGGTATAGAGATTTTATCACCCTTTGTGGTGGGGACTCCGGACGTGATTAGTGAATATCCAGATTGCAAGGGCTTCTTTCGAAGTGCCTTCGGTTCCGTTCGATCCCGGAACGGACTTGTATGGATGTGCGTTTGACGTTACACTTTGAGATGTAAAGCTGGTTTCTATCAAATACATTTCTGTTGGTGGCGGAGAATTTATTCTCTTAGCATAACACCCCTCTCTAAGACGTACGAGCTCAGAGGTTATGTAGTTGATGGTTACTGGTGATACATTCCCAATTTGGTAATGTGGCATACGAAGTGCTGCTGATCATTTGTTGATCGAAGCATGGCTTTTGTGAAAAGCGTAGTTTTGTGGATGAGACTTCGTCGAACCTCACACCCCGGAATGGTCGAAACAGGAAGAATGCAGCAAGGTTTTAGGGGGCAGCGCCCCTTAGGGTATGTTCATTTCCTTCTGGATAGAAGTGGTATCATGGTATGGAGCCCAGATACTTAACTTATGTGAATATCGCAAATATATATTACTTTGTGATTGTTGTTGTTGAGGTTCCTCGGATAAAGGTTGTTTACAACCGGAGGATGGCATACTCGTATCAGTAGTTACCTATTTTTGCAGAGGTAACCCGGCCTTGTGTTGGAAGAGATCCGGTTTGGTTCTCAGAACGTCCATCCACAGGCGTACCCATGTGGCAGTAGGAAGTTCCTTAGCCTGACCATTTGTTGGAAATCCAAAGAAACAATACGCGCCATGTACGGTTTTAGTTGTATAACCAGTCATGGAATGTGGCGGTAACCTGCTATTGAACATGGTAGCTATAGTAGGCATAAGTGTGGAATGCCTATGCTGGCTAAGATTAATATTATACTTTCGAAATGTTTTACACTATGCATTAATAATAATAATATCAAAAGATTTTGCGTATCAAGCATGTTTGACTATCATAAGGAGAAATCTCCTCCAATTCTGCGTTTGCATTGTGTGTGTGGCGGGAGGCCTTATGGTAGTTTCATTTTCTAAAAAGCATTGCGGATTTCTTTTAAATTCCTTCGTTTTTCTTTTATAAAAGAATAACTGTTTTTAAGATCTCACACCAGTCGCACGACTGACCTGGAGTTTATTGTTCCCTTTCTAAACTCTGGGTGCCCACAATTTTTCACACGGGCAGCCTAGAGTCAGGTTATCAGTTATTCGGGAGCAAAGTCAGAAAAGAGTTGATGTGGAGATCAAGAGTTGAAGATGGATGGCAAGACGTATATCTTACTATGTAGTGTCCGTTGTGTGTGGTTGGTGTAAATCAGTTTTCGTATAGCCAAGTTATAATAACTGCCAGTGATGTATGATGTCGTGGTAAACTCTGATGTTGTATTGTATTAACTGAGATGATTCTTTGATTTAAAGATTATTTATTTATCTATTATATATTGTTCCGCTGCGAAATGTGAGATTCTGTTATTGTTTCTGTTTTTCTTCTACCTCTTCATTCTTTAAACCCTAAAGACTTGTAGGTTTGTTCCTCTTTGGCTAAGTTGTTGTGGAAATTTTTCAGCTCAAAGGGGTACAGATTTGCGGGCCTTTACATTTGGTATCAGAACATTTGGTTAAGTGACAACCTTGGCTCTGTTGGGTGTTACTCATTAGAGATAGAGTCAGTAGTACTCTAGAATGAGTTTTAGTATAATAATAGATATGAGCGCGTATTTGTTAGTGAATATAAAATTTGTTTTATATTGTGATGATTGATTTGTCGAGTGGTATATGGATTTTGGTCGATATAGTCCGTACAACTCTATCGATAGGAATCTCTAAACTCTTGTACAGAACAATTCGACACGATATTGTTTTAAAATAGGGTAAATGAAATAAGTTTACCCAAAACTATTTTGTATATAAAAGGAAATAATTTTTGTAAATTATTATAATATATGGTTGCTTATGTGTTAGGAAATGATAATATTAAATTATTATCATTAAAGTTGAATAGGAAATTGAAATCATAATCAAAAGTTGAGAAATAAAATCCATATACAAATGAAATTTGAAAATGTAAATTGTAAATGTAATTTATGATTTGAAGTAAAATTCCAGAGAAGTTTTTGAAAATGTTTTTGAAAGGATTTGGAATCTTGGAAATTAAATTCTATTGAGTTTGAAAATGATTTTCAAGGGTTTGAAAAAAATGTTTTGAAGGGATAAAAGCTCTAAACTCTTTTCGGTCGCTGGGAAATAACTTCGGTGATGACTACAGCATCATCATGTTCATTTTCGAGTTTCCAGGAGAGGAATTGCTGCCGAATGATTTTAAATTGAAAACTGTTTGCCAAAGTTGGGTTTGTTTTGGAAATACAAATGGTTTTGGATATAAAATTGACTTCAAAATGATTTAAGAAATTGTTTAAAACTCTTGGATCCCATTTAAAATAATTATGGAATAATAAGCAAATTTGAAAACTTAGGAAAATTTAGATTTAAACTGAAATTAACTTGAGTTAATTTGGATAAGGGTGAATTTGAGAAGTCTTGTAGACTAAATGATTGGAATAAAATTTATTAAGTTGAAAATAAATTCGGGGTTAAGACAAATGAATTGGAATTAAGTTTGAATTATGGAAATAAATTTCTGAATGAATGAATAAATTTGCAGTTGCAAATAAATAAAGTGAATGTTGAAATTCATTTCGAAATTTGTAAGCAAATAGAATTGAATTGGAATTGAATTTGATTTGTAAAGCAGAGTATTGAAATAAAATCAGTAAGCGAAACTAATTGAAGAAAAGACCAAATAGATATGGTTTGGAACGAATTAAATTCAATAATTATAAATAAAAGGTAAATTGAATTCATATGGGATTTGAAATCCAGTTTAAATATAAGTGGTTATAAACCAAAATTGTAAATTGAAAATAATTTGGGAATAAACAAAAGAATAAAAAATTGGGATTAGAACTGAATATTGAAAACCAATTTGAATTGTGTGAAATAAAGTGAAGATGTAAAAATTAGTTCGAAGTGAACTAAAGATAATAAAGGTAAAAAAAAGGGTTGAGATAAAATAAATTGCAATTTGTAGTGAATTAGTATATGAAACCGATTTAAAATAGTGACATAAATCAAGTGTGAATGAAAGATAACTGAAAAATTCAATATTCAGAAGTTAAACTGAATCCAAAATAAAATTGAAATTGTAAGTTGAATTCAAATGAAAGTGAAAATGCAAGATAGAATGAAAATGGATATATAACTTCAATAGTAAAGTAAAAATGGTATAAGAAGTATATATTGAAAATTTTGTAAAGGAATGTGCATAATGAAATTTGAATGTTGTAATTGGATATTATGATAAGCAGGTTATACAGGTGTATTAAAGGAAATCGGGATTTTGATTTCGAAGATAAAAATTGAATTGCTCGACAAAAGGTATGTATTTGAATTTCAGTATGAATTTGATGATTTTCTTGTCTAGCCGCTTGGCTTTTTCTTTTTCTTTTTGAAATCTTGGGGCCGTGGTGCCATTTTTGTAGCCGTACCGAGCTAGCCGCGCAAAGTAGACGCTGGCGAAATTTTTCGAAAATTTAGGGAGTTAGAAAAATTTTGAGAAAATTTTGGAAATTTAAATTTTGAATTTAAATTTGAATGGTTAAGAAAATAATATTGTTTGGAGTTTATGGTTGAGGTTGGAAAGTTAGTTGAACCAATAATGGGTTATTATTAAAAGATTGGTTTTGACAAGTTATTAAAACTGTTTAGTTTTGGAAAGATAGCAAACGGGTTAAGGTCCATTCTTCTTAACTAGTAATTTCGGAACAAAATTCTTTTAAGAGGGGAAGGATGTGACAACCCGAAAATTCTAACTTTTGGAATTGAAATATTTAATTTATTTTAAAGGTTTGAATGATAGTTTAGCTTGAATTTCAATTTTAACTATGAAATTAGCAACTTAATTATTGAATTTAATTTTTATAAATTTGGGTAAAATTGTAAATCTTCAATTTTGAGCTTGTTAAAAATAATTTAGTGGCATAGAAAATTTATATTGATAATACTAAAGATAATAGAAGCTTCAGAATTGAATTTGGAAATGTTTTATTCAGTTTTGGAATTTTATCGTTTAAATCGATATTTAAAAATAGCCGTCCGAGACACAGTCTCGGAATTCGACGAAACTAGTTCCATTGGATCCGTAATATTGTATTATTATCGGATTTCAATTTTCGTAGTATTCGGAGTTGTCGTTTGGCCGTACGATAAGCAAACGCGTTGAAATTTATATCGAAATTTAATTATATAACTGGTTCGAAAAGCTATCTTCTCCATACGATCGAATTTGGACCCGGATCCTTTTCCATTGCATTCGGAATAGGGGTTAAACATTATAAACGCCTAGCGGCATGCTTCGATTGGAGATCGAGATTTTGAGTTGCGGAATCGAGACGATGTAAAATTGGAATTTGAATTCAAAATATAAAATTTTTGTATTTAATATTATACCAAGCCTTTGAAGACACGTCTCAGAAATTTTAGCACGTGTCCTCTCAAAAACAAGTAATCAAACACACGTTCGTTTAGAAATTTAAAAGAAAAAATATATATGATAAAATCAAAATCGTCCTCGTCTCCATCTATTTCAATAATGGCCGCGATTTTCCAAATCGTCTCCCCCCTCTTCTATTTCGATTTCAATTGACAGTTTGTTGGAAAGAAAAAAAAACAACTCAAAGTCGAATTCAATAATCAAAATAGCCGAGCCCTTTCAAAAAAGATTCAGAATCCCCAAATCAATTCAAAAAAAAAGAAAAAGAAAAGAAACAGAATCAAGCGACTTCGATTTGTTCGAGCTGAGAGCGGGAAGTTGTAAATGAGGGGTTTCGTATGCGAGCTCGGTGTGTCGACAATGCGACCTTGTCGCGATTCAGTTGAACTCGAACACGGTCGAGTTCAGATGAGGCTCGCGATTGTAGTCAAGGGGCGCGAGGACGATTGGCGGTCCAGGTGTCGGCCTCGAGTTGAGTGGAGATTTTCGACTACTAGCGTCTGGCATTGGATCGTCACGGCTCAAGTCTTGGTTGCTTGTGTTCGATGGTCGATGTGGGTACCGTGATGTGCGTGGAAGTCGCGATGTCATTCGCAATGAGAAAAGGGTCGTGGACTCGGAGGGAGGGAAGGCACGACAGCATGGCGGTGTGGTCGAAGTGTGGCAGTGACCGATGTGGATTTTGAGGGTGTCGAGCAACCCCGAGTTTGATAGTTGGGAGGGTTTCGTCCAGTAAGGTATAATTTAGTAATTGATTTTAATTTATATATATAGATTGGGAATTTTATTTGTAGGAAATTTTTTTTATTAAACGGAAATAAATTATTCGATTAGCTCGAGTATAAATGAAATCTTATATAATTATTCTTAATTACTAAATATAATCTATTAAAGAAATTTTTTTAGTTTAAAAATCAAATTTTTATCATTGGTTAATTTAATTTATTAAATGGGAATTTATTTCTAAATCGAATAGTTACTATGAAGTGGAAATTAATTTTTCGACTAGCGGAATTAATTTGTATATGGTTCATTTAATTATTGTCACTAAAAATAATTTATTAAAGGAAACTTAGTTTTAAATTTTAAATTGTAGTTAAATCAATTATTAAAGGAGAAATTTGTTAATTTAAAACTATCAAAACGAAAATTGATTATTTGATTTATTTCGAATATTAATCAATTGTATAAAATTATCTACACAAGGTCTAATACTATGAAGAAATCAAGACGGAAATGGAAAACGGATTGTACGCAAAGCAAAGGTGAGAACTTCTCACTCAAAATTTTAATTGAAAATTTCCAGTTATTGGTTGGTTGTGGAATTGTGATGGTTAAATTAAAATTGATTGATTGTGTGTTTGGATAATATTTATTATTAGTTATATTAGTTTAGACCCTATACGCCGTATAATAGCGGAGGTTATTATATAAAACCCATATACCGCGATATTCCACCTTGAAGTGGAATTGGTATTATATATGTATTTGGAGTTGATTTCCCGCATTATATAGCGGATGAGACCCAATTGCGCCGCATAATAGCGGATAATATTTTATAAATCCCATATACCGTGATATTCCACCTCGAAGTGGAATGGGTATTTAATTGTTGTGCTAATGTCTGTGGATGCAGGGAAACAGGTTGGAGGGATCCAACTGAATTCCTCAAAATTTTAATTTGTTTCGTATGTTGTGTGTTGATTATTTTTAATTTGTGTAACTATTTGTGATTGAAACCGTTGAAGGCTGTAATTCAGCCGAATAAATTTTTGGTATCGTATGATACCAGAAATAAATAATTAATTGATTTTGAAATTTGGATAGAAAATTTATAATGAATTCACTCAAAGGAATGGGTGAATTTTAAAAGAAGGAAATTTAAATAGATAAAGTATTATCTTTGAAAAATTATTTAACAAGTTCCAAAAATATGGGAAAATATTTAATAAAGGAATTTCGAGTAATGTTGTTTAATAGTTGAAGGATTTATTTAAGATACGTATTTTAAATAATTGAAAGAGATAAAGAAATTTATTTCAAAAGCAAATAAATTTAGAAATTTATAAATTTAATTTGCAATTTAATTTGGAGTTGAAATTAATCTTAGAAATCGATTCGGGAATTAATTTGGAGTTAGAATAAATCTTAGGAACCGATTAGGAAATTTGGTTTGGTGTGTTGAAAATAATTTTGGAAAATAAATTTGAAATTGGAAAATAAATTTGGGGAAATCAAATTGGAATTTGATTTTGTGTTTGAAATAAACTGGAAATCTATTTGGGAATCGATTTAAAATTTGTTTATCAGTTGATATTTGAAAATGTAAATTCATAACTGGAATTTATAACAAAAAGGGAAATTGTTTAAAATAAATATTGGTGTATTTTTAAAGCGTGGAAAGAAATTTAAAAATTGGAATGTAAATTAAAATAAATCAAGAAAATTTATTAATGGACCATTTTGTAATGGAAAAGAAATTCTTCCCTGGAATGCCGAGTATATATTTTTTTTTGAAATAGCTTTTGAATAAAATTTAAAAGTTTTAGATTTGGTTCTAAAAATAATATTGTTGGAGAAATTAGTTTGGAAATTGTTTCAAGTAAAATTTATTTAATAAATTATATAATAGATTATTTTAAAGATGTAAATTGATATCTGATTTAGGAAATAGTTATTTAAATATTTATACTCTATCTACTAATTTTATTTTAAAATTAGTTTTTGGACTTGAATTTTTATATGAGATATTAGTATAATATTTTCGTAACTAATATTTAAGCAAATATTATAAAATAGTTTATTTTAAAAGTTTCCAAGTATATTTTGAATAAGTATTTTATATTATTTAAAATAATTAAATTCGGCAGAATTTTCAGTGGAAATGAAGAAATATTTGAAAAATGTTTTCCGTGTAAGGAAGAAAATTGATTTGGAATTTATTTTCAAAGGATTGAAGTATGAAATTTTATCTTGCAAAGATATATTGAAAATAATAATTTGGGGAAAATTATTTGAAATCCAGCGATTGTTGTGAATGATGATTGATAGTTAAATAACCAACTATCAGTATTGTCCTTTTCAAATGGCATTTGAATTTCGATGCGACCGGGAGTCGAATTCCAAATGGATATTCGAAACCCACATCGAACCTTTGTGATTGTGATGGATCTTTTGTTTAAAAGATCAATGTGAAATTGTTGTGATTTATTTGAATCCGAATGAACACTTATTTTCAAAATAAGCGCTCGTTATTCGGATTAGCCGGGAGAGGACCTTGTGTCATAAAATCCATTCTGAATAACGATACGACGAAACAGGATTGCATGTGAAGACGGTGTTGAAGACCGGGTATTTTCGAAAACGAAAGGATACCTGTCGAATGTCTGTGCACCGGGTTGCTCTGGTATAGATATTTTATCACCCTTTGTGATGGGGATTCCAGACGTGATTAGTGAATATCCGGATTACAAGGGATTCTTTGGAAGTGCCTTCGGTTCCGTTCGATCCCGTAACGGACTTGTATGGATGTGCGTCTGACATTACACTTTGAGATGTAAAGCTGGTTTCTATCAAATACATTTCTGTTAGCGGCGGAGAATTTATTCTCTTATCTTAACACCCCTCTCTAAGACGTACGAGCTCAGAGGTTATGTAGTTGATGGTTACTAGTGATACATTCTCAATTTGGTAATGTGGCATACAAAGTGATGCTGATCATTTGTTGATCGAAGCATGGATTTTGTGAAAAGCGTAGCTTTGTGGACGAGACTTCGTCGAACCTCACACACCTGAATGGTCGAAACAGGAAGAATGCAGCAAGGTTATAGGGGGTAGTTCCCCTTAGGGTGTGTTCATTTCCTTCTGGATAGAAGTGGTATCATGGTATGGAGCTCAGATACTTAACTTATGTGAATATCGCAAATATATATTACTTTGTGATTGTTGTTGTTGAGGATCCTCGGATAAAGGTTGTTAACAACCGGGGGATGGCATACTCGTGTCAGTAGTTACCTATTTTTGCAGAGGTAACCCGACCTTATGTTGCAGAGATCCGGTTAGGTTCTCAGGGCATCCATCCAGAGGCGTACCCATGTGGCAGTAGGAAGTTCCTTAGCCTGACCATTTGTTGGAAATCCAAAGAAACAATACGCGCCATGTACGGTTTTAGTTGTATATAACCTGTCATGGAATGTGGCGGTAACCTGCTATTGAACATGGTAGCTATAGTAGGCATAAGTGCGGAATGCCTATGCTGGCTAAGATTAATATTATACTTTTAAAATGTTTTCCACTATGCACTAATAATAATAATATCAAAAGATTTTGCGTATCAAGCATGTTTGACTATCATAAGAAGAAATCTCCTCCAATTCTGCGTTTGCATTGTGTGTGTGGCGGGAGGCCTTATGGTAGTTTCATTTTCTAAAAAGCATTGCGGATTTCTTTTAAATTCCTTCGTTTTTCTTTTATAAAAGAATAACTATTTTTAAGATCTCACACCAGTCCCATGACTGCCAGAAGTTTATTGTTCCCTTTCTAAACTTTGGGTGCCCATAATTTTCCACACGGGCAGCCTAGAGTCAGGTTATCAGTTATTCGGGAGCAAAGTCAGAAATGAGTTGCTGTGGAGATCAGGAGTTGAAGATGGATGGCAAGACATATATCTTACTATGTAGTGTCCGTTGTGTGTGGTTAGTGTAAATCAGTTTTCATATAGTCAAGTTATAATAACTGCCAGTGATGTATGATGTCGTGGTAAACTCTGATGTTGTATTGTATTAACTGAGATGATTCTTTGATTTAAAGATTATTTATTTATCTATTATATATTGTTTCACTGCGAAATGTGAGATTCTGTTTATTTTTCTGTTTTTCTTCTACCTCTTCATTCATTAAACCCTAAAGACACGTAGGTTTTTTACTATTTTGCTAAGTTGTTGTGGAAATTTGTCAGCTCAAAGGGGTACAAATTTGCGGGCCTTTACACTTTTGGAAAATGAAACTACCATAAGACCTCCCACCACACACACAATGCAATGCTGACTTGGAGGAGATTTCTTCTTATGATAGTCTAATATGCTTGATACGAGAAAACTCTTTTAGATATTATTATTAGTGCACAGTGTGAAAACATTTTCGAAAGTATAATATTAATCTTAACCAGTATAGATACCATTATACTATGCCTACTATAGCTACCACATGAGGTGGCAGGTTATACAATTTAAAACCGTACATGGCTCGTATTGTTTGATTGGATTTCAACAAATGGCCAGGTAAAGGAACTTCCCACACAAAATGGTACGCCTCTGGAGGGACGCCCTCGAGAACCTAACCGGATCTCCGCCAACACAAGGCCGGGTTACCTCTGTAACTAGGTAACTACTGACACGAGTATGCCATCTCCCGGTCGTTACCAACCTTTATCCAAAGCGCTTCTCAACCAACAACCACAAAGCAATAAGTTTGCAACAACCACAAAGTTAAGCATCTGGGCTCCATACCATTATACCACTTATAATCCAGAAGAAAATGGACATACACTCATGGGGCGCTACCCCCAAATAACCTTGCTGCAACGATTCCTGTTTCGACCATAACCGGGTTGTGAGGTTCGACGAAGTATCGTCCACAGAGCTACGCTTTTTTACAAAGCCATGCTTCGATCAACAAATGATCAGCAGCACTCAGCATGCCACACTACCAAATTGGGTGTATATCACTAATAACCTTCAACTACATAACCTCTGAGCTCGTACGTCTTAGAGAAGGGTATTAAGCTAAGAGAATAAATTCTCCGCCACCAACAGAAAAATATTTGAAAGAAATCAGCTTTATATCTCAAATTGTAATGTCAAACATACAACCATACAAGTCTGTCCCGGGTTCGAACAGAACCGAAGGCACTTCCGAAGAAGTCCTTGCAATTCGGGTATCCACAATCCCGATCGGACTCCCCATCACATATGGAGATCTCTATACCGAGCAACTCAATGCAGAGTCATTCGACATGTTATCCTATCATTCTCGAAGACGCCCGGTCTTCACCACTGTCTTCAAATGCTATCCATTTCTTCGTATCACATATTCAGAATGGGTTATATGACACAAAGTCCTCTTTCGGCTAAACCGAATAGTAAGCGCTTGATTTAAAACACGTGGATATATCATTTACAAAGATTCACAAGTTCGATGTGGGTTTCGGATAACCAACTGGAATCCGACTCCCTGTCGCATCGAAATTCAAATGCCGTTTTATGGGCCAATTGGGTTTTCACATTCACACAGATGTATATTCATCACAGATATCACAGCTCAACACAAAGCAACTCACATTACATAGTATCACATCACATATCAGAAATATCAATCCAATACACAACATTCAATAACAATCAATCATCTTCAATTAAGATGAATAAATCGTGTGGTTTAAATTAATTAACCACATAATTATTTTCATTAATTATCTTTAATCAATGATTAATTATCATTAATTACAATTGATTAAATCTTAATCACCTTCATTACTTCATTAATTAATCATTCCTTAATTAATTACCTTAGTTAATTAACCCTTAATTGTCAAATAATTAAATCTTAATTACTTTTGTTAATTAATTACTTCTTAATTAATTAATTATTAATTAACCTTAATTATTTATTAAATTAATTAAATAATTACTTCTTAAGTAATTATATTAACAAAATCATTAATTATTTAATAAATCAAGAGATAAATTAATTACTTTGATTTTCCTTTAGAACTTGTTTAATAAATCATCTTTATCGCATTAGTAATCTTAAAAGGTTAAGATTAGTTTAAACAACATTCTATCTTAATTATCCTTTTAAATTACATTATTTATTTAAGATAAATAATCTAATAATGTAACAAAGTTAAATAAATTAAAATTTAATCATTTTGAAAATATCTTATTTATATCCTTAATTAATCCAAACTTAAATCAAAATCATAAATTTGAAAACATGGTTTAAAAGGTTTAAAAGTTTGAAATTTTTTTTAAGTAAAAACTATTTTACATATCTAGCTCGAGACCTGCTTCGAGTCACACCCGAGAACATTGCCTGTCTCCTTCGAGTTTTGTTTGAAATCAACCCGAGTCCCCAAATTTTCACCTTAAAATTTTTTCGAAGTATTTCTACCCGGCGCTCCAAAATTTTTCTCGAGTTAAAACTCGAGCTATCACACATTTCACTCCGAGTCTTGCTTCGAGTCGAACCGTTCTTCCCCAATTCATTTTCCATTGACACCCACCAATTTGCTGTGCACATGCACAATCGAAAACGCCACCGTTGGTCGAAGCTCCGGCCTTCATCGAGTCGACGACAACTCATCGGAACCCCACGAGCACCCAGAAACCCATCACGTCGACGAATTCGGATTTTCGCTATTGACCCCAAACTGGAGCCAAAACCGCTCATCACGAAATTGCTACGATTACCCACCTCAGGCCATCAACAGTCACGTAATCGCACCCGAAGCTCCACCGATGTCTAACGCTCGTGATGGCACTGGTGCGATCGATTCTGGTCAACCAACGACGTCGCAACAACTAAAATTCCGACCCTTACAAAAAAATGGGTTTAAACCCTAGTTCGTTGATCTGCAAACACCACGGTGACTGGAAAAATCACCTGACATTTTTCTTGGCCTCGATAACTCCCCAATCACCTTCATTCAAAATTCCAACCATCCAAATCGCCTCGATCGCCAGAAAAGCCCAAAAATCATTTCCAGTTCAACGACGAAATGCTCACTCCAAAATGTAATTTAAAAACTTGATTTTAATCTTAAAAATCAACATTTTCAAAGATGATTTAGGTTATATGGTCAAATCGAATAATCAAAGAAATCAAATTTTAATTATAAATTGAGCTTATAGTACTTTCTTGTTCCAGACCCCAAATTCTTAATATTAGTTTGTAAAAGTATTTTTAAATTTAGTTTGAATGAATTTGAACACTTTCTATTTTAACACTTCAACGTAATAAAGGCTAGAAGTAGAGATTTTGTGTTTTTGACATGTTTTTGAAAACCTGGAAATAGAACAGGAATTATCAACCCTGTACATGTACATGCATAGGCAAGATGTATACATATGGTCACAGATTCTTGCATGCAAACCAATGTTTCAGTCTTACTGAAGTCTTGCATTCAAACAACAGATCATATATTAGGATTTAAAAGGTTTATTCACTTGTGATGCTTGAAAGCAGAAAACAGAGAGGAAGTTGATACTGTCAGATTTGAAGACTGGGAAGAAAAAGGATTTTGATTGCTGAATTTTCAATCTTGATCTTGGAATTTGGTGATGTACTTGATTATTAGCTGAATCTTTGTTGTTGTTGTTTACAGATTTGGCTTTACAATGCTTGATTCTTGAATTTGCTTGATCTTGAGTTGCTGATTAAAAGATTGAAAGAAGAAGCCCCTATTTTTGTTTAAATTTGTTTTGATTTCTGTTTGATGATCTGGTTTGAGAATTTGTTGCTTCTCAGTTTTTTTTGTTTTAAGCTTTTGAAAATAAGATCAAAGGAATGAGAGAAATAGGTAAATTTTCTTCTATAAATTTTCTTAAAAGTTAAAATCAAAAGAGATGACACTTGTCTTGATCCCCCCTAACACTTGTAAACTCACTTACTTATGGTCCTAACACTTGTTAATACATGCATAAGGATTTAAATAAATTTTTATAATAACTTTTCACTTATTTATATAATTTCATTTTCTTTTATATTTATACAACCTTTTAAAAGAAAAAGTTTAATACTAATTTATGAAACTATATATATATATATATATATATGTTAATATATTTGAATCCAAATAATTTTATCTAAGATATTTATTTTTAAATTTAAATTCAAACACACATTCAAATTCAGATTCAAATTAAAATTCAAATTCAAATTCGAAATTCAATCCATTCTATATACATATGAATATAGATATATAATTAAACAAACAAAATATCCATATGTTTTGAAAATTTGAAATTAATTCAAATTAACTTAAATCAATTTCAGAATTTCAAATAAACTACTAATTTTAAATTGATAAATTTGGGGATGTTACAATCAACTTTGAATGATATCACTATTCCTTCCACTCGCATCAATATATTTCTTTCTGCTCCTCCTCAATGGAGCTGTGATAACCCGGATTTTTGGACATCTGTTAACTAATAATTAATTGATTTTTATTATTAAAATACTGATTTATAAGTTGAACAAATAATTCTGATAATTAATAATATCTAGATATAAATATTGATTTGATAATCTTCTTATTTTAAATGGACGGATTTATTTTCAAAGCAAATAAAAGTATGTTTCTAAATCGTAATATATGTATGTATGTATGTATGTATGTATATATTGTGATTTGGAAGTTATGTTTTGAATTTAATAAATTAATTTTCAAAAACTATTTAAGTTAAAATCTATATTTATCAAACACTTAAGATAGTATCTATATTTTTTTAAGGTTAAATTTAAAATTGGATTTAATAAAAGAGTTTATTACACTTTCTTTTTAAATTGCTTGAACTAATTATGATTTGTATATAAAGATATGAACATAGATTAATAAAATAAACATTTGAAAAAAACACATAAGAAATATAGAATAAAGGCTTTAAAACATTTGTAAGCTTGGTATACATACATTTAACATTTGTAACTTGAATTAACATGCAAATTAACATGTGGAAAAATTGTTTTCTCTTTAATTAAAATATAATAACATGTTAAAAAAAAAGATGTTTTGAGATCAAAGCATTTTCACTTCTCTTTTCTAAATTCTTTCTTTCATCTTCTTTTAAATAAAAATTAAAATGAAAAATCAAAACCTCCTTCAAACTTCAACTTGAGCTAAGGCAAGATTCAAGATTACAGTTTCAAGTCCAAAATCAAGTTCCAGTTTTCAGTTTCAAAAGCAAATTTCCAGATTTTTCACAAAAAGCTTGCTTTGTTCAAACCATTTTATTGTGAGTAAACTACACTTTTATAGCTGAATCTGCTTTATATTCTGTGGCATGTGATAGATAATGAAGTAATGTGTGGAATGATTGCATGTATGAATTAATGTGTTGTATGTACATAAACATGGAATACTTGAGTGATCATCTGCATGTCTGTATAAAAATATGTAACCTCTGTTCATGGTTTATAGGTCCAAAAATTCAATCATAGATCAACTCCTCTTCATATAAACCATTATGGGTTAGGATGTTTATAGGAAAAATGTTTGAATTAACCAAATCTTTTTTTAAAATGTTTTTATGTGAGATTTTAAGGTAATTAGCTGGGAAAAAATAAATTACAGTAAAAATTCAAATTAAGTCAGGAAATTAATTGTTTAAATCCTGAGTTTTACTTATATTATCAGATTTGATTTTGGAAACCATGAATTTTAATAAAAATTTCAAGTATTTGGGGAGGAATTTCGAAGTGAACGGGAATTGTGATTTTGTCGAATACTGGGGAGGTGGTCAACGATTGGGGTCGGCATTGGGTCAAGAGGTGGTTGCTAGTTTGGGAACTTGGGAAAAATCAGTGATGATTTTTCGGATCATCGAAGTGATCGATAGAGGGAGGATTACGGTTTTTAGGCATGTTCGATTAACGTCAATCTACGGCGTCGCGGTGAAGTTTTAAGGTTACGGACCAGAGAGACTCGAAGGAGAAGGTCGAGGCGAAGGTCTGGGCGATGCTGCGTGTTCTCTGGTGATCGGAGATGGCGGTGCGAAGGGTTTTGGCGATTGGGTTTTTTTGTTCCAGTGGTGATCGGCACGCTCGATTTTGATTGCAAGGTGGTTCGTGGGTTCTGGGTGGTCGAGTGCGTCGAGATGATCGACGGCGACTTATTAGTGGAAGTGACGTTGGTCGGAGACGCTCCAATGTGGTGTGCACGTGTCGTGTGTCAGCATGTGTATGGTTTAGGGGTTGCTGTGTTTAGAAGGGAGAAGAAGGAGAGAGGATCAGGAAATTAGAGTGTGATGCTCGAAGTTGTTCTCGGGTCTATCGAAGGAAGGAGTGACTCGAGTGAGTGTTCGGGAAATCCTGGCTTGGGCTTCGTGATTTGTATAAGGGAGTTTATTTTGTTACCAAGGTTTAAAAACAAAAGTAAAATTTTGACAATTTTCAAAGCAAAGTTTTCAAAGCCAGTAGAAATATTAATCAAGTTTTCAAAAACAAGTTTCAAAATATAAGTATGGGTCTAATGTTTTAAAATTGTTTTGATTCAATATAATTATACGATTGGCTAATTATTTAATTATATTCTTAAGTGTATCAAATAATATTTAATAATGATAATTAAGTAATTAATTAAGATAACGGTTTATCTTAAATTAATTAAGGTCTTGATTAATTAATGGACAATTAATTAATGTAAGTAATTAAAGGGTTAAATAATTAATTTAAACAATTATAGGATAATTAATTAAGGAAAGTAATTAAATAATAATTACTAATGAAATTAATTAAAGGAAAATTAATTAATTAATGTAATTAAAGGATCATTAAGTAGTGTGATTAATTAAAGTGTAATTAATTAATGTAAGTAATGTAAGTAATTAATGTAAATGATTAAATGATTAAAGAATTAATTTCAATAATTAATTAAAGGGTTTAACTAATGATAATTAAGCAGGATTTAAAGATAATTAATTTATTTTACGATTGGATGACAAATTAATCTTGTTTATGGATGATTAAATTGTATTGAATGTTTGGATTAATGTCTCTAGTCTGATAATTTGTAATGTTCTGTGATACGATTTGTTTAGGTTGAACCGGGGTAATGTGGGTTATTTATCAGTGATGTATCGCTGTGTATTGAC
Organism: Allium cepa; assembly: GCA_030765085.1. Classification (NCBI taxonomy): domain Eukaryota; kingdom Viridiplantae; phylum Streptophyta; class Magnoliopsida; order Asparagales; family Amaryllidaceae; genus Allium; species Allium cepa. The sequence continues at coordinate 310,438,467 of CM060932.1, read as the reverse complement.
ATCCTGTATTTAAAATTTGGATCGTGTTCACTTAAACAACTTGGATTAAAGTCGGCACTAGATTCGAAGAGACTGGAGTCGGGTATCAGTAAATACCCGAAACCACTTCGATTAATAATCTACAATAATCCTTTATAGATTTGATTTTAGAATCGAATAGGCTAGAATGGAACATTTAAGTAACATGACCATTTGAACTGAGTAACAGTTCTTATATATTGTTTTGTAATAAATGATTGACTATAACAGGTTAAGAACTCGTAGTGAGATACGAGTTACCCTGGTTTTGAAATAAGTTTTATAAATTAGTATTTCAAGTTAATTGGGTTTACTCACGCCGGTTTCCAGCCTGACTCGGGTGTTACTTTAATGTAATGCTCAGGTCAGACCGAGTGTTACAGATTTTCAGGTTAGGACGTTCTGGAGCTCAGGTGGGAAGCTGGATGGCAGGAACGTATAGAGTATATTCCGCTGTATATTGAAGTTGTTTTCTGGGACAAGTTAATTATAACTGTCCAGTTTATGCGTGTATGGTTGTACTCTGATGTATTGTACATAAATTGGCAGATACAGTTTTCCTTTGTATAAATGCTATTATGTGATATTATATTTGATCCGCTGCGAATGTGAGATTCTTTGTTTTGTTTTATGTTTCTTCTTCTACTTCTTTTCTTCTTTACCCTAACAAATCTGAAATTTTCGACGTTCGATTCCTCTGCATTTCTACAGCGAACATATTAATGTCGAATTTTTAAGGTCGAAAATTCGGGGTCATTACATGAGCAAACTTCTCAACTGCTTTTCTAGAAATGCAAGTTCCTGCACCCTGTATCAATTCAACCTTGATTACGCAGGCAAATTTCTTTCCCCTCCTAAGGAAGTATTAGAAGCTAATATCAATTCTTAGTCTGGTTTCCTTGTAGGATATTTTCTGGGAAATCGTGTAAACTTCATGGCAGTTAAAGCTCATTGGAACCATTTTTGGGAGCTTAAAGGTTCACATGTGATATTTTTTGACAACGGAAACTTCTTCTTTAAGTTTTCATGCTTTGAAGACCAGAAGAAAATAGTAAAAATGGATCCTTTATTCATAAAGAATCAAATGTTCATTATTACTGCTTGGAACCTTAATTAACTTTAGATATGCCCAAGCTAATATAAAAGCAGTTCCTATTTGGATTCTTTCATATATAATTCCTTTCATGACATGGACATTAAAAGGAATTAACTGGCTTGCCTGCCACATAGGGAAGCTCAACTGTATCGATGAAAGCACTAAAAAGCTGAAACGATTTAAATGTGCAGAATGCCTTGTAGGAATCAATCCTGATAAGGAGCTTCCAAAGTTTGTAAGTGTTGGTGATGATAGCGTTAAATTTGGTGATACAAGACCATAAATAGAAGGAAACAAATATACAAAAAGGAAAGTAGCCACATGTGTTCATTACAGAAATGCATAAATTATTGGATCACATTTGCATGAAATGACAAGAAAATAAATGCATGCGCAACTTATGGAATAAAATATATGCAAAAGGATATCCGTATTATTTCTTTCTCGATAATCGCATTGCTTTGGTACTATTTTCTTCCATCTTTGCTAATTAAAGGAATGAGTGAATTACTTGCTATGTTTGCACCATTTACTACCATTATAATTTGTCTCTATTATCTTCTTACTATATCTTGGTAATTCAATCAACGACTCATATGAATTTATACTAGCTATATATTGAGGGTAGACTTCATTCCAAATCTATCCTGGCATTCAACCAGCGATCCCCAAATGGAGCGTCTCTTCTTGTTAACCCTAATTTAGGGCTTTGATATGTAAACTCTTATCTTGTAATCTCTTGTAACTCTCTCTTGTGTAATAAAATCTTTCTCCTTTAGACCGGATTTACACTATCTTGATGATAGTGGAGCCAGTATAAATATTATGCGTCTTTTTTTCTTCTTTGTAGTTATTTACTATTTATTTGGAGTAATGGAATAATTGTCGTTAGATCAAGTGATGTTCAAATTGACAAATCTAGATCTTGTTTTTTTGTTTTCCCACATTTATGCAATCTTTGTGCAACAGATTGGTATCAGAGCAAGGTGATTTGTTTAAATTTGTGCGTTAGGGGCTTCTAGAAAGAGCGGTAGATCCGGTAGTAATTATGCTATTACTGATTTTGATGGAAAAAGGAGATTTTGTGCCATATGGAAGATAAAGATGGAGGAGATTATATTGAGGGAGAAGAGCATTCCAATCTTGGAGCTTTGGTGATAAGAAGTTTAGTATGTTGAGGGATATCTAGATTTAGGAACCTATATCTGCTTCATAGCTCACCGATCATGTGTGAGTCTTATGTTGATTTCCATGAGGAATTAGAAGATTGGAAAAAGAGATTCCGTTTTCTTTTGGTATGCCATACTTGTAGTCCACTTAGCTCTTCGAGTATTGAGGGTGGTGCTCATAATACTGAAGAATTCGGCTGATGTAGCTGATTTTGGTGATGGATTTGGCGTCGTTGAAGTTTGTCGACTTGTGATGCCGTCTTGGAAGTTTAGTTCATAGAGCTGATTTTTGGTAGATTTCATGTTGTTGAGGTACATCGTTGATTTTATGTCCATCAGCTTTTTTTTGGATTGGTGATTGAAAGAATTTTTTGGCCTTGGTGGCATTGAAATTACTTGGTATCTACTTTCTTTTGATTTTGGATATTTGCAATAATTTGCTGATGGGCGGGGACATTGTTCGAGCTCATTAGCAAGGTGGGATGAGGGGTGGCCTTGTTGGAAACCAGTGGGTAGGTAATCATTTTTGGTTCTATCTCGTTAAGAAATTTTGGTTGAAGGTGGAGTTCGTTTTTTTCTAAAGAGATTTATGTTGAAAAGAGAATTTGAATCGAGATGGAGTGTTGGAGATATGTGATTTTGCATCAATGTGGAGTGTTAAATTTTGGTGATGCAAAATCATAAATAGAGGGAAACAAAAATGCAAAAAGGAAAGTAATCACATTTGTTCATTAAGAAAATGCTTAAATTTTTAGGTCACATTTGCATGAGATGATAAGAAAATAAATGCATGCGTAAGTGTGGAATAAAATATATGCAAAAGGATATGCATATTATTTCTTCCTCAGTAATCGCATTGCTTTGGGATTATTTTCTTCCATCTTTACTAATTAAAGGAATGGTTGAATTACTTGCTACGTTTGTACCATTTATTATCATAGTAATTTGCCTCCATTATCTTCTTATCATATCTTGGAAATTTAATCATCGACTCGCATGAATTTGCACTGGCTATATATTGAGGGTAGACTTCGTTGTAAACCTATCCAAGCATTCAGCCGGTGATCCTCAAATGGAGTTTCTTTTCTTGTTAACCCTAATTTAGGCCCTTGGTATGTAAACTCTTATTTTGTAGTCTCTTGTAACTCTCTTATGTGTAATAAAATTTCTCTCCTTTGGACTGGATGTACACTGTCTTTATGATAGTGGAACCAGTATAAATATTGTGAGTATTTCTTCTTCTTTATAGTTATTTACTGTTTATTTGGAGTAATAGAATAATTGCCATTAGATTGAGTGATGTTCAAATTGGAAAATCTAGATCTTATTTTTTTGTTTTTCCTCATTTGTGCAATTTTTGCACAACAGATAGCTGTCCTAATTTTCTAATAGATTACTCTTGGGAGGCCAATGATATGCAACACTTGCAAAATGTTTAGATATGCTACTGAAAATTGTGATGAACGGGCCGAAAAAATGAATGAGGAAACCAATGGTGATTGGGAAGAAAATAAAAGCAAAAGGAAAAACAGTGAAAAGGTTTCGAAGGAAAATGATGGGAAAAGGATAGGACTGGAGTTGTTAATTTGCTAGCTAAATCAATGCATCGAAGAAGTAAGACTTGGCTAAGGTTGGCTCAAAGAGCAGAAAAGATGGAGACTTGAAAGAAAAATATATGGAAAGGGAGTATTTGCAAAAAAGGAGACAACCTTGCATAAAAAATAAACCAGTGGTGGGTGCCTTTACGGCATGTAACGTTGGTAGTGATAATACAAATGTCATATTACCACTACTTGAAATCCATTTGATGTCTTAAATGGAATAGAAGTGGGAGAGATTACTACAACACTTGAAAATGAAATGCAAACCAAAGGTCAAGCTTCAAATCGCAATTTATTATACCATGATTCTAAGATAATGTCTCATTCTTTGCCTTTAAAATATAAATAATGTCTCAATTATTCCTTTATTGCCAAACCCTCATCCATCAATTCTGGGCCCAGTTGTTCCTACTAGTGCTAACATAATCATTCACACCAACGTGAACATACAGACTTTATCTAATTCTCCCACGATCTTACATCAATCTCCTTCCTTGCTTTTGTTTCCACTCAGCCAATCAAAACATACACTCCTCTGAATTCATGTACATCAATATTTATCAACTCCCTACTAATGAAACTACATCATCTTCTATCCTTCCTGAAAACAATGGTTCTACTTACACCTCCAATTCTAATTTTATCCTCTCCTCGATCCCATATCGTGGCCTTAAACCTCCTAATCACATTCTTACCACCCCATCCTCATTTATTATGCCCTCAATCAATGACATCAATCCAACTTCCAAAAAAAGGAAGGCCAAAGGAAAAAACAAATCTCTGACAACTTTGATCCTGATCAATGAATAAAATTCTCAATAGACCAAACTATGCTCATTTAATGAGAAAGTAAAGTTCTTAACTCACCTAGGGTGAAAATAGGGCAGCTTGCCAAACATTCCAATCCTTCCTTATGATAGAAAAAATATGTTCTTGAAATATTAGAGGGGCTTGCCTAACTTCAAAATAAGTGGAAATCAAAGATGTCATTCAATCTCACAACCTCCATATGATAATAATCCTAGAAACTAAATTAAATCAGGAACTAACCAATTAGGCAGCTAAATTCATAGCTTTTACATGGAATCTTCTTAGTAACCTTGTTCAAGCTCCTTATGGTAGAATCCTCCTTCTCTAGAATCCATTCACTCGCTTCATAACTCCTACTCTTCTTCACAAATAATTTTTGTCATTCTCTAGTTAATCATATTCCTTCTTGTATTAGCTTTCTTTCCACATTCTTCTATGCTAAAAACCCCATAAACTTTAGGCACTCAATGCTTGATGTAATCCATACTTTTCAATGAAATAACACTCCATAGCTTTGCATGGTGATATGGAATTGCATGAAAACTTATCAAGAAAACTAAGGAGGGAAACTTCTCTCCCAATCTTCCATTGTTCTTTTAAACAACTCGCTTTTTTCTACCAACTTTCTCCAAACTCCAACAGCTGGCCCTTAATTAGAATTACACTAGCAGATCTGGAATAAGAACCTTTTGAAATCTTAATAAAGCTTTTTTTAATCACCAAGCTCTCTCCTTCTAGCCAGATCTCATCAACCACATCCCTTATACTTCTATATCTGACCACTCTTCCCTCATTTTGGACTGGAGGCTTATTGCTATTAAAGGGGTTTGCTTATTTAATTTTTTTTTATCACTAGACTAAAAATCTAGAATTTAACCAAATTCTTATTAATATCTGGAATTTTGTGATATTTGGTATCCCTATGTACATTTTGTAGAACAAACTAAAGATCTTGAAGATCAAATTGAAGGCTTAGTCTAAAGTAATGTTTAGGAATGCGATGAAGTTATCCACTTAGATAAGAACTCAACTTCACTCGATTAACATTGGTACGTGGACTCAACCATTAAATAGTTCCATATGCATTCAAGAACACCAGGTGTTTGAAAACTTGTCTAAAGCCTTGAATGAAGAAAGTGGAATGATGAATCAAAAGCTTAAATCAACATGGTAGTTATATAGTGATAATAACACTTCATTCTTTCACTCTACTCTCAAAGTTCTCAATGCAAGTAAGAAACAATTATCAATCAGTGGTAGACATGGAAAAAATTGTATTAATAGCTAAAATATTAACAATGCTTTTCTTGATTATTTTACTAACACCCTTGCTGCAACCACTACTATCACTCCTAACATAAGCTACATCAATAAAATAAACCTCCCTTGTATTGACAATGATAAAAAGCCATCCCTAATTATGAAAATAACTTCTAAAGAAATCAAATTTGCTATACTTGATATGAGCTATTCTGGTTCCCCTAGCCTAGATAGTTTTAATGCCATTTCTTCAAATTGGCACGAAATATTATTGAGCATGATTTCATCAAAGTCATCAAGAACTTTTTCAAGAACAACAAGCTTCTCTCTGGGATTAATGCCATCAAGCTTTGTCTCATTCCTAAATTTGAACATGCCACTTATTTTTTTCCAATTCAGGCCCATTGCTTGTTGTAATGTTACCTATAAGTGTATCTCAAAAATTCATGCTTCAAGGATGAAACAAGTTCTAAATAATGAACTACCATTTTACATATCAGAGAATCATAAGGCGTTATATTTATTTATCTGAATTGGGTCGTATGGGGCTTTAACTTTGGTGAATTAGGTATTGACATTTTTTAAACTTTAGAAATTTTATTGGATGATTACACCCTTAAAAACATGTATAACCTTTAACTTTTAATAGGAGTCGAATTAGGGTCTGAAACCACTTCCAAATGAAAGATATAATGGTTTCTCTTTTATAGAGTGATCATAATATATTTTTGGTTTTACTGTTTAGGCTATATAGCCGTCTGAAGTTAGATAGTTTTTGAAAAGTTTAATGGATCATTAGACTAAGCCCAAAATTAGACCAATCAATGAATATTGAAATTTATGCCAGATTGACCTGATAGGACAACCTTAATCATTTACACACTGCTCGAAAACAATTCTAATTTCCACTAGTCATCTCCTTACCCAAAAAGAAACTCAAATCCTTACTTTATTTAGTCATATCAAGCAATTAAGAAGAGATTAGCATGGAACTCGCTAATTTCTATTTCGGTGCCTTGAAATTCCTGTTGGCTAATGTTCATCTCTGATCTACCTTGATTTTTGTGCATTTAGTCCTTTTGGTGAGGGATTAGATCTTCCCATGATTTTAAAGCTAGCATGGTATTGAGTGATGTTTTCCAATGATTTTAAAGCTAAAACGTGAATTTTATTAAATCTAAACTTACCTATGTTTTGCAAGTGGATTTTAGATGATCAAAATGAGCTAAATCTAAATATTGCGTGCTTGTTCATGTGGATAAGTTGCCTTATGTTTTGAGTTGTTTTGGATGTTATAGTGACTATATTAACTTTGTAATGATGATACAATTCTTTTTTGGTAGTGGCTGTATGTTTGTTTGCTTAAGGTGAGGATATCGAGTATCGATGTACATTTAGGTGTATCGATCGGTTTTACAGTGTTTGGACCCGAATCGACATAAATGAATTGGATAGGGAGTTAATTTATTTAGGGAAGAGGGGAGTGCTACTCAGAAAATGCTAAAAAGAAGAAAAGTTTTCAAGAGCTATCGATTACCCCGAGCGATCAAAATTGATCAAGGAGCCATGTGATTGACATGGAAAGTTAGTGATGATGTAGAGAAGCTACAAAATTGACCTCAATCAATTTAGAGTTGATATGGTGGAGTTACGGCCTCAGGGAGATGGTTTGGGTATGCTTGGTAAAGTCAAAGTGGCTTCGAGGCATTGAGTCCGAGACTTTGAGGTTTTTAGTGGAGAATTCTAGGTTTGGAAAAGGAAATTTTAGGCTATGGCTAAGTACTTGAGGAGACTTTAAGTGATTAACCATAGACACATTCATTGTTGACTGATAACATCCATGCTTAGATCATTTTGTGATAAATATAGGGTGTCAAAGGCGAGGTGTTGAAGTCACAGAATCAGTTACATTGCATTTGTTTGAGCGGTAGTGGAGTTACTAGGCAAGGATAATCGATATGGTTTGGTTGAGGAAACATAATAAACATGACACAAGGAAGGGAAGACTCTGAGGCATTTAAACAATCACTTCTGAATATAAGAAGTGTCACTTTAGGCGAGTTAATAGAGTTAAGCTACCACCAAATGGTCACCATCTTGCTCCAACTGTGATGCAATCGATGGTGGGGGGTCATAGTGGCTAGGGAAGCATATAGTATCGGTCGTAAGGTGATTGAACTATTGGAAGTGAGGTTATGGGGTTTAGACGATTAGTTTGGTATTTTGAGATGAACATGGGAATTCCCGTAGCTTTCTTCGGGCTTGGCTAACGGAATAATGAGAAATGAGTTTTACTTGGAAGACTTTGGAGACTTCATGCAACATTCCAAGCTTCTACTAATCGATAATATGAGCCACTTGAGTGAAATACTTCAGGTAAGAAGTATGTGTAGGACTTAGTGATGGTCCGAGGAGGCACATTCAAAAATGAAGTGATGGAGTAGAACGTAATGTCTTCTACTATCATGTTGTGCACTGACGGGACCGTTGGTAACTCTGGATGTGATGAGTGTTTCATGGGACTAGGTTTTGTTTTGGAGTTTATTACTTTGTCCCTATTATCACTCTACATCAGTCATATTCCATTGCAGCGTGGTATATAGATTTATGGGACACCGATGGTGCAGGGCGGCCATCGCGTTTGGTACTAGAGGTTAGGTTGACATATAACATAAGATGGTAAGAGATCCAATAGAGATAAGGAGGGTTTATGACTTAGGATGGATCATGTAATATATTCGAGTGTGTATTTTTTATATATTTTAGTTTTCAAAGCTATATAGTAGTATACAGTATAACTCGTATTGCATGCAAGAGTACCAGTTATGTAGCTTTCCCTTTTGGCAGATCGATGATTCCTTTTGTAGATTTTAAGATCTCACAAATAAGAAACACTACAAAGACTTGTGTGGTCATACTAGAAGTTGGAGCAGGTTCAAGGGCTCCTAACACTGGTATGTTAACCATGTTCACTGAGACGACGAGGAACATGCTGTAGAATGCCCAATTAGGTGCACCTAATATCATGGGTGGTGGTGCTCAAGTGCAAACGCCTGGGGTTGACTTTGTTTAATTGGATAAGGAATAATCTTGCCTTAGAGACTAGTCGTTTCTTAGAATGAAATCGGCCATAGCAATGTAAGATTGGTTAGACACCTACGAGAGTATCTTTAAGGACTTAGATTTGGAAGATGTTGTAAAAAGGAAGTTGGATTCTAGGCAACTTCAAGGGATGGAAATGAACCGATGGAATGCTATAAAGGTCTCTACTCCCGAAGATCAGTTTACTTGGGAGCGGTTCAGTTGGAAGTAGGGCTAGTCTGCAGCAGAAGTTATGGGCGAATTTCAAAAATTTCCCTTTGAATTTTTGTTGGGCCTATGAAGTTTAATTTATTTAGAACATTTATAAGTTTTATATTTAAATAAAATTCTAGTTTTATTTAAATATGTATATGTGTGCATGTGTAACATGATAACCCATGCAAGGAATAACATGTTCGTATATAGATCTTGGGAATTACATTGCAGCATACATGTTAGCTCATCCAATATGTATTGTATGTTATTCAAATATATATACATATAAGTTTGTTATTTACAAAAATATTATATATATATATATGCAAATGTATAAGAAAATTGTATTTAAATAATTTTATGAGAATGAAAATATTTAAACACCTATATATATATATAAATTTAATATATATATAAAAACATATTTATAGTATCTAAATTTATATATGTACATATACATACATACATACATTGATATATATGTGTGTACATATATATGTATTATTAAATAAAATATAATAAAATTTATCATTTTACTTTCAGATTGTATACACAACATAACAATATTTTATTATACATTTATATATATATATATATTAATTGGTCAAAGTATAATAAAATATTTCCAAAACATAATTTTTAAAATTTTAAATTTTAAATTTTCATAAAATCTAGCATGATATTTTGAGGTTTGAAAAAAAATTTCAATAATTTTTCTCAGTAAAAATTTATTCTTTTAATAATTAATTAATTCGATCATATATTATAATGATTTTTTAAAAATATAAAAATAATATTCTTACATTTTGGCTAAGAGCTTTTTCTTGATAAAATAATTTTTAAAAATTTAAAAATTAATTTTCTAAACATAGCTTCATTTATATAAATTATGTAAATAATATATTTATTTAAATAATAGTAAATAATTATATAAAATACTTTGCTGTTACCGAAAATTATAATTATAGTAAATGTGCATATATAAAATATATGTATAATTATTAGCATGATATGATGATATAAAAAATAGAAATCATATAATTATAATTATTGACATATTAATATACATACATACATACTATTATCCCGTCTTTTGGCCTGGTAGGATACCATGGAGTTGGCTATATGGATTTGTAATCATCAAGGCAAGAAGCTCGAGAGATGTTTATCAGGTTCGTAGATCGTTTGTAAACAAGGCCATGGATGATAGCCGAGCAGATTCAAGAAAGTGACATCCAAGAAATGGCTAAGTATGGATTTGCATTTCCTCTAGGAAAGAGATCAAATCAGATCAATATGGTTAGGAATGGATCAGATCAGATTTATATGGCTATGGATTACTCAGATTGGCAGTTCAATTCATGATGATTGCTCAAAAATTCAACAAATACCAGGGGAATCAAGTAAACAACTATGGAAACACGAATAGAAAGTGGAGCGGGATCACCACAATCGACCGCATAGCGCCACGTGGACCCCTATCGATCGGTGCCGATTTGCATAGAAGGCCCAGGTGGGCCCCAAACTTTTTGGATCCGTTCGTCATGGTCTTAGGCTTCTGCACATGGATCTTCAGTTGGATATTTGGCGTGTTCTTCTATAAATATTGGATCATTGCAAAGGGATCTTCTTTTTCGGCTAGAATGATCTTCTTTTGGATCTTCTTTATTCCTTCCTCCATTAATTTTCTAAGGTTAAAACTAACTATATTTGTAATCCTACAGTATAATAAAAGGATTATTAAGGTGGATGTATGGTAGAGTTTGCCGAAACATTACAAAATTCATGTGTCATTTACTCTTTTTCTATTGAATCTATGATCTATACATTTAATTCTCTGTTTGAAAATTGTGATTGAATCTATGGTGTTGTCATATTAGTTGAGTGCTTGTGACCAATACCGATGCAAACATTTTGGTATCAGAGGAAGGTTACTTGCACCCGCAGATTTGGAAACGATTTGGAGCTTGGATTTGGATCTCTAGTGAGGCAGTCAGCAAGAAGACCATTGGCAGATAGGAGTCACCATGGAAGAAGTCAAGTGGCATCCTCTAGAGCTTGCACTAATCAGCCATCTGTCTACATTGTAAGGAACGAGATGGAGACTATATGGATGTTATGCAAGAGCGGATGATGAGGAGATAAGAGGAGATGATGTAGAATTTCCTTAGGAAAAATGGACAAGCGAGAGTATGAGCTAATAGCAATTTGGACCAAGGATTTGGAGCAGCTGGCAATCCGGATCAAAGAATTAGGTCAGTAGGGGCTATAGCAAATCAGAATCAGGAGCATGGAGTCGAAGCCAATAGGCGAGAGAATGGAACAGAGCACCCGGGGGTTGTCCATAGCCAACAAGGAGGGATCGACGTTGATCCCTTCATAGGGATAGGCAGTCCATGTCAAGGGAGCTTGCCTTCGGATCAGTTCACGGTAGGCCAGTAGTCGATGCTGTGCAGTTTGGTGTGGATCAGAAGGTGGATGCACATCATGAGGAGTATGTTTCGGGATTCCCTCATAGAGACAGGGGCATGCTAGAAATGATGATTGGAGGCTACCTTTGGGTGATAGTGATGAGTTTGTGGAAATGATCAGACAAACCATGTGAGAAGGATTGGTAATAGGTATCTGAAAGATGTGAATATGAGTCCAGTCACTCCTAATATCAAGCATATTAGGAATCCATCAAAGTTTAAACTACTGACACTTAGGGCATATGATGGCAAATCCGACCCTACTATTCATCTGATGAGGTACACGAGACCTATGGAGGTGCTGGGAGAACGGAGGAAGAGATGGCATGATATTTTCTCTTGTACTTGGCGGATATAGCTGCAATGTGGTTTAGGAAATTGGAGAATGGTTTTATTGGTACTTGGATGGAGTTGGTTGATAAATTCATAAGGCAATATGGATCCACATCACGAGATCCAAGAGCGTAATATCATTGGCAACACTAAAGCAAAGGGAAGGAGAGTCCTTGAAGGGTTTCTTGACATGGTTTAATGCGACAGTTGCTTCGGTGGATCGGTCAGATCCATCAATGGTCTTAATGGCGGTGGTATTTGGGATTACAGATGGCACAGACTTTAAGATTTCATTGTAACAGGATGCGCCAATGAATCTCAGAGAATTTTTCCACAAAGCCGAGAGGTTCTTGTGGCAGGAGGATGCTAAGGCAGGTAGAGAAGAGGTAAACGCAATGAGGGATGGATGACTATCTAGGGAAGGTTTAGGCAAAGACAAAGGAAAACAGAAGGCGCATGATAGCTTAGACAGATCGAAGTAGCAAAGGAGAGAACCGAAATTCGCTTCTTATACTAATTTGAAGGAGACTTTGGAAAGGATTTATTCGGATACTCGAGGATGCCTTCCATACTAAAGGCCGGCAAGGAGAGAGCCCACCAAGCGTGAGCGGGCATCAGGAAAATACTACTTATTCCGTGAGCTGGATGGGCACATTGCAACTATTGTAGGAACTTGAAGGATATGTTGAGGAACACATCAGGGATGATATGCTACCATAATATATAAGGACTAAGATTGTGGCGGTGGAACATGGGCAGCTACCGTTTGCATCAAATGGAAATAGCCTTGGATCGAGGTCACAGATCGTCATCTCTTAATCAAGGTGGCATCAACTAAATAAATAATAAACTCCACAATAAAACAGCTAAGTCACTTACATATGTACGAGATCGAGGTCGGTTCGTTGGCATGCTTTGAGATGACGACAATCCTTTATGCCTGGAGAGGCTGTTTTTGGTTTTTCTTGTTTTTGGTTGTAAGAATTATATATAATAATTTGATGAATGGATTTTGGAATTCTCAAATCTGCATTTAAAGGTAATAAATGAAACATATTGCAGTTGTCCCGACCGAAGAGATAGGATAATAATCGCAAGGTGCGAGTCTTCACCGTAGAGCAACAGGATCGACTCATACATGGATTAGGTCCTCGATTGGAGAGGCCGGAGAATGATACCCCACATATCGCGTTATGTTCTGACCGGAGAAGCAAGAAGTAGGCCGTTTCATTGGAGAGCGATAGAGCCACCCTGCTTATTGTATGCCCTTCTCGCCGAAGAGTGAGTGGGGTCCAACAAGGGTCTAGAGAGACCATGATCGACCTAGAAAGGCCATGGAATCACTTTGCATTTAGGGATACTGGATCAGAGTGCTGGAAGTAATGCCACTTTGCCGGAGAGCGACGGGATCGGCTTACTTACTGCTATTCCCACATTCATCAGAGAGTGATTGGACGGGATCCAAAAAGAGCTTGGAGAGGATATGATCGATGCTGAGAGATTATGAACTAGGCTATTGGTTTGGTGAGACCTTGGAATTGGCAAACAATATGGTGAGATCATGGATTCGGTTAATGGCTTTGGATGGATATGAATTCAGCCAAGGATTTGGAACTGTTTTGGAATTGGTTATCGACTCAGAACAGTCGTGGATTACACTATTCGGCTTGGTAAAGGATTGGATTCTAGAATAGAATATTTGGCTATCGATGGAGTATGGACTTCGGACTTATAATAATTCAAAACACACCTTCCTTTCGCAAGGCATGTTTTGGGAGGCAAATGTAATCCCGTTTTTTGGCCAGGCAAGATACCATGGAGTTGGCTAAATGGATCGGCGATCATTAAGGTAGGAAGCCCAGAGAGATGATTATTAGGTTCAGAGATTAGTTATAAGAAACGATATGGATGATAATCAAGAGGATTTAAGGGAGCGACGTCTAATAAATGGCTAAGTATAGATTTGCACTTCCTCTAGGCAGGAGATCGAATTAGTATGGTTAGGAACAGATCGGATCACTATGGCTATGGATTACTCGGATTGGCATTTCTACTCAATGATAATCGCTCAATAACTTAACAAATACCAGGGGAATAAGGAAAACAACTATGGAAACAAGAAGAGGAAGGGAAAGGGGACCATTACAACTGCTCGCATAGTGCCATGTGGCCCAGACTACCGATTGATGCTGATCCCCATAGAAGGCCCAGGTGGGCCCAAAACATTCTGGATTGGTTTGTCTTGGTCTTGGGCTTCTGCACACAGATTTTTAGTTGGATATTTTAGCATCTTCTCCTATAGGTATAGGATTATTGGCTCATTGCTAGGGATCTTCTTTTTCGGCTAGACTGATCTTCTTTTGGCTCTTCTTCATTGTTTCTCTTTCCTTCATCAATTTTCTAAGGCTAAATCTAACTGTATTTGTAATCCTACAGTACACTAAAAAGATTATTGGAGTGGACGTAGATCAGAGTTTGCCAAACCACTATAAAATTCATGTGTTAATTTACTTTTTTGCTATTGAATCTGTGATGTATGCATTTAATTCTCGGTTTGGAAATTGTGATTGAATCTGCGGTGTTATCATATTAGTTGAATGCTTGTGACCAATTTTTGATGCAGATATATATATATATATATATATATATATAGACACACATATATATAAGTTAATAAAATAATAATTTTATGTATAGAATATTTGGTTACGCATATCAAATTTATATGGTAGAAAAATTGTTTTTTTAAATATACACATATAACCAATCTCGTATATGACAATATCAATACATATAAGAATAGTCAAATAACTAACAATATAATTATATATATGTATAATGATATGTTAATATTATAAGAAATACAATACAGTAAAGATATACCTGAAACTAATCCCTTAAAGCGCACCTAGAAATGACGCACTCTCTTTTGATTAAAAGCTTTTCGATTTGGCAGATTGCCGACTCTTGAACCGTAGACTTTTGGCTACTAGATAATACTTGTTTTAAATTGATTTGAGTTGGATTTGCTTAAGCTCCTAGGGGATGTGATCGGCTATCAATAGAAGAGATAGTGACAGCCAAAAAGTCTTTAAACAATTAGGGTTAGAGGTCTTTTTATGGTGGCTGAAAGAGAGAAAGATATGGATCACATCTCATACAAATTCCCACAGAATCTAAACCATCCATTTACAACCATTCTAGCCTATTTTTAGCCTCCCCCTATAGTGTGATGACCCGGAATTTTGGGCAATATCAATTTAATGATCCGTATTAATAATTAAATTGATTTGATAATTGTCTTTTATAATTGTAATTTAAATTGGAAAATTTATTCTTTTATAAGCAAATAATTATTTAATCGGTGAATTTGATCTTTTAAAAGCTAATAAAATGTTTTCTATTTATAATGTATATATTTGTATATATTGCAAATAGAAATCTTTGGTTTAAATTTAATAAATAAATAAATCTTATTTTCAAGTTCTAAAATATATTTAGCAATTTGGAAATTCTGATTAATTTAATATAAAACTTTTCAAAGCTATTTAAATAAATAATTATATAGTTTTAAAATACTTAAGATAAATGTTAATTGTTTAAAATATATTTTAAGCTTAAGTTTAATTAAAATTAATAAAAAGATTTTTTTATTTTCTTTTTTAAACATTGCTTGATAAATATGATTTAAAAGTATATATATAAGTTTAAAATAAAATTTATAAATATATAGATAGCATATGATATATTAATTCATTTTAGTAATAGAAGTAATTGTGAGAAATGCGGATTACGGATCTTAAGGCTAGAATTAACACTAGAGGGGGATGAATAGTGTTTTAAGGAATTATTAATTCTTTTTGAATTTATATCAATTTGAACAAAAATGTATGCAATATTCAGACACATATATGATCATAGAATCAAACACATATGCAGATATAAAGTAAAATCAATAAAGGAAAGAATACACCGGAGTTTATACTAGTTCTGAGTTACCCTACATCTAGTCCCGCAACACGAGTACAAATTTCCTTTCAAAATCAATTCTTACAATTACACCCTCGATTTCAAGGCCACGAGGTACACCACTCCAGATTCATAATCCTTTGGGTAGAGATACTTGATTTTATGGGTAACAAGTTCACCCAATTGATTTCCTAGGCTACAATCACACATTTTCTTGTTTAATTGATTTTACAGGCTACAATCACACCTTTTCTCACTTAATTAATTATAAAGAAGTCTATAACTCTGAATAGCACTGGGATCTTGTTGAGATAGTGATAGAGAACCAAACCAGAAATGATCTAGTTAGATTCAATGGTGGTTTCGACAGAGTAACGGTAAAAATGTATGTAAAGAAATGTGGAAGAAGAAGAGGAGTGAAATCAGAAAAATTATCAATGTAAATTCGTTTAAAACAGCCCCTATTGAACAACAGCCATGTCCATTTGTGAAAGGATATGACGAATAGATACTTCCTTTGAAATTCAAAATTTTGAAATAAACTATCACCTTGTCGACAAGGGTCCCTTGGGGTTGTCGACAGGCCTAAGTAATTTTTGATAATTTGTTTTTCTTTGAAAATAACTTTTATCTTGTATTAAAACTATTTTTAAACTTTATAAATATACTTAACTATAGTTAAAATACATAAATAAGTATAGAGAATAATATTTTGGTGTATATAAAATTTTACTATAATTTTATATTTAAATCTAAGTATAAATTTTAAAAGTTAAATATATTATAATTAAAAGATAGTTTAAAACCAAGGATAATTTGATTTTGAAAATAAAGATTATTTTGAGGCTAAAAGTATTTTAAAATAGGATAGATGTTTTTGATTCTTTTAAAAGGAAGATTTTGAAATCATTTTGAAAACAAGATATAATTTTGTAAAACATTTGAATAAAAGTTAGTGGATACAAAACAATGTTCCGCTAGATTTTTTGTAGGTTCCATCCTACTTAGGGTTCCATCCCTTTAACGGGCTCGACGCGGATTCCATTCCATGAATAAAATAGATTTTAAGATGTCAGTGCTTTTCTAGGAGTTTTAACAAAATTTCTAAATAAATTACTTATATTGAATTTTGAATTCTTGATAATCTTGATACTCATGAGTCTTCAATCTTGATATCTCAAGTCTTGAATCTCTATACTATACAGTCTTCATTCTTGGTACCTGCATGGTTAAATCCTGCATATACATATATATATATATATATATATATATATATATATATATCTAAACTATAATGTTATTATTTATATTTTATAACAATTCCTAAGGTTGTTGTCATCAAAACCAATTTCTCAAGGACTAACAATCTCCCCCTTTTTGACGATGACAACCTTTGTTTATAAAATATTACTTCTACCCTAATAACTCCCCCTAAAACTAATAACTCCCCCTTAATCTATGCCTAACTATCCTATTTCATGCTTCTCCCCCTTTGTCATTAACAAAAAACTAACCCCAAACTATATAACTTCCCTTATTCTTGTACTAAAGTACCTGCAATAATAAAATACACAATGGAGTATATAATGGATAGATTAAGAGACAATTATACTGATAGTCATGATAAGTAAACAAAGATCATATAAATTTCATTGTATGTATATATATATATATATATATATATATATATATTATGTTTTGCACACCAATTATCAATCCACACCAAACCAAATCAAATCAAATCAATCCAAGCAATCAATTCAAATCAAACAAAGCAATCAAATAAAATCAAACATTATGAGGAACTTCCACCCATCCTTCTTCTACAAATATAAGGTCTGCTTTAATGGCATCCCAATTTTCATTTTCATTGGTGAGAGAGACCGGAGGATGTGCTTCATTATCATTTTTGTTCAGGGAGGAAATCATCCATCGTATTGTATCAAAATGCTTTTCTTGCTCCTTGATCATCTGCATTTGACTCAACTCTAAGTGTCGCTGATTACGAAGAATGAAAGAAAGAATATTTTTAAAAGAGTTAGGGGTTTCTTCAAGATTCTTGGTCAAATTATGAATTGGATTGGCCATATTTGAGTTTGTGAGAAGAAATATAGATAAAGCAGATAAGAAATGATTTTCAGTGATGAATTCCAGAAGAAATATGTATTTATAGGTGTAGAAAATTCGTTTGAAATGAATAGACACAAGGTAGTTATTCAAATTTCAAATTTAAAATAAAAAGTCATTTCTGACCAGTACTTGTCGACATGGTCTATGGGGGGTTGTCGGCAGGGGTCAGTTAATTTTGATGACTCATTTTTATTTTGTGAATAATTGTGTACATATATATATATATTTATATAATATACTAATATTTTTCTGGAGATAGGATAAGCTAGATAACAGAAAAGTAATTCAATTTCATTTCATAATAGAACGATACAATGATTAAACATAAAGAACTACACGAACATTCAAATCAAAACTAAAACCAATACAACATGACATGAAAGGTAAAAATAGTTAGAGGATGATGAAGATGAAGATAATCCAAGCTTTTTGCTGACTTTGGAGATAAACTTGTTCATCTTGGATGACATTCTATCCAATTTCTTACTAACGGACCGTTTTAAGCGTCCGTTGATTCTCAACAATGATCTTTTGATTTTTGTGTAAGGTTTTGTTGGTTGGATTAGAGGGATAGTCAATACTTTCCAAGGATGTTTCACCTTCTTCTTCTTCTATTTCCATTTCATCCCCTTCTTTTTCTTCTTCTTCTTCCTCCTCCTCTTCCATCTCCTCATGAGCCAAACGCTCTTCCTTTTCGGCAAGAGTCTCGTATGGTTGAAAACATATGGAATTTTCATAAGGGAAATGTTTGAGTGATTAAAAACTTTTCTTGAAACAAATTCTTCTCCTTTTAAATCGACTCCAAAATAATTAAAAATTCGAGTGAGATAGATTCCATGATACAAAGTGTTTTCACCCATTTCAAGATTTTTGGGACGAAATTCATCTAAAATAACTACGCCCAATTAATATCATAATTTCCAAAAATAGAAAAAAGTGCTTTGCAAACTTTTGAACTTGGGTTGTTAAAACTCCCCGATCTTGGGTCAAAGTATGTTGAAAAAGAAGATTAACAATTCTAGCTTTTGGTCGAAAGTTTCAATTTATAAATTCAAAGTTATCATTTCCTTCGAAAATGTGATGAAATATCTCACAATCATTTTCATCGATATTAAAACTAGAAAGATCCATTCCCGTGCTCTTGCAATTGAGAATGGTACCCAAATTATCACAATTTAAGATGATTTTAATGTCTTTGACACTACTCCAAATTTCATCATCATTTCCATTATAAAATCCACGGTTGAGATTTGCATAGAAAATTTCAACAAGATTTGGATAACAAACAAAGTCATTTTGTGAAGCATCAACAAGACAAAGAACTTGGTTGTTTGCAAAAAGAGAATCGATTTCATAAGTAGAGAAATCTTAAAATAAAGCAAACTTTCTGGGATGGACTTTTCCATAGTTAGCATAGTTGATATATGCTTTTATAGCCTCCGGATCGTTGAAAAGTTGCTCTTTTATCTTTCTGGAAATTCTCATTGTGGAAGGGTTGCTTGAAAAAACCATTAGAGTAGAGAGTAGAGAGCTTGATATTTTGAAATAAGAGTTTGAATTTGAAAATGAAAGTGAAAAGTTGTGATAAGAGATAGTAAATAAATAGATTCTCAAGGGACATGTTCTCTGGTCAAAAGGTGACTTTTCAGAGACTTGAATGAAGTGAAAAGATGGAGGGAAATTCAACATTTGAATTCAAATTCGAATTTCATATTTTTGTACCCTTATTGACAACGTGGGGGGCCCTTATCAATAGGTGTCTTTTTAATTTTCATGATTTATTTCTCTTAAGTATTCTAATATATAAATATATATTTATTATCTTTAATGTCTATATATATCTGGAATATTACTAGAATTATAGTATATTCCATAAAATATTATACTATTAAAAAATAAAAATAATAGTAAAATAATAGTAAAAATATAATAATATTTTTTTTTAAAATTCGAACGGCACACCAATTCAAAATTAACCATCAAACATCCAAACCGAAGCATGCAATTTCAACCAATGTATTGTAAACGTGTTCCTTTTTCTGTATCTGTTGCTCTGAATTCGTCGGAGTCGTAAACTATCGTGAAAAAAATATTTGAATTTTTTGTCTTCTGATCATCATCGCTTGAGGATGAGTCTGAGTCATCTAGAGTAGCAGTAAATTCACGTTTTTGTTTCTTTGCGGAATCATTGTTTATAGGAAGATTTTGCCTATCTGGATGCGGACAATCTCTTTTGATATGGCCTGTTTCGTTACAGTTGAAACATTTGATATAGTGACACTACATTATGATTACCAGAGTTCTTATAGTTGTTTCTCTTGAGATTATTCATCTTTTTGTATTTCAGGAATTTTCGAAAGTTCTTGGTCATAAAGGCTATCTCTTCGTCATTATCGCTGTTGAGTCTGATCCACCGGTCAATGCATTGAATGCAATTGATTTCTTTTCAGTTGCTTTGCTTTCTCTTCTCTCAATCATTTGGACTTCAAACGACATTAGATTTCCAATTAATTCTTCTATCTTTAAGGTACTGATGTCATTTGCCTCTTCGATTGCAAGTGTCTTTTGATCCCATTCTGGAGTAAGAGAATTTAAGATTTTTTTAACTTGATCTTCTTTCGAAAATTCCTTTCCCAAGGATATTAGAGAATGCACAATATTCTAAAATCTACTATACATATCTAAAATAGACTCATTAGAATTCATTTTAAATAATTGAAACTGATTTGTGAGCATGGAAATTTTGGTTTGTTTAACTTTGCTTGTTCCTTCGTGAGTAACTTACAAAGTTTTCCAGATTTCATATGCAGACTTACAAACTGACACTCTATTAAATTCATTCCTACCAAGTGAATAAAACAAAATATTCATAGCTTTAGAGTTGTTTTGTGCAACAGTCTTTTGCTTAGCAGTCCACTGTGCAAAATCAGTTGTTGGTTCAAACTATTCAGTCTGTGTGATATTCCAAGTGTCTAGTCCTACAGATTGTAAATATATTTTCATCCCACATGCCTAATATGAATAGTTACTGCCATTAAAAAGTGGTGGTCTAACAGTAGATTGACCTTCTACAAATGAACTAGTGACAGGGATTATAGAACCAGTGTTGGTAGTAGTAAAAGTACCAGTGTTGGTAGCCATTTTGAATTATTTTTTCAAAATTCAGATTATGAAACTTTGAAAACCTTGCTCTGATACCAAATGTGAGAAATGCGGATTATGGATCTTAAGGCAAGAATTAACACTAGAGGGGGTGAATAGTGTTTTAAGGAATTACTAATTCTTTTTGAATTTATATTAATTTGAACACAAATGTATGCAATATTCTGACACAGATATGATCACAGAATCAAACACAGATGCAGATATAAAGTCAAAGCAATAAAGGAAAGAACATACCAAATTTTATACTGGTTCAGAGTTACCATACATCCAGTCCCGCAACACAACTTCGAATTTCCTTTCAAAATCAATTCTTACAATTACACCCTCGATTTCAAGGCCACGAGGTACACCACTCCAGATTCACAATCATCTAGGTAGAGATACTTGATTTACGGGCAACAAGTTCACCCAATTGATTTCCCAGGCTACAATCACACCTTTTCTCGCTTGATTGATTTTACAGACTACAATCACACCTTTTCTCACTCAATTAATTACAAGGAAGTCTATAACCCTGAATAACACTGGGATCTTGTTAAGATAGTGATACAGAATCAAACCAGAAATGATCTAGTTAGAATCAATGGTGATTTCGGCAGAGTAATGGTAAAAATGTATGTAAAGAAATGTGGAAGAAGAAGAGGAGTGAAATCAGAGAAAATATCAATTGAAATTCGTTTAAAACAACCCCTATTATAGTAGAACAACAGCCATGTACATTCGTGAAAGCATATAACGAATAGACACTTCCTTTGAAATTCAAATTTTTGAAATAAACTGTCACCTTGTCGACAAGGGTCCCTTGGGGTTGTTGACATGCCTAAGTAATTTTTGATAATTTATTTTTCCTTGAAAATAACTGCAGCGGCCCGGAATTTTCGATCCAGAAAATTATAGATAGTTAGCAAAAGAAGAAAAGAGAAAGAAGAAGAAACAGTAACAAGTCACAGAATCCTCACATTCGCAGCAGATCAAAATATAATAGCACATAAATAACAGTTTTACAAAGAAGAACTGTATCAGTACACATATATTTTATACATCAGAATTACAACCATTACCCATCATTGGACAGTTTAAAACAACATGTCCTAGTTATACAATAATATATCACAGCGGAAAACACTCCATACGTTCCTGCCCTCCAGCTCGCCTCCTGAGCTCCAGAACGTCCTTACCTGAAAAACTGTAATACTCGGTCTGACCCGAGCATTACATTAAAGTAACACCCGGGTCAGGCTGGAAACCAACGTGAGTAAACCCATCTAACATTGAACACAAAAGCATATAACTTATATAAACCCGGGTAACTTGTTATCAATTTACAACTTCACAAGACGTTAAAGACATCACTTACATTACACATTAATTTCTAAGTACCAAAAACTTAGATTAAATGGTCCAATTTACTTAAATCATTCCCTTCTAGTTTATTGATTTCACATATCAATCTGTAAAGAATCGAAGTGGTTTCGGGTATTTACTAATACCCGACTTCGGTCTCTTCGAATCTAATGTCATCTTATCCTAAGTTATTAAAGTGAAATACAATTCAACTTTAAATACAGGGTGTCACGGTACTACATCATCAATAGATAACCACATCATCACAGTTTAAATCAAACAAATCATATCACATGGCATCACGAATCACATATTAGGGGTAACAATTAATCCAAGGCTTCCAACATCATTCTATCATTCATACACAAGGTTGATTAGCCATACCATTCTAATTAATTTAAATATATTAAATTAATTACTTCCATCATCTCTAAATCCTGCTTACTCAACATTAATTAATTACAAATCAATTAATTAATCATCCTCTAATTATTAATTAATCATTTTTGATTAATTATTCTTTAATTACAATAAGTAATAATTCTCAATTAATTACACAAATTAATTATCCTTTACCCATCCATATTAATTACATTGATCTTTAATTAATCACTCAAATTAATTATCTCATAATCCCTTCATTGATCAATTATCCCTTAATTAATCATAATCATTATTTAACTAATCATTGATTAGTTTCCTTAATCAAACAATCCTTAATTAATTACACTAAGTAATTAATCATTAATTACTTCCATTAAGTAATTTATCATTTAAGTAATTAACTAATCTCTAATTACCAAGTAATTAACCTTTAATTAATTAATTAATTTATATTCCTTTAATTAATTAACTCTCAATCATTAATTAATTAATTCCTCTTAAATAACTTATCAATTTTATCCTTACTTAATTACTTTGGTTAATTAACTTTAATTTCTCAAGATATTAAGTTTAATTAATGATAAAACATTTTATTTCCTTAACTATTCTTAATTACATTATTAATTAAGTTTTAAAACAACTTAAGAATTAACTTTATTAATTGAAGATAAAATAAATTACCCAAATTTTAAACAATTATAGTTAAGGAAATTTAAACTTAATTTTTAGTTAACCATTAAACTTGAAAATCTCTCATCATTTAACTCGAGTAAAACCCGAGCAATTCCACACTCAAACCCGAGTCTTTCCTTATTATTTATTTATTTTGTTTGCATTTAAAAACAGACCTAACAAATGAACCCATCCCGAGTTCCTACACGAGCCAATGACCCAAATCTCCCATGTTGACTTCGAGCCACGACATTTCCTCATCACGTAAACAACCTGTCACCAAAGACACCCGTGCACACCAACCCACTCACCACCGATCATCCCTTCGACCATCAACCTGTCAGCTACGATTCCCTCTAACCTATCAGCCACGATTCCCACTAACCTATCAGCCACCTAGAAATTCAAACCTCCTTGAAAATCAAATTCGAACCATCGGCCACAACCTAAAACAAAATCAATCACCAGAAATCCTCGCCGTACCTTCTCCTCTGACCATCGGAGCACCCTTAACTCCATCTAGTCCTTTGGCATGCTCACCTATTTATTTCCCACAGCTCTGATTCAACTCGACACATTGGCGAGGCCGCATTGGCCAAGAATCCATCATCGACCTAAAACCCTAAATCGAAGCCTCGACGATGCCTCGATGAATGATAAAATCATCGGACAATTTTCCCTGCTTCGACAACCTTTCCCCTCCCTCCGATATCGATTTCGACCTACCCCACCATCTCGATCAACCGCAAATGCTTAAAACCCATTTAACCTTTAACTCTCGATTAATCGCGATTAACAGCCTTAAAAATCATGATCAACCTTTTGAAAATCCTAGTTTTTGATAACCATTCAGATTTTAATCCTGAAACAACAAATCTTTAAGATTGAAATTTTGAAAAAAATAAGATTTTTACTGTAATATTCCCATTCCAGTTAAACTATCATCAATTCCTGCTTAATATATTTTTACAACTTAAATCCTGCTATTTCTAGCAATATTTGTTCAAATATCAAAACACATAACAAATCAGAGGAAGAGCAGTTGATGATTTTTTTTAGAACCTAATTAGAAACAGAGCAAACTTTTTGTTCCAGACATGCACAACAGCTTTCACATACAAATACACATGCAAATATGGTTTAAACAATCAAGAAAATCACATATCATATTTCACTTTAAGTTAATGCTGCATGCATCTAGATTTAACCGGTTTAATTCATAAGATAAAACCGTTTACTCACAGTTATAAAGAGGAACAAAGAAGCTTCTTCCTGGAAGAAATTTTGACCTTCGAACTTAATCTTCTTGAACTGAATTTCTAGCTAGATGATTCCGGCTTTGATTGGTTTTAAACCCATGATTTGAAGCTTGGTTGTTGCTTGATTAACTTGTTTGAAATTGATTTGCCTCAGGTTTTTCCTGCTTTGTTGCTTTGTTTGAAAATGTTTACAGGTTTTAATGTTTGGTTTGTAAAGTTTTACAGGTTTGTCTTTTTTTTTTCTTTTTACCGATTTATGGATTTCAGGCTTGAATGTTTAAAACTGAGAAAATTTTTGTTTTTCCTTTCTATCTATTCAAATTAAAAGAATTTCATTATGCCACTTGTCTATATGTGCTAATTTGCTTACACATATACAAATATTTTTTACAAATGTCTTTAAACCACTCTAATGTACCTACAAGTGTTAAACTTCTTTTATTATATAAAACTTTTCTTTTTATTAAATTATTTAAGTACATATGCATTTATGTTTTACATTTAAATGTATATAATGTTTGTCTTTTACTCTACTTAACTATTTAACACATGTTATTAAAAAGCTTATATAACAACACTTGTAATTAGGCATGAGTAAACTAGTTTTTTTTAAATGGTTAAAAAGCTTTTATAATTAATTTCCTGATTAATAAATACATATCTTAATTAATATAAATTAAAACCCTTTAAAAGAAAATAATATAAAAGAACTATATTCTAAATAAAATCATATAAAAATATATTTAAGATATATATATATATATATATCCTTTGAGTTTCAATATTTTAATCCAAATTCATATTCAATTTAAATTCAATTCACATATTAAATTTGTAAATAA
This sequence comes from Allium cepa, assembly GCA_030765085.1. Taxonomy (NCBI): domain Eukaryota; kingdom Viridiplantae; phylum Streptophyta; class Magnoliopsida; order Asparagales; family Amaryllidaceae; genus Allium; species Allium cepa. The sequence continues at coordinate 310,412,647 of CM060932.1, read as the reverse complement.
TAATTCAATTTTAAAATCTATTTATACCTATATTTAAAAACATCATATTACTATTATTGTTTGAAAATAACAATTTTGTCAAGTCTAAATAATTTATAAAGGAGATTATTAAATAATTATTTTTCCCAGATATAAATAATTCAATTCTTATTATATTTCCAAATTCATTTACACATCCAGATATCTATTATTATCATAATTTTATCTGTTCAATTGATTAGAACAGTTAATTATCCATTTATCAGATGTCCAAAGGCCGGGTTATCACATTCCTCCCCCTTAGAATCTTTTCGTCCTCGAAAAGGTTCGAAGCCAGAATTTATTAAAATACTTAATATTAGTTAAATCACTTTTGACCTTTTTCTAAAACATTTTAAAACCTATATAATATTGCAAAAATAGTTACTTTTATAACTCGATGTTTCCACAAGTTCGTCTCTGTTCTCACAGAAATTCGGTCATACGTTGATCGGGCGTAGGACTGAAGATCTATAAGTACTTAGCAGACCCATTTTCAACACCCAATGAAAACACTTTAGAAAATAATTTTATTAAAAATATAGAAAACATTTTTTTTAAAATAGAGAGAATATCTTTGGTGAGAATGCTATGGAAATCATCACCTCCATCCATGGTCGCAGTTAACCCGATGGTTACGTTGTCATCCCGACAAAATCCATAGATAACTGTAGGCCTTTGCGCCCCTTGATTACACCATGGAACCCGCTACAGGTCGCAGCTACAACTGGTGTTACATTGCTATCACAGCAAAAATCCATATAACTGTAGGCCTCAGCACCCTCGAATTCCACTGCCAAAAAAATGAAACTTCTCCACTCCACTTGACCATAGATCGTAGCCTACCGATGTTACGTTGCCTTCCTGGAAAAATCAAGCGTAGACTGTTGGCACTCACCTCCACACGATTTCCGCTATGGTCAACACAGTAGATTGCAGTGACATCGAGTTACACTGTCGTCGCAACATAATCAAAATGCCTCTGTAGGCATCAGCTCCCTCGACTTTCGCTACCCAGTAATCCTCACGAACTAGTTTGTCCGGACTCCTCACAGGATCAACTTTAGAACCTTCCCCTTAGAGGCTCAAGGCAGTACCAACCTATGGTACTCCTGAGAAGTTCATCCCAAGGGAGTGCCTTTTTCTCCAGAGCCATTTTCAAAACACTTTATACTATACACATATAATATCTTCCAAATCATACACCTAGTATGAATCTCATATAAATCTCCTTTCTCAAAATCGATTATTCCAAAATCGATAATTCTCAAACTAGGCTTTCCACATTCCAAAATTGATTTTACCCAAAAATCAAAAAGCCTTTTCCAAATTCATAGGTTCACAAAACCTTTTTCAAAATCATTCTCATAAGATCCTTTATACGTGTGTGTGTGTGTGTGTGTGTGTGTGTATCTTCTTAAAACTTTGGATCTCTTCAAACTTGTATAAAACCCCTTTTATACTTTAAAAATTTTCAAAAAAAAGAACCTTTTCTTCTGGCTATAGATTCAACAAGGGGAGATTTATCTTATATATAACAAGATACATAACTTTGTTTATTCCAAATCAAATATTCAAATTTGATTACTCTATAAAGTCGCTTACTCGCTTCCATAAAGTAAATTTCTACCATAGAAATATCTAATTTCCACTTTTACTTTATCATATAGTTTACAAAATATACCTTTCGTTTCAAAAACCATTTCACATTCTTTATCCACAAATTCCCAGTATCAATTTCATTCAAGTCCGTACGATGTACACATATCATCCGTACACTATACCAATCTGATCTCTCACTCGATCACACAATTTTAATTCCAAACTAGTATCGTCCACCCGACTTCCTAGTGCGGACTCAGATCTGTTTTCTTGATCAGAAACCATCATTCTCCTTGCATAGCCTAGCTATGATAGAGAATATCCAGATCAAATCAATAATTCATATCCAGGTTCGCCATCGAAAATCGACTGGAAAATCTCAACTTGGATCGATATAACTATCTCGAAATTCTGTGCTCGAATCTGTATCAAATCACTATGCGAATAGAATAATATACGTACATCCTACGTATTTATCTTTATTGATTATTAGCCAAATCAATTCTCTTTCTATTCACATTCCCTTGAGTTTCATTCACATACTCACAATTGCTTAAATCCCATTTGGATTATCCCTTTAATTCTTATCTCAATTGGGTATTTAATCATAAGCAGTTCGAACTCTATCCAGTTTGAATTTAGAAAATAGCATGAAAAGTTAAAATAGGTAAGTAATTGAAAAATAATTATTAGTTTGTAAAATAGCTGTAAAATAGTTAAGTAATTATAAAATAGTCGGAAAATAGTCAAATAGTTATAGACATTTTAAATAATTGCAAAATAGTTGTAAAATAGTAATCAGTTATAAAGTAGTTGAGAAACAGCAATTAATTTATAAAACAGTTGAAAAATTGTTAAATAGTTCCAAAATAATTGTAAAACAAGTATAAGATAGTTTTATGTTTTAAAAAGAAAAGTTGTATAGTAAATAGTTTGGAAAAAAATAGATTTATATTAAAACAATTTTATTTTGAAAATAGTCCAGAGTCAAACTGTTCAATTCCCAACCTCCATTTCCAATCAATTCAATTTAAATTTCCACTTCCATTTAAATTGACTCAATTCCATATTAAATAACTTCAATTTCCATTGAAATTGACTTAACCCCAAATTCAAGTTGAATTAATCTCAGTTTCTTTCCAATTTTAACTTAATTCAAATAAATTTCAATTGAACTAGTTCCAATTTTAATTCATTTCAACTCAAGTTTGAATTAATCCCAATTTCAAACTCCATTTCCAAATCAAGTTGAATTATTCTTGATTTCCTCCTAAAATCAATTCAAATTCCATTTGAATTTAAAACTATTCAACTTTAATTACAATTCCAAATTATTCAAATCAATTTGGACTAATTTCAAATTGAACCCACTTCAATTCCAAATCATTTCAAATCAATCCAATTTCAAATTTTCCATTTGAACTTTATACTTATACATCTACAATCACAATTTCAATTAATTCAAATCAAATTCAATTTGAACTAATTCAATTCAAATTTAAAATTTGAACCATCCCGAATTATATAAATTCGAGTTAAATTTTTAAATGTTGATTTAATCCTTTAAATCAAATCAACTTATATCTTCAAACCATTTAATTCTGAATTCAAATTCCATTTTATCTTAATAATGGATATATTACCACACCCCATTTCTTCATTCATTTGAACAAATCCAATTTCAGCTTAAAGATTACTAATAACAACAGGGTGGTATCATTCAAATTATTTTAAAACATTCATCCATTTCCAATTTCCAGATCTCAAACCCAATTTGAGATCACTCAAACTCTCAATTCCAATCAACCATTTAACTTCCCAAGTTAAATCTTAATTTCATCTTGAAATTTCCAAATCAGGTTGATCATTCAAACTTATTTAACTTCTTCCAAGTTAAATTCAATTTACTTAATTCAGTCAAATTTACACAATTTGAATTCCCATTCAAATTTCAAAATACTTTCCCATCTATAAGTTAAAAAACTTATCACTTTGGGTTTTCACATCTCATTCCAAATTTAAAACTCAACATTTAGAGTTTATTTCCATCTTTGATATTATGTATATTCCTCACATATATACATATTTACTTCTTGGCCTACTAAGCCAAATCTTAAAATTAAACCACCCTTGGTTTTAATTCAAAACAAATTCTTTTAAAGTTTGCAAACAACTTCTTATTCTAAAATAAGATTACATTCAAAATAGTTTGAATAATATTATTTCCTTTAACATTTTGAAAACAATTCAGAACTTCACAGTTTGAAACCCACTTCAATTTACATGTCATACTTATTTAAAGGTTACCCCGTTAAAACATTTCATTTTTTCTTACTTATTAATACACATTTTATTATTAACCACAACAATTATTTATGATAATAACCCAGATTATCATACCTGAAAACCAATTTATTATTACCTTATTCTGAAACTCTTCCCCAAATTCAAGATTTTATTTTCAGTTTGAATTCATTTCAGACTTATCTTTATTCAATTTCAATTTCAGTTTGGTTGTATTTCTATTGCTTCTTAATTTAATTCCAATAATTTAACAACTAATTCCCTTAATATTTATTAGAAAGAAATTTTGCTTTATATATTGCTTTATATATATCAAAATATATTTTTATATAAAATCATTTAAAATCTTTATATAAGAAAATAACAAGTACACTTATATACACACACACACACACACACACACACACACACACTCAACTCATTCTAGGATACCATTGACCCTATCCTTAATGAGTAATCCCACTAGAGCCAAGGTTCTCGCTTAACCTTCGACTCTGATACCAAATGTAACGACCCAGAATTTTCGAACCAGAAAATTCCAGATAGTTAGGAAAAGAAGAAAAGAGAAAGAAGAAGAAGAAATATTAACAAGTCACAGAATCCTCACATTCGCAGCAGATCAAAATATAATATCACATAAATAACAGTTTTACAAAGAATAACTGTATCAGTACACTTATATTTTATACATCAGAGTTACAACCATTACCCATCATTGGACAGTTTAAAACAACATGTCCTAGTTACACAATAATATATCACAACGGAAAACACTCCATACGTTGCTGCCCTCCAGCTCGCCTCCTGAGCTCCAGAACGTCATTACCTGAAAATCTGTAATTCTCGGTCTGACCCGAGCATTACATCAAAGTAACACCCGGGTCAGGCTGGAAACCAGCGTGAGTAAACCCATCTAACATTGAACACAAAAGCATATAACTTATATAAACCCCGGTAACTTGTTATCAACTTACAACTTCACAAGACGTTAAAGACATCACTTACATTACACATTAATTTCTAAGTACCAAAGACTTAGATTAAATGGTCCAATTTACTTAAATCATTCCCTTCTAGTTTATTGATTTCACATATCAATCTGTAAAGAATCGAAGTGGTTTCGGGTATTTACTAATACCCGACTCCGGTCTCTTCGAATCTAATGTCATCTTATCCCAAGTTATTCAAGTGAAATACAATTCAACTTTAAATACAGGGTGTCATGGTACTTCATCATCAACAGATAACCACATCATCACAGTTTAAATCAAACAAATCATATCACATAGCATCACGAATCACATATTAGGAGTAACAATTAATCCAAGGCTTCCAATATCATTCTATCATTCATACACAAGGTTGATTGCCATACCATTCTAATTAATTTAAATATATTAAATTAATTACTTCCATCATCTCTAAATCCTGCTTACTCAACATTAATTAATTACAAATCAATTAGTTAATCATCCTCTAATTATTAATTAATCATTTTTGACTAATTATTCTTTAATTACAATAAGTAGTTAATTCTTAATTAATTACACAAATTAATTATCCTTTACCCATCCATATTAATTACATTGATCTTTAATTAATCACTCAAATTAATTATCTCATAATCACTTCATTGATCAATTATCCCTTAATTAATCATAATCATTATTTAACTAATCATTGATTAGTTTCCTTAATCAAACAATCCTCAATTAATTACACTAAGTAATTAATCATTAATTACTTCCATTAAGTAACTTATCATTTAAGTAATTAACTAATCTCTAATTACCAAGTAATTAACCTTTAATTAATTAATTAATTAATTTATATTCCTTTAATTAATTAATTCTCAATCATTAATTAATTAATTCCTCTTAAATAACTTATCAATTTTATCCTTACTTAATTACTTTGGTTAATTAACTTTAATTTCTCAAGATCTTAAGTTTAATTAATGATAAAACATTTTATTTCCTTTACTACTTCTTAATTACATTATTAATTAAGTTTTAAAACAACTTAAGAATTAACTTTATTAATTAAAGATAAAATAAATTACCCAAATTTTAAACAATAACAGTTAAGGAAGTTTAAACTTAATTTTTAGTTAACCATTAAACTTGAAAATCTCTCATCATTTAACTCGAGTAAAACCCGAGCAATTCCACACTCAAACCCGAGTCTTTCCTCTTCTCTTTTTTTATTTTGTTTACATTTAAAAACAGACCTAACAAATGAACCCACCCCGAGTTCCTACACGAGCCAATGACCCAAATCTCTCGTGTTGACTTCGAGCCATGACATTTCCTCATCACATAAACAACATGTCACCAAAGATACCCGTGCACCGTGCACACCAACCCATTCACCACCGATCATCACTTCGACCATCAACCTGTCAGCTATAATTCCCTCTAACCTATCAGCCACCTAGAAATTCAAACCTCCTCGAAAATAAAAATCGAACCATCGGCCACAACCGAAAACAAAATCAATCACTAGAAATCCTCTCCGTACCTTCTCCTTTGACCATCGGAGCACCCTCAACTCCGTCCAGCCCCTTGCCATGCTCACCTACTTCTTTTCCCACAGCTCTGATTCAACTCGACACACTGGCGAGGCCGCATTGGCCATGAATCTATCATCGACCTAAAACCCTAAATCGAAGCCTCGACGATGCCTCGATGAATGATAAAATCATCGGACAATTTTCCCTGCTTCGTCAACCTTTCCCCTCTCTCCGATATCGATTTCGACCTACCCCACCATCTCGATCAACCGCAAATGCTTAAAACCCATTTAACCTTTAACTCTCGATTACTCACGATCAATAGCCTTAAAAATCATGATCAACCTTTTGAAAATCCTAGTTTTTGATAACCATTCAGATTTTAATCCTGAAACAACAAATCTTTAAGGTTGAAATTTTGAAAAAAAAATAAGATTTTTACTGTAATATTCCCATTCCAGTTAAACTATCATCAATTCCTGCTTAATATATTTTTACAACTTAAATCATGCTATTTCTAGCAATATTTGTTCAAATATCAAAACACATAACAAATCAGAGGAAGAGCAGTTGATGATTTTTATTTTTTTTATTTTTAGAACCTAAGAAACAGAGCAAACTTTTTGTTCCAGACATGCACAACAGCTTTCACATACAAATACACATGCAAATCTGGTTTAAACAATCAAGCAAATCACATATCATATTTCACTTTAAGTAAATGCTGCATGCATCGATATTTAACTGGTTTAATTAATAAGATAAAACTATTTACTCATAGTTATAAAAAGGAACAAAGAAGCTTCTTCCTAGAAGCAGTTTTGACCTTTGAACTTAATCTGCTTGAACTGAATTTCTAGCTAGATGATTTCGGCTTTGATTGGTTTTAAACCCATGATTTGAAGCTTGGTTGTTGCTTGATTAACGTGTTCGAAATTGATTTGCCTCAGGTTTTTCCTGCTTTGTTGCTTTGTTTGAAAATGTTTACAGGTTTTAATGTTTGGTTTGTAAAGTTTTACAGGTTTGTCTTCTTTTTTTTTCTTTTTACTGATTTGTGGATTTCAGGCTTGAATGTTTAAAACTGAGAAATTTTTTGTTTTTCTTTCCTATATATTCAAATTAAAAGAATTTCATAATGCCACTTGTCTATATGTGCTAATTTGCTTACACATATACAAATATTTTTTACAAATGTCTTTAAACCACTCTAATGTAAATACAAGTGTTAAACTTCTTTTAGTATATAAAATTTTTCTTTTTATTAAATTATTTAAGTACATATGCATTTATGTTTTACATTTAAATGTATATAATGTTTGTCTTTTACTCTACTTAACTATTTAACACATGTTATTAAAAAGCTTATATAACAACACTTGTAATTAGGCATGAGTAAATTAGTTTTTTTTTAAATGTTTAAAAAGCTTTTATAATTAATTTCCTGATTAATAAATACATATCTTAATTAATATAAATTAAAACCCTTTAAAAGAAAATAATATAAAACAACTATATTCTAAATAAAACCATATAAAAATATATTTAAGATATATATATATCCTTTGAGTTTCAATATTTTAATACAAATTCAAATTCAATTTAAATTCAATTCACATATTAAATTTGTAAATAATAATTCTATTTTAAAATCTATTTATACCTATATTTAAAAACATCATATTACTATTATTGTTTGAAAACACATGTTATTAAAAAGCTTATATAACAACACTTGTAATTAGGCATGAGTAAATTAGTTTTTTTTAATATTTAAAAAGCTTTTATAATTAATTACCTGATTAATAAATACATATCTTAATTAATATAAATTAAAACCCTTTAAAAGAAAATAATATAAAACAACTATATTCTAAATAAAATCATATGAAAATATATTTAAGATATATATATATCCTTTGAGTTTCAATATTTTAATCCAAATTCAAATTCAATTCACATATTAAATTTGTAAATAATAATTCTATTTTAAAATCTATTTATACCTATATTTAAAAACATCATATTACTATTATTGTTTGAAAATAACAATTTTGTCAAGTCTAAATAATTTATAAAGGAGATTATTAAATAACTATTTTTCCCAGATATAAATAATTCAATTCTTATTGTATTTCCAAATTCATTTACACATCCAGATATCTATTATTATCATAATTTTATCTGTTCAATTGATTAAAACAGTTAATTATCCATTTATCAGATGTCCAAATCCCGGGTTATCACAATAACTTCTATTTTGTAATAACACTATTTTTAAAATTTATAAATGCACTTAAATATGTTAAAATACATAAATAAGTATAGAGAATAATATTTTGGTGTATATAAAATTTTACTATAATTTTATATTTAAATCTAACTATAAATATTAAAAGTTAAATATATTATAATTAAAAGATGGTTTAAAACCAAGGATAATTTGATTTTGAAAATAAAGATTATTTTGAGGCTAAAAGTATTTTTAAACAGGATAGATGTTTTTTATTCTTTTAAAAGGAAGATTTTGAAATCATTTTGAAAACAGGATATAATTTTGTAAAACATTTGAATAAAAGTTAGTGGATACAAACAATGTTCCACTAGATTTTTCGTAGGTTCCATCCCTTTAACGGGCTCGAAGTGGATTCCATTCCACGAATAAAATAGATTTTAAGATGTCAGTGATTTTCTAGGAGTTTTAACAAAATTCCTAACTAAATTACTTATATTGAAATCTTGAACTCTTGATAATCTTGATACTCATGAATCTTCAATCTTGATATCTTCAGTCTTGAACCTCTATACTGTACAATCTTCATTTTTGGTACCTGCATGGTTAAATCCTACATATACATACATACATACATACATACAAATATATCTAAACTATAATGTTAGTATTTATATTTTATAACAATTCCTAAGGTTGTTGTCATCAAAACCAATTTCTCAAGGACTAACAGTAATATGATAATTTATTTTATAAATTATTTAAAATTCATGAATTGTTATTTTTAAATAATATTAATAATGTATTGTTTTTATATATAGATATAATAGACTTTTAATAAAAATAGAATTGTTATTTCAAATTGAATGTGTTGTTATAAATTGACTTTAATTTGGATTTTTAATTTTAATTTGAATTTGAATTTGGATTTAATTTTAGAAATTTAAAAGATAGATATTTTAAAATATTTGGATTTAAATTATATGTATAAGTTTTTATTTATATATAATTGGTTTTATTTATATTTTCTTTAAAGAAATATATATATAAATTTAGATAAGAAAGAGTAAATTATGTAAAAAGCTTTTTATTTTACAAAAAAATAAATATTAATTACTTAAGTGACAAATGTAAGTTTATAAGGCTTTGTTTTTACATGTGTAAATTAATAAACTAGAGAAAATGACAAATGTTAAAACTTTGAACAAGTGTCGCTCTTTAATTTCCATTTTTTTTCTTTTGTCATATTTTCACTTATATAAACATATGTTCCTCCTCTTCATTCTTTTTCCTATCCTCTTCTTTTCAAAAACTAAGAAACTCAAACAAATTTCCCAAAAACAAATCTGAATATCAGCAATGCCTTAAACCAGAAGTCAATTCAATCTTCTATAATTCAGTTTTCAAGATCAAAAATCAAAACTTATTCATCTCTTAAAACCTGAAATTTAAAACCCTGTACAAACTCCTCTCAAAGCACAATCTGTAATCCACTTCCTCAAAACCCCAAAAAAAATCAAAATTCATTAACCTATACATTTTCAATATCAAAATCAAGCTAGCATTTTTCATCAATCTGAAATCAAACCTGTTAATCCTCTTCAAGTCAATAAACTGCAACTCATTTTCAAGATTCAAAACCAAAATCTATGACAAACAAAGCAAACCTGTAATCTCATTTTCAAAAGCTAGTTAAAAATCAAAGCTGGAATCATCTCTTCAACAAGTTTCAACAACAAAGGATTTCCAGTTTCAATAGCATACAACTGAAGTTTTTTTAAAATCAAGGCATTCTTCAGAATTTCAGTTTTATAAAGGATCAAGGAAGTCTTAAATCATCTCTACCAAAGTTTCAATAAAATGCATGCAGTTTTCAAAACAAAGTGCTCTGTTCATTTTTAACAGGTGAGTGATGCTTTTCTTTAAAAAGCTTAAGTATTTGACTAGTCTGTTTGCATGCTAATTTCTAGAATGAATATGTATTGTGTGTATATATAAGTGGAATCTGCTGTGTATATATGAATTTTCTATGAGTGTTTGGATTATAAATGTGTGCATGCCTGTTTCACTTGTGATACCTCTGTTCTTTGTTTTCAAGACCAAGATTTCAAACAAAACTCATAATCTATTGATCTACTTGCTGTTAGAACTTAGACTTCAAACAAAATTTATTTGTTTAATCATAAATAAGGTTTTAAAATTTTATTTAAGTTAAATTAAAAGTGAAATCTCACTGGAAACTTAAAAGGACAGAGCAAATTCAAGATAAGTGGAAACTCAAACATCTTAATTTATAGATTCAGATATATAAACTGAATACCTATCCAAAAACTTGATTTTTAGAAGTAAAATCATTATTTTTAGTTTGGTAATTTCTAAGATAATCAGTATTGGGGGTTTTTGGGTTTATTGCCAATTTACGACGATCGGCGAGAACATCAGAGACGAGATTTTGGTCGGAGTTAGCTTGTAGGAGGATGGTTCTAGGAAAAATGTTGCCAGATTTTTCAAATGGACATAGTTGCCAGGAGATGGCGATTTAGGGTTTTAAGGGGTGTTTGGGCTGCCGATGTTCTCGGGGTAATGGCGAAGTCATGGATGGATCGTAGGCGTTCGCGATAGGGGGAATCGTTGCTGGAGGTCGAGGCGAGTCTGCGACATGATCAGCGAAGTTTCTCAGGGTTTAGATCATCGACGGTGGTTTTTTTCTAATGATGGCTCTTTCCAGAAATGGGTTGAAGGGTTCGATTTTGACTCGATGCTGGAATTGTCGTTCGGGGTGGACGATCATATAGGCGAGGTCGGTTGTGGTTTGTCTATGGTCGGAGAGATGACCGTAGGTGGTCGGAGCCACCGTACATGTGCACGGGTCTGGTTCATGGGTTTACCGTGTTCGACTCGAAGATCTGGATGTTATGTGTTTCTTTCGTGAGTAGCTCGAGTAGGATCTAGGGGATCCACAGTGTTAGGCTCGGCTTTGTTCTTTTGGTATTTTGGTTTTTGAATTTAAGTTTAAATTTAAATAAAAGCAGAAACCAAATTGCAGAACAAAAGTAAAAACGTATTTTATGAAGTAATAAACATGTTTTAAAATGGAAGAACAAGATGTTAAGTATGGGGTTCAAAATAAATAAAGTTTTTTTTTAAAATAAAAACAAAGTTTGAATTTAAATAATTTGGTTTTTAAACTTTTATAAATTTCTTTATACGATAAGAGTTTCTTTAAAATTTGATTTAAATTATTTTAAATTTTGTTATAGTTAAATTTGTAATCATTTTTTAAAAACTTAAATTTGAAATGAAATTTGAAAGTAAATTTAAAGTAAAAGGTTTCAAAGGCTTTTGTAAATGACAATTAAGTCATACATAAAGATAGTATTTTTATCTTGAAGTTAAGTAAGATTAAATGTTTTAAGATCAATTAAATTAATAAGTTAATTAAAGATTAATTACTTAATTTAATTAATTTATGGTTTGAATTAATTAATTAAGTAATTATGGGTTAAGTTAATTAATTAAAGGTTAATTTATTTGTAATTAAGGATTATTAATTAGATAAGTATAGATTTTTAATTAATGAGTAGAAATTAATTTAATCAAGAAGTTAAAGATAATTAAGTTACAGTTAAGCTTAATTAATTAAGTAATTAGAGATAAATTAATTGGTTATTTAAAACTAATTAATTTGTAATTAATAGATGATTAATTTAAGTTTAATTACTTAGGGAAGTAATTAAAGAATTGTTAACGGTTAATGAGTAATCATTAACTAAGGATTATTAAATTATTAATTAACGTGATTAATTTTAATAATTAATTGGATTAATTAATTAAGGATAATCACTTGTGGAATTGGATATGTATAATTATTTAATGAGGCAATTAGAGGAATTAATTACTCAATGTAATTAATTAAATTAATGTGATTAGTTTTAGTTAATTAATTAATTTAATAAATTTAAAATAATCATTAGATGATGGGTTAAGTATAATTACTTAGTGTAATTTATAAAGTATAATTACTTAGTGAAGTAATTAGTGGATAATTACTGGATGTAATTAATTGAAGAATGGTAGTACTTTGGGTTTAATTAGTTTGTGTAATTAATATGAAGAATAATTACTCAGTGAAAGTAATTAATAATTAATTACTTAGTGTAATTAATTTAAGAATTAATTAGTAAATTATTTGAAGATAATTAAGTGATGTAATTAATTAAGGGTAATTAATTACTGAAATGTGATTAATCAAGATTAATTAATGAATATAATTAAAGATTAATTATTAATGTGATTAATTAGAATAAAATTAATTAAGGAAGTAATGAGGACCATTAATTAATATAATTAATGATGTAATTAAGTTGTGATTAATTAGGGATAATTAATCAATAATAAGTGATTATAGAGTAATTAATTAATTATAATTAATTAAGGATTAATATAATTAATTATAGTTAATTAATGAATGAAGTAATTAAAGGTTAATTACTGTAATTTTTTGTAGACAATTAATTTGTGAAATTAATTAAAGGCTAATTACTTTATGTAATTAAAGAATGATTAATCAAGGGTCATCAATATAATTAATGATGTAATTAAGTTGTGATTAATTAGGGATAATTAAATAAGTGATTATAGAGTAATTAATTAATTGTAATTAATTAAGGATTAATATAATTAATTACAGTTAATTAATTAATGAAGTAATTAAAGGTTAATTACTGTAATTGTTTGTAGATAATTAATTTTTGAAATTAATTAAAGGCTAATTACTTTATGTAATTAGAGAATGATTAATCAAGGGTGATTAATTAAAATGAATACTTGTAGAATGATTAATTAATTGATTTGTAATTAATTAAGGTTAAGTAAGCAGGATTTATAGTGATGAAAGTAATTAATTTAATTTATTTTAAATTAATTAGAGATGAAGTAATTAATTTAATTCATTTTAAATTAATTATAGATGGTGTGATAGATATTTGCTTATGGATGGCTGATTAATATTGAATGCCTTGATTGTTTGATATCTCTGATGAAATATGTGTTGATATGTGGTATGAGATGCTTTGTTGAATGTTGTTGATATGAATTATCTATTTGTGAGATTGTGAATTATCTATCTGTGTGAATATAGATAATGGAATCAAATTGTTTTAACTTTAAAACAACTTGAACTTAAAAGACGGCGTTTTGGATTTCGATAAGACTGGGATCTGGTTTCCAGATTTGGATATCCGAAAACCACATCGATCAAAATTAATGATAGGTCGTGAATCTCAAGTGAAGATGAAGATTCAGAGTGCAAGGGTTATTGTCATTAACTCTAAGGGTGATTCCGAAATGAGTGTAATGAGATAATGCTTTCGGTTACGTTCAAACCCGGAACGAACTTGTATGGATTGAATGTTTTCAGAACATCGTCAAGTGGACGATGAGCATTCTAAGATAGATGTGTTCTACAAAGGTAATCGTAGCCTCAAGCCTCATCAACCGAGAGTGGCTATAACATAGGAGGTTCAGCAAGGCTAATTGAGTCGCGCTCAAGTAGGACTAGATTTACCCCTGTCTAAAAGTCCCTTTTTATTCGGCTGTGTGGGCAGTTGGTTGCAAACAACTGCGGAGTTGTCTTTTTCGGGACTATCTAACAAGGGATGGTTCCGGCCTTGTGTTGTAGGGGATTTAGGGTGGATCCTCGGTACAGTGATCTAGGCCACGTACTGTGACGGGCGGTACCCCGGTAGCCCTGCCATTGTATGGAATCCAATCTACAATAAGTGTCGTACGTTTTAGTTGTGCCCAACTATGTTGGAACGTGAAATGTAAGCATTCCAGCTATTTCTGTATTTTACTTGAAAACCCTAGACCCTAATATAATATCACTGGATTTCCTATCAAATGTTTTGGTTAGCGTAAGGTAAAAACTTACCCATGTTTATGTGTGGGGAGTCTTACGTGATACCTTTTATTTTCAAAGGTTTTTTCAAAGTTAAGCAACTTTAACCTATTACTCACGCCAGACCCATGTCTGACTCAGATTTTATCTTCTATTTTCTTAAACTCTTAGGTACTCAAATTTTTACGAGTATCCAAGGGGTTCAAGTTAGCTTTGATGAGTTCTGGAGGAGAAATGGAGTAGGAGGCTTCAGAGTTTGTAGATATATAAGAGGTCCCGCTATGTGATCTCTGAATCATTTGTTTGAGTTGTATTTGTGTTGTAATAACTAGACAGGTGTTTATAATTGTCTAGTATGTGTTGTGTAATCTGTGTAACTCTGATAGATATTGTATATTATGTGATACTTATGTGATTAATATAATTTATTCGTTCCGCTGTTGAGATTCTTATGTTGTTTCCTTCTTTCTTCTCTATCTTTCTCTTTTCTATCCCTTTCTTTCTTAATGATGATGCGTCTTTCTGTGGAGAGAAAGGCGGGTCGTCTTATTTTGTATCAGAGCGCTAGGTTGAGTGAATATCTAGGCTTTGGAGTGATTTCTTTCTTGAGAGAGCGTATTTTTAATATATATATATATATATTTCTACCTATTTGTTGGGTTACCTGTTCGGGTTTTCCAATATAAGTTGTAAAGGTTGAAGGGTAGTAGTGTGTGTAGCAAGACTACCAATTGAAGGAGTCTGAGCGTTGAGGTTGGAAGTGTATTTGCCCAGACTGTAGACCCAATACGGTCTCGAGTGAGCTTTGCAATGGTGTAAGGATTTCACCAATCTCTGAAGGAAGCCTTCTTAAGGTTCGGAGTCCATCTTTGTAGTGCCAGTTTGGATCTGTCGGTGGTGTAGAAGCGTGTGGTGGTATCTTGGCAAATTCCGGAAAGAAGCAACTGCATGATGAGACGTAGTGACTACGAATGTTTACAAAGATGTTTCTTTGGAGCAAGCTTAAGGAAGTGTGTCTACATCGGTGTTGAGGCTAGTTTCAGCAGGGTGTTTATGTTTGGATTGAAGCCCGAGTTTCTTATGGAGATGTCTGCCCATCCCTAGGCTCTGTGTGGGATTGGATGATATGGCTTTGAAGTTCGAGGAGCTTTGGATAAGAAGTCTTTGGCTTCTGTGTCAGCAGTGCAGCTTGGAGTGTTCTGTGTGCTAGCAAGGAGGTCATCTGGCTAAGCAGTTTTCTAGAGTGGAGTTCAGAAGCGGCAGAGTGGATCCATTTCTTCGATGGATTGGTTAGATCATCATAAGCTGTTCTGATTGGTAAAAAGAGAACAATATCTTTGGATTTTAGGCTGGGTTGATCGCAAAAGTGACTTGCGATGTTTAAATGTTCTCTTGGGTTGTCCGAGATTTTTCTAGACGTCTTCGAGGAAGTCAGAGTTTGTCGTAGCATCTGCAGATGGAGTTTTCTTATATACTAGGATTCCTGGAGCTATATCGTTGGTTCAGCTAATAGAAGAATGGTTCCTAGAGAAAGGATTTGGTGA
This sequence comes from Allium cepa, assembly GCA_030765085.1. Classification (NCBI taxonomy): domain Eukaryota; kingdom Viridiplantae; phylum Streptophyta; class Magnoliopsida; order Asparagales; family Amaryllidaceae; genus Allium; species Allium cepa. The sequence continues at coordinate 310,396,538 of CM060932.1, read as the reverse complement.
AGCAGCTTAGGATTTGGTGGAAATTCTGAGTTTTCTCTTTATGGATCTGATGAACCGTGTATTTTGGGATGTGTCGGATAAGTTTGTGCTCGTGTTCAGCATCAGCATTCTCATTTATTCCAGATCAGAGTTGTGCAACGGAAGCGAGATAGCAGCTATTCTAGAGTGGAAGCAACCAGAAGTTTGTAGTGTTTTGGATTAGAGGGTTTTATAGGCATTTTTCAGGGTCTAAGGCGAGATTGGCAAGTGCTCCTGTTTGTCTTTTCCGGATAGGAGAAGTTAGTTTTCTACCGATGATAGTAGAGTTGGTGTTCTTGATTTTGTTTGATCATAAGAAGATCATTCTATTGGACTGTTTTGGTCCAGTTTGTTTCCTGAGGCATCAGCGAAGGATGAGCTGATCAGGAGGGATGAAGGCATCCCATGATCATCAGAAGAGTTTTGTGGATAATTGATGGAGGAATTTAGTTTTGAAGTCAGAAATTTGATTTTGGATATGTTTTCTCCGATCAAAGGAGCTTTAAGATTTGGTAAGACTGGAACGCTAGCTCTGAAATATTGGATATTTCTGTGTTCTGGTAGGGATTAGTGTTTTGGTCTTCAGGGTTGAACTACCAGTTTGGAAGACTGGGATTCAATGTGTTTCACGTATCTCTGAAAAAATACGTGTATGATCTGTCTCTGGTTTTAGAGCCAGCAGTTCAGGAGGATTTGGTAGTTGAGCAGGACATGACTGTGGTCTGATACCCTGTTCAGTTTTGTTGATCTAGATGAGTAGGAGCTCTGTAGCTTAGTAGTATAAATTGTTTGGATTCAGTAGAGCGAGTATTCCAGTGTTTAAACCTAGGAAGCTCTAGATAGCGTTAAGAAGTCTATCCTGATTTATGTCTGGATCATTAGATTAAGTGAATTGGTTGCTATGGTTGTTAGCATATGGTTGATAATATATGCTTGTGATTTAAATTAAAATCTTTTGATGTGTTATTAAATTATCTTTGCTTTTAAATTTTGGGGACGAAATTCTTTTAAGGGGGGAGGAATGTGATGACCCGGGATTTTGGGCAATATCAATTTAATAATGTGTATTGATAATTAAATTGATTTGATAATTGTCTTTTATAATTGTAATTTAAAATGGAAAATTTATTCTTTTATAAGCAAATAATTATTTAATGGGTGAATTTTATCTTTTAAAAGCTAGTAAAATGTTTTCTATTTATAATGTATATATTTTAAATAGAAATCTTTGGTTTGAATTTAATAAATAAAAAAAATCTTGTTTTCAAATTCTAAAATATATTTGGCAATTTGGAAATTCTGATTAATTTAATATAAAACTTTTCAAGGCTATTTAAATAAATAATTATTTAGTTTTAAAAAACTTAAGATAAATGTTAATTGTTTAAATATATTTTAAGCTTACGTTTAAATTTAAATAAAATTAATAAAAAGATTTGTTTTATTTTCTTTTTTAAATATTGCTTGATAAATATGATTTAAAAGTATATATATAAGTTTAAAATACAATTTATAAATATATAGAAAGCATATGAAATAAGTTTAAAATACAATTTATAAATATATAGAAAGCATATGAAATATTAATTCATTTTAGTAATAGAAGTAATATGATAATTTCTTTTATAAATTATTTAAAATTAATAAATTATTATTTTTAAATAATATTAATATTGTATTGTTTTTATATATAGGTATAAATAGATTTTTAATAAAAATAGAATTGTTATTTCAAATTGAATGTGTTGTTATAAACTGACTTTAATTTGGATTTTTAAATTTAATTTAAATTTGAATTTGGATTTAATTTTAAAAATTTAGAAGATAGATATTTTAAATTATTTGGATTTAAATTATATGTATAAATTTTTATTTATATATAATTGGTTTTATTTATATTTTCTTAAAAGAAATATATATATATATATATATATATATATAAATTTAGATAAGAAAGAGTAAATTAAGTAAAAAGCTTTTTATTTTCCAAAATAAATAAATATTAATTACTTAAGTGACAAATGTAAGTTTATAAGGCTTTGTTTTAACATGTGTAAATTAATAAACTAGAGAAAATGACAAATGTTAAAACTATAAATAAGTGCCACTCTTTAATTTTCATTTTTTTTCTTTTATCACTTTTTCACTTATATAAACATATGTTCCACCTCTTCATTCTTTTTCCTATCCTCTTCTTTTAAAAAACTAAGAAACTCAAACAAATTTCCCAAAAAAAAATCTGAATATCAGCAATGCCTCAAACCAGAAATCAATTCAGTCACTTATAATTCAGTTTTCAAGATCAAAAATCAAAACTTGTTCATCTCTTAAAACCTGAAATTTAAAACCCTGTACAAACTCCTCTCAAAACACAATCTGTAATCCACTACCTTAAAACCAAAAAAAAATCAAAATTCATTAACCTGTGCATTTTCAATATCAAAATCAAGCTTGCATCTTTCTTCAAACTAAAATCAAACCTGTTAATCCTCTCCAAGTCAATAAATTGCAACTCATTTTCAATATTCAAAACCACAATCTATGACAAACAAAGCAAACCTGTAATCTCATTTTCAAAAGCTAGTTAAAAATCAACGTTGGAATCATCTCTTCAACAAGTTTCAGCAACAAAGGATTTCCAGTTTCAATAGCATACAACTGCAGTTTTTTTTTTAAATCAAAGGCATTCTTCAGCATTTCAGTTTTATAAAGGATCAAGGCAGTTTTCAATCATCTCTACAACAGTTTCAACAACAAGCATGCAGTTTTCAAAATAAGTGCTTTGTTCATTTTTAATAGGTGAGTAACGCTTTTCTTTAAAAATCTTAAGTATTTGAATAGTCTGTTTGCATGCTAATTTTTGGATTGAATATGTATTGTGTGCATATATAAGTGCAATCTGCTGTGTATATTTGAATTTTCTTTGAATGTTTGGATGATAAATGTGTGCATGCCTGTTTCACTTTTGATACCTCTGTTCTTTGATTTCAAGACCAAGATTTCAAACAAAAATCATAATCTCTTGATCTACTTGCTGTTAGAACTTAGACTTCAAATAAAATTTGTTTGTTTAACATTAAAGAAAGTTTTAAAATTTTATTTAAGTTAAATTAAAATTGAAATCTCACTGGAAACTTAAAAGGACAGAGCAAGTTCAAGATAAGTGGAAACTCAGACATCTTAATTTATAGATTCAGATATATAAACTGAATACCTATCCAAAAACTTGATTTTTAGAAGTAAAATCATTATTATTAGTTTGGTAATTTCTGAGATAATTGGTATTGGGGGTTTTTGGGTTTATTGCCAATTTATAGCGATCGACGAGATGATCAGAGACGAGATTTTGGTCGGAGTTAGCTTGTAGGAGGATGGTTCTAGGAAAAATGTTGGCGAATTTTTCTGATGGACGTAGTTGCCAAAGGATGGCGATTTAGTGTTTTGAGGGGTGTTTGGGCTGCCGATGTTCTCGGGGTAATGGCAAAGTCATGGATGCGAGTCTGCGGCATGATCGATGAAGTTTCTCAGGGCCTAGATCATCGGCGGTGGTTGTTTTTCTAATGATGGCTCTTTCCAGAAATGGGTTGAAGGGTTCAATTTTGACTCGAGGCTGGAATTGTCATTCGGTGTGGACGATCGTATAGGCGAGGTCGGTTGTGGTTTGTCTATGGTCGGAGAGATGACCGTAGGTGGTCGAAGCCACCGTGCACATGCACGCTTGTGCATCAGTGATGAGTTCTGCTTGAAGATCAGGGAAGATAGTGTTGTTGCTCGGGTCTGGTTCGTGGGTTTTCTGTGTTCGACTCGAAGATCTGGGTGTTGCGTGTTTCTTTCGTGAGTAGCTCGAGTAGGATCAAGAGATGCACAGTGTTAGGCTCGGGTTTGTTCTTTTGGTATTTTGGTTTTTGGATTTAAGTTTAATTTTAAATAAAAGCAGAAACCAAATTGCAGAACAAAAGTAAAAATGTATTTTATGAAGCAATAAACATATTTTAAAATGGAAGAACAAGATGTTAAGTATGGGGTTCAAAATAAATAAAGTTTTTTTTTAAAAAATAAAAACAAAGTTTGAATTTAAATAATTTGGTTTTTAAACTCTTATAAATTTCTTTATAAGATAAGAGTTTCTTTAACATTTGATTTAAAAGTTTTTAAATTGTTTTAAAATTTGTTAGAGTTACATTTGTACTCATTTGTTTAAAACTTAAATTTGAAATGAAATTTGAAAGTAAATTTAAAGTAAAAGGTTTTAAAAGCTTTTGTAAATGACAATTAAGTCATAGATAAGGATAGTATTATTATCTTAAAGTTAAGTAAGATTAAATGATTTAAGACCAACTAAATTAATAAGTTAATTAAAGAGTAATTACTTAATTTAATTAATTTATGGTTAGGATTAATTAATTATGTAATTAAGGGTTTAAGTTAATTAGTTACAGGTTAATTTATTTGTAATTAAGGATCATTAATTAGGTAAGTATAGATTTTTAATTAATGATTAGAAATTAATTTAATCAAGAAATTAAAGGATAATTAAGTTAAAGTTAAGCTTAATTAATTAAGTAATTAAAGATAGATTAATTGGTTATTTAAAACTAATTAATTTGTAATTAATGGATTATTAATTTAAGTTTAATTACTTAGGGAAGTAATTAAAGAATTGTTAACAATTAATGAGTAATCATTAACTAAGGATTATTAAATAATTAATTAATGTGGTTAATTTTAATAATTAATTGGATTAATTAATTAATTATAATCACTTGTGGAATTGGTTAAGTATAATTACTTAATGAGGTAATTAGAGGAATTGATTACTTAATGTAATTAATTAAATTAGTGTGATCAGTTTAAGTTAATTAATTAATTTACTTAATTTAAAATAATCATTGGATGATGGACTTAGTGTAATTTATAAAGTATAATTACTTAGTGAAGTAATTAGTGGATAATTACTGGATGTAATTAATTGAAGAATGATAGTACTTTGGGTTTAATTACTTTGTGAAATTAATATGAAGAATAATTACTTAGCGAAAGTAATTGATAATTAATTACTTATTGTAATTAGTTTAATAATTAATTAGTAAGTTATTTGAAGATAATTAAGTGATGTAATTAATTAAGGGTAATTAATTACTGAAATGTGATTAATCAAGATTGATTAATGAATATAATTAAAGATTAATTATTAATGTGATTAATTAAAATGAAATTAATTAAGGAAGTAATTAGGGATCATTAATTAATATAATTAATGATGTAATTAAGTTGTGATTAATTAGGGATAATTAAATAAGTGATTATAGAGTAATTAATTAATTGTAATTAATTAAGGATTAATATAATTAATTATAGTTAATTAATTAATGAAGTAATTAAAGGTTAATTACTGTAATTGTTTGTAGATAATTAATTTTTGAAATTAATTAAAGGCTAATTACTTTATGTAATTAGAGAATGATTAATCAAGGGTGATCAATTAAAATGAATACTTGTAGAATGATTAATTAACTGATTTGTAATTAATTAATGGTTAAGTAAGCAGGATTTATAGTGATGTGAGTAATTAATTTAATTTATTTTAAATTAATTAGAGATTAAGTAATTAATTTAATTCATTTTAAATTAATTATAGATGGTGTGACAGATATTTGCTTATGAATGGCTGATTGATATTGAATGCCTTGATCGTTTGATATCTCTAATGAGATATGTGTTGACATATGGTATGAGATGCTTTATTGAATGGTGATGATATGAATTATCTATTTGTGACTTTGTGAATTATCTATCTGTGTGAATATAGATAATAGAATCAAATTTTTTAACTATAAAACAACTTGGACTTAAAAGACGGCGTTTTGGATTTCGATGAGACCGGGGTCGGCTTTCCAGATTTGGATATCCGAAAACCACATTGATCCAAATTAACGATAGGTCATGAATCTCAAGTGAAGATGAAGATTTAGAGTGCAAGGGTTATTGTCATTACCTTTGAGGGTGATTCCAAAATTAGTGTAACAAGATAATGCCTTCGGTGTTGTTTGAACCCGGAACGAACTTGTATGTATCGAATGTTTCAAAACATCGTCAGGTGGACGATGAGCATTCTAATATAGATGTGTTCTATAATGGTAATCGTAGCCTCAAGCCTTATCAACCGGGAATGGCTAAACCATGGGAGGTGCAACAAGGCTAAGTGAGTCACGCTCAAGTAGGACGAGATTTACCCCTGTCAAGAAGTCTCTTTTTATTCGGCTGTGTGGGCAGTTGGTTACAAACAACTGCGGGGTTATCTTGTTTGGGGCTATCCAGTAAAGGATGGTTCCGGCCTTGTGTGGCAGGGGATTTAGGGTGGATCCTCGGTACGGTGATCTAGGCCACGTACTATGACGGACGGTACCCCAGAATCCCTGCCATTGTATGGAATCCAATCTCCAATAAGTGTCGTACGTTTTAGTTGTGCCCAACTATGTTGGAATGTGAGATGTTAGCATTCCAGCTATTTCTGTATTTTACTTGAAAACCCTAGACCCTATTATAATATCATTGGATTTCCTATCAAATGTCTTGGTTAGCGTAAGGTAAAAACTTACCCATGTTTATGTGTGGGGAGTCTTACGTGATACCTTTTATTTTCAAAGGTTTTTTCATAGTTAAGCAACTTTAGCCTGTTACTCACACCAGACCCATGTCTGAGCCGGAGTTTATCTTCTGATTTCTTAAACTCTTGGGTACTCAAATTTTTACGAGTAGCCAAGGGATTCAGGTTAGCTTTGACGAGTTCTGGAGGAGAAATGGAGCAGGAGGCTTCAGCGTTTGTAGATACATAAGAGGTCCCGCTATGTGATCTCTGAGTCGTTTGTTTGTGTTGTATTTGTGTTGTAATAACTAGACAGGTGTTTATAACTGTCTAGTATGTGTTGCGTAATCTGTGTAACTCTGATAGATGTTGTATATTATGTAATACTTATGTGATTAATATAATTTATTCATTCCGCTGTTGAGATTCTGATGTTGTTTCTTTCTTTCTTCTCTATCTTTTCTTTTCTATCCCTTTCTTTCTTAATGATGATGCATCTTTCTATAGGGAGAAAGGTGGGTAGCTCATATAGCCTTCATAATAGCAGAATTATCACTATATCATCAAGGGCTAACATCTCATTTAAGCCCAAATACATATTATCAACTTAATCTAATTTAATTGCTTATCGATATCACATATAGATCAATATATTTATAACTATTATAAATATATTTAAAAATATTTAATCCTAAAATCATTTTCATAAACTAATTAAATAGTTTGGTCTAAAGAGAATTCATTACTCCGGTTGTATGACTCATTAGATGTAAATTTGATCAGCGATTAACAATGAAATATTCGAAAGTTAATGTTCAATTGTAACTTAGCAGATGGTATGAAATTTTTGTAAAATTTATCACCTAGTTTATGTAAAATCCAATTTTACTTTATTAAGCGTCACTCGGCTGTGATATTTATTGACATCAATTATCTTTATCAAAACTGTATCACTTTGAACTTATGGAATTTGGTAATAATCAAAGTTCCAATATCATCCATATTCAACTGTATAATCCAAATACAAAGTCCTTTGTTTAATAATAATAGTTATTATTATTTGAAATGTTCTAGTAAGAGACTATTATCCACAAAGTTCTCCCAAGAGTAAAAGTATGAAAGAAGAAGCTATAATACAAGAGTTGATTCCCTTTTGCAAGCATCAAAGGAGATTCCTCCATCAAGATTGAAGAGATGCTTCTACAAGCATTAATGGAGATGCTTTTGTAAGCATCAAAGGAGATGCCTTCGCAAGAGTCAATTCTTCTACCGAAGCCATCCCTTCCGCTAGCGTTGAATGATTCCCTTCCATAAGCATCAAAGGAGGTGCTTTCGTCAAGGTTGATGAGATGCTTCCACAAGAATGAATTCTTTTACCGAAGCCATCCCTTCTGCAAGTGCTGAAACATTCCCTTCTGCAAGCATCAAAGGAGATGCATCCGTCAATGTTGAAGAGATGCTTCTGCAAGAGTCAATTCTTCCCCCGAAGCCATCCTTTCCGCAAGTGTTGAAAGATTCCCTTCCATGAGTGTTGCCAAAGTTTTCCCTGTCGCAATCATCAAACCTTCGAAATAGTCGTCCTTCTACAAGCAAGTATCATCCTTTTGTCACACTCCTTACAAGCCCTCCGTAATTTTTCAAAGAATACTCCACCTGTGGCACCGCCATGGCCCAACAAAAAAAGGGATTCAATGTGCCTTCAGCGGCATAATACTTCATTGGTTCCTCTTTGCTTCTCAAAAATGTTTCGGTGGTGTCGGAAGCGCCTAGTTCACATACAAAGTGGCACTAAAGGAATGTTTAGCCAGTATCCTTAAAGACATTGCTTCTGATAGTGACGAAAGCATCCATTTAAGTGTGGCGAAAGCATTGTCCTGGAAGAATAAAGACCTTTCAGCACCAACATCAATGGAACAAACGGATTGCACTGACACTGATGGAGGTAGAGCTAAAAGACTAGTGAAAGACAATGAAGGCATTCCTTCCGACGATGACGGAAGGAAGGAGGCGGAAGGACTTGGTCCTACATTTATAAATAGGGCCCTAGAGGTCACGTTGTATTGGGGATTTTTCATTCCATCCTTCTTTTCTAATCTCATACTCTTGTAACCCTAAATCGATTTAGGGACAAAACTACAAATTTGTAACAATTTTCCACTTAATAAATCAAGAATATGAGCTTGATCATTTTAACGACCCGAAATTTTCGGCATCGAAGATTCAAGACTAATACATTCACTGTAGAAATGCCGAGAAATCGAATTCCGAAAATTTAAAATTGTTAGAGAATGAAGAAGGCAGAAGAAGAAATAGGAAAAAAACACAGAATCGCACATTTCGCAGCGGATCAAAATATAATATCACATAATAGCATTTATACACAGAAAAGCTATAATTTTTAGATTACATACAATACATCAGAGTTACAACCATTTACAAATAGACTAGATAGTTATATCAACCAGTCTCAGACTAATATCACAATAATCTCAAATACATAGCGGTAAACTCCATACGTTCCTGCCATCCAACTCGCCTTCTGAACTCCTATACGTCCTAACCTGAAAATATGTAATACTCGGTCCGACCCAAGCATTACATCAAAGTAAAACGGGTCAGGTTGGAAACCAATGTGAGTAAACCCATAAAATTTGAAATACGAAGTTTAAAACATAACTGAAAAACTCGGGATAACTCGTACTTCACTACGAGATCTTAACTTGTTATAGTGAACACTTATTTCACAAATCAACTCCCAAGTACCACTATATAGTTTCAATGGACTAGTTTATTTAAATTATTCCATTCCAGCCTATTAATTTCAAATATCAAATCTATAAAGAATTATTGTAGATTACAAATCGAAGTGGTTTCGAGTATTTACCGATACCCGACCCTGGTCTCTTCAAATCCAATGTTATTCTTCAAGCCAAATGTTTGAGTTTAAATAATACTATTTATATTCAAGATTTCATATTCATACAATAATTCAAATCAGATAGATAATCCATAATACCACAGTTCAACCAAAGTATCTCATATCACAAAGCATCACAAATCATATATCAGCGATATCAAATAATCTAAGTCATTCAATATATCTTAATCATCTATAAACAAGATTAATCAGTCACACCATTTCTAATTATTTAAATAAATTAAATTAATTACTTCAATCACTTTTAATCTTGCTTACTTGACATTAATTAATTACAACCAAATAATTAATCATCCTTTAATTATCATCTATAATTACCTTAAGCGATTAGCCTTTAGTTAATTACACAAATTAATTAACCTTCAACCATTCACATTAATTAACCTTTAATTACTCTCATAAATTAATTAACAATAAAATTTATTACATTGATCCTTAATTAATACTCTAATTAATTATTATATAATCTCTTACATTAATTAATTAATTACACTAAGTAATTAATCTTTAATTACTTCCAATAAGTAATTTCTCTTTAATTACTTACATTAAATAATTATCATTTAAGTAATTAATCTCCAATTTCTAACATTAATTAATCTTTAATCACCAATTAATAATTCTCTAATTACTAATTAATTTATAATTCTTAATTATTAATTAATTAATCCTTGATTAATTAATTTCTCTTTAATTACTTCATTAAATAATTAATCTTAAATCATCAAAACCCTAAATTAACTTAAGAATTTAACTTAATAAATTTAAGTTAAACAAAACATACCACTTTTCTTAAAACCAAATGTTAAATAAAACATTTATTATATAAAGGAATAGATTCTAAGAAATAGATTTAAACTTTATTTATTTTAGATTTTAAAACTTGCTTTCTTTAAAATTTTAAAATTGTTAAATTTTGCTTCGGGTTCAACCCGACTCCTACTCGAGCCATGCCCCGAGTATTTCTACTTTCTTTTTAAACTTAGATTAGTTTAAGTTTAAATCTATTAACATGGCTAAACACTTATGAACATCCACCCGAGCTCATACTCGAGTTTCTTCCCACATTACCCAAGCTTCTCCCCGAACCTAACTTCTTTCCTAAACCACTGACACCAACCGACACATGTGCACCTGCACATTTCAACGGCGACGATCCTGTCACCCCTGCCATCGTCGACGAGTCAACGATGACCTACCCCTTCGATTCCGACCACCCAAAGTTCATCTGGAACCCAAAAAAAAACGAGCTTCCAAATCAAAACAGGAACCCAACCCACCACATAAAAACTCCTTGCCTTAATGATGCCGACCTCTAGTACCCATGCAAATCCATCCACACCATCGTCGGCCTTCCATGCTTCCATCCCCCTAAGTCCGATGAATCCCGATGCCAGAGAGACAACGCAGTGACCCAACTCCAGACCTCGACCAAACATAGGGTTTAAACCCTACTATGACCAAATGTTGCCACCACGGTGGACTATTAACCCACTTGACATTTTTCTCGAGCTCGACTCCACCCTGGCCTCCTCCAGCCAAGACCGCGACCACCCCGAGTTCACCCGTCACCAGAAACAGCTCAAAACCCATTTTCTGGTCAACTTCGAATTACACATTCGATTCTAAACTAAAAATCCTGAATCAACTCATAAAAATCATTAATCTTGAGGTAATTAAGATTATCTAAGTAAATCAAAGAATTATGCTGCTTGAATTCCAACATGTTTTAAGTTTCTGTTGTGTTTTCTTGATTTCCATAGATATACAAACTTATTTTAATTAAATATATTTTTAAATCTTAATTTATGTTTAAACAAACATATTTTTTTTGATAACCAAAACCTATCAAAGATTAGTTAAAGAGAATTTTAATTTTTTACTTATTTTAAAACTCTGTAACATGAAATAGATATGAACATAAATATATCAGACATGCACACTTCTAACACATTCATATATACAGGAATCATACTTATATATACATGTAAAGCATACTTCATTCCATGAATTCACATGCAGCATATTTCCATTTACTTAAGATTTTAATACGAATTTTACCCACCTGTATAAATGTTGAACAGAGAAGATTGAAAGTGGAACTTGAAAATGCTTTTGATCTTTTGATCAGGAAACTTGATACTAGAAAACTTGTTTTTGACTGAGATGATTAAGACTTTGATTTAGTTGGAAGCTTGCTTTGTTGATTCAGGTTGAATATAGTTGAGTTTGCTTGATATTTCTGGTTTGAAATATTTATAGGCTTTGATTTTGCTACAGGTTTGTTGAAAAAGGTTGGTTGCTTTGAAAAGATTGCTGTTTTGAATTAACTTCTGGTTTGAGAAATTTGATTACAGGCTTTTGCTTTGAGTTTTGAAATGACGATAGGAAAAAGAAATGGAAGAGAAGAGATAGATGCATATGTAGACTTAATTATGATTTAAAATAAAATAAAATAAAATAAAATAAATTTGTGACACTTGTTTATTCATCTAACATTTGTCATTAGCTTATTAATTATCTTACACTCGTAATTAACATGATTTAATTTATTTACACTTGTAATTATGCATGGGTTAATTATTTTTAAATGTTTTTATAAAGCTTTTATATTTAATTTCCTATTTAATAAATATATTTCTTAATTTATATTAATAAAATCCTTTAAAGAAAATATTATAAAACAAACCATATACTAATAAAATCCATATATAATATATTTTTGAAACCAAATTTATTTTAAGATAATTATCTTTTGAATTTCCGTTTCAAATTCAAATTCAATTTAAAATCTTATATATATATATTTAAACGAACACATATCTAATTTGTTTTAAAATAATAAGTTTGCCCATTAAATAATTATATTAGAAGATATAAATATTTATTATCAGATTTATTTATTCAACTTGTAAATCAGTGTTTTCAATAGTTAAAATCAGATAATTATCCAATTACCCGATGCCCAAAAATTTGGTTATCACATTCCTCCCCCTTTAAATCTTTTCGTCCTTAAAAATGAACGAAGTTAGAATTTTATTTAAAAGATTATTATCAGTTTTCTATGACTGTTTTCAACTATAAACTCCTTAATTAAGAATTTTTAAAAACTTTAAAATCTATATCATATTGCCAAAATAGATTTATAAAAATACTTTATATAACTCGATGTCTCAACAAGTCCATCCTCGTTCTTACATAAATTCAGTCATACGTTGATCAGGCGTAGGACTAAAAATCTATAAGTACTTGGTAAACCCGTTTCCAACACCAAGTGAAAATACTTCAGAAAACATTTTGTTGAAAATATAGAAAACATTTTTGAAAATAGAGGAAACATCTTTAGCGAGAATGCTCTGGAAATCATCACCCCCTCCATGGTCGCAGTTAACCCGATGGTTATGTTGCCATCCCGGCGAAATCCATAGATAACTGTAGGCACTCCGTGCCCCTCAATTACGCCATGGAACCCTCCACAGATCGCAGCTACATCCAGGGTTACGTCGCCATCACGGAAAAAATCCATGTAACTATAGGCATCAGCGCCCTTGATTTTCGATGACAAATGAAACTTCACCACTCTAACATAGGTCGCAGACTACATCAGTCAAGTCCAAATGTAGCCTTAGGCTCTCATGGCCTCTCGACTATCGCTATATCTTCATAGATCGCAGTCTACCGATGTTACATTGCCATCACGGCAAAATCAAACGTAGACCGTTGGCTCTCATAACATACACGACTTCCGCTATGGTCCATAGTAGATTGCTGTGACATCGAGTTACATTGTCGTCACAACATAACCCAAATGTCTCTATAGGCATCAACGCCCTCGATTTTCGCTACCCACAACACAAAATCCTCACGAACTTCGATTTATCCGGAGTTTCTCCCAGGATTCAATTTAGAGCCTCCCTCTTAGGGCTCAAGACAAAACCACCCCGTGAATCTCCCATGAAGTTCACCTCAATGGGAGTGCCTTTTTCTCCAGAGCCAATCTCAAAACACTATATACAATCACTTATAGTATCTTTCAAATCATACTCTATATGATTCATATCAATCTCCTTTACACAAAATCGATACTCAAATCGATAGTTCCAAACTTGGCTTTCCAAATTCCCAAAATTTGATTTTCCCAAAAATCAAAAGCCTTTTCTAAATCCATTGGTTCCGAAACCTTTTTCCCAAAATCATTCTCATAAAACCATTTATACACACACACACACACACACACACACACACACACACACACAATTTATCCTTTCCAACTTGAAAATAATCTTTGGAACACTTATATAGATTCCCTTTTTATACTTCAAATATTTTCAAAACCCTTTCTTTTGGTTTTAGATTCAACATGGGGGGAGCTTATACAATATATATATATATATATATATATATATATATATATTTATATATATATATAACTTTATTATGCCAATCAAAATTTAATTTTGATTTTCTTTTATAAAGTCTCTTACCTTACACTTACTTTTCATAAAGTGAATTTCAAAAGATATCCAACTTCCACCTTTATTCACATATACTTCTCAAAATATATTTTCTTTCAAAATTTCAATATCTATTTCATTCAAGCACATACGATGTATATATATCATCCGTACGCAATATCAAATCCGATCCTTGACTCGATCATACAATTTCTCTTTCGAACTAGTATTGTCCACCCGACTTCCTAGTGCGGACTCCGATCTAGTTTCTTGATCAGAAACTGTAATTCTCATTGCATAGTCATAACTATGATAGAGAATTTCCAAAACAAATCAAAAATCCATATCCAGGGTTCACCGTTGAAAATAAATTGAAAAATCTTAACTCGGATCGATATACTATCTCGAAATTCTTTGCTCGAATCTGGATCAAATCATTATACGAATAGAATAATATGCGTACATCCTACGTATTTATCTTCATTGATCATTAGCTAAATCAATTTCTCTTTCCTATTCACCTTCATTTTGATTCTATTCACTCATCCACATTTGCTCCCAATTTCCATTTGGGTTAACACTTCAATTCTTATCTTAATTGGTATTCAATTATAGACAATTTGCACTCTGACCAACTTGTATTAAGAAAATAGCTCGAATTTTTTTAAAATAGATAAGTAGTTGTAAAATAGTTATTAGTCGCAAAATAGCAGTAGAATAGTTAAGCAATTATAAAATAGTTGTAAAATAGTAATTAGTTTGTAAGTAATTGTAAAATAGTGATTAGTTTGTAAAACGGATGTAAAATAGTAATTAATTTTAAAAATAATTGCAAAATAAGTATAATATAGTTTGGGTTTTAAAAGGAAGGTTTGTATAGTAAATAACTAGGAAATATAGATTTAAAATAGTTTATATTAGAACAATCGATTTGAAAAAGATTCAGAGTCAAACTGTTCAATTTTCCAATCTCCATTTCCAATTAACTTTCAATTTCCAATCTCATTAAATTGATTCAATTTCAATCCAATTTAACTTAATTTCAATTCCTTTCCCAAATTCGAATCAATTCACATTTGTGTTTTAAGCTTATTCAACTTCAATCTCTCATCCTATTAATTCAAATCAAATTCAATTTGCACTAATTTCAATTCAAATCTTAACTTTAAATCATCTCAAATTATATAAATTCGAGTTAAATCTTTAAATGTTGATTTAGTTTCTTAAATCAAATTATCCTTTACTTTTAAATTAATAACTTAAATTTTTAAACCATTTAATTTTGTGTCCAAATTTCAAAAATCCATTTTAAATTACCCTTTCTTAACCTTTTCAAAGTTCAAATAAGAGTTCAAAACTTTTTAAACTATTTAATCTTTCAGAACCCAATTTATTACCCAATTTTAACTTCGAAACCAATTCTTAACAAAAAATTTCAGCAAGCTCATTTCGAACATTTAAATCTTTAAGTTCAAAGCGATTTCCTATTTATAAGTTCAATCTTATTTCTATTTTATTTCAGTAATGCATGTATATTACATCAATCCATTTCTTAATTCATTTAAAATAATCCAATTCTTAGTTTTATAGATTATTACTAACAACAAGATGATATCAGAATAAGTCAAAATAAATAAAAATCCAAATTATTTAAAAACATCCATCCATAGCATCCATTTTCAATTTCCAAATCTCAAACCCATTTTGAGATCGAACATATCTCCCATTTCAAACCAAGCCATTTAACTTCCTAAGTTAAATCTCAATTTCATCTTGAAATTTTCAATTCAGGTTGTTTGTTAACATTTTTAACTTCTCCTAAGTTAAATTCAATTTACTTAATCTAGTCAACCTTACTCAAATTTGAATTCTCCATTCCAAATTTTAAACTTCTTACCAGTATCCTATCCCACTTATAAATTCAAAAAATTATCACTTTGGGTTTTCATATCACATTCCAAGTAAAATTTTAAAACTCAACACTTAGAGTTTATTTCAAATCATCTTTGATATAATGTATATCCCTCATATATACATATTTAGTTCCTTTGCACACCAAGTTATACATTAAATTTTAAACCACCTTTGGTTTTAATTCAAAACAAATTTTCTTTAAAAATTTCAAACAACTCTTGTTTGAAAAAAGACCCTTTCATTCAAATACATACAAAATAATACTATTTATTATTTCTTTTAACACGTTGAACAAATTCCAAATTTTATGGATTTAGATTTAAAACTTCACAATTTAAATTATCTTCAATTTCCAATTTATAAGTCATACTCACCTAAATGTTTGCTTCCCTAAAACATTTCATTTTTCTTAATCATTAACAAACATTTCATTATTAAACACAACAACTATTTATGATAATAACCAAGATTATCATATTTGGAAACCAATTCATTATTATTTTATTCTGAAAACACTTCTACAAATTCAGGATTTTAATTTCAGTTTGGATCCATTTCTAGCTTATCTTATTTATATAGTTTATATTACCCAATTTCTATTTGGTTGCATTTCTATTACCACTTAATTCTTATTATCTATTAATTCAAATAATACAACAACCAATTACCTTAATATATCAAAAAAACTATTGCTTTATATATCAAAATATAAGCTTATAAAAAATCAATTTTAAAACCATTTTTAAAATCATTGTATAAGAAAATAACAAGTACGTTCTCTTATATATATTATACTCAACTCATTCTAGGGTATCATTGACCCTATCCTTAATGAGTAAACCAACCAGAGCCAAGGTTCTCGCTTAACCTTTTACTCTGATACCAAAATGTAACGACCCGAAATTTTCGGCCTCGAAGATTCGACATTAATACATTCACTATAGAAATGCCGAGAAATCGAACATCGAAAATTTCAAATTGTTAGAGAAAGAAGAAGAAGGTTGAAGAAGAAACAAGAAACAAAACACAGAATCTCACATTTCGCAGCAGATCAAAATATAATATCACATAATAGCATTTATACACAGAAAAGTAGTAATTGTTAGGTTACATACAATATATCAGAGTTACAACTATTTACAAACAGACTAGACAGTTATATCAACCTGTCTCAGACTAATATCACAACAATCTCAAATACATAAAAGTAAACTCCATACGTTCCTGCCATCCAGCTCGCCTTCTGAACTCCTGAATGTCCTAACCTGAAAATCTGTAATGCTTGGTCTGACCAGAGCATTACATCAAAGTAACACCCTGATCAGGGTGGAAACCAGCGTGAGTAAACCCATAAAAATTGAAATATTAAGTTTTAAAACATAACTGAAAAACCCGGGATAACTTTACTTCACTACGAGATCGTAACTTGTTATAGTTAACACTTATTTCACAAATCAATTCTCAAGTACCACTTTATAGTTTCAATGGTCCAGTTTATTTAAATTATTCCATTCCAGCCTATTGATTTCACATACCAAATCAATAAAAAATTATTGTAGATTACAAATCGAAGTGGTTTCGAGTATTTACTGATACCCGACTCCCGTCTCTTCGAATCCAATGTTATTCTTCAAGCCAAATGTTTAAGTTTAAACAACACTATTTATATTCAGTATTTCGTATTCACACAATAATTCACCTCAGATAGATAACCCACAATTCCACAGTTCAACCAAAGTATCTCATATCACAAAGCATCACAAATCACATATCAGCGATATCAAATAATCTAAGTCATTCAATATATCTTAATCATCTATAAACAAGATTAATCAGTCATACCATTTCTAATTAATTTAGAAAAATTAAATTAATTAAATTAATTACTTCAATTACTTTTAATCCTGCTTACTTAACATTAATTATTTACAACCAAATAATTAATCATCGTTTAATTATCATCTTTAATTACCTTAAGTGATTAGCCTTTAGTTAATTACACAAATTAATTAACCTTCAACCATTCACATTAATTAACCTTTAATTACTCTCATAAATTAATTAACAATAAAATTTATTACATTGATCCTTCATTAATACTCTAATTAATTGTTCCATAATCTCTTACATTTATTAATCAATTACACTGAGTAATTAATCTTTAATTACTTCCACTAAGTAAATTTTCTTTTATTACTTGCATTAAATAATTACATTTAAGTAATTAATCTCCAATTTCTTACATTAATTAATCTCTAATCACCAATTAATAAATCTCTAATTACTAACTAATTTATAATTCTCAATTATTAATTAACTAATCCCTAATTAATTAATTTCTCTTTAATTACTTCATTAAGTAATTAATCTAAAATCATCAAAACCCTAAATTAACTTAAGAATTTAACTTAATAAATCTAAGTTAAACAAAACATACCACTTTTCTTAAAACCAAATGTTAAATAAAACATTTATTATATAAAGGAATGGATTCTAAGAAATAGATTTAAACTTGATTTATTTTAGATTTTAAAACTTGCTTTCTTTTAAAATTTAAAATTTCTGCTTTGGGTTCAACCCGACACCTACCCGAGCCATGCCCCGAGTATTTTTTTTTAACTTAGATTTAGTTTAAGCTTAAATCTGTTAACAAGGCTAAACAATCATGAACATCCACCCAGATCATACTCGAGTTTCTTCCCACATTACCCGAGCTTCTCCTTGAGCCTAACTTCTTCCTCAAACCACTAACACCAACCGACATAGGTGCACCTGCACAGTTCAACGAAAATGATCCAGTCACCCCTGCCATCGCCGACGAGTCAACGATGACCTACCACTTCGACTTCGACCACCCAAAGTTCATCTGGAACACAAAATCAAAAACGATCTTCCAGATCAAAACTGGAACCCAACCCACAACATAAAAACTCCTTGCCTTGACGACGCCGCCGACCAGCAGTACACATGCAACTCCGTCCACACCCTCGTCGGCCTTCCATGCATCCATTCCCTCAAGTCCAATGAATCCGGATGCCAGAGCGACGACGCGGTGACCCAACTCCAAACCTCAACCAAACTTAGGGTTTAAACCCTACTCCGATCAAATTTCGCCACCACGGTGGACTATGAAACCACCTGACATTTTTCCCAAGCTCGACTCCACCCTGGCCACCTCCTACAAAGACCCTGGCTACCCCGAGTTCACCCATCACCAGAAATAGCTCAAAACCCATTTTCTAGTCAACTTCGAATTACACACTCGATTCCAAACTAAAAATCCTGAATCAACTCTTAAAAATCATGAGTCTTGATGGTGATTAAGATTATATAGGTAGATCAAAGAATTATGCTGCTTGAATTCCAACATGTGTTAAGTTTCTACTGTGTTTTCTTGATTTCCAAAGATATACAAACTTACTTTACTTAAATATATTTTTAAATCTTAATTTATGTTTAAAAAAACATATTTTGTTTGATAACCAAAACCTATCAAAGATTAGTTAAAGAGAATTTGAATTTTTACTTATTTTAAAACTCTGTAACATGAAACAGAGATGAACATAGATATATCAGACATGCACACTTCTAACACATTCATATATATAGGAATCAAACTTATATATACACGTAAAGCATACTTCATTCCAAGAATTCACATGTAGCAAATTTCCATTTACTTAAGCTTTTAATAAGAATGTTTACCCACCTCTATAAATGTTGAACAGAGAAGATTGAAACAGGAACTTGAAAATGCTTTTGATCTGGAAACTTGATATTGGAAAACTTGTTTTTGACCAAGATTATTAAGACTTTGATTTAATTGGAAGCTTGCTTAGTTGATTCAGGTTGAATATAGTTGAGTTTGCTTGATATTTCTAGTTTGAAATATTTACAGGCTTTGATTTTGCTACAGGTTTGTTGAAAAGGGTTGTTGCTTTTGAAAAGATTACTATTTTGAATTAACATCTGGTTTGAGAAATTTGATTACAGGCTTTTGCTTTGAGTATTGAAATGAAGATAGGAAAAAGAAATGGAAGAGAAGAGATAGATGCATATATAGACTTAATTATGATTTAAAAAAAAGAAAAGAAAATAAATTAGTGACACTTGTTTATTCAACTAGCATTTGTCATTAGCTTGTTAGTTATCTTACACTTGTAATTAACATGATTTAATTTATTTACACTTGTAATTATGCACGTGTTAATTATTTTCAAATGTTTTTATAAAGATTTTATGTTTAATTTCCTATTTAATAAATACATTTCTTAATTTATATAAATAAAATCCTTTAAATAAAATATTATAAAACAAATCATGTACTAATAAATATCATATATAATATATTTTTAAAACTAAATTTATTTTAAGATAATTATCTTTTGAATTTCCAATTCAAATTCAAATTCATTTTAAAATCTTATATATATATATATTTAAACAAACACATATCTAATTTGTTTGAAAATAATAGGTTTGCCCATTAAATAATTATATTAGGAGATTATCAAATAAATATTTATCCAGATATAAATATTTATTATCAGATTTATTTGTTCAACTTATAAATCAGTGTTTTCAATAGTTAAAATCAGATAATTATCCAATTACCTGATGCCCAAAAATCCGGGTTATTACAATCATTTATGATCTCCTCACTTATGCTTCTTCCAATGTTATGGGAATGGATGAACATATGTGTGTGTGTGTGTGTGTGTGTGTATACACACATACATATGAATATTGACTTCGAGCATAAGAATGATCTATACGGCCATTAGCCTGCATAATGGCCATTGCACAAGACATTTCTTGTCTCCTTAACTCTCTACAAGCATATATTATGTCATATAATCCATTTAGATGTTGGAGCCTTAAGATGATCTATACCTACATGAATGCCCTTCGGCCTTCATCTCATGTGGTGATAGGGACAAAACGCCCTTAAGTCCTATGAATTTCAGAAGGTCGATCTATAGAGGAGTCTATGACGCCATGAATCCACTCTTTAACAATTCAATCATGTATTGGATCCTAAATGATAAATTAGCCCTTCATACATGATTAAATCAATTAAGGGTTAACTTATCACAAGTAGCATCTGGGTTGTTAGATCATATTTGTATTTAAATTTTTTGGCATTTAGGATCCAATACGTGATTGAAAGAATTCATCAAGGATAGACAGAAGGTTCCACGAATTGACAACATTCCATAAAAAAAAATTTAACAATGCCGTGGACATCCTAGAAGAGGAAGATCAGCTAAATCTTAGCCCTCCTCTTAACAGAATTAATGTGATCCATGGAGGACCGCATCTGGTTGGAAGCAGCAAAGAGCTAGAAACAGGTATATCAGAGTAGCTATAGAGGGAGTGTTTTCTATTCAAGAGAGCCTCCACGTAAAACTCTCGATATAACATCCAAATGCCTAATCTCACCATCACCCTACAAGAGCTGAAGGGAATCTGACACCCTTGTAATGACCAGCTTATGATCACTACTCAAATCAGAGTCACCATGGTTATCAAGATCCTTGTAGACACTGAAAGCACTATCAACGTCATCTACAAACATGCTTTCGATCAAATGCGGATCTTTAAAGAAAAGCAAGAACCATGTCTTGAGCCTAACATTAGGTTCAACAACAAAGGGTCAACTCCAGTGGGACAACTAAAGTTACTAGTACAGAAGGGCTTGCCACCATGTTGCAGGTCTTTCGAGACGCTATTCGTGGTCATCAATCAGCTTTCATATTACAATGCTTTCTTTGGTCGTCCTGCTCTAGACGAGGTGGGTGCTTTTGTCTCGCCCAAATACTTAATTGTGAAGTTCTTGTCCAAGAGGGGTTAGGGAACTACTAAGGGGGAGCAATTCAGCTCTCGTGAGATGTACTTTGCTACCCTCGAAAATAGAAAAGGGAAGATGCTTCTTACTATGATTCATCTACTATTTTTCAACCGTTGGATGAGGGATTTTTACATCTACCATCCAAAGCGAAAGCAATACATAGTAATACGACAAAACATTAGCTTAAGAAGTACAATTCATCTGAAAGGAAAAGGAAGAGAAGATATACTAACTCGGTAGAGGAGGAAGTAGATAATGAAGAAATTATCATCGATTTCGACTGCCATGATGAAATTGAGAGAATAAAGCTTATTGAAGATCTTGAGGAAATATGTATGGATCCAACCGATTCGACAAAGAAGGTCAAAATTCGAAAAGAATTAGAAAGCAACCTTAAAGTGGACTTAATTCATTTTCTTCAAGCCAGTGAGGATGTTTTTGCATGGACTCATTCAGACATGATCGAAATCAACCTAGCAGTAATGAGCCACACTTTGAACATCAATCCGAGTATAATTCGTATTCGACAAAAGAAAAGGCAATTTGGAAAAATTTGATCTGATGCCTTGAAATAAGAGGTTACAAAGTTGCTTGAAAACGAATTCATTAGAGAAGTATTCTGTCCAAAATGGCTAGCTAATCCAGTATTGGTTAAGATTTTGAATGGTAAATAGAGGACTTATGTCGGCTGCACCGACTTAAACAAAGCATGTTCAAAAGATTGTTACCCATTGCCATGAATATGCCAGTTAGTTGATGCAACCAGCGGACACAAGCTTATGTCTTTCATGGATGCTTATTTAGGATGTAGCCAAAAGCCTATGTTTAAGGCATATGAAGAGAATACAAGCTTTATCATAGATTGGGGAATCTATTGCTACAAGGTGATGCCTTTTGGGTTACAGAACGCGGGTGCCATTTATCAAAGACTAGTGAATAGAACGTTTAAAGAGCAGATCAGTCGGAATATGGAAGTTTATGTGGACGGCATGTTAGTAAATTCTCAAGAAGAAGACATTCATTTAAAGGATCTTGAAGAAATGCTTGAAGTGCTACGAAGATAGCACATGAAACTTAATCCGCAAAAATTCTCTTTCGGAGTTCAATCTGGGAAGTTTTGGGAGTATATTTTTAGCGCTCAAGTAATTAAAGACAACTCTAGTCAAATTCAAGCAATAAAGGACATGGTCGATCCTAGAACTAGCAAAGACGTAATGAATTTAGATCGAAGGGTAGCAGCATCAAGTAGGTTTATCTCCAAAGCTACTGATAAGTGCATCCCAATCTTTCGTGTAATCAAGAAGAAAAAGAATTTTGAATGGGAGAAGATTGTCAAAAAGCCTTCAAAGAACTGAAAGACTATCTCGAAAAGCCACCGATATTATCCAGTCCCATGGAAAGGGAAAACTTGTACCTATATATGGCAGTTTTTGAGCATGCGGCGACTTTGTACTAATCAGAGAGGAAAATGGAATTCAACTTCCCACTTACTATGTAAGCAGAGGATTGAAGGACACTGAAGTCAGATATCTAGTCATAGAAAAGTTGGCTTATTGCTTGATACTCACAGGGCAAAAAATGAGTGCCTACTTTCAGGTACATCCGAACAAGGTATTAACCAACTTTCTATTTAATTAAGTCTTCAGTAAGCCAGAAAGTTCGAGAAGATTAGTGAAATGGGGAGTAGAACTCAGCCAATATGACATTCAATTCCAACGCCGACGGCAATTAAAGGACAAGCTTTAGTTGATTTCATCAATGATGCACAAGCTTTGTCAGAGGGCAGTTAGAGAAAGATAGGATCCAAAGCCTAAATGGCAATTATTCGTGGACGGGGCATCAAATGAACAAAATGCTGGAGCAAGTATGTTATAATCACACCAGACAGACACCACTTGCACTATGCCACAAAACTAGGTTTTTCGGCTACAAATAATGTGGAAGAGTATGAATCAATGGTTAAAGGGCTCATTTTGGCTTTGCAACTTAAAATTCCAACGATCGGAATCTTTACTGACTTTCGGTTGATGGTAAACCAACTAAAGAAGAAATATTAGACTAAAGATGCCAAATTAGTTCATTATGTGAAGAAAGTACTAAATTTTTTGATTCGATTTGAAGATTTCTCAATATATCAAGTCCACAAGGAAGGAATTCACAAGCAGTTCCATTGGTAAAACTGGCTAGTATAAGGGGATCACCAGAAACTTGGATTATACTGGTGTATTATGAAGTAAATCCTAGGATTGAAGATGAAGTATCCAAGTACGGAAGAGAGTTACTAGTGTTAACTAGATCTCAAGTTCTAATGCATGAAGGAGAAGAGAAAGAAACTGAGAATGAAAATCTTTAGGAAGAACTCACCGATTCAGTAGCAAATGACCGTTATAAAAATAATTGGATGACACTAATAGTGGAATATCTTGTTAATGGAACACTACCAACCAATAAGACAAAGGCTAGAAAAATTAGACAGCAAGCACCAACCTTCACTATGATGGACGTAATACTTTATAAGAAAGGATATGTCATTCCTTACTTAAGATGTGTGAATCCAGAAAACGGATTGAGACTATTAAATGAAGCACGTTAGGGGTTATGCGAAGACCACTCGAATGGGATAGAATTGACTAAGAAGGTCACGAGACAAGGCTTTTATTGGCCCCAAATGACCAACCAAGCTACGGATTATGTAAAGAGATGGGGAAGATGCCAAAAGTATGCCAAAATTCATCTTTTACCATCACGCCAATTAACTACGATTTCAAGTCCATAGCCCTTTGACGTATGGGGTATTGATTTGTTATGACCTTTGCCAATATCCAAAGGAGGGCCCAAATATGTAGTAGTTGCCATTGACTACTTTACTAAGTGAGTGGAAGCAAAGCCACTTTTGAACATACTTCAGGAAAGGTACTCAAATTCGTGATCAAGAACATGTCACAAAATTTGGAATTTCATGTAAAATCATATCCGACAATGAAACACAATTCGAGAGTGAAGAGTTTGCCTGGTTCTTTAGCAAGAACAGAATTATTAAGAGTTTCTCTTCTATAGCATGTCCAAGGGCTAATGGAGTTGTTAAAGCAGCTAGTAAGACTATCAATACTATTTTCAAAAAGCACTTAAACAAAGCCAAAGGAAACTGAGTGGATGGGGTACCAATTGTGTGCTATGGGCATATAGAATGTCCACCAAAATACAACAGGTCATACTCTATATTCCTTAGCATATGGATGCGAGGCAATGCTGCAGGTTGAAGTTGAGATACCTTTGCATCGAAGAATCGTATATGCATTCGTTCAGAATTAAGAATTGAGGAAAGAATCTTTGAATTTAATACATGAACTAAAAGACGAAGCAGTAACCTGAATTGCTGAATATCAATGGAGGATATCAAAGTATTACAACTTGAAAGTAAACACAAGGTCACTTCAAGAAGGAGGCCTAGTCCTCCGAAGAGTAATGGAAAATACTATGAATCCAGTAGATGGGCCACTTGGACCAAATTGGGAACGTCCCCTAATTATTCATAAAGTGATTCATCTAGGAGCTTATCGGCTATGCCGACCTGATGGCAGCATGGTCCGTAGAAAATGGAATGCAGAGCATTTCCGAATGTACCTCCTAACAGTGGATGAATAAAGGAACAATCTTTAAGCTTATCTACATGGTCGGGAGTAAGATTATCCTCAAATATTGGAAACTGCCGAAGATTGTAAAAAGCCTTTGACCACGTCAAGATGGCCAGGTCAAAGCACCTCCTAAAGGGAGGTCAGGGTTAGCCTTTGGTCGTGCCAGAAATGGCCAGGCTAAAGCATCCGCAAGCCCTTGATCATGCCTATGTGGCTAGGTCAAGGCACCTCGTAGAAGGAGGACGGAGTAAGCCTTTGGTTCCTGTCTATGACGGCCAGGTCAAAACATCGACCGACCTTCATTCCCACCTATAAGGCCTATTTGAAGCATCTCCTAGAGTAAGGATGGAGTGAGCCTTTGGTTCCTGCCTAAGACGGTTGGGTCAAAGCACTGAACCAGCCATTATTCCCGCCAATAAGACCTATTTGAAGCACCTTATAGAGGGAGGTAGGATAAGCCTTTGGTCTTGCTTGATGAAAGCTAACCAATGCATCAGACGACCTGATGCATCACCTTAGATGGTGGTAAGGGGTCAAATAAAGGATTAAGACCTCCAAAGCCTAAAGAGTGGAATGAAATAAATGATTAAGACATCCAAAGCCTGAAGAGCGACAGAAGATAAATGACCAAGACATCCAAAGCCCAAAGAGTGGCACAAAATAAAGGATTGAGACATCCAATGCCCTAAGAGTGGGGCAAAATTTAGAATTCAAACATCTAAAGGCCTGAAGGGTGGTGCAAGATAAAAGATCTCTTATTATTTCCAGATGTTGATTTTTGGATTTCTCTTAACATTTCTAGATGATAATTCCTACACTTCTATTATTTTCGGATGACGATTCCCAGACTTCTTCTATTATTACTAGACATGGATTTCTAGTCTTTTATTATTCAGATATGGATTTTTGGACTTCTTCTATTATTTCCAGATATAGACTTCTAGTATTCTATTATTATTCAAATACGATTTTTTGGTCTTCAATTATTATTTCCAAATATGGATTTCTAGTGTTCTATTATTTATGATTTCTAGTTGTCTATTATTACCTCTGAAAAGGGGTTTCTCCTGATCCAAATATGTGGTTTCATATTCAGATGGTGATTTCTGAGCTTCCATCACCGTATATGGATTTCAGTCTTCTATTGTTACTTCTTGTTGCAAATTACTGGTTATCTATAATTATTTTAGGATTATGGCCTCTAAACTTTTGCTATTCCTAGATTTGGATTTCTGAACTTAAATTATTTTCGACATTGGGTTCTCAAACTTCTATCATCAGGAACTTCTAATAATATTACGAATACATTTTTATTTAGGTTTAAAAACTAATAACAAGAAACACTATTCGCATTGTGTTTTATGGGAAAATAGAAAATAAATTCTTGTACTTTTTTCCTAAAGAGCAAAAGCTTCTTTCATAAAAGGGGAGGATAAATGTTATCTACAAAATCCACTCAAGAGTAAAAGTATGAAAGGATAAGCTGTAATACGAGAGTTAATCCCCTACCGCAAGCAACGAGGGAGATGCTTCCATCAAGGTTGAAGAAAAGCTTCCGCAAGTATCAAAGGAGATGTTTCCACAAGAGTCAATTCTTCTACCAAAGACCTCCCTTCCACAAGTATTGAAAGATTCCCTTCCGCATGCATAAAAGGAGATGCTTCCATCAAGGTTGAAGTGATGCTTCTGCAAGCATCAAAAGAAATGCTTCTGCAACCATTAAAGGATATGCTTCCACAAAAGTCAATTCTTCTACCGAAGTCTTCCCTTCCTCAAGTGTTGAAAGATTTCCTTCCGCAAGCATCAAAGGAGATGCTTCAGCAAGCATCAAAGGAGATGCTTCCATAAGCATCAAAGGAGATGCTTCCGCATGAGCCAATTCTTCTGCCGAAGCCATCGCTTCCGCAAGTGTGGAAAGATTCCCTTCCACAAGTGTTGCCAAAGTCTTCCCTGCCACAGTCATCAAACCTTCAAAATATTTATCCTATCACAAGCAAGTATCATCCTTCCCTGACACTCCTTACAAGCCCTTCGTAATTCTTCAAAGAATACTCCACCTGTGGAGCAGCCATGACTCAACAACAACGAAGGGATTAAATGTGCCTTCATCGGTGTGGTGCACATCGGTTCCCCTCCGCTTCTTATAAGAGTTCCTTTCGGTGGTGTTGGAAGCGCCTAGTTCATATATAAAAGTGGCATTGAAGAAATGATTAGTTGCTTTTGACAATGATGAAAGCATCCTTTTCAGTGTGGTGGAAGCATTGTACATGAAAAGTAAAGATGCTTCAGCGCCAATATCAATGGGATGAAAGGATTACCACCGACCGTGACAGAGGCAGAGCTATAAGAATGGTGAATGACTATTCAATGAATGGTATGCTATTATGTTTCAGTTATCTAATCTGTCAGTCAACTCTCTCCTATGCTGGTAAACTACCTTTATCGTATGAAATAATTCGAAATATGTCTCTTGACTTCCAATGAGCTCTAAGTTATGTTATAAACTATATCATGGCATTATTATCATATAATAATGTTATAGGATTTTCAACATTTGGGATCACCCTCGTCTCACTTACAAATTTGTGCATTTATCATATATATACATTTTTTTATTGTGGCGTATTCAAGTAAATGAATCAGCCACAATCTCTTCTATTTGGAACAATTCCAACCTAAAGGTTCTTAATTTACTATTGACATATTATGGTCAGTATCACTTATGAAATTTGAATCTGAACATTCCTTTATAAGAAATATTTACTTCATGTAACAAATATATAAAAAATCACGATATCATAGAAAACATAAAATGTATGACAATTACTATCACCAACGCATAAGCAATCCTTCTTACATATTTTGCATCAAACATTTTAATAAGGTGTCTTTCATATCGATTTTGGTCATTCCTAATATCTTTCATACTTACTATAAAAGACATCATTTACAAGTCCAACATTGATCACTAACACAACTGAGGCTGGTTTTAACATAAGTACATTGTTAAAAATTAGCAGTGTGTTGTTTACTTACTGTTTTGAAATATAAATGTACCTTTTAACATTCTTTTTTATGAACATACGCTTCCTTTGCATTTTGACTAAAAATTAAACTATTTGATATTTCTATCAAAATATTTATTCAATTCTAGTACTTATAAAATGATACTTTTGTATCATTTCTTGGATCATATCCAAAAACTCACAACCTCTACATCGTTTCCACTAAATTTAAGAAACTTTGGTTATTGCGTGCAAATAGTCTATTCTAAACATTATTTATAATTTTCTATTTCAGCATATATATACCAAAACACTAAGTCTTATCAAGCGATAATCTTGTGAGTAAATCTGATATAACTTGACACATTGAATGTTGAATCTATTATGCTAATTTCAACAATTTAAATTTACGAGATTATTCTTATCAAAATTTCTTATTTAATTCCAACTGTATTAGTCTAAAGACACAATCGCAGTCGATGGATCACATCCCTTTGGTTATGACTACCAAAATCATATTTTATAATGTACTTGTATGATTTTGTATTTAGATGAAATAATATTAACCTTATGTACCACTCTTAAGTATATGACCTTATAGAAAGAAATTAACTCAACTTCACTCACGATTAATCGTACTTTATCCAACAAAGTTCGATTACTCATCGAAACATCATTATATATCACATAAAGGAGTGATTTTGAGATTGAATCTTTATTCATTTTTTGGTACGTTCGAAACTCTTTCCAATATACTCACCTATTTGATTAAATCAAGTCATTTCTATCGCATGTTACATTATTACTTCTGTTATATATTTTATGCGCATACAATAGACATATACGTGCATTTCAAATACACATGTCCATCTCTATGATAACTCATCGGTGAATATAATGAAGTATGTTAAACCATTTTGGTATTAATAGACTTATAATTGCATACATCTATATGTATCAATCCAAAGAGTTTATCAGCTCTTATGATGTTCTCACTAAATGGGTGAACAACCCTTAATATTTTGAGATATAATTAACCAATATCATATTATTTATAATCATATAATAAAATTATTTCTCAAAACTACGGCTTAGTCTATAATTCCACATTATTTATAAATAATTTTAGATACTACTTTATTTTCTAATGCGTACTTTTGTTATGAAAACAAATTCCATATTGTAGTTGTATTTCATTATGAATATTCATAATATACATTGAAATATAACTAAGTCTATTTTTCAGTCAGCACCAAAAAAATAATCGTTATTTCATAAATATTGTTTGGTATGTTTCACGGAAATATTTTTCATAACTTGTGTTGGCTCATAGGTTTTGAGTGTTGACAAGATACAATAATTCACGAATCTACGACTACGACAATATCAGGACTTATCGACTCAAAATATTGGTTCTTCTTGTCATACAACTTAGCAAGAATCATTAAGTATATACTGAGTCTAGTTTTGAGCTTTGTTAAAATCTTTCCTCAAGGTTCGTCACTCACAAATTCATATAAAACTTGCATTCGTTTTATATATTTCATATACACGCACAAATAGTTTTATTGCATAGAAATAACAACACTCAGTCAACTGACCTACTATAAACAGTCGACCAAGTCTGTATATAAATGTTTTTTTTTAAACCATTGACCAGTCGACTAAACATACCTGGTCGCTCGACCGAGTCTGTGCAAATTTTTATGCACGATTTGAATTCAGTCGACTGACCAAGCATTTCCAATCGACTGAAAACTACTGCTGCCAGCTTTTTGAATAGACGCTTCTTTTTATCAAGAGTTATCTTCTTCCTGGATGGATGCATCTCTTAGCTATTAACCGATACCTATTACCAAAAGCCATAACTCTTCATACACTATATAAACACTCAAGAATCATCGATCAAATCATCTAATTTTCTAATCACTCTTGATCTATAGTGCTTTGCAATATTGAGTTCTTTATTTACAAATTCTCATACGACCATTACTTACCAATTCACTTCTATATTCTTCAAGCAATATTGATCTTCCTAATCTTCATATACACACAATTATATACAACAATCTTGAGGAAAAGATTATAGGAAGGGTGTACTACAAGTGATAAATCCGTGTTATTCAGAACACACAAAGTTAAGTTAAATCCAGTCTGTAAGAAAGTCCTGTTCGATTGCTCAGGCGGTCAAGTCCTATTCAGTTTCTCAAGTGGTGTAATACCTCTTCCTCCAGGTTAAGTGAGGGTTGCTAGCTATAATTCCAAAAGGAGTCTGGGACTGGATGTAGAATAGGAGTTCGAACCAGTATAAAAATCTCTAGCGCTATTTTACTGTTTAATTTTAGTTTTATTCCACACTAGTTATTTATTATTTTTCATTACTCGATCCTATAGCACAGTCACTTTCATCTAGTATCAGAGCGAGGCCATCATATAACCGTAACATAGTTAGCATACATATTTTTTAATATGGAAAACAACACCAACACTGTAACTAATACTACCTTTCTAGAAGATCAGTCTACTACACGACCACCTCTATTTAATGGAATGAACTATAACTATTGGACAACTAGAATGAGAATCTTTACACTAGTAAGTATTATGAAACCTGGAATATTATACAATATGAATATACTATTCCTACTACTGAATATTCTGCATGGTGTAACACACAAAAATTAAATGCTACGGCAAATGCTAAAGCTATGAATATGTTATATTGTGCATTAGACAAAAATGAATTTATTAGAATAAGCATGTGCAAAACTGCTCATGAAATTTGGCATACACTTAAAATTACAAATGAAGGTACTAACAAAGTAAAACAGAGTAAAATTTCTATGCTCAAAAATCAGTTCCAGAATTTTAAAATGAAGCAAGATGAGACTATATATGAAATGTACTTTAGATTTCAAGATATATATCATTCTTTGATAACATTAGGAGAAACTTATACAGATTTTGATATTGTTTCAAAAATCCTGAACTCACTAACGGATGAGTGGAAACGAAAAGTCTTAGAAATTGAAGAAGCTAACGACATTTCGACCATAAAATCGGAGGAGTTGATTGGAAATATAATGTCTTATGAAGTTAATCTCCAGGGAAAACGAGTACAGGCTCAATATAAGAAGAATATAGCATTCCAGGCAGAAACGAATGAATCGGATTCAGATGAAGAAGATATGACGTTCATTGCTAAAAATTTCAAAAGGTTTTTGAAATTTAGAAAGGGCAACAAATTCAGAAATAACAAGAACAGTTTCAACAACAATAACAACACCAACAAACCATCATCATCTGCTCTAGAATGTTATAAATGTCATAAGAATGGCCACATCAAGAAAGACTGTCCTGAGAAAAAGAAAGACAAACATAAGCATAAGAAAGACAGATTCAAGACGAAAGCACACTCTGTCACTTGGGATGATTCAGAATCATCTTCATCATTAGATAGTGACTCGGATAGTGATGCAAAATTAACCAGTGTATGTTCTATGGCCAACAAAAATGAGGTGAGTGATCTAACTTTTGACGATCTATTAGAAATAAACTCAGAATTACTTGATAAGCTTAAAGACATCAAAAGAAAATATATAGAATCTCTTGAAAAACTAAATGGAGCTGAAATCGAAGTAGATATGCTAAGAGATGAGAAACAAATCTTAGAAGAAGAACTTGAGGTTACTCAAGAATCTTATTCTAATTTGTCATCTCAACTCCTTATGTTAAGTCAGGAGATAGAAATACATAAAAAAAGAATGATGCACTGTTAATTAAAAATCATGATCTTAAAGCAAATGTCAAAATTTTAGAATTAGATAACTCTAGTCTTAAAACAAAGTTAGAAGATAATACTAAAAATGTCTCTAATTTTAGTAATGGAAGAGAAAATCTTCCCAAAATTGTAGAAAATTTTCAAACTACTTCAAATAAAAGTGGACTAGGATAGAAGCAATATTCTAAAGTTATTCCAAAGAAAAAGAATTCTACATGTAAAAGGAATAATGAAGTTGAAAAACCAAGTTCAAAAGTTTCAAATTTTAAATTAATTAAGATTTGAGTTACTAAAACAAATAATTCTTTGATTAGAGATAAGTATTTAAAGTCTTTTATAAAAACTGTTTATAAAAACAAAGATTTTATTTTCAAAAGGAATTCTGAACCCTCTTGGGTTTGGCTTCTTAAGATCTAACTCTTAGGACCCAAAATAAAATGGTGGGTGCCAATGTTATTTATGTTTTTTGCAGGTACCGCCTAAAAAGAGAGGAAAATGGATACTAGATAGTGGTTGCTCAAAACACATGACAGGAAAAAAGGGATGCTAACTAATATTATCTACTCAGATGGAGGTTCTATCACATTTGAAGATAATTCCAAAGGATATTTCATCGGCAAAAGCGATGTGAGCATTAACGGTATATCTAATTTATCTCCTGTTACAGATGTTTTATTAGTTAAAAATTTGAAGCATAATATACTTAGCATCGGCTAATTATGTGACAAAGGATTCAATATTTCTTTTAGTGAAAATAAATGTGGCATTTTTGATCAAAATAAAAATCTTATTTTTGAAGGTTTTAGAGATAAAAATATTTATGTTTTAAAAATGAAAGGAAATTGCAATACAAATTGTGTCTGATAGCCAAAGAAAATTATCCTTGGTTATGGTACAAAAGATTTTGTCATATTCATTTCAAATCTATAAATAAATTATCTAAAAATTATTTAGTAAAAGCTTTACTAAAATTGAATTTTAAAGTAAACAATATTTTTGATGCTTGTCAATTAGGCAAATTATCAAAATCATCCTTCAAATCAAAGAAAAATATTTCTACTATAAACCACTAGAACTATTGCATTGGATAACTTTGGAACTATTGCATTTGGATCACTTTGGTCCAACTCAAGTTAATCTCTAAACAATAGTAAATATGTGTTTGTTATAATAGCTGATTTTTCAAGATATACTTGAACTATTTTTCTGAAAAAAAAGCTACACTTTTGAAAATTTCAAGGTTTTTGCAAAGAGAATTCAAAATCTCAAAAATTTAAAATTTTAAAATATTAGAAATGATTATGGATGTGAATTTGAAAATGAAGCTTTTGAACATTTTTGTAATAAAAAGGGAAATTACCATAATTTTTCTTTTCCAAGAACACCACAACAAAATGGAGTTGTAGAAAGGAAAAATATAACATTACAAGAGTGTGCAAGAACTTTATTAAATGGAAGCATATTACCAAAATATTTTTGGGCAGAAGCTGTAGCAATTTCTTACTATGTTTTGAATCATGTTTCCATTCGATCCCTAACAAAGCACACTCCAGATGAACTTTTCCATCAAAGAAAACCAAACATTTCTTATTTTAAAACTTTTGGTTCAAAATGTTTTATTTTAAACACAAAAGATCAGCTTGGAGAATTCGATCCAAGATTCGGTGAAGGAATCTTCATAGTATATTCAAAAATGAACGAAAGCTTATTGAATTTTTAATAAAAGAACAAAAACAATCGTAGAAACACTTCATGTTTGATTTGAAGAAAATTTTAAATTTAATAAATTTTTTGAGAATGATGAAGTTATACCTAACTTATTCACAAATACGGTTGCTCAAAATAATTTTGAAGAAGATGAGAACATTATTCATAACTTTTAAGAAGATGAAAACATTCTTCATAATGAAATTGAATTAAGATCTCCTTCTAGGATTTAGGAGAAATTGATTCACATGTTAGAACTAGAAATCAACCTAATCGATGGGCCCTACGGCAATTCTTCCTAATATTGAACCTAAAAATGCAAAAGAAGCCTCTACTGATGACTATTGGATTATATCTATGCAAGAAGAGCTAAACCAATTCGAACGAAACGAAGTTTGGAAACTGGTTCCTAGACCGAGTGATCAAACATTCATTGGTACTAAATGGGTATTCAAAAATAAAGTAGATGAACAAGCTAATATAAGTAGGAATAAAGCTAGATTAGTTGCACAAGAATATAATCAAGAAGAAGGAATTGACTGCAAAGAAACAACTGTTCCAGTTGCACAACTTGAAGCAATACGTATCTTACCGACCTTTACATGTTTTCTGTAACGACCCGTATTTTTAGCTATTTTAATTAGAAAATTTAAGGTGATTATTGAAGGAAAATGATTATTAATGTAATTTGTTGAATAATTTAATATTTGAAATTATTTGAATAATTGGATAACGGGTTTAATATGATTAAAAATGATTTGTAAAATTCTATTTTATCATATTAAAGTTAGAATGATGTTGTAGAACTTTTAAAATCGAATTAAAAGTAAATTTGTGAAAATTGAATATTTTAATATTTAATTGACGAGTTAAAATAGCCATTTTTCAAACAGTCTCGGATTTCGACGAAACTTGTTTCATCGGATCCGTAATAGTAAATTATGGTAGGATTTCAATTTTCGTAGCAATTGGACTTGTCGTTTGGCCGTGCGAGCTTGAAACGCGTAGAAATTTAATTTCGAATTTAATTAAAATAATCGACTTCGAAAAGCTATCTTCCAGATATGATCGAATTAGGCCTTGAAACTAGTTCCATTGCGTCCGGAATGGGGGTAAAACCTTATAAACGCCTGGCGGCACGTCTCGATTGGAGTTCGCATGATTTTGGACCTACCTATATAAATACGCACGCAAACCGAGACAGTTTTATTATTATTTTAATCCAGAAACCCTAATTCTAGATCATGGCCGCCACGTATTCCATGGCCAGAAATTGCCGATCTTCTTTCCTTAATATCTCTCAATCCGTTCGACGAAATCGAAAAATTCCAAAAGCAAAAGTGTAAATCTCGACGAGCTCTTCAAATCCATACGGTTGATGTATGCTAATTTTTCATGGATTCGTCCAGATCTGACTTGGAAGTGTGTACGTATTTCCTTGGATTGCGTGCAAACGACGGTGAATGACGGGATGAAACTTGGTGCGTAGGTGGCTCTGGTGAAGGGCTTCGTGGTGGCGCTAGCTGATCGTTCTGGAAGTCGACGAGGTGGTCATGAAAATTGCTTGAAGATCGGCGGCTAATGGGTTTGCATACGTGAATTTCACGTTGGGGAAGAAGCGTCGGAATCACGGAGATGAGAGCTGCGCTGCAGTGCAGATCCGAAAGTGTTTGGAGCTCATTAAAATTTTATGTTAAATCGAACGTCATTCGATTTGATTTAAAATCGTAAAATCAAGGTGAGTGTTTTATAACGCTCACAACGTACTGAATATCTTTATGCTAGTTAAATTTGACATTATGCATAGTTATGATTTTTATTTGTTGTTGTTTGATTAAATTTAATTATCATATTGATTGTCATTTGAATTCACCGTTAAAAAAATTAAATTGACAGTTAAATTTAAATTAAAATTGAATTGCGATTAAATTACCCGATATTGATAAATATGAAATTGCCGTGAATTGTATTGCCTATTGGATGATGTATTTCGATGGATGTTATTGGTTGATATTTAAATGTTTGGATGTTTATTTGTTTATATATATCCTACTATGCATACATATGACACTGTGACTGATTTAAATGATATATTCATCCCTGACATTTAATTGTAATAACTAATCACTTGGCCATAGGTTAGAAAATTATATACGGACACCGAGTTGGATAAATTAAATGATTTTGAAAGTTGTTTTGAAATTATTTAAATGAATTGATTTTAAGAATAAAATCCAATTTATGGAAATTGAATTATTTTGAATTGGAGCTCGAAATGTTAGAATTTAAACTTGGTAAACAAAATTATTAAATAAAATCGAAGTTTAGATTTAAATTGAAAATTGAAATACGGTGTAAATTTTTGAAAGTTGATTTGTTTTAAAAGATTGGACTTTTAATCGAACTCTGAATATTTCAAAGAAAATTGATATGAAATGATATTTCAAGTTTGAGTTTGGAATTGAAAATTTATTTGAAATTTAGATTTAAATTACTTTGGAATTGAATTGAAATTTAAAGAAATTTGTGAATTGAAATCGAAATTTACGTGGAATAGAAATTTATTCAAGTTGAAATTGGAATAAATCGATTAAATCGAAATGGAATTTGGATTTGATTTGGATAGGAAATTTGGGAAGTTGACCGGTTTGACTTTGGAATTATTTATCAAATAATTTTTGATTTTTTCCAAACTATTTTATATATAAACCATTTTATATTCAAATTATTTTAGATTAAACTATTTAAATATATATTTTCTATTAAACTATTTTGAATTATTTAACTATTTTAAACTATTTAAACTATTTTCTTAAATTCAAACTGGTTAAAGAGACGGAAATGTTTATATTTAAACCTTTGGTTTAAATACGAACTAGGTTAAAGTAGAGATTATAACCTAAATTGAATTCGAATCAAATTTTGAAGTGAAATTGATTTATCGGACAAAATTGATAATTTTGAATATATGATGATTTTGAAATGGATTTGATTTTAAAGCGAATATGATATTTTGTTATCAATCATGAATCAATTTGAAATATAAAAGAGCCATCAGTGTAATAATACGTAGTTATTAAAGAGACCGGGATCGGATATGGACATACTCTCTGTCGATACCGAAAACCACTTTAATAACTATTATACGCGGAGTGTTGATCCAGAATGAAGTGGATGGTTTGGTGAACGCGTTGACTGAAGAAAGAGAACGATATTGGATGACCCCTGACATGACTAAAACAGGAGTCGCGCCGGGCCATTGAGGTTCGCCACCTCTAGCGGACACACTTCTTCGATACCATATCTATTACATTTGTGATTTGATTTGGGTGCACCCCTTGATTTGGGAGTGTTGTTTCGCGGTGTTGAGGTAGTAGCTGCTATGCTCAACATCAGTCCGGATCACGCAACTACTAGTATCCTAGTTGGTATCGCCTCATGTACCTTGTCATACTAATTATCCTATTCGCGACCACTATGTTTTGGTTTGTACCTTGAGTATATGGATTGCCCTCTGGTGACTTCCGGTTTTGGGGAAACTACGGTCTTGTATATGCTTTTGGGAATATAAAATGTGTTAAGGGGGATTATGGTAACGCCTTAACGCTATTTTGATACTTTATATTACTGATAGACATTATCTACTTAGCGTACATTACTACCTAGTAGATAGTTTAACGGATCCTTGAAAGGTGGAAAATCCCGTAACATCTCTTAAGTTATTGCACACACGTTGACACTGGATATGAGATGTCAAACCCCGTAAACATCTCTGACGCCGTCACACTCATATTTATTTACGATTGATTTAACTTTCATATGGATATTTTAGTCCTGACTCGAGTGTTTTGTCTTTTCATTACGCTCGGGTCAGTCCTGAGTTTTCAGATTTTTGAAGATCTATTCTGGAGGACGAAGACGAAGATTTGGTATACTATTACTATTATTATCTGTGCATCATGTTGTCTGCTGCATTATTTATTTGTTCTGTTGTATATGTATAACTCTGATAAATGTTGTATAAATAATTGTCTAAGTATAGTAAACAGCTTCATGAACTGTTTATTTGACTATTATATTTTATCGTTCCGCTGCGAGATTCTGTGTTGTTTCATTTCCTTTATTTCTTTTCTTTTCTTAATTACCCCAATAACCATCTGCCTTTTTTTAATGGTTTGGAACCGGCATGTGTATTTGATCGTCGGTTTAAACTGTCCAAAAAGGCGGGTCGTTACAGTTGGTATAAGAGCTTTGGTTTAGCGATAAACCTTGGCTCTAGTGGGGAATAACTCATTGAAATAGAGGTAAACTATATGAATGAGTTGAGTGTATATGAGAGAGCGTACTTGTTATTTGATATAAAATGGTTTTATATTGTGTTAATTTGTTCCGTTGAGTATTTATGAATTCTGGTCGGTACTTGGGACGCCAAGGCGTCGATAGGAATTTCTAAACACTCGAATAGGACAAACCAACACAATATCATTTTGGAATATATTTTATATAAAAGAATTATATGAATATTTATTCATTTTGATTGAATTGATTGTTAGGAGATGATAATATTAGATTATTATCGTTATTGTTTGATCAGTCAATATTTACAACAATTGATTAAATAACAATGGATTTAGGAAAATGAAATCTTGTAAACACAATTGATAATGAATATAAATGAATTTTAACTTGGATTTGGGAATTTAAATTCCGGTGTTTGAGATTGACTTACAAGAATTTGAAAAATATAATATGAGCATTATATGATAGTATAATTGAGTTGAAATTGTTTTCGAAGGATTTTTTTTATGATAAGCGTTATATTCCCTTCTCTTGACGCTAGAAAATGATTTCGATGATGTGTGCACGCATCATTGGTGTTTATTTTCGAGAGTCCGAGTGGGGGAGACCACTTAATAGCTTGTCTAAACCTTGTTTTGACTCAAATTTTATTTTGTTTTGCATTCTCTATAGTATGATTTGATATATAAATTATATAAGTATATATTATTTCAAACCTTGATTTGAAATGAAATCGGGATTGGAATTCTTAAGTTCTTTAATAATTAATAATTTTTTTTTATGATTGAAATGAATTTAGACTTGAATCATTAAGGAACTCCTGAATTGTGAAATGAGAAATGAACCTAAGAGCTAAGTGAAAATATCAATTGAAGTAGAAATCCTTAGAATTAGGAAATTATGAACTTAAAATAAAATTGAAACTGTAAAACTCGCATAGTATTAAATTTCATTCTATAGCTTAGATATAACTTACCAAAATACTTAAGAAGTTCAAAAATGTTATATGAATTGTTAATTGGATAATATACAAGTATAGGTTTGAATAATGAAATATGCATTTAATTAATGGTTTGCAAATATAAATAAAATTGTTAGTAAATAATTGGAATTTAAATTAACATTTAAAGGTGATTCACAATTATGTTAATATAAAATGAAAATACTATATGTGAATGTAAATGTGAAATTAAATTATAGTGAAATTTAAGTAATGACTTAAGAATTGATAAATTGAAAATTCAACTTTAAATGAAAAGAAGTTGTATGTTGTTTAACTACATTCTATTTGCATAACTATAACTTACCAAATACTTAAAGGGTTTAAAATGCTAATAAGGATAAGTAGAGAAATAATATACCAGTGTGAGAGTGAAAAATAAAATGTAAAGATCTATTGATAGTTGTAAATATAAAAGAAATTTAAGCTGTAAAATGAATGATACATGTATAAGTGAATGAATAAAATTTAAACTTAATGAAATATAAAATTGGTAAATGGAAACTAATTAAATTTGAATATAACTAAATGTCAATAAACTTGGAAGTGTATGAAATTAAAATTGACTTGGAAATGTATAATTGATTTAGTGTAGATTTTGGATGGATGTTAATGTTTGATATGCATTGGTTGTTAGATGGATGATAATTGATTAAGTAGAATTCATTAGTGTTAATGGAATTGAATAAACGGAATAAAATTTTAAATAATTAAATTCAAATTGGGAGCAAATTGACTTGAATTAAAAATGTGAATGAAACAAACTTGAATAAATCGAAAACAAATTGAATGTAAACCTATTGCATGGATGAATAAGAAAATAGATGACTTTGTGTTTATGATTTTTCTTTAGAAAATTTGAAGTTTTGATGTTTTGTACTTTGAAATAATAAAAGCAAATTTTTGGAAAAAAAAAAAAAATCCAACATTGTCCAATATATGCTGAAACGAAAACAAGCATAACTTTTAAATAGCTGAACGGAATTCGACGATTTTGGACTTTTCGGAAAGCTTAGAAACTATAGCACAACTTTTGTTTAGATAACTTGAGAAAATTCCTTCGTCTGCTTGGTTAAAAACTTGAATGTTACTCGCTGTCCTGTGTAAAAATAAGTAAAATCAGTAGTATACACCCTTAGTATTTTCGCCATATCTTTTGACTGGTTTATTGGATTTTGATGATCTTGCACTTTCTAGAAAGCTAAGAACTTAAGCTAAAATTTTTGTTTTAAGTGTTTTGTGTTTTGATATCGTTTAGAAGGTCGAAAACGTGGGTGAACGTCGCTGACCTGCGCAATTCATTGCCCAGGCTGAGGCGTATCCTCTAAGTAAAACGGCCGTAACTTTTGAATGTATGGTCCGAATTCGATGATTTTGGACATTCCGGAAAGCTTGAAATGAATACAACAACTTTTGTTTAGATTCTGTTGCCAAATTTTATAGTTTAGGTGACCTAAAACTGAGATTTGTTTGCTGTCCTGAAATTGGAATCTCAGTTTTGAAGCTAAATAGGTTATATATATGTTGTGTAGGCTAAATATATCGATCTATCTTTATATGCATGGTTCTAACTTAGTTATTGAGCATTTTAGTAGGTAGCAAAGGGGTTGCGCTTCGTTGTAGAGCTCGCTTCTGTGCTAAATACAAAATGTAAGTAAACTGCTAATAAATGCTAAATAAAAGGTACGCTTATGGTTTTATATGGTATTGGTGATATATATATGTTGTTTCCCCAGATATGGGATGCCTCATCATTGAGATGAGATGTATATTTGATATATATTGGTTATATTTGTGTTATATATTGAATTGTAAAATTTTTCGATCGAGCCGCGCGAAGGAGACCCTGCCGAAATTTTCCGTGAATCCGGGTGTTAGAAAATTTTTCAAGTTTTTAAATTTTATAACTTGTTTTGATAACTAACTTTTAAATTTAGAAAGCCGTTCGGAGTAACATTGTGGAAGCGTAGTTATGACTTTATAAATGGAATTTCATTGTTTTATAAGTTGGTAACTTTGAATAAAATATATCTAATGTTGAATTCTATACTTAGTTCCTTTTCCCTTCTTTTCTTTTTCGGCGACGAAAAGTTTTGAGTGGGGGAGAGTGTAACGACCCATATTTTTAGCTATTTTAATTAGAAAA
Source organism: Allium cepa (assembly GCA_030765085.1). Lineage (NCBI taxonomy): Eukaryota > Viridiplantae > Streptophyta > Magnoliopsida > Asparagales > Amaryllidaceae > Allium > Allium cepa. The sequence goes on along the minus strand of CM060932.1, from coordinate 310,355,204 downwards.
TTTAAGGTGATTATTGAAGGAAAATGATTATTAATGTAATTTGTTGACTAATTTAATATTTGAAATTATTTGAATAATTGGATAACGGGTTTAATATGATTAAAAATGATTTGTAAAATTCTATTTTATCATATTAAAGTTAGAATGATGTTGTAGAACTTTTAAAATCGAATTAAAAGTAAATTTGTGAAAATTGAATATTTTAATATTTAATTGACGAGTTAAAATAGCCATTTTTCAAACAGTCTCGGATTTCGACGAAACTTGTTTCATCGGATCCGTAATAGTAAATTATGGTAGGATTTCAATTTTCGTAGCAATTGGACTTGTCGTTTGGCCGTGCGAGCTTGAAACGCGTAGAAATTTAATTTCGAATTTAATTAAAATAATCGACTTCGAAAAGCTATCTTCCAGATATGATCGAATTAGGCCTTGAAACTAGTTCCATTGCGTCCGCAATGGGGGTAAAACCTTATAAACGCCTGGCGGCACGTCTCGATTGGAGTTCGGATGATTCTGGACCTACCTATATAAATACGCACGCAAACCGAGACAGTTTTATTATTATTTTAATCCAGAAACCCTAATTCTAAATCATGGCCGCCACCTATTCCATGGCCAGAAATTGCCGATCTTCTTTCCTTAATATGTCTCAATCCGTTCGACGAAATCGAAAAATTCCAAAAGCAAAAGTGTAAATCTCGACGAGCTCTTCAAATCCATATGGTTGATGTATGCTAATTTTTCATGGATTCGTCCAGATCTGACTTGGAAGTGTGTACGTATTTCCTTGGATTGCGTGCAAACGACGGCGAATGACGGGATGAAACTTGGCGCGTAGGTGGCTCTGGTGAAGGGCTTCGTGGTGGCGCTAGCTGATCGTTCTGGAAGTCGACGAGGTGGTCATGAAAATTGCTTGAAGATCGGCGGCTAATGGGTTTGCATACGTGAATTTCACGTTGGGGAAGAAGCGCCGGAATCACGGAGATGAGAGCTGCGCTGCAGTGCAGATCCGAAAGTGTTTGGAGCTCATTAAAATTTTATGTTAAATCGAACGTCGTTCGATTTGATTTAAAATCGTAAAATCAAGGTGAGTGTTTTATAACGCTCACAACGTACTGAATATCTTTATGCTAGTTAAATTTGATATTATGCATAGTTTTGATTTTTATTTGTTGTTGTTTGATAAAATTTAATTATCATATTGATTGTCATTTGAATTCACCGTTAAAAAAATTAAATTGACAGTTAAATTTAAATTAAAATTGAATTGCGATTAAATTACCTGACATTGATAAATATGAAATTGCCGTGAATTGTATTGCCTATTGGATGATGTATTTCGATGGATGTTATGGTTGATATTTAAATGTTTGGATGTTTATTTGTTTATATATATCCTGCTATGCATACATATGACACTGTGATTGATTTAAATGATATATTCATCTCTGGCATTTAATTGTAATAACTAATCACTTGGCCATAGGTTAGAAAATTATATACGGACACCGAGTTGGATAAATTAAATGATTTTGAAAGTTGTTTTGAAATTATTTAAATGAATTGATTTTAAGAATAAAATCCAATTTATGGAAATTGAATTATTTTGAATTGGAGCTCGAAATGTTAGAATTTAAACTTGGTAAACGAAATTATTAAATAAAATCGAAGTTTAGATTTAAATTGAAAATTGAAATACGGTGTAAATTTTTGAAAGTTGATTTGTTTTAAAAGATTGGACTTTTAATCGAACTCTGAATATTTCTAAGAAAATTGATATGAAATGATATTTCAAGTTTGAGTTTAGAATTGAAAATTTATTTGAAATTTAGATTTAAATTAATTTGGAATTGAATTGAAATTTAAAGAAATTTGTGAATTGAAATCGAAATTTACGTGGAATAGAAATTTATTCAAGTTGAAATTGGAATAAATCAATTAAATCGAAATGGAATTTGGATTTGATTTGGATAGGAAATTTGGGAAGTTGACCGGTTTGACTTTGGAATTATTTATCAAATAATTTTTGATTTTTTCCAAACTATTTTATATATAAACCATTTTATATTCAAATTATTTTCGATTAAACTATTTAAATATTTTCTATTAAACTATTTTGAATTATTTTACTATTTAAACTATTTTCTTAAATTCAAACTGGTTAAAGAGACGGAAATGTTTATATTTAAACCTTTGGTTTAAATACGAACTAGGTTAAAGTAGAGATTATAACCTAAATTGAATTCGAATCAAATTTTGAAGTGAAATTGATTTATCGGACAAAATTGATAATTTTGAATATATGATGATTTTGAAATGGATTTGATTTTAAAGCGAATATGATATTTTGTTATCAATCATGAATCAATTTGAAATATAAAAGAGCCATCAGTGTAATAATTCGTAGTTATTAAAGAGACCGGGATCGGATATGGACATACTCTCTGTCGATACCGAAAACCACTTTAATAACTATTATACGCGGAGTGTTGATCCAGAATGAAGTGGATGGTTTGGTGAACGCGTTGACTGAAGAAAGAGAACGATATTGGATGACCCCTGACATGACTAAAACAGGAGCCGCGCCGGGCCATTGAGGTTCGCCACCTCTAGCGGACACACTTCTTCGATACCATATCTATTACATTTGTGATTTGATTTGGGTGCACCCCTTGATTTGGGAGTGTTGTTTTGCGGTGTTGAGGTAGTAGCTACTATGCTCAACATCAGTCCGGATCACGCAACTACTAGTATCCTAGTTGGTATCGCCTCATGTACCTTGTCATACTGATTATCCTATTCGCGACCACTACGTTTTGGTTTGTACCTTGAGTATATGGATTGCCCTCTGGTGACTTCCGGTTTTGGGGAAACTACGGTCTTGTATATGCTTTTGGGAAGTGTGTTATGGGGGATTATGGTAACGCCTTAACGCTATTTTGATACTTTATATTACTGATAGACATTATCTACTTAGCGTACATTACTACCTAGTAGATAGTTTAACGGATCCTTGAAAGGTGGAAAATCCCGTAACATCTCTTAAGTTATTGCACGCACGTTGACACTGGATATGAGATGTCAAACCCCGTAAACATCTCTGACGCCGTCACACTCATATTTATTTACGATTGATTTAACTTTCATATGGATATTTTAGTCCTGACTCGAGTGTTTTGTCTTTTCATTACGCTCGGGTCAGTCCTGAGTTTTCAGATTTTTGAAGATCTATTCTGGAGAACGAAGACGAAGATTTGGTATACTATTACTATTATTATCTGTGCATCATGTTGTCTGCTGCATTATTTATTTGTTCTGTTGTATATGTATAACTCTGATAAATGTTGTATAAATAATTGTCTAAGTATAGTAAACAGCTTCATGAACTGTTTATTTGACTATTATATTTTATCGTTCCGCTGCGAGATTCTGTGTTGTTTCATTTCCTTTATTTCTTTTCTTTTCTTAATTACCCCAATAACCATCTGCCTTTTTTTAATGGTTTGGAACTGGCATGTGTATTTGATCGTCGGTTTAAACTGTCCAAAAAGGCGGGTCGTTACATTTTCATAATTTCAAACTATATCAAATGGATGTTAAAAGTGCTTTTTTAAGTGGTTATATAAAAGAAAATGTTTTTGTTGAATAACCTCCTTTATTCATACATGAAAAATTTTCAGACCACGTCTATAAACTTAAGAAAGCTTTATATGGTCTAAAACAAGCACCTCGTGCTTGGTATGAACGTCTTAAAAGCTATCTAGTAGATTCTAGTTTTGAAATTGGGAAGGTTAGTCAAACTCTTTTTATTAAAAGAACTAAAAAGGATATTTTAATTATTCAAATTTATGCACATGATGTTATTTTTGGTTCAACAAACGAAAAGTTATGTCAAGAATTTTCTAAAATAATGACCAAAGAAGTTGAAATGTCATATATGGGAGAATTATCTTATGCTTCTTTGTTTACAGATTAAATAATTAGAAAACTAGGTGATTTGATTAATGATTCTTGTATCTTCATATAGTGTATGAAGAGTTATGGCATCTGGTAATAGGTACCTGTTAATAGCTAAGAGATGCATCCGTCCTGAAAGAAGATAACTCTTGATCAAAAGAAGTGTCTATTCAAAAAGTTGGTAGTTGAAGTTTTCAATCAACTGGACATGTTAGGTCAGTCGACTAAATTCATAACTTACACGTAAAATTTGCACAGACTCAGTCGACTGACCTAGTATGTTCAGTCTACTGGTCAGTGGTTCTTAAAAAACATTTTTATACAGACTTAGTCGACTATTTATCGTAGGTCAGTCAACTAAGTGTTGTTATTTCTGTGCTAAAACTATTTTTGTGTGTATATGAAATATAAAAACGAATCCAATTTTTATATAAATTTTTGAGTGATAAACCTTGAGGAAATATTTTAACAAAGCTCTAAACTAGACTCTATATATACTTATTGACTCTGGCTAAGATATATAACAAGACGAACCAATATTTTGAGTCGATAAGTCCTGATGTTGTCGTAGTTGTAGATTCGTGAACTATTGTATCTTGTCAGCACTCAAAACCTATGATCCAACATTCTCTCCCTTTATTATGATGAAAACTCCATTTGCTATGAGCGAATCTTCGACAAGCTTTGTTTATATGCTTGATTTCAAGCTAATCCTAAAGAATCACATATGCGAGCAGTGAAACGAATATTGCGTTATCTAAGAAAAACCAAAGATTTTGGACTTCTCTATCCGAAAGAATGTCCTTTCAAGTAAGTTTCGTATAGTGATGCTGACTTTGGAGAATGTCGGACAGATCGAAAAAGTACTACTGGGACTTGTCACTTTATTGGACAACCCTTATTCTCTTGGTTTAGCAAGAAACAAAATTGTGTTTCACTTTCGACTTGTTAGGCAGAATACATTTCTGCTGCTTTGGCATGTGCTCAAGTCCTTCACATGTAACAAACACTTTAAGGTTTTGGTACAAAATTATTTAAATCTACTATTTTCTATGATAATACAAGTTCAATAAGCTTATCTATAAATCCTGTCAATCACCCACAAACTAAACATATTGACATACGTCACCATTTTCTTCGTGACAATATTGAACAGAATTTACTCAAATTGGAATTTATGTCCTCTGAAAATCAATTGGCTAATATATTTACAACACCCGTGAATGAAAATATTTTTTATTAAACTTAGAATAGAATCAGGAATTGTTTCATTAAAAAATTTATAATAAATTTCTTAATTAAAAGAAAAATTGTACAATTTCACACACTTGAATTTTTTATCTCTGGCCTGACATACTGATGCTATTCCACCTTACTACTTTATCTTTCTAATTCTTCTCGTAGTTAATTTTTTTAACTTTGCTCAATTTTTTGGCTTTTATTCCTAACCATTCATTTTTCAATCAATTATTCTTCGCGAATTGTTAGTTACATATTTCCTTTGAATAAATGGATTTAACTTTCAAGAAGATAGTTGACACAATTTTATTTATCTACTTTTAAACACCTCTCATTATAAATACATGAGTTCCGTCGTGCCTTTTCACCGTCTTTTATTCAAAAGAAAAGAAAAACCTTTATCTCTTTTTACAAGCTATTCAATTTGTTTATTATACTGTCTTCTTAAAACAACTTGGTTTCTTCCTTACTCTCCTATACATTGATTAGCTCAAAATCAGTGAATCTTCCAACACCTACTCCCATTTTTGAGCCTATTCCGATAGTTCCGCCTTCCACTCACACCGGTTATACGCCTCTCGGTAAAAGAGCTAAACACTCTTTATTTTTTGGATCACCGTCTACCAAAGAAAAGATAAACAACATTCATCATTATTAATGGGAGATGTTGGATTTACAATGAGAGCTGTATTACGAGCAGAAGGTAATTACAAGATTAAGCTTTCTCGAACAAGTGCCTCTAAAATTCTGTGGATCGTCATCGCACAACATGGTTCACCAACCAACTTCTCCTTCACATTGTAATCCGTGGGAACCATTACCTCAACGTCCCCTGGTTTCTCCAAATTCATGGGAACATGGATGTGGTTGGTCAACACTGTGACCTCTTTAGGAAAACACAAAAGCTAAACCAGACGAGTACCACACTCCATCCTCTTCATCCAAATCCTCTTAATTTTTAATATACATTTTTGCATACATTTGTATTCTTATAATTTTGTTTGCATTGAAAATAATATACCTTTCTTTTAATTCTAGTATAAAGTTAGGCTGCTCAAAAATTTATTGCAAATGCTTGAAATATTATCCTACAGCTTCATAAGCATCAGTCGACTGAAGTGGTAAAAACAATCGACTGAACCACAATTAATACTTCATTTTTTATCCAGTATTTTGTTGACTAACTTCCCATTTCAGCAGACCGAATCTGCCCTTTTTTCCCTAAAAACTCTTAGGAAGAGTTCAATCGACCGAACCTCTACAGTCAGTCGACCGGCCCATTAGAATTTTATATAAACAATCAGTCGACTAGCATTGAAGGTTCAGTCGACTGGAACTGGTAAACCCAGTTCTCCTGCCCATTAGCCACTTCAAAATAACTTTTCAAACGTTCAACTTTTCACTTTTTTACTCCAATACTTTCAACTCTCTGCCATTAATACATGCTCTCACTTCTAAATCGTTTAAAAAGCCTCCAACTTATTCAAGTTTTAATCAATCCTCTTCAAATTTTCAACTTTCTACTTCCTCTCGAAACCCTAGTTCAACAAATGGCACCCAAACGAGCTCGTTAATCTCAATCATTAGTGGGTCCTTTCGACTCTTAAATTAGAGGGGCTTCACAATAAAAAAAGCGCCATAGTGTTTTGACAAGATGAAAAACTCCCGCATTTTCGAAGGATCATTTGTTAAGTTCTTCGATTTCGCTCTTTATGCGATCCAAGAATTAGCTCGTCAAAGCGGAATAGATTCTCTCATCGACTACGCTGTAAACCACAACAAGGTCAACCATCTACTCGTCAAGCACTTCTATGCCAACTTGAATCTCGACCACTATGTCATTTCAAACCCAAATGATGCAGTTTGGATGGTGGTATATGGTACAAAAATTTTCCTTCCTCTTCAATGTCTCGCTAGAATTCTTATTTCCTCGGATGAAGGAGAAGAGTTTAGAGAAATAGCCGTTAACATGGATACTAGAGATCATGTAAGTCATTTGTTCCTCTCTGATGATTTAATGGAACTAAAGGCGGTAGCTTTATGACCCAAAGCTTGCATCATGCACCGTGCACTTACCCACGCCATCAACCCTAGGACCAGAAGTTATGAGATCGTATATCAGAAAGATTTTCAATCCTTTTATGCTATTTGGGGAAGTCGACGAGTAAATTGGGCTAAAGTCATCTTGGATGAGTTTCAAACATTCAACCAAAGTCGAATGCGAATGGTACACTACGACGCATACATTTTGTGCATTCTCAAACATTCGACATTCCTTTTGTCGACTCTGGATACTCAAACATAGGCTCCTTAAACACCAAGACGCTTAGCCTATTGAATCTGCCAAAACAATACCTTGACCACACCATCATCACTTACGAACATTGGCTTGAAAACCAAGCCTCCGATCAACCTCAACCCTCCACTCGTCAACAAACTCCATATATTCAAGACTCCTCATCACACCAACCTCCTCTAACCAAATGGAAAGTATGAGATTCAAGAAGTGGATCCACAAGCATGGCCACAAGAAGCCGTATCTATCATCTCTCATAACCAAAGACTCCTTGATCAACAACTATCTTGGGTAGAATCAAGTGTTTCTAGAGTTGATAAAAACATCACCAGGGTCAGCAAAAAGCTCAATCGTATTAAAAGTTTTCTTAACAACATTTGGGAAGCGATCACATCCTCCCAACCTTCTCCAACCTCTATTCACGTGTCTACCTCTAATGGAAAACAACCAGCGAAGCACTTCACTTGGTCTACTTCGAATGAAGAACAACAAGAAGAAGAAGGTGAAGAAGTTGGTGACGACTCCGGCGACAAGGAAACTGATGGTGATAAAGAGAGCTCAAATGTAGGAAGCACCAATGATGAGTATGGATTTTTTTAATGCTCTTATCTTGAACTTCTATGTTATTCTACTTTCAAAAAATATCTATTTGATGCTATGTTATATGTGGTATCTTTCTAGTTTGACATGTAACTTTTAAACTCTATGTCCTGTGATTATGTAGTTATGTACTCTTGTTCTTGTGTAATATGTTTTGATATGATTCTGTGTTATATATGTTATGTTTTTGTGTATATAGATGTGTTTCCATGTTATATTGCTCGTATTTTCATATTCTCTACATTGAGTGCTCTCTTTTTTGTCAATGACGAAGGAGGAGAAAATATAAATTATTGATAGGAAATATAGCATACATTCAGGGAGAGAATACTATATCAAAGTTGGAGGCATATATTCAAGGGGAGAGATAAATCAACAAAGCTTGGTGAAGACTCACTCATAGCAAATGGAGTTGTCATCATAAAAATGGGGAGAATGTTGGATCATAGGTTTTGAGTGCTAACAAGATATAATAATTCATAATCTACGACTACGACAACATTAGGACTTATCGACTCAAAATATTGGTTCGCCTTGTTATATATCTTAGCAAAAGTCAATAATTTTATATAGAGACTAGTTTAGAGGTTTGCTAAAATCTTTCCTCAAGGTTCATCACTTACAAGTTCATATAAAACTTGCATTCTTTTTATATATTTCATATATGCACACAAATAGTTTTATATCACAGAAATAACAGCACTCAATCGACTACTGAAAACAGTCGACTAAGTCTATATAAAAATGTTTTTCAAAAACCACTGACCAGTCGACTGAAAGCATCTGGTCAGTCGACTAAGTCTGTGCAAATTTTTTGTGCACGTTTGGATTCATTCGACTAACCAAGCATGTCCAGTCGACTGAAAACTGCAACTATCAACTTTTTGAATAGACACTTCTTTTGATCAAGAGTTATCGTCTTCCTAGACGGATGCATCTCTTAGCTATTAACTGATACCCATTACCAGAAGCCATAACTCTTCATACACTAAATAAACACTCAAGAATCATTGATCGAAACACCTTATTTTCTAATCTCTCTTGATCTATAGTGCTTTGCAATCTTGAGTTCTTTATTCACAAATTCTCATATGATCATTGCTTACCAATTCACTTCTATATTCTTCAAGCAATATTAATCTTCCTAATCTTCATACACACACACACAATTATATACATCAATCTCGAGGAAAAGATTATAGGAAAGGTGCACAACAAGTGACAAATCTGTGTTATTCAGAGCATACAAAGTCTAGTTAAATCTAGTCTGTAAGAAAGTCCTATTCGGTTGCTCATGCGGTCAAGTCCTGTTTTGTTGCTCAGGTGGTCAAGTCCTGTTCGGTTGCTTAGGCGGATAATACCTATTACTCCGAGTTAAGTAAGGGTTGCTAGCTATAATCCCAGAAGGAGGCTGGGACTGGACGTAGAACTGAAGTTCGAACCAGTATAAAAATACCTGGTATTTTACTATTTACTTTTATTTTTATCTGCACTAGTTATTGATTATATTCCATGTTACTCGATCCTATTGCACAATCACTTTCAACTTGATGCAATTAGTAAGTTTTATATGACTGCTCACAATATTTCTGTAATTATTATAATAGCGTACTGAATTCTGAGGTCCATCATTCACTTAATAAATTATTTATTTCACATACTATAACTAGTTTACAACAGTGAGTTCTTCGATCAAATATCTTGAACTCAAAATATCATAGAAAACAATTTTCTTTAAGAAAATACATTTTGGATTAGAAATAGTATTTCTCCTTCCAATATTAAGTGTCAACTGTTATTATTACTATTCCTATTTTTGATGTTTCTTTATGAAGCAAAAGTGACTATTCATTCTCTTCATAACAACTATACCTTAAATTACATCTACTCACGTACATACGTTTTTCTTTCTAAATGGTTGAACAATTCAAAAATGCTCTTACTACAACATCATAACCAACTCTTTACAAAAGTGCACTCAATCATCCTTAACATTTAAGGACATCAAATATGTTGCATTTTTCGTAAACTGATCAAACTGATATATTGTCGATCGAGTCCTTTAATTTATATTGTATTTTTGGTCTTGCATTACTTTTAACACAATGTGATCTTCATTACAGTCAATTAAATTGAACACTTAATCTCATATCATGGTTTATTTGCTTATTTCGAATTAACTAATTTCATTGAAGTGTCATACATTACGAACTATGACTGTTCACTATATGCCATTTATATGCAATATTATATGGATCAAATATCCATAGGCTCATATCGCTTCCAAGTTAAGTGCTCATAGAATGCAATACATAATATTGACTAAATAAATATGTAGGCAATCAAATTATTTTAGTAGTTTATTGAAACATAAGCATGCAAGAAGCACTTATTAGTAAGTATATGTTAGATTTCTATTTGTCAATCTTCAATTCAGTTCATTTGTATATCTTAAATAGTAAACATTTCATCAATCGTATTAAATGCACAAATTTATCAACATAGATTATTATAACATTATATAGCATATGTTGTTACAATATTAGAAAGGTTATATTTTATCATTTCATTTTTCTAATAAAGTCTGCACTAGTCTTTTATGTTTCACCACGCCCTAAGTGAAACATAAAAGTCATTCAACTTCACTAATAGTTGTTAGGACTTGTATGCTTTGGGATTCTGACCTTGAGGAAAGATTAACAAATCATAGGCTCAAATACGATGGATAATTCCTTATCAATTGTATTACATAGAACTCCGAACTCATGGTCCCTTGTAACGACCCGCTTCGCGGCCGATTCGAGCTGACAATAAACCACACATGTCCAACCCAAATTGAGCGAAGATGCTATATTTATGGGAAAGAAGGAAGAGAGAAAAGGAGAAGAAGAGAGAAAGAAACTAAAAAAAAACAGAATCTCACAATCGCAGCGAAAAAACATATAACACAATATCAACTAGCTTTACAAAAGAGAAATTTTAATCTTTAATATACGTACGTCCATAAGAGTACAACAATCAAATCACAATCATCAGCCTGGACCATTATAATAACCTGTCTATACAAATGCTGATAATTTAAACAATAATGCAGCGGAAATAAACATATACATGAATACGATTTGAAGACCTCCAGCTCACCTACTAAAGCTCTAAAGCACCAATCTGAATCGATAAATATGCTCGATCTGACCCAAATATTAAAAGGGAAGAACCCCGGAATTATACTGGTTAACCAGTGTGAGAAAACACATCTCAATTTATTTTAAATTTATAAAAAAATTATTTATCAAAACAAAGGCATCTTGTAAGACTACGTCGCACATAAACACGGACGGGTTTTTATCTTACAATAACTAAAACATTTCACATCAAATCCTCAAATATTATACCAGTGTTTAGTATAATAATTAATCATAGCAGAAATTGTTACCATTATGAAATTATGGATTATGTTGGGGTCTACAAACAAAATGGCAAGCACATATTAGAGAATGGATTCCATATGACAAGGTAAGGGACTATCTTTCATACAGTACACCTCTAGAAAAATGCACCTAGGGTCCAAATACTGAACTCCTAAATGATACAGAACAGACCTACTCCTTCGCTGGATAGGACAAAATTTGACATCACCCTCGGTCGTTCTTGACCTATCCGTGGCCGTAGCATACAAATACTCGACATATAGAGGGTAATCTAGAAAGGTGATGACCATATCCTTATTAGAACAACCCACATAGCCCTGTCGCTTCTATCATGTTTTTGTCATTTTCGGGTGATGTGGCTTGAGGTAACAATTACCTTTCACAAACCACACTGTCAATCCCATAATAACACAACTGATTTCTACAAAAGTATAACTTCTAAGCTCGTATGTCCCAGGAAAGGGTGTTAAGCTAAGAGAGGTTGCCTTCTCCTCTACCAAATAGATGATACGCTCATAGATATCAATTAATGTAATTAGAAATGCGATGTCAGACATTCATCCATACAAGTTATCTAGGAACAGGACAAACCGAAGGCACTCTTCTACCACATCATGTCGGGAATTACACCTAAGATTATTAGTGAGAAGTCCTAACATATCGTAGATTTTCATAACAAAGCACTACTGCCACCATAAATATACGATATGATAAATTTCACATCGAGGGACTGGTGGCACGTAGCCCTGCATCATGAAGATCTCCATCTTTAAAGTCATCATCATAAACCTGCACTTTCAAACGCATACATTGGTCCGAAGTGATTCTCAAATAAAATCGACCCCGGCCTCTCCGGACCAACATGTAACGACTCATAATTTTCGATAATTAAAAATAGTTAATTTAATAAAGTTTTTTGATTTAATGTTAGAAGAAATAAAAATGTAAGATTTAATAATAAGAACATAATCGAAATGAAATGTAATAGTATTAATTTAAGGTAACTGATAACTGTTTTAAATGTAATTTTATTTTGTTGAAATGATTAAAAAGTTATAATTGGTTATAGATTGTAAATTAATTTTAATAACCTATATTAATTGATAATTGGTTTTAAAGAGTAATTGGTAATTTAAATGTTGATTAATTGATGTAATAATGTGTAATAAATTGCAATTAGATAGAATAAGTATACTGTAAGTTGTTATGACAATTGTGTGTAGATAAAAAACTTACAAATGTTATTAAATGTGGAGGAATGGTGACAATTGTTATTTGTTACCAATTTATTTAATAATTTATAATTAAATGAAATTAAATGTTACGTAAAATGTGAGTTAAGACAATAACTACAAATTGTGAATGAAATAAAATGTATAGAAATGTTAATTATATTCACAAGGCAATAACTGATTTAATAAAAGAGTGAAACCAAGATAAATCAACTTATTGGGATTTTTAATTCTATTTACTGTGAAAATCGAATTTTTTTTATATATAATTGGAAAATTTAAATTAAAAAAAGGGATGGTAATTGTGAATACTAATGTAATAAGATATAAACCAATTAAACTTTGTCCATGAAATAGTGATTGGATGAAGTAAAAAGATTGAAATCAAATTTGATCAATTTGTTAGAATTAAATTATAAGTAATTGGAATTTATTTACAATTGGAACTGAACATTGTAATTTGTGTAATATTCAACACGGAAATTTTATATAAACTTGTTTAAATTATTATAAATGTCTAAGTAATCAAAAATGATAAAAATTATTAGTTATTAAACTTGAAATTAAAAAATGATTTAATTTATTTAATATTAATTTAATTAATTAACGTGAAAATAGCCATTTTGGAAACTATCTCAAATTTCAATTAAACCAGTTTCATTGGATCCGTGACGGTGAATTATTGTAAGGTTTCAAGTTTCGTAGCGATCGGACTTGTCGTTTGATCGAACAGGCTTGAAACACACAGAAATCAATTTAACTAAATTCAATTAAAATCAATTTGAAATAAGCTGATTTTAAGCTAACTTCTTCATACGATCGAATTAGGACGTGAAACATGTTCCATTGAGTTTAAAAATGTTGAAACCATCTATTTTGATATATGGAATGACCCATTTTCGCTTCGGAGACAGAACGGGCTGTTTAGGTCGTTATCGTCAATTCAAACTATTCGGATGTTTATTTATTTCTTATCGGGCTTCTTTAGTATATATTATTCAATTCTAACCCTAGCAGCATTATTACTTCTCATTTATTTATGTAAAATTCAACCGTCTGCCGCTTCTTCTCGACAGTTGGAAACCCTAAATTCCCCATTTCAATTCAAAATTCAACTTCAAAATCAAATCCCTCCTAACCCTATCATATTTTTTTTTTATCGATTTTAAGCTCTTGACTAGCGCAGTTCAAATTTGCAGTTAGTTTTTCGATTTGGATTTCTACGTAGCCATAAATTGATGATTAAATCGTGGTCGTCCATCGCGTTGTGATCAACTTGCACGGATCGTCGATTGGGTAGTTTGGTTGGGTGGAGAATGTCGTGTGTAGTTCGCCTATATGGTTTGTGGGTGAAGTTGACAGCTATATCGCCGTTGATAATTGATTAGGGTTTTGCTAAGAGGTGAAGGCGCACGTCGTTTGGGGCAGCCGGAGGGGAAGTCATGGCCATTGGATGGTGCGGCGGAGGCAGACGATGAGGATGTACAAGGTTCTCTGGTGGTCGGAGGCGGCCGTGCGATGTGGTCAAGGTTGACTTGCATGCGTGAGATCGAGGGATGTATAGTTTGCATAGCGAAGACGCTAACGTGTTAAGGGTAATGTGTTTTTTTCTTTATTTTATTTGTTTTAATTATAATTCGTATAATCTTCTAACTTCAATATCTTTTGCATATGAACTCAGATTCACGCGCGGTTTGTTCCATTGGGATCGTATCGAAATTTTGGACATTTTGACACTAGTTTGGATGAATTCCGAGATTGTTCAATTTTAGGCCTTTATTTTGATTTCAAATCGATTTGAAATCAATGGTGAGTGTTTTAAACCACTCACAATTATTAAACTATTTTATGTTAGTTAAATTAAATTTATGATGTGACTAGAAATTAATTGATTGATGTTTGATATGTTTAAATTGTCATTCTAGTTAAATTTGACTTTATTTCCATTTAATCATCATTAATTCAGTATTGAATTTAATTTTCAATTTAATACCTATTAATGATAATCAGTTATCTATGGATGTTTTACTGTCTATATTGGATGACTGGATGTTGTATTTTTATATTGTTACAACACTACAAGTTCCCTATGGGTTGAAATGATACATACCTGAATGATCTATAAATTAGGGAAAAATCGTTATGGGTTGAAATGATAAACTCGAGCGAATTTATGGATTTTTATTTAATTCAGGATTGCAGTTTGAAATGATATATAACCGTAAAATTTTAAACCGCGGATTGAAATGATAAATATCCGTATCACTGGACCATAGGGTAAAAAAATTATATACGAACACCGGATTGGTTAAATTAAATGATTTTTGAAACTTTAAATTTTGATTTCAGTTAATTGGAATTTTGAAATAGAAATAGATTTATATAAACGGAATTATTTTCGAAAGTCCAAGCGTAAATGTTGGAATTGGAATTGATTTAATAAATTGGCCAAAGGATTTAAATATGAATTTCAAAGTTGACGTGTAAAATATAAATGAATTTATCAGAATTGATTTATTGAAAATGTTTAGATATAACTTGAAAATCTATTTTAAACTAATTTAAAACTATTTTAATTAATATAAACTATTTTAATCAATTTAAACTGTTTCAATTTATTTTAATCTATTATAGCCCATTTAACCCAATTTAATACATTTCACCTATTTTAAACTAATTAAATTCACTTAATCTATTAAAAATCTATTTAATGTAATTTAAATCTATTTAACCTATTTTAAATCTATTTAAATCATTTTAAATCTAATTTAAATCTATTTTACTGTAACGACCCGCCTTTTTGGACAGTTTAAACCGACGATCAAATACACATGTCGATTTCAAACCATTCAAAAGGGCAGATGGTTATTGGGGTAATAAGAAAAGAAGAGGAAAGAGAAATAAAAGAAAGGAAACAACACAGAATCTTGCAGCGGAACGATAAAATATAATAGTCAAATAAACAGTTCATGAAGCTATTTACTATTCTTTGACAATTATTTATACAACATTTATCAGAGTTATACATATACAATAGAACAATTAAAATAATGCAGCAGATAGCATGATGCAAGGGTAATAATAATAATAGTATACCAAATCTTCGTCTTCATCCTCCTGAATAGATCTTCAATAAGCTGAAAAACTCACGTCTGACCCGAGCGTAATGAAAAGACAAAACACTCAAGTCAGGACTAAATATCCTCATGTAAGTTAAATCAATCGTAAATAAATATGAGTGTAACGGCGTCAGATATGTTTACGGGGTTTGACTTCTCATATCCACTGTCAACGTGCGAGCAATAACTGAAGAGATGTTGCGGGATTTTCCATTTCTTAAGGATCCGTTAAACTATCTACTATGTAGTAATATACGCTAAGTAGATAATGCCTATCAGTAATATAAAGTATCAAAATAGCGTTAAGGCGTTACCATAATCCCCCTTAACACATTTTTATAATGCCATAGTCTATACAGCACCGTAAGCCCCACCGTAAACTGGTGGTTATCAGCGGGTACCCCATAGGTATAACACAAAACTTAACGTAGTGGTCGCGAATAGGAAATCAGTATGACAAGTTACATGAGGCGATACCAACTAGGATACTAGTAGTTGCGTGATCCAGACTGATGTTGAACATAGCCAGCAGCTACCTCAACACCGCGAAACAACACTCCCAAATCAAGGGGTGCACCAAATCGCATCACAAATGTAATAGATATGGTGTCGAAGAAGTGTGTCCGCTAGAGATGGCGAACCTCAATGGCCCGGCGCGGCTCCTGTTTTAGTCATGTCAGGGGTCATCCAATATCGTTCTCTTTCTTCAATCAACGCGTTCACCAAACCAACCACTTCATTCTGGATCGACACTCCGCGTATAATAGTTATTAAAGTGGTTTTCGATATCGATAGAGAGTATGTCCATATCCGATCCCGGTCTCTTTAATAACTACGTATTATTACACCGTTGGCTCTTTTACATTTCAAATCGATTCATAATTGATATCAAAATATCATATTCGCTTCAAAAAATCAAATCCATTTCAAATATCATCGTATCTATTCAAATGTAAGATTCCGTTTCAAAATCATTTTTCGCATCAATATCTCATTTCGATTTCAAAATCATTTCGAATTTCAATTTAGGTTGCAACTTCATTTAACCCAATTCGTATTTAAATTCAAGATTTAAATATAACATTTCACCTTATTGACCAGCTTAGAATTTTAGAAAATAGTTTTAAGTAGTTTAAAAGTAGTTTAAATAATTAAAATAGTTAAAATACTTAAAATCTTAAAATGGATTTGAAATAGATAAATTAGTTTAAAATAATCTAAATTGGGTTAAGTAGATTTAAAATAGATTAAAATAGTTTAAGTATTCAAAATGGTTTATATAACTGAGTAATTTGAAAAACAAAATAAAACAGCTTCAAAACCAAACCATTTCAATTATAACTTCCCAATTCAAAACAATTTCAATTTCCGTTCTATCGATTCAATTTCGATTTCGATTCAATCAACGTCAACTTTGACTTCAAATTTATTCAATTTTATATTCACTTTCAATTAATTCAATTTCAATTTATATCGATTTGGAGCTTGATTTTTCAAAAATATCCATTTATAACACTTAACAAAATTATCCATCAATATTCAAGTTTAAATCCAAATTTCAAATATGGTTCAATTCCAAGCTCGATTTCAAAATATCATTTTTATATCACTTTTACTTAGTAATATTCAAAGCTCGAATTAAGGTTAAATCTTTATACAAATCAATTTTCGAAATTTAATCATATCAAGATTTTAAATTCCAAAGTCTCCACTTTAATTATTTAACAATTTTTTTAACCAAAGTTTATTTCAACATTCCAAACTCAATTTTTTCAATAAATTCGATTTCTATAAATTGATTTCTATTTATAACTTTTAAATCAAAAACATTTAAATAAATTTCAAATCGACGATTTTTAAAATTATTAGTTTAGCCAATTCGGTGTCCGTATATAATTTTCTATCCTATGGCCAAGTAATTATTTATTTCAATTAAATGTCAGGGATGAATATCTATTACTTAAACCAATCACAGTGTCATATGTATGCATAACAGTATATATAAGCAAATAAACATCCAAACATTTAAATATCAACCAATAACATCCATCAAAATACATCATCCAATAGACAATACAATTCATGGCAGTTTCATAGTTATCAATGTCAGGTAATTTAATCGCAATTCAATTTTAATTTCAATTTAACTGTCAATTTAATTTTTCAACGGTTAATTCAAATGACAAGCTATATGACTATTAAATTTTTATCAAACAACGATAAATACAATCATAACACTTCATAATGTCAAATTTAACTAGCATAAAGATATTCAGTACGTTGTGAGCGTTATAAAACACTCACCTTGATTTCAATGTAGTTCCAGCGTTTTATTTCGAATAAAATTAAACGAGCGTTTAATTTTACCCAAAATTTTCACTAGCTCCAAATGATTCCAATCCAGCTCCATAGCGTAGTGCTCCTCCATACGATTCCAACGCAACTTGTTTCGCCAATTTTCGATCTCGTATGACAAAGATACAACGTTTTAAACATCCCATGATTTAAATTACAATTTAATTTACATTTCTTAATTTATTTCACCTAGCAATCTGGACCGTCCATCTACTTCTTTTCCCTCCTCTTCCTACGCATCCTCCCAGGGTACAGAACCCATTCGACCGCAACCAACAACCATTACTCTCGCCACCACGCTTGTCGATATCACGATCAAGAGCCACCATCACGAAGCTCTCATCCATGAGCACCCTCGTCTTGAACGCCGCAGAGCTCGGTCTTTCCATGGCCTCGTAAAATGCGAACAATGGCCGGCGTTCGAGCCTCAAATTCTCCCTCCTCGCCATGCTAAATACGATCGCCACCGTAGGATCTCTAGAGCTCATCGAGCTCCACGTTTTCCTAGTTAGAACTTCGGCTCGAAAGTTGATGGATCGACCAGAATTTTGGGGAGAAAAGGAAACGTTTTCGGCCATCTATTATAATAAACGGCGGCTACGAATGTTTTAACCTAGGGTTTCTGAAGGATGCGTGTATATATAAACGTATATATATTATTTTATTATTATTTATCGACTTTTTCAGACGAACTCCAAACGAAGCATGCCGGCAGGCGTTTCTAAGGTTTACCCCGTGTTCCGAACACAATGGAACATGTTTCGAAAGCTAATTCGATCGTCTGTGCGAGTTATGGCAATAAACGATCGATTTTAAATTAAATCGGTTAACTAAATTTCTAGGCGTTTTGGCTTGCCCCGGACAAACGGTAAATCCGATTGACACGAAATTTGAAATCTTACAATAATATCACGTTACGGATCCGATGAAACTTGTTTCGTCGAAATCCGAGACTGTTTGAAAAATGACTATTTTAACTCGTCAATTAAATATTAAAATATTCAATTTTCACAAATTTACTTTTAATTCGATTTTAAAAGTTCTACAACATCATTCTAACTTTAATATGATAAAATAAAATTTTACAAATCATTTTTAATCATATTAAACCCGTTATTCAATTATCCAATAAATTCCAAATATTAAATTTAAACAATTTAATTGTTCAATATTTGACGGATTTCAATATTGGATTTTTAAATAAAAATTTCATTATCAGTCGATTTAGTATATTACATCAAATGAATTCCACATTATTATTTAACTACAGTTAGAGATAATGCACTCAACTAATATATAAACTTTCATTTCAATTGCAATTGGTTCACAAATTCAGTTTGACTAACTAAATGAATAGGTAACTTAAATAATTATCACCGTTAACTTTTAATTACTTATAAGTTTATTATTTACAAACAAGTGTCACAATTACCTATTCAATACAAATTCATTCAATTACCTTTGACTACATATTATTTCAATTGATTTGGAATTTCATTCAATTCATAAATAATTAACTTAGATAAAATTTGTTGCATTTCATTCTAGTTATTATTACCATACATAAATTACAATTTTTTTAATTCTTCCAACATTAAACCATGAAATCTTATTAAATTTACATTTTTTAATTATCGAAATTTTGCGGGTCGTTACACTCTCCCCCACTCAAAACTTTTCGTCCCCGAAAAGGAAAAAAAGGGAAAAGGAACTAAGTATAGAATTCAACATTAGCTATATTTTATTCAAATTTATCAACTTTTAAAACAATGAAATTCCATTTATAAATCGTTACTACACTTCCACTAAGTTACTCCGAACGGCTTTCTAACTTTAAAAGTTAGTTATCCAAACAGGTAATAAAAAAAATTAAAACTTGAAAATTTTTCTAACACCCGGATTTTCGGAAAATTTCGGCTGAGTCTCCTTTGCGCGGCTCGATCGGAAAAAAAATGACAGTATATATATCACAAATATACATCTCATCAAGTGATGAGGCATCCTGTAGGGAAAAAGTGTATAAGTACGTATGTAATCCGAGATATGTACCTTATATATTATTAGCGAGCATATACGGCTAATATAGCGCGAAAGCGAGCTCCAAATGCGAAGCAAGCGCAATCCGCACTTACTAAACACTCAACAAACCATGAGAAACATGCATATATGAAAATAATATCAATATACATCATATAGAAACATAACAACTACATATGCCAACATAGCAAATGCAACAAAACAACAAATGCAACCATCAATCAACTATCATCCAACTATCATCCAACGAATCCATAACCAACCAATATAAATTCACTTCTCATTAATGTTTATTGACTTGGGTTTCAATTTTAATCACAGTTGATTCATTAACGTTGGATTTTACTAACATTCATTCTCAATTCAACTAGTTAACATTCACTAATTTATATTTACATCAGTTCACTTCCAATTTGAATCAAATTAAATTCTATTTAAATTCATTTAACTTCCAATTTGATTTCAATTATTTATAGCTTTCAATTTCATTAACACTTAATGAATTATATACAATCAACTAACAATCATATAACAATCAAATCATACCCAACATAACCAAATTATTAATTTTACATTCAATTTGGTTTACCTCTTTTATATATATATCCTGTTACATAATTTTAAAAGAATCATTTTATATTTGGCATCTTAAATTTCCAATATTAACTTTAATTAAGTCCGTAAGCCGTACATATATCATCCGCAAGCAATATCAATCTAATCGCTTATTCGATCACACAATTTCACTTCCAAACTAGTATCGTTCACACGACTCTCTAATGCGGACTCAGATTTGGTTCCTTGATTGGAAACTGTTACTCTCCTTGCATAGCCATATACTATGATAGAGAATTCCAGAATCAAATTAAAAATCCATATCCAGGGTTCGCCGTCGAAAACCGAGTGAGAAATCCTAACTTGGATCGATATAAATCATCTCGAAATTTTGTGCTCGAATCTGGATCAAATCGTTATGCGAATAAAACAATATACGTACAATCTCACATATTACCTTCCAATGGATTTCTATCCAATTTATCTATACTAAATTATTCTATTGACTTCTATTTATTTATTTTTCACTTAATTACTCACAATCCATTATTCAGTTCGTATATTCATTTCTTTACATAGCATATTCTTTAACATTATCTTTTCTTAAACATCATATCAAAGAATTTGCTTACTCAAGTTCAATTTTAAACATTCTATATAATTTAACTAAATTCAATTTCATTTTCCAATTGATTCTTAGCTATAAGAAATTCCTTTGTTTACATTTATTTCATTTTCATAATTTCAGTTGATAACGAATTCATTTGTGGAACATTTTATTAACCGACGCTTTAGTTTATTAATCATCCTATAAAAGTCTAACCTCTCATAAATGACTTTTCTTAGTTTACAATTATCTTAAAGGTTACAAATTCAGAAAAATTTTACAACCCCTTTGCAATTTATATTTATTTTCTATAACCAATTTACAAACATATAATACGATTCATTTATCTTCTTTCCTAAGTTCACTTACTTGTTCCATTTATCCATTCATCATTTCATGCTATATTTAAGTTTATAACATTTTTATCACAACCAAATTTTCCATTTATATACATTTTAATTCCTTTTGAGTTTTCCTTACTTGTATATGTGACGCCCCACCTCTATACCCACGCTAGCCAAGAACACTACGGTGTAGTGCTGTCAACTCGCACGGAGAATAAGGCTGTTGAGGAGAGACCATCAATAGTTAGGCCTTATACTAGTATTGGTTATCTCAATGGGAGTGGTATATAAATATATATTCTTTCATTTTTCATCTCTGATTTCTCCCATCGACATACCCCAATTCCAGTATAAAACGAACTACGATGGTTCGTAATAGTTTAGAACAGTAAATATAAAATATCACACAGATAATATAATGCGGAACACAAATCAAACAGAAAGTCTCATATATACAATAACTGATGTCAGTTACAATACATTTGATACAATACATTTGATACAATACATATGACACGGTACATATGATACAACTACAACAGTCAACTAAGGAAGTTACATATACAAGTACATTAACGTATATAATATACATGAATACATATCTTCCTATACAATTTTACAGACTACTACAAATGACGATGACTACTCCAAAAGATATGAAAAGAACTTCATAGCTCTAGCAGCAACCCAAAGCAGAATATCTACAACCTGAAATACTCGGTCTGACCCGAGTATTAGATTCAAAAGAAAATAATACTCGGGTCAGTCTAATTCAAACTCAGTTATTAGTGCACAGAAACAATAATAATTAAATAATGAATAGACGATAGTAATTAAACCAAATCAGAATACAATTCAGAATATTGAATTGAAATAAACAAAACAGTTCAAACCATTGGAATATCAATTAAAATATTAATTCAAGTAGGGCTGCAGTACACGCACGCGTGCACTGCCTCGCCACTACGGAATATGAAATACGCAAAAAGATCCATAAGTCAAAACAAATAGAATATCATACACGCCATACCGTGTGGCTGCAGTTCACGCTTGCGTGCACTGCCTTGGCACTATAGTGATGTCGTACCCAATAACTCAATACCGTGTGGCTGCAGTTCATGCTTGCGTGCACTGCCTCGCCACTACAGTGATGATGTACCCAAAAGATCAACAAACCAAAATCAATGAAGGTTCAAATATCAATTCAAAATATCGATACTGTGTGGCTGCAGTGCATGCACGCGTACACTGCCTCGCCACAACAGCATATACAGAAATAGCAACAAGGCACAAAGGAATGTCAAAATGATAGTGAAGTGGTCCTAATCCATACAACATGAAGTGGCCAATCCACAAAGATAATCAAGGTGGTCAGGCAGTTCAAAATACAAGGCAATGCCTTGATGCACAGTAAAAGGCACAAACGAACACAACTCAAAACTTCTTTGTTGATGATGAGGAGAATCAAGTGCAGACAACACCTACCATTGAAACAACACTGGGCATATACATGTAGGCATATAAATGATGCACGACAAACTACTAACTGTTATTAAAACAGCAGCTCGCATGAACAAAATAGGTCGATCGACCATCAATGTCACGGCATGAACCGACAGAGAATTCAAGTGAAAACAGAATGGTACAGGTGCAACAATTGAATGTATCAGTCTTAAACAAGACAGTCAAACCAGAGGCTCGAACTCAAGTCAGCGACAACAGAAGCATAGACAAATGAAGGCTGCATAATGATATCCAACATGCTATGCAACCTGATCCATGTACAACAAGTACCAAGACAAAGAAATGCAAGTACCAGTATGCAATGTCGAGAAACAACATCAAGTTCACATAACAAACAGGTGAATCAAACTAGCAACAAGACTCAAGTCAGTAAATGCTTCAGTAGAAAGATGAGTGCGGACATACACATATATACATTCATGAATGTATGTATACATATGATCAGAACTTCAATCAGACAGTACAAGCTTGAAGCAATTATGATTGCAGTGCAGACTCGAGGTTGCAAAACAAATGCACACGAACAGTGACCATGTGTATATATGTAAATGCAACAAGAAATGCTCAGGAAGGAATATCAAGAGATACGATTGCAAATAATCAAGTGAAACTTCAAACAATAAACCGGTCGAAGCATGTACAAGTTGCAATATGCATTAAAGCTCAACAACTACAAGCAGATGCAACTCGACTAACAGTAAATAGGATGGACAACCACCAAAACAAGGCAACAACGTGCACAGGTCAGTGAAAAAAAACTCAAAGACTACATGAACCAGTCACAAGAAAAATGAAGAACTTGGACAGAGACTTCAAAGAAAAGCAAAGCGACTCAGAGAATATATGCAGAGTCATGGAATGGCAATTTTTGTATTCGAGTTCAAGCACACATGAAACAGTGCAAGTTTCGTACTCGAAAACAAATGACAGTGATTCAACTACTCACAACAATGCTCAATGCACAGTACAAACAAATGCATCAATTTTTGTAAGTGACACAGCAAACATGAAGCATGCAAGACCATAAATGCAACTGCACCAGACAAGTTAGCAAGGTGCAGGCACAAGCATGATCAATACAAATGATTGCACAGTGCAAACTAATGCACAAGGTAAATGACACAGCAGAATGGATAGTGGTCATACCAAGTACGGTCTCTACGTGAAGCAAATGCAACCACGAAAGTGCAGTGCAACTCAATAATGCGACGTTTTTATAAACCCATGTGCTATGTAGTGAAACCACAGCAGACAGAGGGATAAATATGGCGACACAGTCAGGAAACTCGAGATTATATGTATGCAATATAGACCACACACTGACCAGAAAATAAAATGCACATTCAAGCATCAAGCTGCTACAGGGATGAGAAAAAGAAAAATTGCTGAATATTCAGTAATATCAAAAAAAATTCAAGTCGAAGCCAAATCTGCTGCCAAATATCCATGCCAAAGAAATGGGACACAAATCAAAGTTAAAGCCGATGCCCACTATAAAAATGCATCTCAAATCAACAAAACACAAATACTCGACAGATTCAAGTAAACACAACAAGGAGGCTTAACAATCGAAGTGACCGAATTCAACTAAAAATCGAATTCGTGATGGTCACGAGATATTAAACAGCCCAAAATCAATGTCGAGTTATCCAAGTATCACGAAATTACACGAATTTGACAAAATCAGAGAAAGCATCAACAACGAAACAAAAACGTACACCAAGCATCTTACAAAGTCAAATTAGATGTGAGTAATAAAGATTACTCACCTTTGTCGAAGAGCACGAATTGGACTTGAAGCCGTGGCCTCCCGAAGACGAGCTAAAACGAATCGAACCCTAATTCATGAAGACGAACGAACGAAACGAATCGAGCCACCATTTTCTTTTTCCTTTTATGTTATTTTTGGGCTTAGGGTTTCCAATTGAAGGAAATGGAGGGGGATCGGCATTGAATACTATCACGGCCCAAAAGAAACGGGCCAACACAAATTTTTAAAGCCCGTTGAAAATTCTTAAACAAAGTATCAAAGAATTTTCAATTCAAATTTTAAAACTTCAATTGGCAACTAGCGAAAAATATAAATCGTTTAACGTCGATTATAAATCGACGCGAAACACCGGGTTGTTATAGTATATTTCAATTACTTTCAGGTTCTGTTTATCTATACAATATCTCATTACATATCCAAACATCATTTTAACTTTTAACATTTGGTAAGTCTTGTTATATGTTATCAGAATGTAATTTTGGTATTATACAAATTTATAGAATTTCATTTTACTTAATTAGAATGTTCACAAATTTAATTTGTTTAAATCCTCTTTACCTTTCAACTTTAAAGTTTTCCCAAAACCATAAGCTTAGATATCTTAATCCTCTTATTTTATAAATTCTGGTTATTCACATTTCATTTGAAAATTACTAATTAACATAACTTAGAAATTTAAATGCCCGGTTCTTTCCAAATCGTTTGAAATAAACATATACACTTATATCCCTTTTTTTTATATAACAAATCATACCTTTAGAGTTTAAACCAAAACCCATTTACCCAAAATAATTTCGAAGAAAAGCAAAGCTTCTTAGAAGTCTCCTCCACTTTGAGACTCGAAAATGAACGTCGATGATGCTGCGCAGTCATCACCGAAATTATTTTCCAGCGACATAAGAAAGGAGTACTGAATTCATTCCTTCTTAAAATCCTTTCAAAATATTTCCATAAACAATTTCCAACTAATATTACTATATATTTCTTCGAAACTTTGAGAACCATTTTCCAAAATCTCTAGGTCTTAAATTCACTATTTTCCAATTTAAATCTATTTTAATTTATAAGTCACCTTTATAAAATATTCTTATAGGATTTTCTTTCTTAAAACATTCCACAAGTGTTTTATCATTGTTCATTTTGTAATTCACCTTATTTATTAAATTACAATATCCAATTAATGATAATAACCAATATTTCCATTCCTAACAACCAGGTAAGCTAGATAAGTCACAATAATTTCTGAAAATTTTCTTTATATACAAAATATAATTAGAGAAAAATTATTTCATTTACCCAATTTCAAAATAATACTATGTCGAATTGTTCTGTTTAAGTGTTTAGAGATCCCTATCAATGACGTTAATTACTCGTATTGACCAGAATCCATAAGCCACTCAACAAATCAACCGACATAATATAAAACATTTTATATCACTAACAAATACGCTCTCTCATATGTATACACTCAGCGACTCATCATATGGTATTACCACCCTATTTATAAAGAGTCAGACCCCACAAAGCTAAGGTTATCGCTAAACCAAAGCTCCGATACCAAATGTAACGACCCGCGTTTTTGGACAGTTTAAACCGACGATCAAATACACATGTCGATTTCAAACCATTCAAAAGGGCAGATGGTTATTGTGGTAATAAGAAAAGAAGACGAAAGAGAAATAAAAGAAAGGAAACAACACAGAATCTTGCAGCAGAACGATAAAATATAATAGTCAAATAAACAGTTCATGAAGCTGTTTACTGTACTTCGACAATTATTTATACAACATTTATCAGAGTTATACATATACAACAGAAAAATTAAAATAATGCAGCAGATAGCATGATGCAAGGGTAATAATAATAATAGTATACCAAATCTTTGTCTTCATCCTCCAGAATAGATCTTCAATAAGCTGAAAAACTCAAGTCTGACCCGAGCGTAATGAAAAGATAAAACACTCGAGTCGGGACTAAGTATCCTCATGTAAGTTAAATCAATCGTAAATAAATATGAGTGTAACGGCGTCAGAGATGTTTACGGGGTTTGACATCTCATATCCAGTGTCAACATGCATGCAATAACTCAAGAGATGTTACGGGATTTTCCATCTCTTAAGGATCCGTTAAACTATCTACTATGTAGTAATATATGCTAAATAGATAATGCCTATCAGTAATATAAAGTATCAAAATAGCGTTAAGGCGTTACCATAATCCCCCTTAACACATTTTTATAATGCCATAGTCTATACAGCACCCTAAGCCCCACCGTAAACTGGTGGTTATCAGAGGGTACCCCATAGGTATAACACAAAACATAACGTAGTGGTCGCGAATAGGATAATCAGTATGACAAGGTACATGAGGCGATACCAACTAGGATACTAGTAGTTGCGTGATCCGGACTGATGTTGAGCATAGCCAGCAGCTACCTCAACACCGCGAAACAACACTCCCAAATCAAGGGGTGCACCCAAATCGCATCACAAATGTAATAGATATGGTATCGAAGAAGTGTGTCCGCTAGAGATGGCGAACCTCAATGGCCCGGCGCGGCTCTTGTTTTAGTCATGTCAGGGGTCATCCAATATCATTATCTTTCTTCAATCAACGTGTTCACCAAACCAACCACTTCTTCTGGATCGACACTCCGCGTATAGTAGTTATTAAAGTGGTTTTCGGTATCGACAGAGAGTATGTCCATATCCGATCCTGGTCTCTTTAATAACTACGTATTATTACAACGTTGGCTCTTTTACATTTCAAATCAATTCATAATTGATATCAAGATATCATATTCGCTTCAAAATGTCAAATCCATTTCAAATATCATCGTATCTATTCAAATGTAAGATTCCGTTTCAAAATCATTTTTCGCATCAATATCTCATTTCGATTTCAAAATCATTTCGAATTTCAATTTAGGTTGCAACTCATTTAACCCAATTCGTATTTAAATTCAAGATTTAAATATAACATTTCACCTTATTGACCAGCTTAGAATTTTAGAAAATAGTTTTAAGTAGTTTAAAAGTAGTTTAAATAGTTAAAATGGTTAAAATCTTAAAATGGATTTGAAATAGATAAATTAGTTTAAAATAATTTAAATTGGGTTAAGTAGATTTAAAATAGATTAAGTATTCAAAATGGTTTATATAACTGAGTAATTTGAAAAACAAAATAAAACAGCTTCAAAACCAAACCATTTCAATTATAACTTCCCAATTCAAAACAATTTCAATTTCCGTTCTACCGATTCAATTTCGATTTCGATTCAATCAACGTCAACTTTGACTTCAAATTTATTCAATTTTATATTCACTTTCAATTATTTCAATTTCAATTTATATCGATTTGGAGCTTGATTTTTCAAAAATATCCATTTATAACACTTAACAAAATTATCCATCAATATTCAAGTTTAAATCCAAATTTCAAATATGGTTCAATTCCAAGCTCGATTTCAAAATATCATTTTTGTATCACTTTTACTTAGTAATATCCAAAGCTCGAATTAAGGTTAAATCTTTATACAAATCAATTTTCGAAATTTAATCATATCCCGATTTTAAATTCCAAAGTCTCCACTTTAATTATTTAACAATTTCTTTTAACCAAAATTTATTTCAACATTCCAAACTTAATTTTTTCGATAAATTCGATTTCTATAAATTGATTTCTATTTATAACTTTTAAATCAAAACATTTAAATAAATTTTAAATCGACGATTTTTAAAAATATTAATTTAGCCAATTCGGTGTCCGTATATAATTTTCTATCCTATGGCCAAGTAATTATTTATTTCAATTAAATGTCAGGGATGAGTATATATTACTTAAACCAATCACAGTGTCATATGTATGCATAACAGTATATATAAGCAAATAAACATCCAAACATTTAAATATCAACCAATAACATCCATCAAAATACATCATCCAATAGACAATACAATTCATGGCAGTTTCATAGTTATCAATGTCAGGTAATTTAATCGCAATTCAATTTAACTGTCAATTTAATTTTTCAACGGTTAATTCAAATGACAAGCTGTATGATAATTAAATTTTTATCAAACAACGACAAATAAAATCATAACACTTCATAATGTAAAATTTAAATAGCATAAAGATATTCAGTACGTTATGAGCGTTATAAAACACTCACCTTGATTTCAATGTAGTTTCAGCGTTTTATTTCGAATAAAATTAAACGAGCGTTTAATTTTACCCGAAATTTTCACTAGCTCCAAATGATTCCAATCCAGCTCCATAGCGTAGTGCTCCTTCATACGATTCCAACGCAACTTGTTTCGCAAATTTTCGATCTCGTATGACAAAGATACAACGTTTTAAACATCCCATGATTTAAATTACAATTTAATTTACATTTCTTAATTTATTTCACCTAGCAATCTGGACCGTCCATCTACTTCTTCTCCCTCCTCTTCTTACGCGTCCTCCCAGGGTACAGAACCCATTCGACCGCAACAAACACCATTACTCTCGGCCACCACGCTTGTCGATATCACGATCAAGAGCCACCATCACGAAGCTCTCATCCATGAGCACCCTCGTCTTGAATGCCGCAGAGCTCGGTCGTTCCATGGCCTCGTAAAACGCGAACAACGCCCGGCGTTCGAGCCTCAAATTCTCCCTCCTCGCCATGCTAAATACGATCGCCACCGTAGGATCTCTAGAGTTCATCGAGCTCCACGTTTTCCTAGTTAGAACTTCGGCTCGAAAGTTGATGGATCGACCAGAATTTTGGGGAGAAAAGGAAACGTTTTCGGCCATCTATTATAATAAACGGCGGCTACGAATGCTTTAACCTAGGGTTTCTGAAGGATGCGTGCATATATAAACGTATATATATTATTTTATTATTATTTATCGACTTTTTCAGACGAACTCCAAACGAAGCGTGCCGGCAGGCGTTCCTAAGGTTTACCCCGTGTTCCGAACACAATGGAACATGTTTCGAAAGCTAATTCGATCGTCTGTGCGAGTTATGGCAATAAACGATCGATTTTAAATTAAATCGGTTAACTAAATTTCTAGGCGTTTTGGCTTGCCCCGGACAAACAGTAAATCCGATTGACATGAAATTTGAAATCTTACAATAATATCACGTTACGGATCCGATGAAACTAGTTTCGTCGAAATCTGAGACTGTTTGAAAAATGTCTATTTTAACTCGTCAATTAAATATTAAAATATTCAATTTTCACAAATTTACTTTTAGTTCGATTTTAAAAGTTCTACAACATCATTCTAACTTTAATATGATAAAATAAAATTTTACAAATCATTTTTAATCATATTAAACCTGTCATTCAATTATCCAATAAATTCCAAATATTAAATTTAAACAATTTAATTGTTCAATATTTGACGGATTTCAATATTGGATTTTTAAATAAAAATTTCATTATCAGTCGATTTACTATATTACATCAAATGAATTCCATATTATTATTTAACTACGGTTAGGGATAATGCACTCAACTAATATATAAACTTTCATTTCAATTGCAATTGGTTCACAAATTCAGTTCGACTAACTAAATGAATAGGTAACTTAATTATCACCGTTAACTTTTAATTACTTATAAGTTTATTATTTACAAACAAGTGTCACAATTACCTATTCAATACAAATTCATTCAATGACCTTTGTCTACATATTATTTCAATTGATTTGGGATTTCATTCAATTCATAAATAATTAACTTTGATAAAATTTGTTGCATTTCATTCTAGTTATTATTACCATACATAAATTACAATTTTTTTAATTCTTCAACATTAAACCATGAAATCTTATTAAATTTACATTTTTTAATTATCGAAATTTTACGGGTCGTTACATTTACTATTTTAACTATTTGAACTATTTTAATCTATTTTAAAACAATTTAAATCATTTGAACTATTTTTGAGTATTTTAACTATTTAAAACTATTTTAAACTATTAAACTATTTATGACTATCTAAACTACTTTTCGAAAAATTCAGGCTGTGTAAATTTTAAGTATTTATATTTAAATCCTCGATGAGTATACAACCTAAGTTGGGATTTGAAATGGTTGCTTTTTGTGAAATAACATATATTAATAAATATAATGATTTTGAAATAAGTTTGATTTCGAAAGTGGGTATGATTTCGAAAGCGAATATGATTTCGAAAGTGGTATGTTTGAATTGAATATGATATTTGATATCAATTGTGAAATGGTTTTGGAAATGTAAAAGAACCATCCGGTGTAAAATAAGCGTTTTGTTGTTAAAGAGACCGGGATCGTATATTATCATACTCTCTTCCAATACTAAAAACCACTTTAACAACTGTTTACGTGGTGGAGATTTCAGAAATAAAGTAGGATGGTTTGGCGAACGATTCTGTATGAGGTATTGACATGACCCTGACTCCCGTGAGTCAGCTTGGATGTGACTAAAACAGGTGCTATACCGGGCAAGTGAGGTCATTCCTCCTGTCGGGGACATTTCTTCGATGCTATATTATGACTTTATGTTTGTTTTGGTGGCCGCCCCTCGATTTTGATTTTGGGAGTGTGTTTCAAGGTGGGCGGTAGTAGCTGCCATGCGTTACCACCAGTCCGGGAGTGCAATTGGTATTTCTACCCTGGCATTGCCTTGAATGTCGTGTTCACATGCCCTATCGCGCCTTCTACGAGTTTGTTTTGTACCATATTTATAGAGTGCCCTCTGGCTAAACCTCAAGAGGATCGTATGGTACTGTATAGACTATGGGAATATATAAATGTGTTACGGGGGATATAGGTAACGCCGTAACGCTATTTTAATACTTTATTGTAGACACTATCAAAATAGCCTATTATACTATATAGTAGATAGTTAACCGGATCCTTAGGAGATGGTAATCCTGAATATCTCTTAAGTTATTGCACTCACGTTAGACACTGGATAGGAGATGTCAAGCCCTGTAAACAACTCTAACGCCATTACACTCATATTTATTTATTATTGATTTAACTTACATAAGATCTTTTAGTTTTAACTCAAATGTTTTGTCTTTTCAATTCACTGGGGTCAGCCAGAGCTTTTCAGTTTATCGAAGAC
This sequence comes from Allium cepa, assembly GCA_030765085.1. Taxonomy (NCBI): domain Eukaryota; kingdom Viridiplantae; phylum Streptophyta; class Magnoliopsida; order Asparagales; family Amaryllidaceae; genus Allium; species Allium cepa. The sequence goes on along the minus strand of CM060932.1, from coordinate 310,323,030 downwards.
TGCTTTCTGAAGGACGATGACGAAGATTTTGTACTATTATTATGTATTATATTTAATCCACTGCATCATGTTGTTCCACTGCATTTATTTGTTATCTATTCTTGTTTTATGTAACTCTAATCTGTATTATAAATGTTTAATCAATGTAATTTGTAAGCAGCTTCATGAACTGTTTATTTGATTATTATATTTTGTCATTCTGCTGCGAGATTCTGTATTTGTTTTCTTTATTTCTCTGTATTTTTTCTTATTTATCCCATAACAATCTATCCTTTTGAATGGTTTAAGTCTGACGTGTGTGGTTTATCGTCGATTTAAACCGTCCAAAAAGGCAGGTCATTACACAACAACAAAAAAGAATAGCCTTAAACTCATACGGAAACCAAGTCTCATAGATTTATCATGGTTTCCAACTCTCAATTTGCTATCCTTCACCCAAGAAGGAAGCGAGGTGGATTGGAGTACCTTAGACACTCCGCACTACTCGAATCAACATTCTTAATCTAAACGATAATCAAGCCTACTAAGTTGGCTTCGTTCTAAGTGCATGACTAATTAGTTCATGACTAATTAGTTCCTACATCAAGTTAAGGAATCAAAAATGGCCAAATTTGATAGTCGATTATTTAGCTATCAAAACAAATAACAATATCTCGCACATAAGCAGTCACTAGGCCCGTTTATTTAATATTTTATGAATTAAATTACTTTCCAAATTTTTACTTTAAATTATCTTTAAAAAGATATATCTTCCAAACCATTTCAAATCTTCAATATAGGAAAACATTTTCGTATGCTCATATCAACGGTATAAGCATATTTGATAGTACTACCATTTTAGAGATACGCCAAAGAGATTTCTATAACTGTACGACTCCAAAGTTCATACGCCTTCGGACGGGCGTTAAGTATAGGAAGCAATGCTCCTATACCGTCAAGCCTTTAGTACGATCATAAGAACCGATTTGTGTATTTCATAATGGAAGGTCAAAATATAATTTATTGGGTCAAAACGAATGTTGCACAAAACTCGTTACGACAAACCACAAACATTAGTATAGGGATTTGATTAATTATATATATGTATATGTGTGTGTCTATATATATAACACTATATACCATATAAAACATTTTTTTTCTGAAAATCATTTACTATAACAATAATATTATAGTCCATGCCTTCCGTACTTCCTCGGAAACGTCTATTACAATAATAAATGTCGAAATCTATGTTTTCGATGCATACCACATTTTAAAACATTTTTCAAAGCTATTTAAATTCCATTTGCAATTATTATTTCCAAAACAATACTTTTAAGAAGATAAATTACTTTCAAAACTATTAAATTCATCAAAATATTACTTTAAAACTTTCCTTTAAAAGATTATTTTAACTCTTAAAAACATGAATATATTTCCTTTACATAAAAATCCATATTTAAATCTCAACATAAATCATTCCCATATTTATGAAACTATATTTATAAATCACTTTTTTATTTTATAAAACTTCTATTTTATAAAATAACTTTATTTATAAAATTCTATTTATAAATCATTCTTTTATTAAAAATTCATTTTGCTACAAAATCCATTTATAAATCCATTACTTTATAAATCAAATTTATTTGTAAAATTTATTTATATATCCATTTGTAAATTTCGATTGTAAATCCATTTCTTTATAAAATTTCACTTGTGTAAAACTTACATAAAATCTAATTCAAAAATCTCTATTTGAAAATATTTCTCAAAACTATACTTTTATAACATCAAAAATCATACTATAATTTGTCAAAAAACAAATTCATTCCTTTTAATAATTTAATAATTATTAAAATGTATATACTTCCAAAATCACTTCGAAAATCATTTCAATTCAAAATCACTATTTTATAGTACTTCAAAATATTGAAAATATGGCCCAGTGCTACCATAACACTAAATAAGCAAGACAAATCCATGTTATCAAATATGGCATCCAACACATCATATATCAAAATATATGAAAATTAAATCAACGGTGTGAGGAATCCTACTGGATCCCTCAAACCCGTCCCTTTGCATCACATACACATATAATCAAATAATATAAAAATCATCCACTTCGATGCAGGATTCATATATAAAAGGTCATCAGCTGTTACACGGGAACGTAATAGGGTCTCACTGCTCCAATAGGCGGGAATATGTCCAAACCAACTAATAAATATAGTATATCATCCAAACAAGTAACAAACAACATAAATAAAATTATTTACACTTACATAAAAATATAAGTAGGCCAATGACGTGAGTTTACTGATAAAAATTCCAGAAATCACCAAAGCACTCCGGTTTGAATTAAAATTGAAAGGTCGTTCAATTTAGCTCTGAATCTATCCAATCCAACTCCATAGCATAGTACTCACTGATACAAACACAATGCAACTTGTCTGGGTCGATTTTGTCCTCGTACGAGAAAGTTATGGATAAATGATCGTACAAGATAATTAATTGATAATTAAGTAAAGTTTATTAAAGCTTTAAATAATTAAACCTTTATCCCTTCTATCTTCCTTACGCGCGCAACACCACCAGACGAGCTTCTTTTCTTTTTTTTAAATCACGATCGATCGCCACGACCTGCACCACCGTGGTGCGATTGCCATCGCAGTCGCACGTGCCACCGACCACCCTCGCTGTTCGCCGCTACGCCCTACAGCACCACGCGCCTTGCGCATGAACATAAGCACGAATGTAATGACCAGATTTTTCGATGCACGAAAATCGATATCAATACGTCCACTGTATCAAATGCCGAACAATCGAATGCCGAAAAACTAAACCAGTAGGGTTAAAGAAGAAGGAGGCAGAAGAAGAATTATAAACAACATCAGAATCTCACAAACATAGTAGAATAACATATAATATATAAATGACTGATCTTTAAACAAAAGAACTATATCTGTTATATACATTACATCATTAGAGTACAACAAAATTCATAGCACACAACTGAATAGTTATCGTAACCTGTCCTCACAAAACTAACTATGCACCAAACCATACAAAGCGGATAATACATCAAATATGTGTGATACGTCCCGCCATCCAGCTCGTCTTCTGAGCTCCACAACATCCTTTTCTATATCTATAATACTCGTTTTGACCCGAGCATTATAATAAAACAATTCTCTAGTCAGTCAGGAAAACCAGCATGAGAAAACACACTCAATTGGATTATTAAAGTTTCAAAATCCTTTTGAAATCAAAGGTATCTTGTAAGATCACGCCACAAATAAACATGTCAGGTTTTTACCTTACGACAACCAAAACATTTTTTTATCAAATCCTCTGATATATATAGTAGTGTCTATATACAAATACTTATTCAAACAGCCAAAATTATTACATTCATTAAATTCCAGCATAATAGGCATACAACCAAGTCCCAAGGCACTTATTGGAGATTGGGTTTCCATCAATGGCAGGGCTACTGGGGTACCGCCCGTCATAGTACGTGGTCTAGATCATTGTACCGAGGATCCACCTTGATCCCCTGCTACACAAGACCGGAGCTACCCCTTACTGGATAGTCCGAATAAGATTACCCTACGGTAGGATCAGCAATTGCCTACACAGCCGAATAAAAGGGACATCTAGACAGGGATGACCTTACCCTAATTAGTTGCTAGCCACATAGCCTTGCTGCACCTGACCTGTTATAGTCATTCCCGGTTGATGAGGCTTGAGGCTATGCGTTTCCTTTCTAGCACACATTTACTTAGAATGCTCATCGTCCTCCTGACGATGTTCTGAAACCATTCATCCATATAAGTCCGTTCCGGGTACGAACAGACTACATCCATTTTGGAATCACCATCAGGATTAGTGGCGATTAGTCCTTGCACTTCACTACCCCATCTTCAACTCCAAGCTCTTGTCTTCCTCACAAAAACGTTCAAACCGGATCGAAGTGGTTTTCGGAAAAATTAATCCCGATCTCGGTCTCTTCGAAACGATCAGCGCATTGGCCAATATTGATAGTTGGTTATTTAACTATCATATAACATCCACAACAATTCATCAGCCTTCATAATTTTCCAAATTATTTATTATTCAAAATATCTTCGCAAGATATTTTCTACATTTCAACCCCTTTGAAAATAGTGTTCAAATTACTTTTTCTCTCGCGGAATAAATTCCACCGAATTGTTTTATTTTCACTGAAAATCACCAAGTCTTAAATACTTTAGATTTTTAAATAATTTAAATCACTTTATCCAAAATATATACTTTAAAACACTTAAAATAAAAAAAACTACATAAAACATTTATTTAAAATACTAGTTATGAAATTTATAATAATTTCTTATGTAAAACTTAAGACAAAACTAATTTTAAAATAAAAGTTATTCTATAAGGTATACATTTTAAATAATTATCTTTTAATTCACAATACTAGATAAACCTTTAAAATAGTTACTACTATAACTAAATTAATAAATATTTACTTTAAAATCTTAAAACAATTTAAATAACAAACTTCTTAAAAGAAAACATTCTTCTTTAAAACATTTTAAAACTTCTAATTTATACTTAAAATCTACTTTGAAACATACTTGGCTTTTCATGAAATTTCACATTCCATTCCGATATAACCGTCTAACCATTTATAAATACTTCTTGATTTATCCCAATTTAATTTACGTCTCGATCGTAAATTTCTTTCCCACACCTTTAAAAATAAAACCACTATTTATTTTTAAACAAATTACCCATTCCTTCATAAATTCCCACAATGAATTTAAACTTCCAAATTTCCCTGATATTTTATTTCACTTTATAAACCCAGTTTATAAATTCCATAGTCTCATTTTCCTTTTAAAACACAGTTTCAAATCCTGAATCGATTTCCAAAATTTACTCCATTCTAATATAAATCCCTTTACTTACTCAATTTTATTTCAAAACCCATTTATTTCAGATTTTACTTCTTTATGATGATTTAAAATATTATTCAAAATGAAAATACCAATTTCATACTTTTTCCCAAAATTCTTCTTTATCTCTCCCAAAAACTTAAAACCTTGAATTTAAAAATAAATCCTTTATTTCTTCAAATAATATCACTTAAGTTTAAAAATTCATTTATTCCCATTTATTCAAAAATCTCCTTTTCCATACTCGGAATTTATTTACTGGAATTTAAAAATCAACGTTTATCGTTTCCCAAATTCATTCTTTAATTTATCCAAATTCTCTATAATTATTTAACTTAAAAATTCTCCCTTTAATTCTTCAAAAATCTAATCTTCATATTTTTATAACTCAAAATGCCAAAATATACTCGGTCAAACCTAGCATTATATAATTTCAATTACCAATATAATCTATCACAGATAATCAAATAAATCCTATCACAGAATATAAAAACAAGTTTTCAATATTTTAATAAATCCAGTTGGATCCCTCTAACCTGTTTTCCTGCATCCACAGATGTTAGAACAATATAAAATACCAATCCCACTTCGAGGGGGATATCTCGATATAAAGGGTCATCCGCTATATAATGCGGGAAATCAATCACTCCAATACACACACACACACACACACACTCTATATCTAACATCACATCCAAACAGATAATAATTATCATTATACGCAATTAACCAATAATTTAAATGTAATTAATTAAATTAACCAGCAATCCAATTTGAGAGAGATTAACTCACTTTTAATTTTTAATTTGCAATCCGATCCACACCGGCTTGATTCTCCATGGTTTAGACCTTGTACAGACATTAGATGATTTTATTAATATTCAAACCAATCGAACAATTAAATTTCCATTTGATACATTTAATTAAACAATGATTTTATTTTAAACTAATTTTCCTAATTAAATAATTTCTAGCAACTAAAATATTGTATTAAGTTGATAAAAATTATTTTACCGCCACTATACGTTATTCTAAAATTAAAAAGTAAGTTTAATATGTGTATAAGTATATCTATTTTACTTTAATTTCTTTGAGATTTCTTATACTCAAAATAATCTATATAAATCAAACCTTTATATAAATCCCTACATATTCTTCTTTCAAATCCAATATGTATATATATTTCTCTGTCTAAAAAAAATTCTCTGTTTTTAACTTTATATATATATATATATATATTATTAGATTTAAATAAAAAAAGAAAAAGGTACCTCATTGCTGCTGCCGAACGACCCTCTTCCCTCCTCCAGTGAGCTAGGACAATGCGCGACCTTCCACTCTTGCGCCTCACTGCCCCGAACAACCTTGTCCTCGAGCTTCCTATCACCGCGCCAAAACTAGATCCAAACTTTCCCCTGCTGCTGTACTACCGCTGCGTCGCTCTGAGATCGAGACCAAGCGAGTGCCGTGAATCTCTCATGGTGGCGCTCCTAGGTCTAGTGTTACTTGCGCTAATCCTCTTTTGTGATACATCACGATTGCTATCCATTGGAAGGAGAGGGAACCCTAAGTGAACCCGCGATTTCTTTTCTAATTTAATTAATTTTTTATATGAACGAGCACTGCTCGATTTTGATTTTGGAAGGGAGGAAATAAACTAAAGAGGGACGTAAATTGCAATTTGAAGGCAGATAGGATTTATTTTTCTCGGCCATTAACATTTTGAATGAACTGATTTGAAATAATTTTGAGAACCGAGGGAGAAAGGAATTTGTTTTTGAACCAGCTTCTATTTATTTTTTTTCTTAAAGAAGACGCATGTCTTCATGGAGAACACGTGCCTTAAAATCCTTTACGCACCTACAAAGGCTTGCCACGGTATTCAATGCCACTATTATTTGTATTTAAATTTAAATTGTCTTGAATTCAAAGCTTAAAATTTATACATCCTATCGAGGCATGCCGCCAGGTGTTTATAAGGTTATACCCCTACTCCGAACGCAATGGAAATGGTTTCGAGTCCTAATTCAATCGTATGGAGAAGATAGATTTTTGGATCCAGTTATTATATTAAATTTTCGATAAATTTCAGCGTGTTTACAAATCGTACGGCCCCATAATAACTCCAAATACTCCAAATTTTGAAATCCGATAATAATACAATATTACGGTTTCAATGAAACTCGTATCGTCATATTCCGAGACTGTACCTCGAAAGGCTATTTTTAAATATCGATTTAAACGATATATTTTTAAAATTGAACAAAACACTTTTAAATTCAATTTTAACACTTCTATTATCTTCCATATAATCAATATAAATTTTATAAGCCTTCAAATTATTTTAACAGGACTGGAATTCCCGATTCAGCAATTTACTATATTTCCAATTATTAAATCCAATAATTTAATTGCCAAATAAATAGTGATATTTGAAATTCAAGTTAAATATTAACTTTCGAATATTTCAAATCAATTAAATATTCCAACTTTAAATGTCCAAAATTCCGGGTTGTCACATTCCTCTCCCCTTAAAAGAATTTCGTCGCTAAAATTGCTAGTTAAGAAGAATGGTACATAACCCGTTTACTATTTCCCAAACCAAACAGTTCCAAGTAACTTTCCCAATACAATCTTTTTATTAGAGACATATTACTCTTACTAACTTACCGAACTCATGCATAACTTCCAAACAATACTATTGACTAAACCAGTTCAAATTATAACTTAAAAATCCAAATTTTAAATTTCAAAATTTCTCTAACTCTCTAAATTTTGAAAAATTTCGCCAGCGTATCCTTTACGCGACTAGATCGATACAACTACAAAATGCCACTGCACGCCCCTAGATTTCAAAAAGAAAACAAAATGCCAAGTGGCTAGATCAGAAAACCATCAAATTTCATAAGGAAATTTAAATACCTATCTTTTTGTCGAGCAATTCAGTTTATCTCCTAAAATCAAAACCATCAACTTCCTTTTTTACTTTTATATACTTGTATACTACTTAGCAATAATATCCAATCACAGTATTCACAATCATTTGATTCATTTCTTTTCAAAATTTCAATCTTGCTTTACTTAAGCCATATGATGCACACATATCATTTATACGCAATACCAAACCCGATCGCTCACTCGATCACAAAATTTCACTTCCAAACTAGTATTGTTCACCCGACTTCCTAGTGCGGACTCAGATCTAGTTTCTTGATCAGAAACCGTCATTCTCCTTACATAGTCCTAAATTATGATAGAGAATTTCAGAACCAATCAAAAATCCATATCCAGAGTTTGCTGTCAAAAATCGAGTGAAAAATCCCAACTCGGATCGGTATAACTACCTCGAAATTCTATGCTCGAATCTGGATCAAATCGCTATGCGAATAAAATAATATGCGTACATCCTACGTATTTATCTCCATTGATTATTAGCTATATCAATTCTTTTTATTCAAATTCTTTTTGATTTTCATTCACTATTCTCAATATCCCATTTCACTCTTTACTTAATCTTCATTTAAATATTAACTTGGAATATTTTTCCAATACCAATTTTACTTAAGAATTTCACCCCTTTACTTTTCTTAAGTTCATCTCAAATATTTTATATACTTCTTATAACTATTTCCACTTCATTACTTAAGCTTTCATTTCTACTTACATTTAACTTAAATTTTCAATTCCATTCTGAATTCAATTTATCTTCCATTTTTAATTTAATTCCAAATCAAATTTAATATTGAATTCGATTCACCTCATCTCAAACCCATTCCTAATTAACCAATTCCTTTAATTAGTTTCATTGACTTATTTATTTTAAATTTCAATGGATTTTATTCCAAACTTTAATTATTTTTAGTCTACCTTGAATTAATTCTCCACTTTACTTACTAGACACAATTTAAATTAAATATCATCTCAATATTCAATTTCAATTTATTTACTTACCTACTTAAATTAATTAGTTTACTTGTTAATTTTAGTTTGAATCCTACGTTTTTATTTAGTCCAATTTGACTAACTTCCATTTTACACAATTCAAATTAAATCCCAATACCCAATTTCAATTTAAGTCAAAAATTTCTATAAGTTCTCCAACTTACTTACATCCTTCTAACTAATCTCTTTAGATTTACTTTCCTTAATTGGTTTACCTCCTACTTTATTTTTATCACACTTACTTTTACTTAACTCTTTCAAATTGAATTTCATTCTAATAAATTTCTAATTTTTATAAGTTGTCAAACTTATTTGTATTTAGTAAACATTTTAAATAAGATTCTAAAGTCTATTAAACAATTGCTCAACATTTCAAAACTTATTTTTGGAATCAATTATATACATCATTCAACTGTATATCGAATTATCCTTTGAATTTTAAAACCAAACCCAGTTTTTCTAACAACTCCAACTTAAAACATTTTCACAACAATTTCTCTCTTGAAAACTCGAAAATGAACACTGATGATCTCGCGATCATCATCAGAATTATTTTCCAGCGACCGAAGTGAGTTCAGTGCTTTAATTTCTTTCAAAAACATTTCAAATATTTTTAATTCCAACCTCACCAGATTTCAAATCCAATTCAAAAATATTTCAGAAATAATATCACCATTATTCCCCCAAAAATTTTGAAAATTATTTTCAAACCCAAAGGAATTAAAAATTTTCAAAATTTCAAATTTCAAATCCTTCCAATCTATATTCAAACATTACTCCGGAATTTCATTCTATTTCAATTATATATCACACTTATAATTCACATTTACAAATTCCATTATGTTATATAATTATTTCCTTAACTTTTGTTATGACATTATTTCTTATTTTAATTTGCACACAACAATGATAATATTTTAATATTATCACTTCCTAACAACCAAGCAATCCATATTCAACTATAATAATTTTTTCAAAAATTATTCCTTTTATATATAAAAATAATTTGGGCAAAATTATTTCGTTTACCCTATTTCAAAGCAATACTATGTCAGTTTGCCTAGTTTAAGAGTTTAGAAACCCCTATCGATACGGTTGTACTTCCCGTACCGATCATAATTCATAAACACTCAATCGATAAGTCAGCACAATATAAAACAACTTTTATATTCACTAACAAATACGCGCTCATATCTATTAATACACTCAAACTCATTCTAGAGTAATACTGACTCTATTTCTAATGAGTAATCTCCACCAGAGCCAAGGTTCTCGCTTAACCTTCAGCTCTGATACTAACTGTAATGACCCAATTTTTCGACGCCCGAAATTCGACATCAATACGTCCTCTGTATCAAATGTCGAACAATCGAATGCCGGAAAACCGAACCATTAGGGTTAAAGAACAAGGAGGTAGAAGAAGAATTAGAAACAACATCAGAATATCTTAAACACAGCGGAATAACATATAATAGATAAATGACTGATCTTTAAATAAAAGAACTATATCTGATATATACATTTCATCATCAGAGTACAACTAAATTCATAGCATACAACTGGACATTTATCATAACCTATCCTCACAAAACTAACTATGCATCAAACCATAAACAGCGGATAATATATCAAATACGTGTGATTCGTCTCTCCATCCAGCTCGTCTTCTAAGCTCCACAACATCCTTTCATGTATCTATAATACTCGGTCTGACTCGAGCATTATAATAAAACAATACCCGAGTCAGTCTAGAAAACCAGCGTGAGAAAACACACTCAATTGGATTATTAAAGTTTTAAAATCCTTTTGAAACCAAAGGTATCTCGTAAGACCACGCCACAAATAAACATGCCGGGATTTTACCTTACGATAACCAAAACATTTTTTTATCAAATCTTCTGATATTACAGTAGTGTCTATATACAAATACTTATTCAAATAGTCGAAATTGATACATTCATTAAATTCCAGCATAATAGATATACAAACATGTCTGAAGACACTTATTGGAGATCGGGTTTCCATCAATGGCAGAGCTACTGGGGTACCGCCCGTCACAGTACGTGGTCTAGATCACCGTATCGAGGATCCACCTTCATTCCCTACTACACAAGACCAGAGCTACCCCTTACTGGATAGTCTGAATAAGATCACCTCGCTGTTGGGATCAGCAACCGCCCACACAGTCGAATAAAAGGGACATCTAAACAGGGATGACCTTACCCTTATTGGTTGCTAGCCACTTAGCCTTGTTGCACCTTTCCTGTTTTAGCCATTCTCGGTTGATGAGGCTCGAGGCTATGCGTTACCTTTTTAGCACACATTTACTTAGAATGCTCATTGTCGCTTGACGATGTTCTGAAAGCATTCATCTATACAAGTCCGTTCTGGGTCCGAACGGAACCGAAGGCACTACTCCTACTACATCCATTTTTGAATCACCCTCAGGATTAGTAGCGATTAGTCCTTGCACTTCACTGCTCCATCATCGACTCAAAGATCTTGTCTTTCTCACGAAAACGTTCAAACCGGATCGAAGTGGTTTTTGGGAAAATTAATCCTGATCCCAGTCCATCAGCGCATTGTCCAATATTGATAGTTTGTTATTCAATTATCATATAACATCCGCGACAATTCATCAGCCTTAATAATTTTCCAAACTATTTCTTATTCAAAAGATCTTCACAATATATTTTCTACCTTCAACCCCTTTGAAAATAGTTTTCGAATTAATTTTCTCGTGGAATAAATTCCACCCAATTGTTTTATTTTCACCGAAAATCACAAAGTCTAAAATACTTTAGATTTTTAAATAATTTAAATCACTTTATCCAAAATATATAATTTAAAACACTTAAAATAAAAAACTACTTAAAACATTTATTTAAAATACTAGTTATGAAATTTATAATAATTTCATATGTAAAACTTAAGCCAAAATTAATTTTAAAATAAAAGTTATTCTATAAGGTATAAATATTAAATAATTATCTTTTAAATCACAATACTAGGTAAACCTTTAAAATAATTATGACTGTAACTAAATTAATAAATATTTACTCTAAAATTTTAAAACAATTTAAATAACAAACTTATTAAAGGAAAACATTCTTCTTTAAAACATTTTAAAGTATCTAATTTATACTTAAAAATTGGCTTTGAAACATACTTGGCTCTTCACGAAATTTCACTTTCCATTCCAATATAACCGTCTAATCATTTATAAATTCTTCTTGATTTATCCCAATTTAATTTACAAGTCAAACCGTAAATTTCTTTCCCACGCCTTTAAAAATAAAACCACTATTTATTTTTAAAACAAATTACCCGTTCCTTTATAAATTCCCACCGTGAATTTATACTTCCAAATATCCATTGATATCTTATTTCACTTTATAAACCCAGTTTATAAATTCCATAGTCTCATTTTCCTTTTAAAACACAGTTTCAAATCCTGAATCAATTTCCAAATCGATTTTCAAAATTTACTCCATTTTAAAATAAATCTCTTTACTTACTCAATTTTATTTCAAAACCCATTAATTTCATATTTTACTTCTTTATTATGATTTAAAATCTTATTTAAACTGAAAAAACCAATTTCAAACTTTTTCCCAAAATTCTTCTTCATCTCTCCTAACTATTTAAAACCTTGAACTTAAAAATAAATCCTTTATTTCTTTAAATAATATCACTTAAGTTTAAAAATTCATTTATTTCCATTTATTCAAAAATCTCCTTTTCCATACTCGGAATTTATTAGAATTTAAAAATCAACCTTTATCCTCTCCCAAATTCATTCTTTAATTTATCCAAATTCTCTGAAATTAGTTTACTTAAAAATTCTCTCTTTAATTTCTTCAAAAATCCAATCTTTATATTTTGATAACTTAAAATACCAAAATATACTCAGCTAAACCTAGCATTAGATAATTTTAATTACCAATATAATCTATCACAGATTATCAAATAAATCCAATCACAGAGTATGAAAACAAGTTTTCAATATTTTGAGGAATCCAGTTGGATCCCTCCAACCTATTTCGCTGCATCCACAGATGTTAGCATAATATAAAATACCAATCCCACTTCGAGGGGATATTGTGGTATAATGGGTCATCCGCTATTATGAGGGACACATAGGGTCTCATCCTCTATATAATGCGGGAAATCATTCGCTCCAATATATATACTATATATAACATCACATCCAAACTGATAATAATTATCTATGCAAGCAATCAACCAATAATTTAAATTTAATTATTTAAATTAACCAGCAGTCCAATTTGAGTGAGATTAACTCATCTTTGATTTTTAATTCGCAATCCGATCCACACCGGCTTGATTCTCCACGGTTTAGACCTTGTACTGACATTATATGATTTTATTAATAATCGAACCAATCGAACAATTAAATTTCCATTTGATATATTTAATTAACCAATGATTTTATTTTAAACTAATTTTCCTGATATAATAATTTCTAGTAACTAAAATATTTTAATAAGTTAATAAAAATTATTTTACCGCCACTATACATTACTCTAAATTTAAAAAGTAGGTTTAATATGTGTATAAGTATATCTATTTTACTTTATTTTCTTTGAGACCGCATATACTAAAAATAATCTGTATAAATCGAACCTTTATATAAATCTTTACATATTCTTCTTTCAAATCCAATATGTATATATATTTCTCTGTCTAAAAAAATTCTCTATTTTGAACTTTATATATATATATATATATATATATATATATATATATGTGTATATTTTTTTATTAGATTTAAAAAAGAGAAAAAGCTACCTCACTACTGCTGCCGAACGACCCTTTTTCCCTCCTCTAGCGAGCTAGGACAATGCGCAACCTTCCACTCTTGCGCTTCACTGCCCCGTACAACCTTGTCCTCGAATTTCCATCGCCGCGCCAAAACCAGACCCAAACTTTCCCCTGCTGTTGTGCAACCCTTGCGTCGCTCTGAGATCGAGACCCAGCGAGTGCGTGAATCCCTCATAGTGGCGTCCACGGTCTAGAGTTGCTTGCGCTAATCTTCTTTTGTGATACATTATGGTTGCTATCCGCTGGAAGGAGAGGGTACCCTAAGTGATCGCGATTTCTTTTCTATTTTAATTTAAAAAAAATTATACGAACGAGCACTGCTCGATTTTGATTTTGGAAGGGAGGAAGTAAATTGAAGAGGAACGTGAATTCCAATTTGAAGGGAGATACGATTTATTTTTCTCTGCCATTAACATTTTGAATGAACTGATTTGAAATAATAATGAGAACTGAGGGAGAAAGCAATTTGTTTTTGAACAAGCTTCTATTTATTTTTTTTCATGAAGGAGACACAGGTCTTCAAGGAGGACACATGCCTTAAAATACTTTACGTATCTGCAAAGGCTTGCCACAGTATTCAATGCCACTATTATTTATGTTTAAATTCAAATTTATATCGTCTTGAATTCAAATATTAAAATTTATACATCCTATTGAGGCGTGCTGTCAGGCATTGATAAGGTTATACCCCTGTTTCGAACACAATGGAAAAGGTTTCGAGTCCTAATTCGATCGTATAGAGAAGATAGATTTTTGGATCCAGTTATTATATTAAATTTTCGATATATTTCAGCGCGTATACAAATCGTACGGTCACACAATAACCCCAAACACTCCGAAACTTAAAATCCGTTAATAATACAATATTACGAATCCAATAAAACTAGTTTCGTCGGATTCCGAGATTGTGCCTCGGAAGGCTATTTTTAAATATCGATTTAAATGATATATTTTTAAAATTGAACAAAATGCTTTTGAATTTAATTTTAACACATCTACTATCTTCCGTATAATCAATATAAATTTTATAAGCCTTCAAATTATTTTTAACAGGCCTAGAATTCTCGATTCAGCAATTTACTCTATTTTCAATTATTAAATCCAATAATTTAATTGCCAAATAAATGGTTATATTTGAAATTCAAGTTAAATATTAACTTACAAATATTCAAAATCAATTAAATATTCCAATTTCAAATGTCCAAAATTCCGGGTTGTCACAACGAATTGCGAAACCCAAAACTGCTGCTCGAACATAGCCCCCCTTTGGTGACCACTTGACGAACGATGACGATCCGACCATTGATTAGAATTATATCATCTCCCTCTACATTATGTTAGTTGAAGTCAAATGCCAATTTGGCCCCAGAGGCTTCGATCATTGTTGGTCGTTCGATGGTTTAACTTTAATGGCGGCTAAGAATAGATTAGGGTTAGGGTTTGCAAATGAAGGAAGGTCCTTTATATAGAAAATTTTCCAAAGCATTATTCATCCATGAAAATTCAGAACTCCTAATGAAGCATGTCATTTGGCATATTATACGTTATACCCCTATTCCGAACATAATAAAATATATATCAAAAGTCAATTCCATCATATTCACAATTTAGCAATTCAAAATCAAATTATTTTAATTTAAATTCCCTTAAATAATTTTTAAGCGTTTCGAACTCATATGACCAAAAGATACATCCGATTGTCACGAAATTCGACAACATGTAATAATTCACTACTATGGATCTGATGAAACGAGTTTCGTCGAAATCCGAGACAGTGCCCCCGAAGGCTATTTTTACCCTTTAATTAAAACGAGTAATTTCTGAAATCAGTTTAATCACTTTTAATTCAAATTTAAAAGTTTATTATCTTTATTTTTATTCAAATAGATTTTAAATCAACTTTTGAAATTGTTTTCGTTAATATCAAATTCAAGGTTTCATTATTTTAAACAATTCCATGTATTTAAATTTAACAATTTAATTATTAAATAAATCGTTATATTTGAATTATTTGTTATTTAACTAACAAAATTTTACTTTTCAATATTTAAAATAAATTAAATATTCCGAATTCAAATGACTGAAATTCAGGATCGTTACATTCTCCCCCTTAAAAGAACTTCGCCCCGAAATTACCAAGTAAGGAAAGTGCCACAAACCCATTAACTTTTCAAAAACAATTAGTTAAAATGGATTACCGAATTCATTTAAACCTTTTAACTTTTCAAAATCAATTTGTTAAAACTTCTTATAAAACTTTTTCGAAGTCTTCAAATCCTTTCACAGTTATTAACTAATATTCCAAAAATCAACTAATATCATTTCAAGTTATAAAACCAAAAATCAAATTGTACTTATCAAAAAATTTCCAATGCCTTAAATTTACAGAAAATTTCATCAGCGTTTCCTTTATGCAGTTCGATCGAAAAAAATCACAATATATATATATATATATAATCATAAATATACATCTCATCTTCGAGGATGAGGCCTCCCGTAGGGAAAAAGTGTAAAAATACGATATGTGATCCGAGATATGTATCTTTTATATTTATTAACAAGCATATACAATCAATATAGCACGAAAGCGAGCTCCGAATGCGAAACATATGCCATCCACATACTAATTACTCGACAATCAATGAGAACAAATATATAGAAAGTAATATCAATGTATAACATAATTACTACAATAACCATATGAAAATGAAACACATGTAACAAAATAAATCATCATACAAATGATATCCATTCAGTTAATTCATAACAATTTTGATTTGCAATTTCAATGTCAACTATTAATTTGTACTTTCATTTACGTCCAATTCATTTACACACAATCTACTTAGTTCAATTGATTTACATTCCGTTAATTTACATTCCAATTAAATCAATTGACTTACATTCAATTATTATCCTTCAATTCATTAACTTTCAATTTCATTTACATTTATATTCACCGTTCACTTTTATTTAGTTCACGTTCATTTACATTTACATTCATTCTTCACTTAGTATATTTCTTTAATACTAATAACACTTAATAACCATTCCATAAAATTCTTTACTTAAGTTTATTTTAAACATTTTATACAACACAACTTATTTTCATTATCACTTTACAATTTAAGTTCGTATTCAATTTTAATAAACTACATACTAAACTATATTCCATTCACTAATTTACTTCGTTAGCTCAATTCAATTCATTTTGCTTTGCTTAAGTCAAATTTCTTTTCAAGATTCATTTTATTTAACATAACTTTAAGTTAAATTTCATTTCGTAGTTCAATTATCAAATTTACTTTTCTTAACATTCATATTCAACAAATTTAAATTTTTTTGACTCACTAATTCTCAAAATTTATAAGTTATAAAACTTAGTTACTTATGTTTTCAACAATTTATTATTATTATTATTTTCAAATCATCTTGAAATAATACTATAAATAATTTATTATATATAATTTCACATTGGTTATATAAAATAATTTCTTAATTGTTTATTTTTGTTTGTATTATAATAACAATAACTTTTATTAGAACGTAAGAAAAAACAACAAATGATAATAATCAAATATTATCATTCACTAACAACCAAATACACCATATATAACTATAATAATTCCTAAAATATTATTATTTTATATATAAAATATAATTTAGGTAAAATTATTTTGTTTTCCTAATTTCAAAACAATACTATGTCAAATTGCTATATTCGAGTGTTTAGAGATCCCAATTGATAACGTTGGCTAGACGCATCGACTAGAACCCGTAAGCCACTCAATATATGGACCAGTACAATATAAAACATTTTTATGTCACTAAAAAATGCACGCTCATATCTACAATATGCTTAAACTCATTCTAGGGTGTTGTTGGCTCTATCTATAACGAGTACCCATCAAAGCCTAAGAATTCACTAAACCTAAGCTCTGATACCACGTATAATGACCTGCTCCATGGATGATTCGAGCGGAAAATAAACCACACATGTCCCATCCAAATCGATTGAAGATGGGGATAGTTATGGGAAAGAAAGAAGAGAGAAGAAGAGAAAAGATCAACAAGTGAGAAAGAAACTAAAACAAACACAGAATCTCACCATCGCAGTAGAAAAACATATAATGTAATATAATATAATATCAATGAGCTTTACAAAAGAGAAACTATAACCTTTAATATACATACCTCCATCAGAGTACAACAATCAAATCACAACCATTAGCCTGTACAGTTATAATAACCTGTCCTTACAATTGCAGATAATTTAAACAACAGTGCAGTGGAAAATAAACAAATACATGAATACGACCTGAAGACCTTCAGCTCGCTTGCTGAAGCACGAAAGCACCAATCTGAATATGTAAATATGCCATGTCTGACCTGAGCATTAAATGGGAAGAACACTTGGATTAGTCCGGTAAACTAGTTGAAAAAACACATCTCAAAATTTTTTTAAAGCTATAAGACTTTTCATTATCAAAACAAAGGTATCTCGTAAGACTACGTCGCACATAAACATGGACGGGTTTTTACCTTACGATAACCAAAACATTTCGTATCAAATCATTTGATATTATACTGGTGTCTAGTATGCAAGTAATAATCAATCATAGCTGAAATTGTTACCATTATTAAATTACAGAATATGTTAGGCTCTACACCATGGCAGGCACGTACTATAGAATGGATTCGATACAAATGACAAGGTAAGGGATTACCTTATATACAATACACCTCTATAAAAATGCACCTAGGGTCCAGATACTGAACTACTGAACCAGCACAGAACCAACCCCCCTTCGCTGGATAGTACAAAATACGACATCACCCCGGCCACTCCTGACCTAATCGTGGCCATAGCATACAGATACTCGACATATATAGGGTAATCAAGAAAGGTGATGACCATATCCTCATGGAAGCAACCCACATAGCCCTGCTGCTTCTATTATGTTTCTGTCATTTTCGGGTGATAACACACGAGGTAATGATTACCTTTCACAAAGCACATTCCACTTTGAATGCCACACTGCAATTCCACAATCACACAACTAATTTCTACAAACTTATAACTCCTGAGCTCGTACATCTCAGGAAAGGGTGTTAAGCTAAGAGAAGTTTCCTTCTACGCCACTAAATAGATGATACGTTCATAGAAATCAATTAATGAAATTAGAAATGCAACATCAGACATTCGTCCATACAAGTTGCCTAGGAACATGACAAACTGAAGGCACTCTCCTACTATATCCTGTTGGGAATTACCCCTAGGATTAGTAATGAGAAGTCCTTTTAAATCGTAGATTTTCATAAGAAAGCACTAGTACCACCATAAATACATGATATGGTAAATTTCACCTCGAGGGACTAGTGGCATGTATCCCTACATCATGAAGATCTCCGTCTTTAAAATCATCTTCATAAACCTGCACTTTCGAACGCATCATTGGTCTGAAGTGGTTCTTGGATAAATCTGACCCCGGTCTCCCCAGACCAACAACGAAAAGAGCCTCCTTAACCTCATACATAAATCAAGTATTGTAGGCATATCACGATTTCCAACTCTCAACTTGCTATCCTTCGACCAAGAAGGAAGCCCGGTAGATTGGAGTACCTTTGACATTTTGCACAACTCGAATCAACATTCTTAATCCAAACAATAATCAAGCCTACCAATCGGCTTCATGCTATGTGCATGACTAATTAGTTCCCACATCAAGTTAAGGAACCAAAAGTGGCCAAATTTGATAGTTAGTTATTTAACTATCAAATGAAACAACAATATCTAGCACATAAGCGGTCACTTGGCCCATTTAATTAATCTTTATTAACTAAATTACTTTTCAAATTTTTTATTCAAATTATCTTAAAAAAGATATATCTTCCAAACCATTTCAAATCTTCTATATTGGAAAACATTTCCATATACTTATATCAACGGTATAAGCATATTTAATAACACTATCATTTGGAGACATGGCAAATAGATTTTTATAACCGTACAACTCTAGAGTTCATAGGCCTTCTGATGAGTGTTGAATATAGGAAGCAATGCTCCTACATTATCAAGCCTTTAGTACAATTATAAGAACCGATTCGTGTATTTCACGATAGAAGGCCAAAATATAATTTATTTGGTAAAAACAAATGTTGCGTAAAACGTCGTTACGACAACCAAAAAACATTGGTATAGGGATTTTATTAATTATATATATATATACCATATACTATATAGAACATTTCCTTTCAGAAACCATTTACTATAATAGCAATGTTATAGTCCATGCCTTTCATACTTTCCTGAAAACGTCTATTACAACGATAAATGTCAAAATCTATGTTTTCAATGCATACCACATTTTCAAATATTTTTCAGAACCATTTAAATTCAATTTGGAATTATTATTTTCAAAACATTACTTTTAAAAAGATAAATTACTTTCAAAACCATTAACACCATCAACATATTGCTTTCAAAACTTTACTTCAAAAGATTATTTTAACTTTTAAATACATGAATATATTTCCTTTAGATAAAAATTCATATTTAAATCTTAACATAAATCATTCCCATATTTATAAAACTATGGTTATAAATCTCTATCAATTTTATAAAACTTCTATTTTATAAAATAGCTTTACTTATAAATCATTCTTTTATAACTCATTTTGCTATAAAATCTATTTCTTTGTAAATCAAATTTATTTATAAAATCAGTTTATAAATCCATGTAGAATAAAATATCGCTTTTATAAAACTTATATAAAAACAATTCAAATATCTCTATTTAAAAATATTTCTCAAAACTATACTTTTATAACTGTAACGACCCGAATTTTTCGATGTTTAATTTGGAATGTTTAAATGGTTTTAAATATTGGATTTGGAATTATAAATTAGATAATATGGTTTTAACACTGTAATTCGAGTGATTTTGTAAAATTTAGAAACCGTCGATTTATTCGACGTGTTAAAATAGCGATTCGGGGCACTGTCTCGAAATTTGACAAAACCAGTACCGTCGGATCCATAATAGTGTATTATTATCTGATTTCAAATTTCATAGCATTTGAAGTTACTATTTGGTCATGCAATCTGAAAACACTTAGAAATAATTTAATTGCATTTAATTTAAACTGTCGATTTAAAAAGCTATCTTTCCCATACGGTCAAATTAGGCTTCGAAGCTTGTTCCATTAGGTTCTAAATAGGGTTATAACATTATAAACATCGGACGACACGCCTTAAAAGGAGATTAGGGTTCTGCTATATGTAATACGAGATAATTTGAATGGATAAATATAAAATCAAATCGATGTCAACTCGAGCCACCCTAGACTGAGAGATGTCGCCTCTTCTTCTTTTTAAATCACATCTGTCTTTCATTACTTTCCTTCAGTCGAATCAATTCGAATTTCATGAAATACGTTCGCTTATAACAAAAACGGTACGAAATCAATTCAAATCTAAATCGCGAGCCTCCCCTATCTCTCTTCCTCTAGTTTGAATCTTAGTAGGTGAGATTAAGAAAAGGGAAGATGAAAGAATTCAAGAAAAGTAGATTACGTGATTTGATCGCATTTAATGGCTGGAGGCGTGTGTGGGTTTTCATCGTGCCTAGGCTCGCAGGTCGCACGCGCGATGTCGGAGGCGACGCGGCTACAAGGCGAGGCAGCGTGCTAAGGTCTATGCAAGAGAGCGTGGAGGAATCTAGGGCTGCTCATGTTCGTGCATCATGATGACGTGAGTGGTATTTGAAGGTTGAAGGAGGCGCGACGAGGGAAAGTGAGGGGTGGTGGCGAGAGCGATTGGAGGGGGCGATAGATTTGGACGAGGCCGCGGTTGGTGGTAGAAGGAAGGAGAATGCCTGTAGGATGTTCGTGCTTGGTGATGGAAACTCGGAGAGGTCTGTTTTTGAATGTAGTCTGAAGGAAGTCTAGTTTTTTGTTCGAGCTAGAAAGGATGGTTTAGAGCGTGATTAGGATTTTGGCAATGATGATCTATAGTGGTCATCGAATGGTACCGGATGTCCATGTTGACGTTAGCAAGTTGGCTGCTGTTGAAGGAGCAGGCGAGTCGATGGTTGGTAGAAGCATTAGACGGCTATGATTAGAGGGTAATTAACTCCTAATGGTTTTAATAAATTCGAATAATTATATTTGTTAATTTTGAATGCTTATAAAATGTACGTCTCATTCGTACGAGGTCAAATTACGATGCGAATGTTTGCGTTATGCTCGGAGTGACGAATACTTTGAAAAGAAATTGGTTTGGAATTTTTCGAAGTCAGCTAGGATTTTAGAAATGTCAAAACCCATATGTTCGGCAAAATAAAAATCGAGGTGAAAAAATCTCACATATTTGGATAATTAGCTTTAATTTAAATAGTTAAATTTTTTATTGTTGGATGCTTGGATGAAATTAAAAAATTATTATCTGTTTGGATGTTTTATATATATATATATATATATATATATTAGTATATATTAGTAGAATTTCCCACCTATTGGAGCGGATGAGACCTTATACGCCCTGAAAATAGCCGATGACCCTATATACCGCGATATCCTCCTTGAAGTGGGATTGGTATTTTTATGTTATATTAACATCTGTGGATGTAGGGAAACAGGTTGGAGGGATACAACTAGATTCGTCAAATTTATATTGATTTTTTTTCATATATAATAGTATATGATTTGTTAGAATAATCTATTATAGATTATTATTGTAATGTGAATTAATGGATGCTATAGTAGCACTAGCCAAACTTTGGTAATTTAAATACCATAAGTATTATTTTTGGAATTTTAAAGGATTTAAAGGGAGATTTTGAATGTAAAAATATTTGTATCGAAATTCGGATTATTTTTTAAGAAATTGATTTAGATTAAACAATAATTGATTTTGGTTTGTATTTAACCATTCGTTAAAAAAATATTTTAAATAGAGGTTTTTAAAATAATTTGTATAAAGGATTTTTAAACGATGGATTTTAAAATGATATTTCTGGAAAATATGAAAAGAAGTTGAAATCGATAATTAAAATAGATTGGCAGAAATGAATAGAATTTATAAGGAATTAAATATATAAAATAAAATTTTATAAATGAGATTATTTTTATAAAAAGTGAAACCTAAAGAAGTTATAAATTTATAAATGATGTTTATAAATAAAGGAAACCGGTAACAGATGAAAATTTAGGAATATAAAATTCATAAGGTGAATTTATATCGAGATATGAAAAATAATTCCTGGAAAAAAATAATGAATTCTATTTTTTAAAAGTGAGGATGGTTAGAAAATTAGAATGAGATTGATGTGTGGTAAATCGAGATGATTTACAAGTTAAATTGGTTAATGGAATTTTAAAAATATATTTTATTAAGAAATTAAGTTTTTGATTTTAAACAAAAAGAAAATTCTATTTATTTAACTATGTAATTTTAAACTAATAGTATTGGAATATTTTAGGCAGTGGGTTATTCTAATATAAATTTTTATTGAAATAAGTTCTAACTTTTATAACAAGCTTTGTAATTCGTTAGTTTTTAATTAAAGATAGATTATAGAGGAGTTATTAATATTTTATTTTAAAAGCGTTTGATATTTCAAATAATTAATTAAACAAATTTAAAAAATAAATTATTATTCTTTAGAATACTCATTTTATAAATATATAGTCTTGAATGATTTAAATTATTTAGATATTTATTTATAAACTCTTTCGAGACTTGAAAACGGATATGATTTTAGAAGTTGTAAATGGATAGACGAAATCATGAGTGTAATAAACCTTGAAAAAAGGTAAAAAGGAATTAATATAAATTCTGAAAATGTAGGAGATAGGATAGGAAAAGCTCCTAAGTATTGATATTAGAAATGATTTCACAAAACTAGATTTTTATATTTTCCTAAGGGAGGGAAATGAAAGTTTTTGAAATATTAGAAACGAAGGATTTATATCGAGATATTTTCTAAGTAATGGATCATAAATCATAGTTGGAAATATTTCACTAAGTGTTGAAGTGAGGTACGGGTGGAAATATTCTATTATGGAATCAAGTATTCAGAAAATATTTCAAATATTGATGAATTTGAAAGAGATTTAAATATATATCTTTGTAAAGATATTTGGAATGAAAGTTTTTTTTAAGAATTATAAATAATGTCCTAGTGACTGCTAATGGATGTTTTATTGATAGTTAAATAACCGACTATTAATATTGGCCAATTTCGTTAATCATTTCGAAGAGACCGGGATCGAATTTAATTATCCGTAAACCACTTCGATCTGGTTTGAACATTGCGAATGGGTATCGTGGAGTTCGTTTTTTTCTAAAGAGATTTATGTAGAAAAGAGAATTTGAATCGAGGTGGAGTGTTGGAGATATGTGATTTTGCATCAAGGTGGGGTGTTAAATTTTAGTGATGCAAAATCATAAATAGAGGGAAACAAATATGCAAAAATGAAAGTAATCACATTTGTTCATTATGAAAATGCTTAAATTTTTAGATCACATTTACATGAAATGATAAGAAAATAACTGCATGCGCAAGTATCGAATAAAATATATGCAAATGGATATGCATATTATTTCTTCCTCAGTAATCGCATTGCTTTGGATTATTTTCTTCCATCTTTACTAATTAAAGGAACGAGTGAATTACTTGCTATGTTTGCACCATTTATTATCATAGTAATTTGCCTCTATTATCTTCTTACCATATCTTGGTAATTTAATCATCGACTCGCATGAATTTACACTGGCTATATATTGGGGTAGACTTCGTTGTAAACCTATCCTGGCATTCAGCCAGCGATCCTCAAATGGAGTGTCTTTTCTTGTTAACCCTAATTTAGGCCTTTGGTATGTAAACTCTTATTTTGTAGTCTCCTGTAACTCTCTTATGTGTAATAAAATTTCTCTCCTTTGGACTGGATGTACACTGTCTTTATGATAGTGGAACCAGTATAAATATTGTGAGTATTTTTTCTTCTTTATAGTTATTTACTGTTTATTTGGAGTAATAGAATAATTGCTGTTAGATTGAGTGATGTTCAAATTGGCAAATCTAGATCTTATTTTTTGTTTTTCCGCATTTGTGCAATTTTTGCACAACAGATAGCTGTCCTAATTTTCTGGTACATTACTCTTGAGAGGCCAATAATATGCACCACTTTTAAAATGTTTAGACATGCTACTGAAAATTGTGATGAACGGGCCGATAAAATGAATGAGGCAGCCAATGGTGATTGGGAAGAAAATAAAAGCAAAAGGAAAAATGGTGAAAAGGTTTCGAAGGAAAACGATGGGAAAAAGGATAGGACTGGAGTTGTTAATTTGTTAGCTAAATCAATGCATCGAAGAAGTAAGACTTGGCTAAAGTTGGCTCAGAGAATAGAAAAGATGGAGACTTGAAAGAAAAAGATATGGAAAGAGAGAAGTTGCAAAAAAGAGACAACCTTGCATAAAAAAATAAACTAGTGGTGGGTGCCTTTACGGCATGTAACGTTGGTAGTGATAATACAAATGTAATATTACCACTACTTGAAATCCATTTGAAGTTTTAAATGGAATAGAAGAGGAAGAGGTTACTACAATACTTGAAAATGAAACGCAAACCAAAGGTCAAGCTTCAAATCACAATTTATCATACCGTGATTCTAAGATAACGTCTCATTCTTTGCCTTTAAAATATAAACAATGTCTCAATTATTCCTTTATTGCCAAACCCTCATCCATCAATTCTGGGTCCAGCTGTTCCTACTAGTGCTGACACAATCATTCACACCAATGTAAACGTACACACTTTATCTAATTCTCCTACGATCTTACATCAATCTCCTTCCTTGCTTTGTTTCCTCTCAGCCAATTCAGAACATACACTCCTCTGAATTCATGTACATCAATATTTATCAACTCCCTACTAATGAAACTACATCATCTTCTATCCTTCCTGAAAACAATGGTTCTACTTACACCTCCAATTCTAATTTTATCCTCCCCTCGATCCCATATCGTGGCCTTAAACCTCCTAATCACATTTTTACCACCCCATCCTCATTTATTATGCCCTCAATCATTGACATCAATCCAACTTCCAAAAAAAAGGAAGGCCAAAGGAAAAAACAAATCTCCGACAACTTTGATACTGATCAAGGAATAAAATTCTCAATAGACGAAACTATGGTCATTTAATAAGAAAGTAAAGTTCTTGACTCACCTAGGGTGAAAACAAGGCAGCTTGCCAAACATTCCAATCCTTCCTTATGATAGAAAAAATATGTTCTTGAAATATTAGAGGGGCTTATCAAACTTCTGTTATATGTCTAGTGTACTAAAACAGATAACACGCTACAATAAACTCGTCGCACAAGTTTATTAATTAGAATTCCACTACGCTGGAATTCTGTATTAGATAAATGTAACAATAAGTTACGTTTGTAAATAAATTACAACAACAAATTATACTATTGTAAGAAATAGTACAACTTATAAACGGGAAAGATTACAGTGAATCTAACCAGTATATAAAGGAAATTCCGTCTGAGGCTTGTCGTAACAATTTCCTTAAGAATTTTATTTCAAAACTCTCCCAAGATACAACAGACGTAATATGCACGAGATTGTAATGAGTATGTCAACTCTGTGATATATATGGAATATAGAGCACTAGAGCAAAGAAGCAGAAGAAATTAGATTGGAATTGAATGAGAATGTGATCAGTATTCTCTCCTATTTATAATTTCGTCCGCATCCCTTCAAACAGTCGCGTCCGCTTGACGGGTCGCACCCGTTGCCTTTTGGTCGCTGCTGTTCGTTAACGGGTCGCACCCGCCCGTCCAACGGTACTGTTTCGTACCTGCTCGTACTGTTTCGCCCGCGCCTCTTCAGTCGGGTCGCACCCGCTTGCGCCGCATCTGTTCGCCCGTGTCCGTTTCAATCGGTTCTCACCCATTTGCTTCTAACGGGTCGTACCTCTTACTGTTCGCGTCCGCTTATGAACAGTCGCATCTCCTTAGGCAAAACCCCGCCCGCTTCTCTTCAAATTCCAGGCCCAACCTAGTTTCAGACAAAGCCCAAAACCGTTAAACAATGGCGTAGTAAAAAGAATGGTTATTTTAGACCTGTACCCGTACCCGTACCCGTACCCGAGCCCGGCCCGGTTCGGTCGGTCGGACGGACGGAGGCGGCGGCGCGCGCGCGTGTGGTGGTGATGCATAATCTCCCTCCTCACAACGAAGCATACATTTGGGATCCCCAGGCCCCCAACCTCCTCATGAGAAAGGCATATATAAATTAATATACCTCTCAACAAATTGGCGATGTGGGACTTTATGTATTTATCATTCACTTGATTTCTTAAGGAATTCCAACAATCCCCCACATGAAAGATAATATACATGTGGGAACACATCTTCAAAGAACGAGGCATCTCTTGATTCCATGAATATCATTTATATCAGACTTGAATGCCAAAAATCTTTAGGCACTACTATTTTGGACTGGCCCAAGATAATAACAATCCACTGTTTTTGGTCCAAGTTTGACTCTCTTGGGAGGCGGAACTGGAACTTTTGCCAAGCACCCCCACACTTTGAGGTATTTAAAGCTTGGTTTGTGTCCTTTCCATATCTCATATGGAATTGTTCCCATTTTATTTTGAGGAACTTTGTTTAATATGTGATTAGACATATTTAAGGCTTTCCCCCACAAGTTCGTCGGTAGACCAGAAGTTAAAAGCATGACGGTAATCATGTCTTTTAACGTTCTGTTCTTCCTCTCCACTACACCATTTTGTTATGGTGAATATGGAGCCGTTGTTTGATGAATTATACCATTTTCGGCACAGTACTGTTCAAATGGTGATTCATATTCTCCACCTCGATCAGATCTCAATATCTTGATCTTGTTATTTAACCGATTTTCTACCTCAGCCTTGTATTTTATAAACGCGGTTATTGCTTCATCCTTACTATTTAAAAGATATACATAGCAATATCGCGTATAATCGTCAATAAAAGTAATAAAATACTTTTTCCCACCTCTTGTAGGTAGTGATTTAAAATCACATAAATCTGTATGTACCAAACCTAATGGTTCGGTGCTTCTGTCAACAGATTTAAATGGTTGTTTGACCATTTTTGCTTCTACACATGTCTCACATTTGTAGTTCTTATCTACTTGGAAATTTGGAATCAATCCCAAGTTTGATAATTTCTTCATTTTTCGGAAGTTTATGTGTCCTAATCTATCGTGCCATAGTAAAATTTCGTGCTCAAGCAAGTAAGAGACTTCAATATTATTAATAACACAATCGGAATACATAGATTTATTGCCGATAACGGCTATGTTTGCCTTAAATAGGCCATCACATAAATATCCCCTTCCTACATACATTCGAGCTTTGGACAGAACCATCTTGTCTGACTCAAGCACCATCTTGAATCCCTTTTTCGATAGGACTGCACCAGAGATGAGATTCTTGCGTATGTCTGGAACGTGAAGCACGTCATTCAATTTGACAGTTCTTCCAGAAGTGAACTTGAGGATAACTGTGCCACTGCATTCGATCATGGAAACTGCAGAATTACCCATGTAGAGTCTTTCTTTCTGATCGAATTTCTGATATGTTGAAAACATGGATTTTTCAGAGCAAACATGACGAGTAGCTCCTGCGTCAACCCACCATTGGTTAGGGTTCTGAATCAAATTGCATTCAGAAATAACCGCTGAAAAGTTGGACTTATCCATTTTCATGTTGTCAACCGTTAACATCTCTGTTTTAGCGTAAAACAGTAAAATTCTTAAGATGTTATATGTCTAGTGTACTAAAACAGATAGCACGCTACAATAAACTCGTCGCACAAGTTTATTAATTAGAATTCCACTATGCTGGAATTCTGTATTAGATAAATGTAACAATAAGTTACGTTTGTAAATAAATTACAACAACAACGTTATACTATTGTAAGAAATAGTACAACTTATAAACGGGAAAGATTACAGTGGATCTAACCAGTATATAAAGGAAATTCCGTCTGAGGCTTGTCGTAACAATTTCCTTAAGAATTTTATTTCAAAACTCTCCCAAGATACAACAGACGTAATCTGCACGAGATTGTAATGAGTATGTCAACTCTGTGATATATATGGAATATGGAGCAGTGGAGCAAAGAAGCAGAAGAAATTAGATTGGAATTGAATGAGAATGTGATCAGTATTCTCTCCTATTTATAATTTGGTCCGCATCCCTTCAAACAGTCGCGTCCGCTTGACGGGTCGCACCCGTTGCCTTTTGGTCGCTGCTGTTCGTTAACGGGTCGCACCCACCTATCCAACGGTACTGTTTCGTACCTGCTCGTACTGTTTCGCCCACGCCTCTTCAGTCGGGTCGCACCCGCTTGCGCCGCATCTGTTCGCCCGTGTCCGTTTCAATCGGTTCGCACCCGTTTGCTTCTAACGGGTCGCACCTGTTACTGTTCGCGTCCGCTTATGAATAGTCGCATCTCCTCAGGCAAAACCCCGCCCGCTTCTCTTCAAATTCCAGGCCCAACCCAGTTTCAGACAAAGCCCAAAACCGTTAAACAGTGGCGTAGTAAAAAGAATGGTTATTTTAGAACCGTACCCGTGCCCGGCCCGGCCCGGTTCGGTCGGTCGGACGGACGGAGGCGGCGGCGCGCGCGCGTTTGGTGGTGATGCATAATCTCCCTCCTCACAACGAAGCATACATTTGGGAGCCCCAGGCTCCCAACCTCCTCATGAGAAAGGCATATATAAATTAATATGCCTCTCAACAAATTGGTGATGTGGGACTTTATGTATTTATCATTCACTTGATTTCTTAAGGAATTCCAACAATCCCCCACATGAATGATAATATGCATGTGGGAACACATCTTCAAAGAACGAGGCATCTCTTGATTCCATGAATATCATTTATATCAGACTTGAATACCAAAAATCTGTAGGCACTACTATTTTGGGCTGGCCCAAGATAATAACAATCCACTGTTTTTGGTCCAAGTTTGACTCTCTTGGGAGGCGGAACTGGAACTTTTGCCAAGCACCCCCACACTTTGAGGTATTTAAGCTTGGTTTGTGTCCTTTCCATATCTCATATGGAATTGTTCCCATTTTATTTTGAGGAACTTTGTTTAATATGTGATTAGACATATTTAAGTCTTCCCCCCACAAGTTCGTCGGTAGACCAGAAGTTAAAAGCATGGCAGTAATCAAGTCTTTTAACGTTCTGTTCTTCCTCTCCACTACACCATTTTGTTGTGGTGAATATGGAGCTGTTGTTTGATGAATATACCATTTTCGGCACAGTACTGTTCAAATGGTGATTCATATTCTCCACCTCGATCAGATCTCAATATCTTGATCTTTTTATTTAACCGATTTTCTACCTCAGCCTTGTATTTTATAAACGCGGTTATTGCTTCATCCTTACTATTTAAAAGATAT
This sequence comes from Allium cepa, assembly GCA_030765085.1. Lineage (NCBI taxonomy): Eukaryota > Viridiplantae > Streptophyta > Magnoliopsida > Asparagales > Amaryllidaceae > Allium > Allium cepa. Next base: position 310,292,835 of record CM060932.1, on the reverse strand, counting down.
ACATAGCAATATCGCGTATAATCGTCAATAAAAGTAATAAAATACTTTTTCCCACCTCTTGTAGGTAGTGATTTAAAATCACATAAATCTGTATATACCGAACCTAATGGTTCGGTGCTTCTGTCAACAGATTTAAATGGTTGTTTGACCATTTTTGCTTCTACACATGTCTCACATTTGTAGTTCTTATCTACTTGGAAATTTGGAATCAATCCCAAGTTTGATAATTTCTTCATTTTTCGGAAGTTTATGTGTCCTAATCTATCGTGCCATAGTAAAATTTCGTGCTCAAGCAAGTAAGAGACTTCAATTTTATTAATAGCAGAATCGGAATACATAGATTTATTGCCGATAACGGCTATGTTTGCCTTAAATAGGCCATCACATAAATATCCCCTTCCTACATACATTCGAGCTTTGGACAGAACCATCTTGTCTGACTCAAACACCATCTTGAATCCCTTTTTCGATAGGACTGCACCAGAGATGAGATTCTTGCGTATGTCTGGAACGTGAAGCACGTCATTCAATTTGACAGTTCTTCCAGAAGTGAACTTGAGGATAACTGTGCCACTGCATTCGATCATGGAAACTGCAGAATTACCCATGTAGAGTCTTTCTTTCTGATCGAATTTCTGATATGTTGAAAACATGGATTTTTCAGAGCAAACATGACGAGTAGCTCCTGCGTCAACCCACCATTGGTTAGGGTTCTGAATCAAATTACATTCAGAAATAACCGCTGAAAAGTTGGACTTATCCATTTTCATGTTGTCAACCGTTAACATCTCTGTTTTAGCATAAAACAGTAAAATTCTTAAGATGTTATATGTCTAGTGTACTAAAACAGATAGCACGCTACAATAAACTCGTCGCACAAGTTTATTAATTAGAATTCCACTATGCTGGAATTCTGTATTAGATAAATGTAACAATAAGTTACGTTTGTAAATAAATTACAACAACAACGTTATACTATTGTAAGAAATAGTACAACTTATAAACGGGAAAGATTACAGTGGATCTAACCAGTATATAAAGGAAATTCCGTCTGAGGCTTGTCGTAACAATTTCCTTAAGAATTTTATTTCAAAACTCTCCCAAGATACAACAGACGTAATCTGCACGAGATTGTAATGAGTATGTCAACTCTGTGATATATATGGAATATGGAGCAGTGGAGCAAAGAAGCAGAAGAAATTAGATTGGAATTGAATGAGAATGTGATCAGTATTCTCTCCTATTTATAATTTGGTCCGCATCCCTTCAAACAGTCGCGTCCGCTTGACGGGTCGCACCCGTTGCCTTTTGGTCGCTGCTGTTCGTTAACGGGTCGCACCCACCTATCCAACGGTACTGTTTCGTACCTGCTCGTACTGTTTCGCCCACGCCTCTTCAGTCGGGTCGCACCCGCTTGCGCCGCATCTGTTCTCCCGTGTCCGTTTCAATCGGTTCGCACCCGTTTGCTTCTAACGGGTCGCACCTGTTACTGTTCGCGTCCGCTTATGAATAGTCGCATCTCCTCAGGCAAAACCCCGCCCGCTTCTCTTCAAATTCCAGGCCCAACCCAGTTTCAGACAAAGCCCAAAACCGTTAAACAGTGGCGTAGTAAAAAGAATGGTTATTTTAGAACCGTACCCGTGCCCGGCCCGGCCCGGTTCGGTCGGTCGGACGGACGGAGGCGGCGGCGCGCGCGCGTTTGGTGGTGATGCATAATCTCCCTCCTTACAACGAAGCATACATTTGGGAGCCCCAGGCCCCCAACCTCCTCATGAGAAAGGCATATATAAATTAATATGCCTCTCAACAAATTGGTGATGTGGGACTTTATGTATTTATCATTCACTTGATTTCTTAAGGAATTCCAACAATCCCCCACATGAATGATAATATGCATGTGGGAACACATCTTCAAAGAACGAGGCATCTCTTGATTCCATGAATATCATTTATATCAGACTTGAATACCAAAAATCTGTAGGCACTACTATTTTGGGCTGGCCCAAGATAATAACAATCCACTGTTTTTGGTCCAAGTTTGACTCTCTTGGGAGGCGGAACTGGAACTTTTGCCAAGCACCCCCACACTTTGAGGTATTTAAGCTTGGTTTGTGTCCTTTCCATATCTCATATGGAATTGTTCCCATTTTATTTTGAGGAACTTTGTTTAATATGTGATTAGACATATTTAAGTCTTCCCCCCACAAGTTCGTCGGTAGACCAGAAGTTAAAAGCATGGCAGTAATCAAGTCTTTTAACGTTCTGTTCTTCCTCTCCACTACACCATTTTGTTGTGGTGAATATGGAGCTGTTGTTTGATGAATATACCATTTTCGGCACAGTACTGTTCAAATGGTGATTCATATTCTCCACCTCGATCAGATCTCAATATCTTGATCTTTTTATTTAACCGATTTTCTACCTCAGCCTTGTATTTTATAAACGCGGTTATTGCTTCATCCTTACTATTTAAAAGATATACATAGCAATATCGCGTATAATCGTCAATAAAAGTAATAAAATACTTTTTCCCACCTCTTGTAGGTAGTGATTTAAAATCACATAAATCTGTATATACCGAACCTAATGGTTCGGTGCTTCTGTCAACAGATTTAAATGGTTGTTTGACCATTTTTGCTTCTACACATGTCTCACATTTGTAGTTCTTATCTACTTGGAAATTTGGAATCAATCCCAAGTTTGATAATTTCTTCATTTTTCGGAAGTTTATGTGTCCTAATCTATCGTGCCATAGTAAAATTTCGTGCTCAAGCAAGTAAGAGACTTCAATTTTATTAATAGCAGAATCGGAATACATAGATTTATTGCCGATAACGGCTATGTTTGCCTTAAATAGGCCATCACATAAATATCCCCTTCCTACATACATTCGAGCTTTGGACAGAACCATCTTGTCTGACTCAAACACCATCTTGAATCCCTTTTTCGATAGGACTGCACCAGAGATGAGATTCTTGCGTATGTCTGGAACGTGAAGCACGTCATTCAATTTGACAGTTTTTCCAGAAGTGAACTTGAGGATAATTGTGCCACTGCCTTCGATCATGGAAACTGCAGAATTAACCATGTAGAGTCTTTCTTTCTGATCGAATTTCTGATATGTTGAAAACATGGATTTTTCCGAGCAAACATGACGAGTAGCTCCTGTGTCAACCCACCATTGGTTAGGGTTCTGAATCAAATTGCATTCAGAAATAACCGCTGAAAAGTTGGACCTATCCATTTTCATGTTGTCAACCATTAACATCTCTATTTTAGCGTAAAACAGTAAAATTCTTAAGATGTTATATGTCTAGTGTACTAAAACAGATAGCACGCTACAATAAACTCGTCGCACAAGTTTATTAATTAGAATTCCACTACGCTGGAATTCTGTATTAGATAAATGTAACAATAAGTTACGTTTGTAAATAAATTACAACAACAACGTTATACTATTGTAAGAAATACTACAACTTATAAAAGGGAAAGATTATAGTGAATCTAACCAGTATATAAAGGAAATTCCGTCTGAGGCTTGTCGTAACAATTTCCTTAAGAATTTTATTTCAAAACTCTCCCAAGATACAACAGACGTAATCTGCACGAGATTGTAATGAGTATGTCAACTCTTTGATATATGTGGAATATAGAGCAGTGGAGCAAAGAAGAAGAAGAAATTAGATTGGAACTGAATGAGAATGTGATCAGTATTCTCTCCTATTTATAATTTGGTCCGCATCCCTTCAAACAGTCGCGTCCACTTGACGGGTCGCACCCGTTGCCTTTTGGTCGCTGCTGTTCGTTAACGGGTCGCACCCGCCCATCCAACGGTACTGTTTCGTACCTGCTCGTACTGTTTCGCCCGCGCCTCTTCAGTCGGGTCGCACCCGCTTGTGCCGCATCTGTTCGCCCGTGTCCGTTTCAATCGGTTCGCTCCCGTTTGCTTCTAACGGGTCGCACCTGTTACTATTCGCGTCCGCTTATGAACAGTCGCATCTCCTCAGGCAAAACCCCGCCCGTTTCTCTTCAAATTCCAGGCCCAACCCAGTTTCAGAAAAAGCCCAAAACCGTTAAACAATGGCGTAGTAAAAAGAATGGTTATTTTAGAACCGTACCCGGCCCGGCCCGGCCCGGTTCGGTCGGTCGGTCGGACGGACGAAGGCGGCGGCGCGCGCGCGTGTGGTGGTGATGTATAATCTCCCTCCTCACAACGAAGCATACATTTGGGAGCCCCAGGCCCCCAACCTCCTCATGAGAAAGGCATATATAAATTAATATACCTCTCAACAAATTGGCGATGTGGGACTTTATGTATTTATCATTCACTTGATTTCTTAAGGAATTCCAACAATCCCCCACATGAATGATAATATACATGTGGGAACACATCTTCAAAGAACGAGGCATCTCTTGATTCCATGAATATCATTTATATCAGACTTGAATACCAAAAATCTGTAGGCACTACTACTTTGGGCTGGCCCAAGATAATAACAATCTACTGTTTTTGGTCCAAGTTTGACTCTCTTGGGAGGCAGAACTGGAACTTTTGCCAAGCACCCCCACACTTTGAGGTATTTAAAGCTTGGTTTGTGTCCTTTCCATATGTCATATGGAATTGTTCCCATTTTATTTTGAGGAACTTTGTTTAATATGTGATTAGACATATTTAAGGCTTCCCCCCACAAGTTCGTCGGTAGACCAGAAGTTAAAAGCATGGCAGTAATCATGTCTTTTAACGTTCTGTTCTTCCTCTCCACTACACCATTTTGTTGTGGTGAATATGGAGCTGTTGTTTGATGAATTATACCATTTTCGGCACAGTACTGTTCAAATGGTGATTCATATTCTCCACCTCGATCAGATCTCAATATCTTGATCTTTTTATTTAACTGATTTTCTACCTCAGCCTTGTATTTTATAAACGCGGTTATTGCTTCATCCTTACTATTTAAAAGATATACATAGCAACATCGCGTATAATCGTCAATAAAAGTAATAAAATACTTTTTCCCACCTCATGTAGGTAGTGATTTAAAATCACATAAATCTGTATGTACCAAACCTAATGGTTCGGTGCTTTTGTCAACAGATTTAAATGGTTGTTTGACCATTTTTGCTTCTGCACATGTCTCACATTTGTAGTTCTTATCTACTTGGAAATTTGGAATCAATCCCAAGTTTGATAATTTCTTCATTTTTCGGAAGTTTATGTGTCCTAATCTATCGTGCCACAGTAAAATTTCGTGCTCAAGCAAGTAAGAGACTTCAATTTTATCAATAGAACAATCGGAATACATAGATTTGTTGCCGATAACGGCTATGTTTGCCTTAAATAGGCCATCACATAAATATCCCCTTCCTATATACGTTCCAGCTTTGGACAGAACCATCTTGTCTGACTCAAAAACCATCTTGAATCCCTTTTTTGATAGGACTGCACCAGAGATGAGATTCTTGCGTATGTTTGGAACGTGAAGCACGTCATTCAATTTGACAGTTCTTCCAGAAGTGAACTTGAGGATAACTGTGCCACTGGCTTCGATCATGGAAACTGCAGAATTACCCATGTAGAGTCTTTCTTTCTGATCAAATTTCTTATATGTTGAAAACATGGATTTTTCAGAGCAAACATGACGAGTAGCTCCTGTGTCAACCCACCATTGGTTAGGGTTCTGAATCAAATTGCATTCAGAAATAACCGCTGAAAAGTTGGACTTATCCATTTTCATGTTGTCAACCGTTAACATCTCTGTTTTAGCGTAAAACAGTAAAATTCTTAAGATGTTATATGTCTAGTGTACTAAAACAGATAGCACGCTACAATAACTCGTCGCACAAGTTTATTAATTAGAATTCCACTACGCTGGAATTCTGTATTAGATAAATGTAACAATAAGTTACGTTTGTAAATAAATTACAACAACAACGTTATACTATTGTAAGAAATAGTACAACTTATAAACGGGAAAGATTACAGTGAATCTAACCAGTATATAAAGGAAATTCCGTCTGAGGCTTGTCGTAACAATTTCCTTAAGAATTTTATTTCAAAACTCTCCCAAGATACAACAGACGTAATCTGCACGAGATTGTAATGAGTATGTCAACTCTGTGATATATATAGAATATAGAGCAGTGGAGCAAAGAAGCAGAAGAAATTAGATTGGAATTGAATGAGAATGTGATCAGTATTCTCTCCTATTTATAATTTCGTCCGCATCCCTTCAAACAGTCGCGTCCTCTTGACGGGTCGCACCCGTTCCCTTTTGGTCGCTGCTGTTCGTTAACGGGTCGCACCCGCCCATCCAACGGTACTGTTTTGTACCTGCTCGTACTGTTTCGCCCGCGCCTCTTCAGTCGGGTCGCACCCGCTTGCGCCGCATCTGTTCGCCCGTGTCCGTTTCAATCGGTTCGCACCCGTTTGCTTCTAACGGGTCGCACCTGTTACTGTTCGCGTCCGCTTATGAACAGTCGCATCTCCTCAGGCAAAACCCCGCCCGCTTCTCTTCAAATTCCAGGCCCAACCCAGTTTCAGACAAAGCCCAAAACCGTTAAACAATGGCGTAGTAAAAAGAATGGTTATTTTAGACCCGTACCCGTGCCCGGCCCGGCCCGGTTCGGTCGGTCGGAAGGACGGAGGCGGCAGCGCGCGCGCGTGTGTTGGTGATGCATAATCTCCCTCCTCACAACGAAGCATACATTTGGGAGCCCCAGGCCCCCAACCTCCTCATGAGAAGGGCATATATAAATTAATATACCTCTCAACAAATTGGCGATGTGGGACTTTATGTATTTATCATTCACTTGATTTCTTAAGGAATTCCAACAATCCCCCACATGAATGATAATATACATGTGGGAACACATCTTCAAAGAACGAGGCATCTCTTGATTCCATGAATATCATTTATATCAGACTTGAATACCAAAAATCTGTAGGCACTACTATTTTGGGCTGGCCTAAGATAATAACAATCTACTGTTTTTGGTCCAAGTTTGACTCTCTTGGGAGGCGGAACTGGAACTTTTGCCAAGCACCCCCACACTTTGAGGTATTTAAAGCTTGGTTTGTGTCCTTTCCATATCTCATATGGAATTGTTCCCATTTTATTTTGAGGAACTTTGTTTAATATGTGATTAGACATATTTAAGGATTCCCCCCACAAGTTCGTCGGTAGACCAGAAGTTAAAAGCATGGCAGTAATCATGTCTTTTAACGTTCTGTTCTTCCTCTCCACTACACCATTTAGTTGTGGTGAATATGGAGCTGTTGTTTGATGAATTATACCATTTTCGACACAGTACTGTTCAAATGGTGATTCATATTCTCCACCTCGATCAGATCTCAGTATCTTGATCTTTTTATTTAACTGATTTTCTACCTCAGCCTTGTATTTTATAAACGCGGTTATTGCTTCATCCTCACTATTTAAAAGATATACATAGCAATATCGCGTATAATCGTCAATAAAAGTAATAAAATACTATTTCCCACTTCTTGTAGGTAGTGATTTAAAATCACATAAATCTGTATGTACCAAACTTAATGGTTCGGTGCTTCTATCAACAGATTTAAATGGTTGTTTGACCATTTTTGCTTCTACACATGTCTCACATTTGTAGTTCTTATCTACTTGGAAATTTGGAATCAATCCCAAGTTTGATAATTTCTTCATTTTTCGAAAGTTTATGTGTCCTAATCTATCGTGTCATAGTAAAATTCCGTGCTCAAGCAAGTAAGAGACTTCAATTTTATTAATTGCACAATCGGAATACATAGATTTATTACCGATAACGGCTATGTTTGCCTTAAATAGGCCATCACATAAATATCCCCTTCCTATATACATTCCAGCTTTGAACAGAACCATCTTGTCTGACTCAAACACCATCTTGAATCCCTTTTTTGATAGAACTGCACCAGAGATGAGATTCTTGCGTATGTCTATTACGTGAAGCACGTCATTCAATTTGACAGTTTTTCCAGAAGTGAACTGGAGGATAACTGTGCCACTGCCTTCGATCATGGAAACTGCAGAATTACCCATGTAGAGTCTTTCTTTCCGATCGAATTTCTGATATGTTGAAAACATGGATTTTTCAGAGCAAACATGACGAGTAACCCCTGTGTCAACCCACCATTGGTTAGGGTTCTGAATCAAATTGCATTCAGAAATAACCGCTGAAAAGTTGGACTTATCCATTTTCATGTTGTCAACCGTTAACATCTCTGTTTTAGCGTAAAACAGTAAAATTCTTAAGATGTTATATGTCTAGTGTACTAAAACAGATAACATGCTACAATAAACTCGTTGCACAAGTTTATTAATTAGAATTCCACTACGCTGGAATTCTGTATTAGATAAATGTAATAATAAGTTACGTTTGTAAATAAATTACAACAACAACGTTATACTGTTGTAAGAAATAGTACAACTTATAAACGGGAAAGATTACAGTGCATCTAACCAGTATATAAAGGAAATTCCGTCTGAGTCTTGTCGTAACAATTTCCTTAAGAATTTTATTTCAAAACTCTCCCAAGATACAACAGACGTAATCTGCACGAGATTGTAATGAGTATGTCAACTCTTTGATATATGTGGAATATAGAGCAGTGGAGCAAAGAAGCAGAAGAAATTAGATTGGAATTGAATGAGAATGTGATCAGTATTCTCTCCTATTTATAATTTCGTCCGCATCCCTTCAAACAGTCGCGTCCGCTTGACGGGTCGCACCCGTTGCCTTTTGGTCGCTGCTGTTCGTTAATGGGTCGCACCCGCCCGTCCAACGGTACTGTTTCGTACCTGCTCGTACTGTTTCGCCCGCTCCTCTTCAGTCGGGTCGCACCCGCTTGCGCCGCATCTGTTCGCCCGTGTCTGTTTCAATCGGTTCGCACCCGTTTGCTTCTAACGGGTCGCACCTGTTACTGTTCGCGTCCGCTTATGAACAGTCGCATCTCCTCAGGCAAAACCCCGCCCGCTTCTCTTCAAATTCCAGGCCCAACCCAGTTTCAGACAAAGCCCAAAACCGTTAAACAATGGCGTAGTAAAAAGAATGGTTATTTTATACCCGTACCGGCCCGGCCGGTCGGACGGAGGCGGCATGGTTATTTTAGACCCGTACCCGTACCCAGCCCGGCCGGTCGGACGGAGGCGGCGGCACTCGCGTGTGTGGTGGTGATGCATAATCTCCCTCCTCACAACGAAGCATACATTTGGGAGCCCCAGGCCCCCAACCTCCTCATGAGAAAGGCATATATAAATTAATATACCTCTCAACAAATTGGCGATGTGGGACTTTATGTATTTATCATTCACTTGATTTCTTAAGGAATTCCAACAATCCCCCACATGAATGATAATATACATGTGGGAACACATCTTTAAAGAACGAGGCATCTCTTGATTCCATGAATATCATTTATATCAGACTTGAATACCAAAAATCTGTAGGCACTACTATTTTGGGCTGGCCCAAGATAATAACAATCTACTGTTTTTGGTCCAAGTTTGACTCTCTTGGGAGGCGGAACTGGAACTTTTGCCAAGCACCCCCACACTTTGAGGTATTTAAAGCTTAGTTTGTGTCCTTTCCATATCTCATATGGAATTGTTCCCATTTTATTTTGAGGAACTTTGTTTAATATGTGATTAGACATATTTAAGGCTTTCCCCCACAAGTTCGTCGGTAGACCAGAAGTTAAAAGCATGACAGTAATCATGTCTTTTAACGTTCTGTTCTTCCTCTCCACTGCACCATTTTGTTATGGTGAATATGGAGCTGTTGTTTGATGAATTAAAAGAATTGTTCTTCCAACAATTCCTTAGTTTCTATTTTGTTATGTATTTATCATTCACTTGATTTCTTAAGGAATTCCAACAACTTCAAAACAAGTGGAAATCAAAAATGTCATTCAATCTCACAACCTCCATATGATAATAATCCTAGAAACTAAATTAAATCATGAACTAACCAACTAGGCAGGTAAATTCATAGCTTCTACATGGAATCTTCTTAGTAACCTTGTTCAAGCTCCTTATGCAAGAATCCTCCTTCTCTAGAATCCATTCACTTGCTTCATAACTCCTACTCTTCTTCACAAACAATTTTTGTCATTTTCTAGTCAATCTGATTCCTTCTTGCGTTAGCTTTCTTCCCACATTCTTCTATGCTAAAACTCCATAAACTTTAGGCACTCAATGCTTGAGGTAATCCATACTTTTCAATTAAATAACACTCCACAGCTTTGCATGGTGATCTGGAATTGAATGCAAACTTATCAAGAAAACTAAGGAGGGAAACTTCCCTCCCAATCTTCCACTGTTCTGTTAAACAACTCGCTTTTTTCTACCAGCTTTCTCTAAACTCCAACAGTTGGCCCTTAATTAGAATTACACTAGCAGATCTAGAATAAGAACCTTTTGCAAGCTTAATAATGCTTTTTTTAATCACCAAGCTCTCTCCCTCTGGCCAGATCTCATCAACCACTTCCCTTATCCTTCTATATCTGACCACTCTTCCCTCATTTTGGACTAGAGGCTTAGTGCTATTAAAGGGGTTTTCTTATTTTAATTTTTTTTTATCACTAGACTAAAAATCCAGAATTTAACCAAATTCTTATTAATATCTGGAATTTTGTGATATTTAGTATCCCTATGTACATTTTGCAGAACAAACTAAAGATCTTGAAGATCAAATTGAAGGCTTAATCTAAAGTAAAGTTTAGGAATGGGATGAAGTTATCCACTTAGATAATAACTCAACTTCACTCGATTAACATTGGTATGCGGACTCAACCATTAAATAGTTCCATATGCATTCAAGAACAACAGGTGTTTGAAAACTTGTCTGAAGCCTTGAATGAAGAAAGTGGAATGATGAATCAAAAGCTTAAATCAACATGGTAGTTATATAGTGATAATAATGCTTCATTCTTTCACTCTTCTCTCAAAGTTCTCAATGCAAGTAAGAAACAATTCTCAATCAGTGGTAGACATGGAAAAAATTGTATTAATAGCTAAGATATTAACAATGCTTTTCTTGATTATTTTACTAACGCCCTTGCTGCAACCACTGCCATCACTCCTAACATAAGCTACCTCAACAAAATAAACCTCCCTTGTATTGACAATGATAAAAAGCCATCCCTAATTATAGAAATAACTTCTAAAGAAATCAAATTTGCTATACTTGATATGAGTTTTTCTGGTTCCCTTACCCAGATAGTTTTAATGCTATTTCTTCAAAAAGGCATGAAATATTATTGAGCATGATTTCATCAAAGTCATCAAGAACTTTTTCAAGAACAACAAGCTTCTCTCTGGGATTAATTCCATCAGGCTCTGTCCCATTCCTAAATTTGAACATGCCACTAGTGTTTTCCAATTCAGGCCCATTACTTGTTGTAATGATACCTATAAGTGTATCTCAAAAATTCATGCTTCAAGGATGAAACAAGTTCTAAATCTCTGATCTCTGATCCTTACTTTATTTAGTCATATCAAGCAATTAAGAAGAGATTAGCATGGAACTCGCTAATTACTATTTAGGTGCCTTGAAATTCGTGTTAGCTAATGTTCATCACTGATCTACCTTCATTTTTGTGCATTTAGTCCTTTTGGTGAGGGATTAGAGTTTCCCATTACGTATAATTGCTAACATGGTATTGAGTGATATTTTCCAATGATTTTAAATCGAAAACGTGAATTTTATTAAATCTAAACTAACCCATGTTTTGCAAGTGGATTTTAGATGATCAAAATGAACTAAATCTAAATATTGCGTGCCTGTTATGCGGATAAGCCGTCGTATGTTTTGAGTTGTTTTGGATGTTATAGTGACTATATTAACTTTATAATGATGATACAATGCTTGTTCGGTAGTGGTTGTATGTTTGTTTGCTTAAGGTTAGGATATCGAGTATCGATGTACATTTAGGTGTATCGATCGGTTTTACGGTGTTTGGACCCGAATCGACATAAATGAATTGCATGGGGAGTTAATATATTTAGGGAAGAGGCGAGTGCTACTCAGAAAATGCTAAAAAGAAGACAAGTTTTCAAGGGCGAACGATTACCCCGATCGATCGAAATTGATCAAGGAGCCATGTGATTGATATGGAAAGTTCGTGATGATGTAGAGAAGCTACAAAATTGACCTCAATCAATTTAGAGTTGATATGGTGGAGTTATGGCCTTAGGGAGATGGTTTGGGTATGCTTGGTAAAGTCAAAGTGGCTTCGAGGCATTGAGTCCGAGACTTTGAGGTTTTTAGTGGAGAATTCTAGGTTTGGAAAAGGAAATTTTAGGCTATGGCTAAGTACATGAGGAGACTATAAGTGATTAACCACAGACACATTCATAGTCGACTGATAATATCCATGCTTAGATCATTTTGTGATCAATATAGGGTGTCAAAGGCGAGGTGTTGAAGTAATAGAATCTGTTACATTGCATTTGTTTGAGAGGTAGTGGAGTTATTAGGCAAGGATAATCGATATGGTTTGGTTGAGGAAACATAATAAACATGATACAAGGAAGGAGAGACTCTGGGGCATTTAAACAATCACTTTTGAATATAAGAAGTGTGACTTTGGGCGAGTTAATGGAGTTGAGCTACCACCAAGTTGTCACCCTCTTGCTCCAACTGTGATGCAATCGATAGTGGGGGGGGGGGGGGTCATAGTGGCTAAGGACGCATATAGTATCGGTCGCAAGGTGATTGAACTACTGGAAGTGAAGTTATGGAGGTTAGACGATCAGTTTGGTGTTTTGAGATGAACATGGGAGTTACCGTAGCTTTCTTCGGGCTTGGCTGAAGGAATAATGAGAAATAAGTTTTACTTGGAAGACTTTGGAGACTTCATGCAACATTCCAAGCTTCTACTAATCGATAATATGAGCCATTTGAGTGAAATACTTCGGGTGAGAAGTATGTGTAGGACTTAGTGATGGTCCGAGGAGACACATTTGATAATGAAGTGATGGAGTAGAACATAATGTGTTCTACTAACATGTTGTGCACCGACCGGACCGTTGGTAACTCTGGATGTGATGAGTGTTTCATGGGACAAGGTTTTGGTTTAGAGTTTATTACTTTATCCCTATTATCACTCTACATCAGTCGTATTCCATTGCAGCGTGGTATATAGATTTATGGGACACTGATGGTGTAGGGCAGCCATCGCATTTGGTACTAGAGGTTAGGTTGACATATGACATAAGATGGTAAGAGATCCAATAGAGATAAGGAGGGTTTATGACTTAGGATGGATCAAGTAATATATGCAAGTGTGTATTTTTTATATATATTAGTTTTCAAAGCTATATAGTAGTATACAGTATAACTCATATTGCATGCAAGAGTACCAGTTATGTAGCTTGCCCTTTTAACAGATCTATAATTCTTTTTGTAGATTTTAAGATCTTGCAAATAAGAAACACTGCAAAGACTTATGTGGTCGGACTAGAAGTTGGAGCAGGTTCAAGGGCTCCTAACACCGATACGTTAACCAGGTTCACAGAGACGACGAGGAACATGCAATAGAATGCCCAATTAGATGCACCTAATATCATGGGTGGTGGTGCTCAAGTGCAAACGCCTGGGGTTGACTTTGTTTAATTGGATAAGGAATAATCTAGCCTTAGAGATAAGTCGTTTCTTAAAACGAAATTGGCCTTAGCAATGTAAGATTGGTTAGACACCTACGAGAGTATCTTTGAGGACTTAGATTTGGAAGATGTTGTGAAAAGGAAGTTGGAATCTAGGAAACTTCAAAGGATGGAAATGAACCGGTGGAATGATATAAAGGTCTCTGCTCCTAAAGATCAGTTTACTTAGGAGCGGTTCAGTTGGAACCAGGGCTAGTCTGCAGCAGAAGTTATGGGTGAATTTCAAAATTTTCCCTTATTGGATTTTCGTTGGGCCTATAAAGTCTAATTTATTTAGAACATTTATAAGTTTTATATTTAAATAAAATATCTAATTTTATTTAAATATGTATATGTGTGCATGTGTAACATGATAACACATGCAAGGAATAACATGTCCGTATATAGATCTTGGGATTTACATCGCAGCATACATGTTAGCTCATCCAATATGTATTGTATGTTATTCAAATACATATACATATAAGTTTGTTATTTATAAAAATATTATATACATTTGTACGCAAATGTATAATAAAATTTTATTTAAATAATTTTATGAGATTGAAATTATTTAATCGCTTATATATATATTTAATATATATATATAAACATATTTATAGTATCTAAATTTATATATGCACATATACATACATACATACATACATACATACATACATACATACATACATACATACATACATACATATGTATGTATATATTATTAAATAAAATATAATAAAATTTATCGTTTTACTTTCAGATTGTATACACAACATAACAAAATTTTATTATACATATACATACATACATACATATATATATATATATATATTAATTAGTCAAAGTATAATAAAGTATTTCCAAGACAAAATTTTTAAAATTTTAAATTTTCATAAAATCTAGCATGATATTTTGAGGTTTGAAAAAAATTTCCATAATTTTTCTAAGTAAAAAATATTTTTTTAATAATTAATTAATTTCGATCACATATTATAATGATTTTTAAAAAATATAAAAATAATATTCTCAAATTTTGGCTAAGAGCTTTTTCTTGATAAAATAATTTTTAATAATTTAAAAATTAATTTTCTAAAGATATTTTATTTTATATAAATTATGTAAATAATATATTTATTTAAATAATAGTAAATAATTATTTAAAATACTTTACTACTACCGAAAATTATAATTATAGTAAATATGCATGTATAAAATATGTGTAATTATTAGCATGATATGATGATATAAAAAATAGAAATCATATAATTATAATTAATTGACATATTAATAAACATACATACATACATACATATATTTATCCCGTCTTTTGGCCTGGTAGAATACCATGGAGTTGGCTATATGGATTTGCGATGATCAAGGTAAGAAGCCCAAGTTATGTTTATCAGGTTCAGAGATCATTTATAAACAAGGCCATGGATGATAGCCGAGCAGATTCAAGGGAGTGACATCCAAGAAATGGCTAAGTATGGATTTGCATTTCCTCTAGGAAAGAGATCAGATCAGATCAATATGGTTAGGAATGGATTAGATAAATTAGTATGGCTATGGATTACTCGGTTTGGCAGTTCAATTCACGATGATCGCTCAACAACTCAACAAATACCAGGGGAATCAAGCAAACAACTATGGAAACACGAAGAGAAAGTGGAGGGGGATCACCACAATCGATCACATAGCGCCACATGGCCCTCCATTGATCGGCGCCGATTTGCATAGAAGGCCTAGGTGGGCCCCAAACTTTCTGGATCCGTTCGTCATGGTCTTGGGCTTCTGCACATGGATCTTCAGTTGGATATTTGGTATGCTCTTCTATAAATATTGGATCATTGGCTCATTGCAAAGGGATCTTCTTTTTCGGCTATAATGATCTTCTTTTGGATCTTCTTCATTATTTCTCTTTCCTTCCTCCATTAATTTTCTAACGTTAAAACTAACTGTATTTGTAATCCTATAGTATAATAAAAGGATTATTTGGGTGGATTGGCAGAGTTTCCCGAACCATTACAAAATTCATGTGTCATTTACTCTTTTTCTATTGAATCTATGATATGTACATTTAATTCTCTGTTTGAAAATTGTGATTGAATCTGTAGTGTTGTCATATTAATTGAGTGCATGTGACCAATACCGGTGCAAACATTTTGGTATCAGAGGCAGGTTACTTGGACCCATAGATTTGGAAACGGTTTGGAGCTTGGATCTGGATCTCTAGTGGGGCTGTCTGCAAGAAGACCATTGGCATATAGGAGTCACCATGGAGGAAGTCAAGTGGCATTCTCTAGAGCTTGAACTAATCAGCCATCTGTCTACATCGTAAGGAACGAGATGGAGACTATATGGATGCTATGAAAGAGCGGATGATGAGGAGACAAGAGGAGATGATCCAGAATTTCCTTAGGAAAAATGGACATGCTGGAGCAGGAGCTAATAGCAATTTGGACCAAGGATTTGGAGCAGTTGGCAATTTGGATCATGGAATTGGGTCAGTAGGAGCTATAGTAAATCAGAATCAGGAGCATGGAGACGAAGCCAATAGGTGGGAGAATGGAAAAGAGCAGCCGGGGCTAGTCCCTGGCCAACAAGGAGGGATCGACGTTGATCCCTCCATAGGGATCAGCATCGATCATCCATGGCAAGGGGGCATGCCCTTGGATCAGTTCATGGTAGGCCAATAGTCGATGCTGTGCAGTTTGGTGTGGATCAGAAGGTGGATGCACATCATGAGGAGTATGTTTCGGGGTTCCCTCATAGAGACATGGGCATGCTGGAAATGATGATTGGAGGCTGCCTTTGGGTGATAGTGACGGGTTTGTGGAAATGATCAGATGAACTATGTGAGGAGGATTAGTAATAGGTATCTGAAAGATGTGAATACGAGTCCAGTCACTCCTAATATCAAGCATATCAGGAATCCATCGAAGTTTAAACTGCTGACACTTGGGGCGTATGACGGCAAATCAGACCCTACTGTTCATCTGATGAGGTACACGAGACGTATGGAGGTGCTGGAAGAACGGGGGAAGAGATGACACGATATTTTCGCTTTGTACTTGGCAGATATAGCTGCAATGTGGTTTAGGCAATTGGAGAATGGTTTTATTGGTACTAGGATGGAGTTGGTTGATAAATTCATAAGGCAATTTGGATCCACATCACGAGATCCAAGAGTGTAATATCATTGGCAACACTAAAGCAAAGGGAAGGAGAGTCCTGGAAGGGTTTCTTGACATGGTTTAATGCGACAGTTGCTTCGATGGATCGGTCGGATCCATCAATGGTCTTAATGGCGGTGGTATTTGGGATTTCAGATGGCACAGACTTTAAGATTTCATTGGAGCAGGATGTGCCAATGGATCTCGGAGAATTTTTTCCACAAAACCGGGAGGTTCTTATGGCAGGAGGATGCTAAGGCAGGTAGAGAAGAGGTAAACGCAACAAGGGATGGATGGCTATCTAGGGAAGGTTTAGGCAGAGACAAAGGAAAACAGAAGGAGCATGATAGCTTGGACAGATCGAAGTAGCAAAGGAGACCGAAATTCTCTTCTTATACTAATTTGAACGAGACTTTGGAAAGGATTTATTTGGATACTCGAGGATGCCTTCCATACCAAAGGCCGGCAAGGAGAGACCCCACCAAGCGTGAGCGGGCATCAGGAAAATACTACCTATTCCATGAGCTGATGGGCACACTGCAACTATTGCAGGAACTTGAAGGATATGTTGAGGAACACATCAGGGATGATATACTACAACAATATACAAGGACTAAGACTGCGGTGGTGGAACATGGGCAGCTACCATCTGCATTAAATGGAAATGGCCTTGGATCGAGGTCACAGATCGTCATCTCTTAATCGAGGTGGCATCAACTAAATAAATAATAAACTCCACAATAAAACGGCTAAGTCACTTACATATGTACGGGATAGAGGTCGGTTCGTTGGCATTCTTTGAGATGACGACAAACCGTCATGCCCGGAGAGGCAGTTTTTGGTTTTTCTTGTTTTTGGTTTTTCTTGTTTTTAGTTTTCTGGTTTTTGGTTGTAAGAACTTAAATATAATAATTTGATGAATGGATTTTGAAATGCTCAAATCTGCATTTAAAGGTAATAAATGAAATAGGTTGCGGTTGTCCTGACCGGAGAGATAGGACAATAACCGCAAGGTGCGAGTCTTCACCGCAAAGCAACAGGATGGACTCATACATGGATTAGGTCCTCGATTGGGGAGGCCAGAGAATAATACCCCACAGATTGCATTATGTTCTAACCGGAGAAGCAAGAAGTAGGCCGCTTCATCGGAGAGTGATAGGGCCACCCAGCTTATTGTTATGCCCTTCTTACCGAAGAGTGAGTGGGGTCCAACAAGGGTCTAGAGATACCATGATCGACCAAGAAAGGCCATGGAATCGCTTTATGTTTAAGGATACTGAACCAGAGTGCTTGAAGTAATGCCACTTTGCCGGAGAGCGACAGGATCGGTTTACTTATTGCTATTCCCGCTTTCACCAGAGAGTGATTGGATGGGATCCAACAAGAGCTTGGAGAGGCTATGATCGATGCTGAGAGTTTATGAACTAGGCTATTGGTTTGGTGAGACCTTGGAATTGGCAAACAATCTAGTGAAATCATGGATTCGGTTACTGGCTTTAAAAGGATATGGATTCAGCTAAGGATTTGGAATTGTTTTGGAATTGGTTATCGACTCAGAACAGTCATGGATTATAGCTATTCGGCTTGGCAAAGGATTGGATTCTAGAATAGAATATTTGGCTATCGATGGAGTACGGACTCCGGACTTATAATAATTCAAAACACACCTTCCTTTCCCAAGGCATGTTTTGGGAGGCAAATGTTATCCCGTCTTTTGGCCAGGCAAGATACCATGGAGTTGGCTAAATGGATCGACGATCATTAAGGTAGGAAGCCCAGAGAGATGATTATTAGGTTCAGAGATTAGTTATAAGAAACAATATGGATGATAGTCAAGCATATTTAAGGGAGTGACGTCTAATAAATGGCTAAGTATAGATTTGCACTTCCACTAGGCAGGAGATCGAATTAATATGGTTAGGAACGGATGGATCACTATGGCTATGGATTACTTGGATTGGCAGTTCAATTCAATGATGATCGCTCAATAACTCAACAAATACCAGGGGAATCAAGAAAACAACTATGGAAACATGAAGAGGAAGTGAAAGGGGACCATTACAACTGCTCACATAGTGCCATATGGCCGAGACTACCGATTGGCGCTGATCCCCATAGAAGGCCCAGGTGGGCCCCAAACATTATGGATTGGTTCTTCTTGGTCTTGGTCATAGGCTTCTACACACAGATTTTTAGTTGGATATTTCAGCATCTTCTCCTATAGGTGTAGGATTATTGGCTCATTGCAAAGGATCTTCTTTTTCGGCTAGACTGATCTTCTTTTGGCTCTTCTTCATTGTTTCTCTTTCCTTCCTTCATCAATTTTCTAAGGCTAAAACTTACTGTATTTGTAATCCTATAGTACACTAAAAACATTATTGAGTGGACGTAGATCAGAGTTTTCCAAACCACTATAACATTCATGTGTTAATTTACTCTTTTGCTATTGAATCTGTGATGTATGCATTTAATTCTTTGTTTGGAAATTGTGATTGAATCTGCGGTGTTATCATATTAGTTGAGTGCTTGTGACCAATTTGGTGCAAAGATATATATACATATATAAGTTAATAAAATAATAATTTTATTTATAGAATATTTGGTTATGCATATCAAATTTATATGGTAGAAAAATTGTTTTTCTAAATATATATACATGTAACCAATCTCGTATGTGACAACATCAATATATATAAGAATAGTCAAATAACTAACAATATAATTATATATATATATATATATATATATATATATATATATATATATAAAATTATATGTTAATATTACAAGCAATATAATATTTTAAAGATATACTTGAAACTAATGCCTTAAAGCACACCTAGAAATGATGCACTCTCTTTTGATTAAACGCTTTTCGATTCGATAGATTGCTGACTCTTGAACCGTAGACCTTTGGCTATTAGATAATACTTGTTTTAAATTGATTTGAGTTGGATTTGCTTAAATTCTTAGGGGATGTGATCGACTAGCAATAGAAGAGATAGTGACAGCTAAAAAGTCTTTTAACAATTAGGGTTAGAGGTCTTTTTATAGTGGCTGAAAGAGAGAAAGATATGGATCATATCTCATACAAATTCCCACAGAATCTAAACCATCCATTCACAACCATTCTAGCCTATTTTTAGCCTCCCCCTTTAGTGTGATGACTCGGAATTTTAGGAAATTTAACTTAACTTCAATTCCTTTCCCAAATTCGAATCAATTCACATTTGTGTTTTAAACTTATTCAACTTCAATCTCTCATCCAATTAATTCAAATCAAATTCAATTTAAATTAATATCAATTCAAATCTCAATTTTAAATCATCTTGAATTATATAAACTCGAGTTAAATCTTTAAATGTTGATTTAACTTCTTAAATCAAATTATCCTTTTTTTTAAATTAACAACTTAAATCTTTAAACCATTTAATTTTGAGTCCGACTTTCAAAATTCCATTTTAAATTACCCTTTCTTAACTTATATCAAGGTTCAAATAAGAGTTCAAAACTTTTGAAACAATTTAATCTTCAAAACCCAATTTATTACCCAATTTTAACTTCGAAACCAATTCTTAACAAATTTTCAGCAAACTCACTTCTATCATTTAAATCTTTAAGTTCAAAGTGATTTCCTTTTCATAAGTTCAATCCTATTTCTATTTTATTTCAGTAATGGATGTATATTACCTCAATCCATTTCTTAATTCATTTAAAATAATCCAATTTTCGGTTTTATAGATTATTACTAACAACAAGATGATATCAGAATAAATCAAAATAAATAAACATCCAAATTATTTAAAACATCCATCCATATCATCCATTTCCAATTTCCAAATCTCAAACCCATTTTGAGATCAAACATATCTCCCATTTCAAACCAACCCATTTAACTTCCTAAGTTAAATCTCAATTTCATCTTGAAATTTCCAATTCAGGTTGCTTGTTAACTTATTTAACTTCTCCTAAGTTAAATTCAATTTACTTAATCCAGTTAACCTTACTCGAATTTGAATTCTCCATTCCAAATTTTAAAATTGTTATCAATATCCTTTCCCGCTTATAAGTTCAAAAACTTATCAATTTGGGTTTTCATATCACATTCCAAGTAAAAATTTAAAACTCAACACTTAGAGTTTATTTCAAATCATCTTTGATATTATGTATATCCCTCATATATGCATATTTATTTCCTTTGCACACCAAGTTATACTTTAAATTTTAAATCACCTTTGGTTTTAATTCAAAACAAATTTTCTTTAAAATTTTCAAACAACTCTTGTTTGAAACAATACCCTTTCATTCAAATACATACAAAATAATAATATTTATTATTTCTTTTAACAATTTGAAACAAATTCCAAATTTTTTGGACTTAGATTTAAAACTTCACAATTTAAATTATCTTCAATTTCCAATTTATAAGTCATTCTCACCTGAATTTTTACTTCCCTAAAATATTTCATTTTTCTTAATCATTAACAAACATTTCATTATTAAACACAACAACCATTTATGATAATAACCAAGATTATCATATCTGGAAACCAATTCATTATTATCTTATTCCGAAAACACTTCTACAAATTCAGGATTTTAATTTCAGTTTGGATCCATTTCTAGCATCTTATTTATATAGTTTATATTACCTATCTATTTGGTTGCATTTCTATTATCACTTAATTCTTATTATTACTTTTAATTCAAATTATACAATAACCAATTACCTTAATATATCAGAAAAACTATTGCTTTATATATCAAAATATAAGCTTTTAAAATAATCATTTTTAAAACCATTTTTAAAATCATTATATAAGAAAATAACAAGTACTCTCTCTTATATATATTACACTCAACTCATTCCAGGGCATCACTGATCCTATCCTTAATGAGTAAACCCACCAGAGCCAAGGTTCTCGCTTAACCTTTTACTCTGATACCAAAATGTAACGACCTGAAATTTTCGGCCTCGAAGATTCGACATTAATACATTCACTGTAGAAATGCCGAGAAATCAAACGTCGAAAATTTCAAATTGTTAGAGAAAGAAGAAGAAGGTTAAAGAAGAAATAGGAACAAAACACAAAATCTCACATTTCGCAGCGGATCAAAATATAATATCACATAATAGCATTTATAAACAGAAAAGTTGTAATTGTTAGATTACATATAATACATCAGAGTTACAACTATTTACAAATGGATTAGACAGTTATATCAACTTGTCTCAGACTAATATCACAACAATCTAAAATATATAGCGGTAAACTCCATACGTTCCTACCATCCAGCTCGCCTTCTGAACTTCTGAACGTCCTAACCTGAAATCTGTAATACTCGGTCTGACCCGAGCATTATATCAAAGTAACACCCGGGTCAGGGTGGAAACCAGCGTGAGCAAACCCATAAAATTAGAAATACTAAGTTTTGAAACATAAGTGAAAAACCCAGGATAACTCGTACTTCACAACGAGATCTTAACTTGTTATAGTTAACACTTATTTCACAAATCAATTCCCAAGTACCACTATATAGTTTCAATGGTCCAGTTTATTTAAATTATTCCATTCCAGCCTATTGGTTTCATATATCAAATCTATAAAAAATTATTGTAGATTACAAATCGAAGTGGTTTTGGGTATTTACTGATACCCGACTCCCGTCTCTTCGAATCCAATGTTATTCTTCAAGCCAAATGTTTAAGTTTAAACAATACTATTTATATTTCGGATTTCATATTCACTCAATAATTCACCTCAGATAGATAACCCACAATACCACAGTCTAACCAAAGTATCATATATCGGCGATATCAAATAATCTAAGTCATTCAATAAATCTTAATCGTCTATAAACAAAATTAATCAGTCATACCATTTCTAATTAATTTAAATAAATTAAATTAATTACTTCAATTACTTTTAATAATGCTTACTTAACATTAATTAATTACAACCAAACAATTAGTCATCCTTTAATTATCATCTTTAATTACCTTAAGAGATTAGCCTTTAGTTAATTACACAAATTAATTAACCTTCAACCATTCACATTAATTAACCTTTAATTACTCTCATAAATTAATTAACAATAAAATTTATTACATTGATCCTTAATTAATACTCTAATTAATTGTTCCACAATCTCTTACATTTATTAATTAATTACACTAAGTAATTAATCTTTAATTACTTCCATTAAGTAATTTCTCTTTAATTACTTACATTAAATAATTACATTTAAGCAATTAATCTCAAATTTCTTACATTAATTAATCACCAATTAATAAATCTCCAATTACTAATTATTTCATAATTCTCAATTATCAATTAATTAATCCCTAATTAATTAATTTCTCTTTAATTACTTCAATAAGTAATTAATCTTAAATCATCAAAACCCTAAATTAACTTAAGAATTTAACTTAATAAATTTAAGTTAAACAAAACATACCACTTTTCTTAAACTCAAATGCTAAATAAAACATTTATTATATAAAGGAATAGATTCTAAGAAATTGATTTAAACTTGATTTACTTTAGATTTTAAAACTTGCTTTCTTTTAAATTTTAAAACTGTTAAATTTTTCTTCGGGTTCAACCTGACACCTACCCGAGCCATGCCCTGAGTATTTTTTCTTCTTTTTTTTTAAACTTAGATTTAGTTTAAGTTTAAATTTGTTAACAAGGCTAAACAATCATGAACATCCAACCGAGCTCATACTCGAGTTTCTTCCCACATTACCCGAGTTTCTCCCTGAGCCTAACTTCTTCACCAAACCACTAACACCAACCGACACATATGCACCTGCACAGTTCAACGGCAATGATCCAGTCACCCCTGCCACCACCGACGAGTCAACGATGACCTACCCCTTCGACTCCGACCACCCAAAGTTCATCTGGAACCCAAAATCAAAAAACGATCTTATAGACCAAAACAGGAACCCAACCCACCACATAAAAACTCATCGCCTTGACGACGCCGACCAACAGTACCCATGCAACTCTGTCCACACCCTCGTCAACCTTCCACGCTTCCATCCACCCAATTCGATGAATCCCGATGCCAGAGAGACGACGCAGTGACCCAACTCCTGACCTCGACCAAACATAGGGTTTAAACCATACTCCGACCAAATGTCACAGCCACGGTGGACTATTAAACCACCTGACATTTTTCCCAAGCCCGACTCCACCCTGGCCTCCTCCTGCAAAGACCCCGACCACCCCGTGTTCACCCATCACTAGAAACAGCTCAAAACCCATTTTCTGGTCAACTTCGAATTACACACTCGATTCCAAACTAAAATTCCTGAATTAACTCTTAAAATCAGGAATCTTGATGGTGATTAAGATTATATAAGTAAATCAAAGAATTATGCTGCTTGAATTCCAACATATTTTGTGTTTCTATTTTGTTTTCTTGATTTCCAAAGATATACAAACTTATTTTACTTAAATATATTTTTAAGTCTTAATTTATGTTTAAACAAACATATTTTGTTTGATATCCAAAACCTATCAGAGATTAGTTAAAGGGAATTTGAATATTTTACTTATTTTAAAACTTTATAACATGAAGCAGAGATGAACATAGATATATCACACATGCACACTTCTAACACACTCATATATACAGGAATCATAATTATATATATGTAAAGCATACTTCATTCTTGGAATTCACATGCAACAGATTTCCATTTACTTTAGCATTTAATAAGAATGTTTACTCACCTGTATAAATGTTGAATAGAGAAGATGGAAACAGGAACTTGAAAATGCTTTTGATCTTTTGATCTGGAAACTTGATATGGGAAAACTTGTTTTTGACAGAGATGATTAAGACTTTGATTTAGTTGGAAGCTTGTTTAGTTGATTTAGGTTGAATATAGTTGAGTTTGCTTGATATTTCTGGTTTGAAATATTTACTGGCTTTGATTTTGCTACAGGTTTGTTTAAAGGGTTATTGCTTTTGAAAAGATTACTGTTTTGAATTAACTTTTAGTTTGAGAAATTTGATTATAGGTTTTTGCTTTGAGTTTTGAAATGAAGATAGGAAAAAGAAATGGAAGAGAAGAGATAGATGCATATATAGACTTAATTATGATTTAAAAAAAATGTGACACTTGTTTATTCAACTAACATTTGTCATTAGCTTGTTAATTATCTTACACTTGTAGTTAACATGATTTAATTTATTTACACTTGTAATTATGCATGTGTTAATTATTTTTAAATGTTTTTATAAAGCTTTTATATATAGTTTCCTATTTAATAAATACATTTCTTAATTTGTATAAATAAAATCATTTAAAGAAAATATTATAAAACAAATCATATACTAATAAAAATCATATATAATATATTTTTAAAACCAAATTTATTTTAAAATAATTATCTTTTGAATTTCCAATTCAAATTAAAATTCAATTTAAAATCTTATATATATATATATATATTTAAACAGACATATATCTAATTTGTTTGAAAATAATAAGTTTGCCCATTAAATAATTATATTAGGAGATTATCAAATAAATATTTATCTAGATATAAATATTTATTATCAGATTTATTTGTTCAACTTATAAATCAGTGTTTTCAATAGTTAAAATCAGATAATTGTCCAATTACCTAATGCCCAAAAATCCGGGTTATCACAATTATTTATGATCTCCTCACTTATGCTTCTTCCAATGTTATGGGAATGGATGAATACACACACACACACACACACACGAGTATTGACTTCGAGCATAAGAATGATCTATATAGCCATTAGCTTGCCTAATGACCATTGTACAAGACTTACTCTTGTCTCCTTAACTCTCTACAAGCATATATTATGTCATAGAATCCATTTAGATGTTGGAGCCTTAAGATGATCTATACCAACATGAATGCCCTTCGACCTTCATCTCATGTGGTTATAGGGACAAAGCACCCTTAAGTCCTATGAATTTTAGAAGGCCGATCTATAGAGGAGTCTTTGACGCCATGAATCCACTCTTTAACAATTCAATCATGTATTGGATCCTAAATGATAAATTGGCCCTTCATACATGATTAAATCAATTAAGGGTTAACTTATCACAAATAGCATCTGGGTTGTTTGATCATATTTTTATTTAAATTTTTTGGCATTTAGGTTCCAATACGTTATTGAAAGAATTCATCAAGGATAGACAGAAGGTTCCACGAATTGAAAACATGCTAAAAAAAACTTTTTAACAATGCCGTGGACATCCTAGAAGAGGAAGATCAGCCAAATCTTAGCCTACCTCTTAACAAAATTAATGTGATCCATGGAGGGCCGCATCTGGTTGGAAGCAGCAAAGAGCTAGAAACAGGTATATCATAGTAGCTAAAGAGGGAGTGTTTTCTATTCAAGAGAGCCCCACGTAAAACCCTCGATATAATATCCAAATGCCTAATCTCACCATCACCCCATAAGAGATGAAGAGAATCTGACACCCTTGTAATGACCAGTTTATGATCACTACTCAAATCAGACTCACCATGGTTATCATGATCCTTGTAGACACTGAAAGCACTGTCAACGTCATCTTCAAACATGCTTTCGATCAAATGAGGATCTTTAAAGAAAAGCAAGAGCCAATTCTTGAGCCTATCTTTAGGTTCAACAACAAAGGGTCAACTCCAGTGGGACAACTGAAGTTACTAGTAAATATGGGTTTGCCACCATGCTGCAGGTCTTTCGTGACACTATTTGTGGTCATCAATCAGCTTTCATGTTACAATGCTTTCTTTGGTTGTCCTGCTCTAGACGAGGTGGGTGCTTTTGTCTCGCCCAAATACTTTATCGTGAAGTTGTTGTCCAAGAGGGTTGGGGAACTATTAAGGAGGAGCAATTCATCTCTCATGAGATGTACTTTGCTACCCTAGAACAATAGAAAAGGGAAGATGCTTCTTACTATGATTCGTCTACTATTTTTCAACCTTTGGATGAGGGATTTTTACATCTATCATCCAAAGCGAAAGCAAGACACAGTAGTACGACAAAACATTAGCTTAAGAAGTACAATTCATCTGAAAGGAAAAGAAAGAGAAGAGATACTAACTCGGTAGAGGAGTAAGTAGATAATGAATAAATTATCATTGATTTCGACTGCCATGAAGAAATAGAGAGAATAAAGCTTATTGAAGATCTTGAGGAAATATGTATGGATCCAACCGATCCGACAAAGAAGGTCAAAATTGGAAAAAAAATAGAAAGCAACCTTAAAGTGGACTTAATTTATTTTCTTCAAGCCAGCGAGGATGTTTTTGCATGGACTCATTCGAACATGATCGAAATCAACCTAGCGGTTATGAGCCACGCTTTGAACATCAATCTGAGTATAACTCCTATCCGACAAAAGAAAAGGAAGTTTGGCAAAATTTGATCTGATGCCTTGAAATAAGAGGTTACGAAGTTGCTTGAAAACGGATTCATTAGAGAAGTATTCGATCCAAGATGGCTAGCTAATCCAGTATTGGTTAAGAAGTCGAATGGTAAATGGAGGACTTATGTCGGCTACAACGACTTAAACAAAGCATGTTCAAAAAGATTGTTACCCATTTCCATGAATATGTCAGTTAGTTGATGCAACTAGCGGACACAAGCTTATGTCTTTCATGGATGCTTATTCAGGATATAGCCAAAAGCCCATGATTAAGCCAGATAAAGAGAATACAAGCTTTATCACAGATTGGGGAATATATTGCTACAAGGTGATGCCCTTTGGGTTACAGAACGCGGGCACCACTTATCAAAGACTAGTGAATAGAATGTTTAAAGAGCAGATCGGCCAGAATATGGAAGTTTATGTGGATGGCATATTAGTAAATACTTAAGAGGAAGGCAGTCATTTAAAGGATCTTGAAGAAATGTTTGAAGTTCTATAGAGACAGCAAATGAAACTTAATCCGCAAAAATTCTCTTTCGGAGTTCAATCTGGGAAGTTTTTGGGGTATATTGTTAGCACTCAAGGAATTAAAGACAACTCTAGCCAAATTCAAGCTATAAAGGACATGGTCGAGCCTAGAACTAGCAAAGATGTAATGAGTTTAAATGGAAGGGTAGCAGCATCAAGTTGGTTTATCTACAAAGCTACTGATAAGTGCATCCCACTCTTTCGTGTAATCAAGAAGTAAAAGAATTTTGAATGGGAGAAGATTGTCAGAAAGCCTTCAAAGAACTGAAAGACTATCTCGAGAAGCCACTGATATTATCCAGTCCCATGGAAAGGGAAAACTTGTACCTATATATGGCAGTTTCCGAGCATGTGGTGACATTGTACTAATCAGAGAGGAAAATAGAATTCAACTTCCCACTTATTATATAAGCAGAGGATTGAAGGACACTGAAGTCAGATATCTAGTCATAGAAAAGTTGGCTTATTGCTTGATACTCACAGCGCAAAAACTGAGTGCCTACTTTTAGGCACATCCGATAATACCAACTTTCCATTTAAGTAAGTCTTCAGTAAGCCAGAAACATCGAGAAGATTAGTGAAATGGGGAGTAGAACTCAGCCAATATGACATTGAATTCCAACCGTGGGCGGCAATTAAAGGACAAGCTTTAGCTGATTTCTTCAATGAATGCACAAGCTTTGTCAAAGAGCAGTCAGAGAAAGATAGGATCCAAAGCCTAAATGGCAATTATTCATGGACGGGGCATCAAATGAACAAAGTGCTGGAGCAGGTACATTATAATCACACCAGACAGACACCACTTGCACTATGCCACAAAACTAGGTTTTCCGGCTACAAATAATGTGGAAGAGTATGAATCAATGTTTAAAGGGCTCATTTTGGTTTTGCAACTTAAAATTCCAAGGACTGGAATCATTACTGACTTTTACTTGATGGTAAACCAACTAAAGAAGAAATATCAGACTAAAGATGCCAAATTAGTTCACTATGTGAAGAAAGTACTAAAAAATTTGATTCAATTTGAAGATTTCTCAATATATCATGTCCCACAAGGAAGGAATTCAAGCAGTTTCATTGGTAAAATTGGCTAGTATAAGGGGATCACTGGAAACCTGGATTATACTGGTGGGTTATGAAGTAAATCCCAAGATTGAAGATGAAGTATCCAAGCAAGGAAGAGAGTTACTAGTGTTAACTAGATCTCAAGTTCTAATGCATGAAGGAGAAGAGAAAAAAACTGAGAATAAAAATCTTCAGGAAGAACTCACTGATTCAGTAGCAAATGACTGTTATAAAAATAATTGGATGACACTAATAGTGGAATATCTTGTTAACGAAACACTACCAACTAATAAGACAGAGGCTAGAAAAATTAGACAGCAAGCACCAACCTTCACTATGATGGATGTAATACTTTATAAGAAAGGATATGGCATTCCTTACTTAAGATGTGTGAATCCAGAAAAACGGGTTAAGACTATTAAATGAAGCACATTAGGGGTTATGCGTAGACCACTCGAATGGGATAGAATTGGCTAAGAAGGTCATGAGACAAGGCTTTTATTGGCCCCAAATGACCAACCATGCTACGGATTATGTAAAGAGACGGGGAAGATGCCAAAAAGTATGCCAAAATTCCTCTTTTACCATCATGCCAATTAACTACAATTTCAAGTCTATAGCAGTTTGACGTATGGGGAATTGATTTGTTAGGACCTTTGTAAATATCCAAGGGAGGGCCCAAGTATGCAGTGATTGCCATGGACTACTTTACTAAGTGAGTGGAAGCAAAGCCACTTTTGAACATACTTCAGGAAAGGTACTCAAATTAGTGATCAAGAACATTGTCACAAAATTTGGAATTTAATGTAAAATCATATCCGAAAATGAAACACAATTCGAGAGCGAAGAGTTTGCCAAGTTCTTTAGCAAGAACAGAATTATTAAGAGTTTCTCTTCTGTAGCACATCCAAGGGCTAACGGATCTGTTAAAGCAGCTAGCTAGACTATCAATACTACTTTCAAAAAGCACTTAAAAAAGCCAAAGGAAACTGGGTGGAAGGGGTACCACTTGTGCTATGGGCATATAGAATGTCCACCAAAAATACAACAGGTCATACTCTTTATTCCTTAACATATGGATGCGAGGCAATGCTGCAAGTTGAAGTTAAGATACCTTTGCATGGAAGAATTGAGGAAAAAAATCTATGAATTTAATACATGAACTAAAAGATGAAGCAGTAACCTGAATTTCTGAATATCAATGGAGGATATCAAAGTATTACAACTCGAATGTAAACACAAGGTCACTTCAAGAAGGAGGCCTAGTCCTCCGAAGAGTAATGGAAAATACTATGAATCCAGAAGATGGGCCTCTTGGACCAAATTAGGAAAGTCCCCTAATTATTCATAAAGTGATTCATCTAAGAGCTTATCGTCTATGCTAACCTGATGGCAGGATGGTCCGTAGAAAATGGAATGCAGAGCATTTCCGAATGAACTTCCCAATAGTGGATGAATAAAGGAACAATCTTTAAGCGTATCCACAGGGGCGGGAGTAAGATTCTCCTTAAATATTGGAAACTACCTAAGATTGTAAAAAGCCTTTGACCGCGTCAAGATGGCCAGGTCAAAGCACCTACTAAAGGGAGGTCAGGTTTAGCCTTTAGTCATGCCATAAATGGCCAGGCTAAAGCATCCGCAAGCCCTTGATCGTGCCTATGTAGCTAGGTCAAGGCACCTCTCCGAAGGAGAATGGAGTAAGCCTTTGGTTCCCGTCTATGACGGCCAGGTCGAAACATCGACCGACCTTCATCCCACGTATAAGGCTTATTTGAAGCACCTCCTAGAGTGAGGATGGGGTAAGCCTTTGGGCCCTACCTAAGACGGCTGGGTCAAAGCACCGAACCAGCCTTTATTCCCACCTATAAGACCTATTTGAAGCACCTTATAGAGGGAGGTAGGGTAAGTCTTTGGTCTTGCTTGATGAAAGCAAACCAACGCATCAGATGACCTGATGCATCTCCTTAGATGGTGGTAAGGGGTCAAATAAAGGATTAAGACATCCAAAGCCTAAAGTGTGGAATGAAATAAAGGATTAAGACATCCAAAGACCGAAGAGTGGTATAAATTAAAGGACCAAGACATCTAAAGCCCAAAGAGTGGCACAAAATAAAGGATTGAGACATCCAATGCCCTGAGAGTGGGGCAAAATTAAGAATTCAAACATCTAAAGGCCTGAAGGGTGGTACAAGATAAAAGATCTCTTATTATTTCCAGATGTTGATTTTTATATTTCTCTTATTATTTCCATATGATAATTCCTAGACTCCTGTTATTTTCGGATGATGATTCCCGGACTTCTTCTATTATTGTTAGACATGGATTTCTGGTCTTCTATTATTCAGATATGGCTTTCTAGAGTTCTTCTATTATTTCTACATATAGACTTTTGGTATTCTATTATTATTCAGATATGATTTTTTGACCCTCAATTATTATTTCCAAATATGGATTTTTGGTCTTCTGTTATTACCAAATATGGATTTCTAGTGTTCTATTATTTATGATTTCTAGCCGTCTATTATTACTTCCGAAAAGGGGTTTCTCCTGATCCAAATCCATGGTTTCATATTCAGATGGTGATTTCTGAGCTTCCATCACCGTATATGGATTTCAGTCTTCTATTGTTACTTCCAGTTGCGAATTAGTGGTTATCTATAATTATTCTAGGATTCTGGTCTCTAAACTTCTATTATTCGCAGATTTGGATTTCTGAACTTAAATTACTTTCGACATTAGGTTCTCGAACTTCTATCATCAGGAACTTTAATAATATTACGAACATATTTTTATATAAGTTCAAAAGCTAATAACAAGAAACACTAGTCGCATTGTATTTTATAGGAAAATAGAAAATAAATTCTTGTACTTTTGTCCTAAAGAGCAAAAGCTTCTTTCATAAAAAGGGAGGATAAATGTTATCTACAAAATCCTCTCACGAGTAAAAGTATGAAAGGATAAGCTGTAATATGAGAGTTAATCCCCTACCACAAGCAACGAAGGAGATGCTTCCATCAAGGCTGAAGAAAAGCTTCTGCAAGCATCAAAGGAGATGTTTCCACAAGAATCAATTCTTCTACCGAAGCCCTCCCTTCCACAAGTATTGAAAGATTCCCTTCCACATGCATAAAAGGAGATGCTTCCGTCAAGGTTGAAGAGATGCTTCCGCAAGCATCAAAGGAAATGCTTCTGCAACCATCTAAGGAGATGCTTTCGCAAAAGTCAATTCTTCTACCGAAGTCGTCCCTTCTGCAAGTGTTGAAAGATTTCCTTCTACAAGCATCAAAGGAGATGCATCAGCAAGCATCAAAGAAGAAGCTTACATAAGCATCAAAGGAGATGATTCCGCAAGAGCCAATTCTTCTGCCGAAGTCATCGCTTCCGCAAGTGTTGAAAGATGCCCTTCCACGAGTGTTGCCAAAGTCTTCCCTGTCATAATCATCAAACCTTCGAAACAATCATCCTATCACAAGTAAGTATCATCCTTCTATGACACTCCTTACAAGCCCTTTGTAATTCTTCAAAGAATATTACACCTGTGGAGCAGCCATGGCTCAACAACAACGAAGGGATCAAATGTGCCTTCATCGGTGTAATGCACATCGGTTCCCCTCCGCTTCTCATAATCTAGCGATCCTGACTCGACCTTCGAAAATCGACACCGAATACGACACTCATATTCAATTGCCGCAGATTCAAACGTCAAATCCGAGTCGCCGAAGCTTATAACACAATTAAGTATAACAACATAGCAGAAGAAAAAGAATAATACATTGATATACAGCATTGATACAATATCTGATACAACAGATGATACAATAGATATCAATATACGTTAGAGATATGATACAATAAAATAGCAGCGGAAAAGATAAATAGATAACACCAGCAGCGGAACAAATAACTCTAAGATGGTCTTCAAGGAAGAACTCCAGCAGCAGCTCGAACTCCCAATGACTATAACACTTGACTGAACTAGCTCTAGATAACCTACTAAACCTGACTATCTGAAAAACCCAACTCTAAACTGCCCGTGTGGAAAATAGTGAGAAACCAGAGTTTAGGAAAGAAACAATAAACTCCAGGTCAGTCGTGCGACTGGTATGAGTAACAAAAACAGTTTATCTTTAGAAACAAACAAAGAAATATTTTAAAATAGATATGCAATGCTTTTGAAAAATGAAACTACCATAAGGCCTCCCGCACACACACACAATGCAAACGCAGAATCGGAGGAGGTTTCTCTTTATGATAGTTAAACATGATGGATACGCAAATTTCTTTGATATTATTACTATAAGTGCAAAGTGTAGGAAGACATTTCGAAAATAGAATATAAATCTTAGCCAGCATAGGCATTTCGCACTTATGCCTACTATAGCTACCATGTTCAATAGCAGGTTACCATCACATTCCATGGTAGGTTATACAACTAAAACCGTACAAGACTCGTATTGTTTCTTTGGATTTCCAACAAATGGTCGCGCCAAGGAACTTCCCATTGCCACATAGGTACGCCTCTGGAGGGACGCCCCGAGAACCTAACCGGATCTCTGCCAACACAAGGCCGGGTTTCCTCTAACTAGGTAACTACTGACACGAGTATGCCATCCCCTGGTCGTAACCGACCTTTATTCCGGGATCCCGACAACCAACAACCACAAAGTAATAAATTCGCAGTAACCACATAGGTTAAATATCTGGGCTCCATACCATGATACCACCTCTATCCAGAAGGAAATGAACATACCCTCGGGGGCGCTATCCCCAAATAACCTTGCTGCATTTCTTCCAGTTTTGACCATTACCGGGTTGTGAGGTTCGACGAAGTCTCGTCCAGAAAGCTACGCTTTTTACAAAAGCCACGCTTTGATCAACAATGATCAGCAGCATTCAGCATGCCACATTACCAAGTTGGGAATATATTACGGATAACCTTCAACTACATAACGTCTGAACTCGTACGTCTCAGAGAAGGGTGTTAAGCTAAGAGAATAAATTCTCCGCCACCAACAGAAATGTATTTGAAAGAATTCTGCTTTATATCTCAAAATGTAATGTCAGACATACAATCCATACAAGTCTGTTCCGGGTTAGAACATAACCGAAGGCACTTCCAATGAAGTCCTTGCAAATCCGGGTATTCACAATCCCGATCGGACTTCCCATCACTTAGGAAATCTCTATACCGACGCGACTCAGTGTAGAGACAATCGATAGGTCATCCTATCGCTCTTGTAAATACCCGGTCTTCACCACCGGTCTTCAAATGCTATCCATATGCGTCGTATCACTATTCAGAATGGGTTATATGACACAAAGGTCCTCTCCTGGCTAAACGGAATAACGAGCGCAACATTAAAAATCATATGGATACTAGGGTATCAATTAAGTCACAACTTATTACCCAAAACCTTTCTTCAAATGGTTAAACAAATTACCATTTCAAATCTTTAAACAAAAATATTTATTTCACAAAGTTCACCCAGTTTCACAAAGATCCATTCATAGATTTTCAAATCAATTTCCATTTCAATTGGATTAACTCATTAAATCTTCAAATCAAAGATTTAACTTATAGCTTTCAAAACACGTTTCCAAAGATTGATTCATAACTTGGAAATCATTTTCATTTCAAACTAGAAATTCCTTTTGTTTGCGCCAAAATTGGTCACAAACCCCGAATACCGTGAAAGCACCAGTGTATGATTACAAATCAATAATATTCAAACACAAATCTCAGATCTCGACAAATATTAAACAGTATTCCCAAAGTAAAGAACAGAGGCACAAGTTTTATAGTGGTTCGGCTATTTCCGGCCTACGTCCATTCCAAAGTTTTTATCCTTTTATTGATTATCCTTGATGATTATAGATGATTACAGCAGTTACAAAGTCCAAAACTTGAAATAAATAGCAGCAATGATGATATGGAATGATTCTGGCAGCGTCCGAGCGTGCTCTCTCTCTCTAAAATCTCCGACCCCTTTTCTGAATGACTAGGGGCTCTATTTATAAGCGTAGGAGGCTGATATTTCTCCTAAAATCCGGGAAGACCGCTTCAGGCACGTGAGGGGGCCCACACGCCCGAAATCTGGAGGTCCAGGCCCACCTTGGGATCGATTCGAAGTAAGGTTCGAATCGATCAAGAAATCATCCAATTGAGCTAAAATTTGGTGAGAACATTCTTCAACATGTATGTAAGCTCCTGTAAAAATTTCATTGCATTTGGATCAACAGTTTGGAAGATATGATCGATTCAAATTCAAAGCTTCGTGTGTTCTGCCTGGGTTCGAACCTATACATCGAATCCACTCCTTTCGAATCCATCCCCTTCGAATCCATCTTCTTCGAATCCATCTCCCTCGAGTCCGTCCTCTTCGAATCCATTTCCCTTCGAATCCATCGCCTTGAATCCACGAAGCCGACTCCCCTCCTTCGAATCCACGAAGCTGACTCCCCTCCTCTCCTGATCGATACGAAATTCATCGATTCGAACCACCTTCGATACGAACTAACCTGTGTGCACCTTATGGATACGAAGGAGATCCATGTTGTGATCGAGTCGAAGTCCACCTGTCCTTCTGATCGATTCGAAAACGACCGAGTTGAACCAACACCTGATGCGAACTTTACAGAGTCGAACCCATACCAATCGATACGAAGTGCATCGATTTGAATCTTGTGTGCCTTTGATCGATGCGAACCTGATGGGTTCGAATCCGATGGATTCGAACCGAGCACCACCTTGATGGATTCGAACAACATACCTTTCCTACCTTGAATCCATCATATTTTCTTCATACGAACTCCGATTAACCTGAAATTTGAAACATAGCCTTTCCTAACCCTTATCATCATCTCCAATTAATTTCGTCCCGATCGGAGTTCAACCAAATTTTGACGATATCGATCGTAGCCTTGATTCCAACTGATCTCCAATCCTGATATCCATAATTCCTCGTCCATTTGTTGATATTCCAGTTTTGACCAAAAATGGGATAACACTTTTCCCCCCAAAACATGCCTTGTGATAACAAGGCGTGTTTTGAGTAGTCCTGAATCCAATATCCGAAGTCCATAGCCATATTGCCAGAGCATATCATCCTTGACTGTTCCGAGTTGATGTCCAATTCCAAATCCCATAACCGAAGCCTTAGTCAATTCCATATCCATTCAAACTTGCCAGCCGAGTCCTAATCCATCCTTATCCAATAGCCAATGACCGAATCCAAGACCTTTCCGGGTCGATATCCGAATCCATAACCTCTCCGGGTTCTTGCCAAGCGTGATCCACATCTGATGACGGTGGTCCAGTGTCCCTGGACGCTGTACAATGCCATGGCTTAAGTCCTAAGCCGAATTCTAGTCTCTCCGGACCCCTGTTGAGCATAGTCCATACTCAACGACCTGAAAATAACAATTGATAATACAGGGCCTAAGTCCTAGGCCGAATCCTGGTCACTCCAGACCCTTGCTGAGCATAGTCCATACTCAGCGACCTGAAAAATATTCGATAATATGGGGCCTAAGTCCTAGGCCGAATCCTGGTCACTCCGGACCCTTGCTGAGCATAGTCCATACTCAGCGACCTGAATGAGTCAATTTACCACGTTCGGGCAAAGTGACTCACCCCTTGCCAGGCATAATCCACACCCGACGACCATTTATCAAAAACCAGACGAAAATCCAATCCAAAATCCAAATACCAAAAAATCCAAATCATAAACCAGAAAACCAAACCAACATTCAAAACCGGAAACAATCATCCAAAGAAAAATCCAAATCAACAGGAAGCAAAACCAGGAACTAGATTCAAACTCCAAAACCAAAATCCGAAAAGAAAAGTAGTGTCCAATCCAAAAGCAAAAGATAGATTTCACAAACCATAGCATTGTAGTTTATCATCATTCAGAGCATGCCTAGGGGCTATCTCCGTCCCCGTACATGTGTAAATGACTTGGTTGCTTGCTAATAGTTCGTTACTTATTCCATATTATCCTGATTAGTGGATAATCAATCGACCACCATCCCTGGGTCTCCCATCATCACGGCGAGAGGTTGTCGGTGGTTGCTCCTGCTCCACCGTTGCATTCCGAGCTCCGACATACTGCTGTACCTGTCCATTCCTTACATGCTCCTCGATTATATCCTTGAAGTGCCTGCAGCTGTTGGTGTCATGTCCGTCTAAGTCATGGAAGAGGAAGTGCCTTCCTGATGTCCTTTCCCGTTCTGATGGTTCTCTCCTAGCTGGCCTCCGGTAAGGAAGGCGATTCCGAGTATCCATGTATATCTGCTCCAGCGTCTCGTTCAATCCTGTATATGTAGAAAACTTTGGATCCTTCCATCGCTTCCTAGTATTTCCAGAATCACTGTCCAACTTCCTTTTCCCTTTGTCTTTATCCAAACCTTTGCTGGATGGTCCTACATCCTGAGTTGCATTAACCCTTTTTATCTCTAAATCTGTACTCGCATCTTCCTGTCGAAGGAACCTTTATGCCTCGTGAAAGAATTCGTCGAGATCCTGTGGGGGATCTCGTTTCAGAGATACCTTGAAATTCGAGTCCTCCCTGACCCTGATACTGCTGCCATTAAAACCATCGATGGATCAGGCTGATCCACCGAAGCAACCGCCGCACTGAATCGAGTTAGAAAAGCTCTAAGCGATTCATCCATCCTTTGCTTCACCGATGTCAATGTCATCACATTCTTCGGCCTCTTGACGTGAACCCGAAATTGTCCCAAAAACTTTTCCACCAATTCCCTCCAAGTCCTGATAGATCCTTCTCCCAGCTGCCTCAACCACATTGCAGCTAAGTCCGTCAGATATAAAGGGAAGCATCGGGCCATCACTTCCTCCGACGCCCCCAGCACCTCCATGTGTCTGGTGTATCTCATCAAGTGATCAGTTGGGTCTGCCTTGCCATCATAAACCTCCACGCTAGGTAGCTTAAACTTAGGTGGATTCTGAGCCATCCTTATTTCCCGAGAAAATGGACTCCTGTTCACTCCTTCCAAGTCTCCGTGGGTCAAACCACCTCGCACAGTTCTTCTGATGATTTCCACTAATCCGCTATTGTCTATTGGGGGTTTCCCTCCATGCCCCCGAGGGAACTCTGGCACATATTCCTCATGTGGTTCGTTAGCTCTAGCCTGCTGAACTCCTTCCAAAGGTCCTCCTATATCGGATCCCGTAGGCCTGCCCCCAGCCCTGGTTGATTGCCTTCTGGCTCCGTATCTCGACCTCCATTGGGTTCCACAACCCTAGTCCCCTGTCCTGCATCCACAGCGGCTGTTGCTGTCCCTAGGTTCTGCATCCTTGCAACTCTCATTTGTTCAAAGAAAGTCTGCATCATTTCCTGTTGGCTCTTCAATAATCTCTCTTGCAAAGAATTTGCCATAGCCTCCATTTCATCCCGGGTTATGTAGATTGAAGCCTGTCCTTC
Organism: Allium cepa; assembly: GCA_030765085.1. Lineage (NCBI taxonomy): Eukaryota > Viridiplantae > Streptophyta > Magnoliopsida > Asparagales > Amaryllidaceae > Allium > Allium cepa. The sequence continues at coordinate 310,254,542 of CM060932.1, read as the reverse complement.
CCTAGCTCTGGAGGATGCTTGTTGACTTCCTTCCTGTTGGCTTCTCTCAGCCCTTTGCCTTCTGCTATTTTGCCTAGTCATTGTCCTTGAATCCAAACTCTTTAAAACCTTCAAATCCAACTTTCAAGTCCGATGTAGCGGGTGCTATTCTTTCTCAGTGAAAGCACCAAAGTGTTTGCGCCAAAATTGGTCACAAACCCCGAATACCGTGAAAGCACCAGTGTATGAATACAAATCAATAATATTCAAACACAAATCTCAGATCTCGACAAATATTAAACAGTAATCCCAAAGTAAAGAACGGAGGCACAAGTTTTATAGTGGTTCGGCTATCTCCGGCCTACGTCCACTCCAAAGTTTTTATCCTTTTATTGATTATCCTTGATGATTACAGCAGTTACAAAGTCCAAAACTTGAAATAAATAGCAGCAATGATGATCTGGAATGATTCTGGCAGCGTCCGAGCGTGCTCTCTCTCTCTCTAAAATCTCCGACCCCTTTTCTGAATGACCAGGGGCTCTATTTATAAGCGTAGGAGGCTGATATTTCTCCTAAAATCCGGGAAGACCGCTTCAGGCACCTGAGGGGGCCCACACGCTCGAAATCTGGAGGTCCGGCCCCACCTTGGGATCGATTCGAAGTAAGGTTCGAATCGATCAAGAAATCATCCAATTGAGCTGAAATTTGGTGAGAACATTCTTCAACATGTATGTAAGCTCCTGTAAAAATTACATTGCATTTGGATCAACGGTTTGGAAGATATGATCGATTCAAATTCAAAGCTTCGTGTGTTCTGCCTGGGTTCGAACCTATACATCGAACCCACTCCCTTCGAATCCATCCCCTTCGAATCCATCGTCTTCGAATCCATCTCCCTCGAGTCCGTCCTCTTCGAATCCATTTCCCTTCGAATCCATCGCCTTGAATCCACGAAGCCGACTCCCCTCCTTCGAATCCACGAAGCTGACTCCCCTCCTCTCCTGATCGATACGAACTTCATCAATTCGAACCACCTTCGATATGAACTAACCTGTGTGCACCTTATGGATACGAAGGAGATCCATGTTGTGATCGAGTCGAAGTCCACCTGTCCTTCTGATCGATTCGAAAACGACCGAGTCGAACCAACACCTGATGCGAACTTTACAGAGCCGAACCCATACCAATCGATACGAAGTGCATCGATTCGAATCTTGTGTGCCTTTGATCGATGCGAACCTGATGGGTTCGAATCCGATGGATTCGAACCGAGCACCACCTTGATGGATTCGAACAACATACCTTTCCTACCTTGAATCCATCATATTTTCTTCATACAAACTCCGATTAACCTGAAATTTGAAACACAGCCTTTCCTAACCCTTATCATCATCTCCAATTAATTTCGTCCCGATCGGAGTTCAACCAAATTTTGACGATATCGATCGTAGCCTTGATTCCAACTGATCTCCCAGAGTCACGACGAACTCGATGCACCATAGGCCTCGTGACGACCCAACATCCCAGCACTGCCCAGAACTAGGTTTAGAAAGAAGAACCCATCACCACTGCCACCACCGGCCATTGATCGTCCACCGATCAATTTTCCTCCATTCACCAGTCACTCCTCAACCTCCCGACAGAATTCCAGCCTCTACAATCACTGGGATCACCAGAGAACACTTAAATACTCATTTCTGGTCAAAACAGAAATACCCTCAAATCCGACTACCAAAAATAGTAGTTTTAGTTTTAAAAATCAAATTTTGGTTTAAGCATTTGATTCAAATATCTAAATCCATCAATCATGATAACTGATTTTTTTACTTATTTAAGTTTCACTGTTGTTTTATTATTTCCAAAGGCCAAAACAAATTAGTTTAACTACCAATTTTTAAACTTAAAACTATGATGCAACAAACATATTTTGTTCAAAACTTAAGTACTAATAAAGATTGGATTAAGAGCAAGTAAAGTTTGATCGGCAATTGAGCCTAGGAACTAAAATCAGAGGGAAAGAATTCAGATCAACAGCATTGCACACACCGGTATATATATATAAACACACAGATTAAAATATGCTCACAAACATATTTAATTTCAGAGATGTGCATGTAACCATATTAATATACTTAATATTTAAATTAGTGATGTTACTCACCTAATTTCCAGGAAGAACAGAGCTCTTTAATTTGCGCAGGCTTGAGAAAATGCAAGATGGAACCCCTTTCTTTGATTCTCTGGTTTGCATTGGTTTAATTTGTTGTTTAAGTTTTTGAAATAATATTCACTTCAGATTTTACAGTTTGGATGGACGAACTAAAATGAGAGGAGAAAGCTGATATAAATAAAGAAGTTTACAAGGTAACCTTGTTTGTACAATAGGCATGGTTAAAGATGCTTGTATTAAATGCTTAAGTCCTTTTTTGTAAGCAAATACTATCCATTTGTTTTTCACTTCCTGTTGCAAGTACTTTCATAGATATTTAGATTTTTATTTTCTTCTTTTGTTTGAAAACTGGAGTGTATTTTATTTGTTATCCTTTCTTTGCAATCTTCACTTTCCTTTGCTTTGTTTTATAAGCTACCATCTTATCCCTTTATAAAATAAAATAAATTTCTTTGATTTGTTCATACTTATGTATATTATTGTCTTTTTTGCTTTGTAATATAAATGACATTCTATATTTACTTATCTATTATTATTTATTTTCCTATGTCATTTTATAACTACATGATTTTATTACAACATACATTTTAAATTTCATTTCTATTCAAAGTTTAATCATCAACATCAAATTTTTATCTCTTCTTGTTACTTGTCTTTTGTCTTATGCATTCACTTTGTATTTTACAAAGTTTATTTTCAAGTTTACATACATATCAAATGACTTACATATATATATATATATATATATATATATATATATATATGTATGTATGTATGTATATATATTATAAATTCAATCAATTTCCCTATTTAATTTCACAAATTTTTATTCAAAAATTAATTTAATTATCAATTTAAACTTAATTAAAATCCATGATCGTTACAGATCCCCCCTTAAGAAATTTCGTCCTCGAAATTTGCCAAGGAGACACAAAGATAGATGAAGAATGTTTCATCAAATCAAACTGAATATCTACTCTGCATTTGGCTTACCAAATCAGAATATCAACAATAGATACAAGAACGAATCTTTTAAGTTTTCCACACTATACTTGGGTCATACGGATTTACGAAATATGCAGTGGCATTGGTTAGTTTGAAGGGATAACTAACCATTCGTAGATTATATCGAGACCCAAATGATAGATAAATGGATTTGATTTTTTTCACAACTTCCAAACATCAGATATGGATTCTAAACTCAAGTCGGAACCCCAAAGTATATAGCAATTTGTCCCTCTTCGGACTTCGATATACCCAAGAAATTTCAATAGAATTTCAAATTCGGTTTTAAACGAAATCGTTTTATCGATACAATTCAAATTATCCTTCAAATTCTATTAATCAATTTAACTCAATTTAAAATTTCCAATTTATTTAAAATTTTAATTCCAAATTTCCAATTCATATTCATTAAGGTTTAAATCAAAAATGATAAGAAACCGATGAAGATACGAAGTAAAAATTTCCTACAACGATTCGTAGAGCTACCATCACACCGAAACTTCTTTCTGGAGCTGCCATGAAGCCAATCAAAGAATTGAAATCGAATCAAAGAAGACTAATAGAGAAAATTATCTCCACTGTTGTAGGGTATTGACCATTTGTAGTCGTATTCCCCTGTCCCCGATCTCATCCTCTTCTCGCATTCATACTTACTATCGGTGAATAGTATGAGAATTTACTGAGGCATACGAACGGATATCTTAGGGATATACTCATTCTAGGGTTTACTTCACCCTATCTCTAATGAGCTACTTAATGTGTTATACTCCTGAGCTAAAGTTTTAACCCTCAGCTCTGATACCAAATGTAGCGATCCTGACTCGGCCTTCGAAAATCGGCACCGAATATGACACTCATATTCAAATGCCGCAGATTCAAACGTCAAATACGAGCCGCTGGAGCTTATAACACAATTAAGTATAACAACACAGCGGAAGAAAAAGAATAATACATTGATATACATCACTGATACAATATCTGATAGATGATACAATAGATATCAATATACATCAGAGATATGATATAATAAAATAGCAGCGGAAAAGAAAAATAGATAACACCAGCAACAGAACAAATAACTCTAAGATGGTCTTCAAGGAAGAACTCCAGCAGTAGCTCGAACTCCCAATGACTATAACACTTAACTGAACTAGCTCCAGATAACCTACTAAACCTGACTATTTGAAAAACCCAACTCTAAACTGCCCGTGTGGAAAATAGTGAGCGCCCAGAGTTTAGGAAAGAAGCAATAAACTCCAGGTCAGTCGTGGGACTGGTACGAGTAACAAAAACAGTTTATCTTTAAAAGAAAACAAAGAATATTTTAAAATAGATACGCAATGCTTTTGAAAAATGAAACTACCATAAGGTCACCCGCATACACACACAATGCAGACGCAGAATCGGAGGAGATTTCTCTTTATGATAGTTAAACATGCTGGATACGCAAATTTCTTTGATATTATTACTATAAGTGCAAAGTGTAGGAAGACATTTCGAAAATAGAATATAAATCTTAGCCAGCATAGACATTTCGTACTTATGCCTACTATAGCTACCATGTTCAATAGCAGGTTACCACCACATTCCATGGCAGGTTATACAACTAAAACCATACAAGGCTCGTATTTTTTCTTTGGATTTCCAACAAATGGTCGGGCCAAGGAACTTCCCATTGTCACATGGGTACGCCTCTGGAGGGACGCCCCGAGAACCTAACCGGATCTTTGCCAACACAAGGTCGGGTTACCTCTAACTAGGTAAATACTGACACAAGTATGCCATCCCCCGGTCGTAACGACCTTTACTCCGGGATCCCGACAACCAACAACCACAAAGTAATAAATTCGCAGTAACCACATAGGTTAAATATCTAGGCTCCATACCATGATACCACCTCTATCCAGAAGGAAATGAACATACCCTCAGGAGGCGCAATCCCCAAATAACCTTGCTGCATTCTTCCTGCTTTGACCATTACCGGGTTGTGAGGTTCGACGAAGTCTCGTCCAGAAAGCTACGCTTTTCACAAAAGCCACGCTTTGATCAACAATGATCAGCAGCACTCAGCATGCCACATTACCAAGTTAGGAATATATCACGGATAACCTTCAACTACATAACCTCTGAGCTTGTACGTCTCAGAGAAGGGTGTTAAGCTAAGAGAATAAATTCTCCGCCACCAACAGAAATGTATTTGAAAGAAATTTGCTTTATATCTCAAAATGTAATGTCAGACATACAATCCATACAAGTCTGTTCTGGGTTCGAATAGAACCGAAGGCACTTCCAAGAAGTCCTTGCAAATCCGGGTATTCAGAATCCCGATCAGACTTCCCATCACTTAGGAAATCTCTATACCGGCGTGACTCAGTGCAGAGACAATCGATAGGTCATCCTATCGCTCTCGCAAATACCCGGTCTTCACCACCGGTCTTCAAATGCTATCCATATACATTGTATCACTATTCGGAATGGGTTATATGACACAAAAGTCCTCTCCTGGCAAAACCGAATAACGAGCGCCACATTAAAAATCATATGGATACCGGGGTCTCAATTAAGTCACAACTTATTACCCAAAACCTTTCTTCAAATGGTTAAACAAATTACCATTTTAAATCTTTAAACAAAAAGATTTATTTCACAAAGTTCATCCAGTTTCACAAAGATCCATTCATAGATTTTCAAATCAATTTCCATTTTAATTGGATTAACTCATTAAATCTTTAAATCGAAGATTTAACTTATAGCCTTCAAAACACGTTTCCAAAGATTCATTCATATCTTGGAAATCATTTTCATTTCAAACTAGAAATTCCTTTTATCATAAATCGGAAGTTCATTACTTATGTGAAAGCTTTTATTTTTTGAAAACAAATAATTTTCGTTTTAGAAAGATTCAATTATATTTGCACGAGTTAAAGCCCTTGAATTAAATTCAAATTCCCAAACCAATACTTTTAAAATGGTTTAACTCATATATAACTTGTATAACACCTTTAATCCCTAGTTTCGAATCATAGGATTCTGTTTCAAATTTCGAATTTAAATCAAATTATTTAAACTTCAAGCTTTATCAAGTTATTCTAAATAAATTTCATCTTTGAAATCCCATTTCAAAAGCTTTTCACTTTAAACCTAATCCATTTCCAAAACCTTTGAATTCAAATTGTCTATTCAAAAATTACTTCAAAAATCTATGACTTAATCAATTTCCTCGTGCAATCTATATTTGTGTGTGTATAAGTGTGGCCCAAAGGTTTAACACAATAGTGCAACATCATTCAATCATCATAGATCAAAACACAGAAATATAGTTGATAAGCGATATAAACTATAACGCTTATCGTTCATTCACAGATTCACAGATAATATACAAATGTAAATTAATGAATAAATTATACACAGCTCAATCCACAGAACAAAATATCACAGATCAGATAGGACAATCAATTCAAGGCAACTCATACAATACAATCATTCATGAGTAAGGTCAAGTATTCAATAATCATTTATAAGCAGGATTAATTTAATTGCTTAATCCTAATTAATTCAATTTATTTCCAATTAAATTAATTACTTATGAATTATTTGTCCAATCCTGATTTATTAATTACAAATCATTTGATATAAATTAATTAAATCAATCACCTTAATTAATTTAAATTATTCTTAATTAATCAAATTAATTAAACCAACCTTTATCAATTACATAATTAATTAACTTAAATTAATCAAAATATCCAAAATTAATTACGATAAGTGATTAATCCTTAATTACTTATCGTATAAATTACATCACTTAATGCCTTAATTATCTCTAATATAATTCATTTCTTATTGATGACTTCATTAATAGTAAAGTGAAAAACATTTCACTTTTGAATTTAAATTTAAATTACATTTTGAATTTAAGATTCAAAATGGTTATTCTGTTAAACATTAATTCAATTTAAAATTTTAATTTATAATCCTTAAAAATAAATGTAAATAACATTTATTTCTTATATAAGAGAAAGCTTTTAAACTAATCTACTTAATTTTTATTTAAAAATTAATCTTTCAAAATACATTAATATTTTAACTTGCAAATTCAAGTTAAACAAATGATTTAACCTTCCATTCAAACAAAACCCCTTTTTTTTAAAAAGAACTATGTTATTTAACTTGTTTTTTTAAAAAACAATCAGATTTAAAAACTGATTTAAATTTCCAGATTTGAATTCAAAAAAAAACTTGAATCCATTAATTTAAACATTTGATTTACAACTTTTATTTAACTTGCTTTTAAAACCTTGAATTTAAAACTTGATTTAAAAATCCAAATTCATTTTAAAACCTTAAGATTCAAAAGTTTATTTGAACCTAAGCATTAACTTTGAATTTAAACCACTGTTTAAATTCTGGTTTCAAAATTTTAAATTAAATTGAAAAATCTGAAACTGTCAGGTATTTAAACCTGAAAACTACTTTTAGATATTTTAAAATTTTTATTTCAGTTTAGATTTGAATTCAAAAATAAATTTGAATTCAAAAATAAATTTGAATTTATACTTCAACTGGATTTAAACTTTGTTTAAACCTATTATTCAAATTTAAGTTTCATTTAAATTGTTCAAAAATTCAAATTGCTGCCAGGTTTTACAAAAGCCTGGAACAAACAACTGACTCGACTCGAACCAAAATTGCTTCGAGTCATTCCCTCTGCTGCTTCGAGCAAGACATAGGAATCACTCGAGTGAAACTCGAGTCCACTTCCCTGCCTTCACCAATACAAAGCAAGATTCCAGAAATGGCGCTCGTACACGTGCACAACGGCGGTGATCGACTCCAAGCGATGCTACAACGTCGAGCATGTCGACGATCAGCCACAATCCAATCCCCAACCACCTGAATTCTGATACTCCCTCAAAATCAAAATCGAGCACAAAAATCAAAACCTGGAAATGCCAACTAGCTTCACCACCCAAACCTGGGAACCGCGACGAACTCGAATCCTCGACCATCAGAAATACTAAAACTTCGGCCATCCCCTCGCCAACACCCCTTCTACCCTTTCCCAGAGTCACGACGAACTCGATGCACCATAGGCCTCGCGACGACCCAATATCCCATCACTGCCCAAAACTAGGTTTAGAAAGAAGAACCCATCACCACTGCCACCACCGGCCATTGATCGTCCACCGATCAATTTTCCTCCATTCACCAGTCACTCCTCGACCTCCAGACAGAATTCTAGCCTCTACAATCACTGGGATCACCAGAGAACACTTAAATACTCATTTCTGGTCAAACCAGAAATGCCCTCAAATCCGACTACTAAAAATAGTAATTTTAGTTTTAAAAATCAAATTTTGGTTTAAGCAGTTGATTCATATATCTGAATCCATCAATCATGATAATTGATTTTTTTACTTATTTAAGTTTCACTGTTGTTTTATTATTTCCAGAGGCCAAAACAAATTAGTTTAACTTAAACCAATTTTTAAACTTAAAACTATGATACAACAAACATATTTTGTTCGAAACTTAAGTACTAATAAAGATTAGATTGGGAGCAAGTAAAGTTTGATTGGTAATTGAGCCTGGGAACTAAAATCAGAGGGAAAGAATTCAGATCAACAACATTGCACACACCAGTATATATATATATATATATATATATATATATATATATAAACAAACACGGATTAAAATATGCTCACAAACATACTTAATTTCAGAGATGAGCATGTAACCATATTAATATACTTAATATTTAAATTAGTGATGTTACTCACCTAATTTCCAGGAAGAACAGAGCTCTTTAATTTGCACAGGCTTGAGAAAATGCAAGCTGGAACCCCTTTCTTTGATTCTCTGGTTTGCATTGATTTAATTTGTTGTTTAAGTTTTGGAAATAATATTCACTTCAGATTTTACAGTTTGGATGGACGAACTAAAATGAGAGGAGAAGGCTGATATAAATAAAGAAGTTTACAGGGTAACCTTATTTGTACAATAGGCATGGCTGAAGATGCTTGTATTAAATGCTTAATTCCTTTTTTGTAAGCAAATACTATCCATTTGTTTTTCACTTCCGGTTGCAAGTACTTTCATAGATATTTAGATTTTTATTTTCTTCTTTTGTTTGAAAACTTGAGTGTATTTTATTTGCTATCCTTTCTTTGTAATCTTCACTTTCCTTTGCTTTGTTTTATAAGCTACCGCCTTATCCCTTTATAAAATAAAATGAACTTCTTTTATTTGTTCATACTTATGTATATTATTGTCTTTTTGCTTTGTAATATAAATGACATTCTATATTTACTTATCTATTATTAATTATTTTCCTATGTCATTTTATAACCACATGATTTTATTACTACATACATTTTAAATTTCATTTCTACTCAAAATTTAATCATCAACATCAATTTTTTATCTCTTCTTGTTATTTGTCTTTTGTCTTATGTATTCACTTTGTATTTTACAAAGTTTATTTTCAAGTTTACATACATATCAAATGAATTACATACATACATACATACATACATACATACATACATACATACATACATACATATATATATATTATAAATTCAATCCATTTCCCCATTTAATTTCACAAATTTTTATTCAAAAATTAATTTAATTACCAATTTAAACTTATTAAAATCCAGGATCGTTACACATAAGACTTCCTTTCGGTGGTGTTGGAAGCGCCTAGCTAATGTATAAAGTGGCATTGAAGAAAAGATTAGTTGTTTTTCACAGTGACGAAAGCATCCTTTTAAGTGTGGTGGAAGCATTGTACAGGAAAAGTAAAGATGCTTCAGTGCCAATATCAATAGGATGAAAGGATTGACCCCGATGGTGACGGAGGCAGAGCTAGAAGAATGGCGAAAGACTATTCAGTGAATGGTTTGCTATTACGTTTCAATTATCTACTCTGTCAATCAACTCTCTCCTACGCTGGTAAACTACCTTTATCGTGTGAAACAATTCGGAATATGTCTCTCGACTTCCAATGAGCTCTAAGTTATGTTATAAACTATATCGTGACATTATTATCATATAATAATGTTATGGGATTTTCAACATTTGGGATCACCCTCGTCTCACTTACAAATTTATGCATTTATCATATACATATACATATATATATATATATATATATACATATTATTTTATTGTGGCATTATTCAAGTTAATGAATCGACCACAATCTCTTCTATTTGGGACAATTCCAACTTAAAGGTTCTTAATTTATTATTGACATATTATGACCAATATCACCTATGAAATTTGAATCTGAACATTCCTTCATAATAAATATTTACTTCACGTATCAAATATAAAAAAAAATCACGATATCATTGAAAACATAAAATGTATGATAATTACTATCACCAACGCATAAGCAATACTTATTACATATTCTGCATCAAACATTTTAACAAGGTGTCCTTTCATATTGATTGTGGACATTCCTAATATCTTTCATACTTATTATAATAGACATCATCTACACGTCCAACATTGAGCACTAACACAACTGAGGCTGGTTTTAACATAAGTACATTGTTAAAAATTAGCAGTGTGTTGTTTACTTACTGTTTTGAAATATAAATGTACCTTTTAACATTCTTTCTTATGAACACACGCTTCCTTTGCATTTTTACTAAAAATTAAACTATTTGATATTTCTATCAAAATATTTATTCAATTCTAATACTTATAAAATGATACTTTTGTATCATTTCTTAGATCATATCCAAAAACTCACAACCTCTACATCGTTTCCACTAAATTTAAGAAACTTTGGTTGTTACATGAAAATGTCTATTCTAAACATTATTTATAACTTCCTATTTCAGCATATATATACCAAAACACTAAGTCTTATCAAGCGACAATCTTGTGAATAAATATGATCTAACTTGACACGTTGAATGTTGAATCTAATATGCTAATTTCAAAAATTGAAATTTACAAGATTATTCTTATTGACATTTCTTATTTAATTCCAACTGTATTAGTCTTGCTTATAAAGACACAATCGCAGTAGATGGATCACATCCCTTTGGTTATGACTACCAAAATCATATTTTATAACGTACTTATATGATTTTGTATTTAGATGAAATAATATTAACCTTTTATACCACTCTTAAGTATATGACCTTATAGAAAGAAATTAACTCAACTTCACTCACAATTAATCGTACTTTATCCAACAAAGTTCGATTACTCATGTAACATCCCAAATTTTATCAATTTAAATAGGTAATTTATATGAATTTTTGGGATTTAATTTGAAATTAATTTGAAAAGTTTCAAAACAAATAGAATAAGTGTTAATTTATATGAATAGGATTTCAATTCCTTTTGAGTTTAAAATTTGAAATAATAAATGTTTTGAAATCATTTAAATTTAAATTTTATATACATACATATGTGTGTGTGTGTATATATATATATATATATATATATATTTGTGTATATTTGAATTTGACTTTGAATTTAAATAAATGCGTTAGTAAAACAATTTGGATTTACAAATATATATATATGATTAATTTAATGTGCATTTAATTTCAAAAATCTCTTTTAAATAGTATTTATTAAAAATAAAGCAAATGACTTTAGAAAATGGAAAGTGTAAATTTAAATACAATTTAAATAATATTTTTACATTATTCTAATAAAAATTTACAAATGTTAAGCAAGTAATAAATATAGAGACAAGTGTTTAACATGTAGAAAGAAATTAACAAGTGTCATTACATTTTTTTTCAAAATTCATAGAAAAGGAAATAAAGTTATATAAGCTAATTTATGTCCTCCCTCTTATCTCTTTTATTCATTTCAAAGCCCTATACAAATCTTTAAACCAGAGAAGAAAAATTGTTAGTAACAAGTAATGAAACCAACAACTTCCTCAACTTTGAAATCAAGACCAAATTCCAGAAAAATAAAATCTGAAAAACAATTTCTCAAAGTTCAACTAAGAAAGCAATTTCAACAAAAAAACAACTTCAGCTCTCAAACAAGCATATCAACATCAAAGTATGTTCAAGTACCTCACTTTTTCAAAATCAAGCCTGTAAGATTCAACTTCAACAACACAATCAGAATCATCTCAGACCTTTGGATTCCAGTTTCAAGTTGCAGACCAGAGTTCCTTCTTCTTTGCTTCATAAAAAAAACAAAATTGTAAGTAAATCTTTTTAAAATAATTTGAATTTGAATTTTTTGTTAAGGAATCAAGCAAGTCATTCCATCAGAAAACTAAGCAAGCTTATATAAATTAGTTGCAGATAAAAAAGTTCAAGATCAAATTTAAAAAACAGTTTCCACACTTTCAACTTTTAAAACCCAGACAGAAAGCTCTTTGTTCAAACTTTACAGGTGAGTAAACTCTTTGATTTGAACTAGAACTTGTTGTTGTGAACAATATTGAAGGTTGAATGATAAATGTGTGTTTGCATATGTGTGTGTATATATATACATGAAAATGAAGATGCACGTCTGTACACATCGATATGAACTCTGTTCTAGGCCTACATGTTCCAAAACCTGTCTCAAAATTCAAAAGCTCTATCTCAGATTGTTTTTAGGCTTTGAAAACAAAAGGAAACATGTTTGTATGATCATGCTCTAAGTTTTAAAAATAAATTTAAGTAAATTAAACAAAAATCTTGTCTCGAAATATAAGAATACAGGCAAACCCAATATAAACAAAAATTTCATCAATCCTAATTTCAGATTTTGAATATATAAATTGAAACGTCTTCGAAGTTGATGATTCTTAAAAGTGAAATTAATTTTTTTATCAAGTATTCTATGAGAAAAAGGGGGATGAACGGAATCTCTATTTTCTCTAAGCTCTGGCAATCGATAAGGTGATGGACTTCGTATTCATAACCAGAGCTAGCTGGAAGGTCGTAGAGTTAGGGAAAAATGCTTGGTTAAATTCTAGATCAACGATGATGACGATCTTGATCGATTTAGGTTTTAAGGTTTAAAATGGGTTAAGGTTAGAAACGTGGTCACTGCGTCATCTTTAGGCCATCAAAGATCATCGGAATTGGGCTACGAGAAGCGTGGGAGGATGGCGGAGCTTAGGATGGAGTTTCGCGATCTCTGATGATCATAGGTGGGAGAACGAGGCATTTTATGTGGCTCAGTATTGTTCGAATCTGGGCCGTACAGTCAAATTGCAAATTCGTCATAGTTCGCAAAGTTGGGTGTTTTGGTGGGTCGAGTAGATGATCGTCGATTGGTCGATGATCATAGCATCGACCAGAGGCGATCAAAACAGTTGTGCATGTGCACAACGAATAAAGGAGTGTCAGTAATTTTGGATGGGAGAAGAAAGGTTACGACTCGAAGTAACAATCGAAAAGTTGGTTTGATGGCTCGAGTTTAAGCTCGTGCATTTACCTGTGTGTAGCGGGTTTGTACTTAAACAAAAAAAATCTATGTTTAAAGAAAATAGAGTACACGGGTAAGTTTCGTTAACAACTCGAAGCAAGTAGCAAAATGGTTCGGGGAAGACTTGAAGTGGCCTCAGGGTTGACACACAAAACAGTTTTACTTTAAAATAAATATTCAAACTTTTAAACAATTTAAAATGCATCTTTTCAAATGATGATTTCAATTTAAGTTTAAGCTAATTAAGGTTTTAAATAAGATATTTTTAATGTAATTAAATTTAATTCAAATTTTGTTACATTATTTTATTAGATTATTTATATTAATTGAATAATGTAATTAAGGAGGATAATTAAGATAAAATGTTATTTAAACTTAATCTTAATCCTTTAAGTTAATTTATAAGGATGATTTATTAAACAAGGTTTACAAGATAATCAAAATGATTAACAAAGGTAAAAAGATTTCTCTTTTAAACTTATTAAGTAATTAATGATTTGTTGATAAATTATTTAAAGAATAACTATTTAATTAATTACTTAATATTAAAGATTAATTAAGTAAATCATTAAGGTTAATTGATTTGTAATTAGCGATTAATTAATTAAGGAATAATTAATTAATAAAAGTAATTAAGAATTAATTGATTAACAATTAAGGATTAATTAATTAAGATAATTAATTAAGGAATAATTAATTAATAAAAGTAATTAAGATTTAATTAATTAAAAATTAAGGATTAATTAATTAAGATAATTAATTAAGGAATAATTAATAAATGAAGGTGATTAAGATTTAATTAATTAAAAATTAAGGATTAATTAATTAAGATAATTAATTAAGGAATAATAAAAAAATGAAGGTGATTAAGATTTAATTAACTATAACTAAGGATACTTAATCATTGATTAAAGATAATTAATGAAAGTAATTATGTGATTAATTAATTTAAACCACACGATTTATTCATTTTAATTGAAAATGATTGATTTTATTGAATTCGGTGTATTGGATTAATATCTCTGATATGTGATTGTGATGTTATGTAATATAAATTGCTTTGTGCTGAGCTGTGATCTATGTGATGAATATATTTCCGTGTGAATGTGAAACCCATTGGCCTGTAAAACGGCATTTGAATTTCGATGCGACATGGAGTCGGATTCTTGTTGGTTATCCGAAACCCACATCGAACCTGTGAATCTTTGTGAATGATATATCCACGTGTTTTTAAAATTTACACTCACTATTCGGTTTAGCCGGGAGAGGACATTTGTGTCATATAACCCATTCCGAATAGTGATACGACGAAATGGATAGCATTTGAAGATGGTGGTGAAGACCGGTTGTCTTCAAGAACGATAGGATAACCAGTCGAAGGACTCTGCACTGAGTTACTCCGGTAAAGAGATCTCCATATGTGATGTGGAGTCTGATCGGGATTGTGGATGCCCGGATTGCATAAGCTTCTTCGAAAGTGCCTTCGGTTCTGTTCGAACCCAGAACAGACTTGTATGGTTAAATGTCCGACATTACACTTTGAGATATAAAGAAGATTTCTTTCAACTACATTTCTGCTGGTGGTGAAGAATTTATTCTCTTAGCTTAACACCCTTCTCTGAGACGTACGAGCTCAGAGGTTATGTAGTTGAAGGTTATCAGTAATATACTCCCAACTTGGTGGTGTGGCATGCTGAGTGTTGCTGATCATTTGTTGATCGAAGCATGGCTTTTGTGAAAAGCGTAGCTTTGTGGATGAGACTTCGTCAAACCTCACTACCCGGTAATGGTCAAAACAGGAAGGATGCAACAAGGTTATTGGGGATAGCACCCCTTAAGGTATATGCATTTCCTTCTAGATAGAAGTGGTATCATGGTATGGAGCCCAGATACTTAACTTATGTTGATATTGAAATTATGTTGCTTTGTCATTGTTGTTGTTGGGGCCCCGGATAAAGGTTGGTTACAACCGAGGGATGGCATACTCGTGTAGTAGTTACCTAATTACAGCGGTAACTCGGCCTTGTGTTGGCAGAGATCCGATTAGGTTCTCGGGGAGTCCCTCCAAAGGCGTACCCATGTGGCCCACGAAGTTCCTTAGCCTGACCATTATTGGAAATCCAATTACCAATACGCGCCCAATACTGTTTAGTTATAGAACCTGCCATCTAATATGGTAGCTATAGTAGGCATACTATAATGGTACGTATGTTGGATAAGATTAGTATTATGCTTTCGAAAACATTTTCTACACTATGCACTAATAATAATATTAAAGAGTTTTCTCGTATAAAGCATATTTGACTATCATAAGGAGAAATCTCCCCCAAGTGTGCGATTGCATTGAGTGTGAGCCGGGAGACCTTATTGTAGTTTCATTTTCCAAAAGCATTAACGGTTTTCTTTTATAAATCTGTTTTTATTCAAAACAACTGTTTTGTTTACTCATACCAGTCCCATGACTGACCCGGAGTTTATTTTTCCCTTTCTAAACTCTGGGTGCCCATAATTTCCACACGGGCATCCTAGAAGCAGGTTTTCCGTGTTTTGGTGCTGGCTTGGAATCTTTTGAAGTTTTTTGGTTTGGAGGTTATCGGTTTTTGAAGGTTTTTGACTTGGAGATCTTTTGGAAGCTTTTTGGAACTCAAGGTGCTTAGTTTGGAAGCTCGCTATTGCTCTCTTTCTTTGGAGACTTTCTTGAAGTGTGATAACTTGTTTTTCCGCTGTAATGTTTCTATTTTGAAGTTGTATTACACATATACAATGCTCTGATGTTGGTGATAATATTGTAATGGATACTGTGGTGATGTTGTATCTGTGATGTTGATCGATGATAATTCATTTTCTTTCCACTTTTTGTATTCATCTAATGTTGTTATAAGCTCCATCCAAACTGGAGTTCGGCGTTTGAATCTCCGACAGTCGAATACAAGTGAGGTATTTGATGTCGATTTTCGAACGCTGGATTTCGGGTTGTGACAACTCATTGATACATCATTATGTATCACATAAAGGAGTGATTTTGAGATTGAATCTTTATTCATTTTTTGGTACGTCCAAAACTCTTTCCAATTTACTCATCTATTTGATTAAATCGAGTCATTTCTATCGCATGTTACATTATTACTTCTGTTATATATTTTATGTGAATACAATAGACTTATACATACATATCAAATACACTTGTCCATGTGTATGATAACTCGTCGGTGAATATAACGAAGTATGTTAATCCATTTTGATATTAATAGACTTATAATTGCATAAATCTATATGTATCAATCCAAAGAGCTCGTCAACTCTTATTATGCTCCCACTAAATGGGTGCACAACCCTTAATTTTTTGAGATATAATTAACCAATATCATATGATTTATAATCATATAATAAAATCATTTCTCAAAACTACGGCTTATTCTATAATTCCACGTTAATTATATTTTATATACTTCTATATTTTCTAATGCATCACTTTTGTTATGAAAACAAATTCCATATTGTAGTTGTATTTCATTATGAATATTCATAATATACATTGAAATATAACTAAGTCTATTTTTCAGTCAGCACCAAAAAAATAATCATTATTTCATAAATATTGTTTGGTATGTTTTACGAAAATATTTTTCATAACTTGTGTAAGATCATAGGTTTTAAGTGTTGACAAGATACAATAATTCACGAATCTACGACTACGACAACATCAGGACTTATCGACTCAAAATATTGGTTCTACTTGTTTTATATCTTAGCTAGAATCGATAAGTATATATAGAGTCTAGTTTTGAGCTTTGTTAAAATCTTTCCTCAAGGTTCGTCACTCACAAATTCATATAAATCTTGCGTTCGTTTTATATATTTCATATACATGCACAAATAGTTTATTGCACAGAAGTAACAACACTCAGTCAACTGACCTATTGTAAGCAGTTGACTGAGTCTGTATAATTTTTTTTATAAAAACCACTGACTAGTCGACTAAACACACCTGGTTGGTCGACCGAGTCTATGCAAATTTTTATGCACGATTTGAATTCAGTCGACTGACCAAGCAATTCCAGTCGACTGAAAACTACAACTGCCAGCTTTTTGAATAGGCACTTCTTTTGATCAAGATTTATCTTCTTCCCAAACGGATGCATCTCTTAGCTATTAACTGATACCTATTACCAAAAGCCATAACTCTTCATACACTATACGAACACTCAAGAATCATTGATCAAATCACCTAATTTTCTAATCACTCTTGATCTATAGTGCTTTGCAATATTGAGTTCTTCATTCATAAATTCTCATACGACCATTGCTTACCAATTCACTTCTATATTCTTCAAGCAATATTGATCTTCCTAATCTTCATACACATGCAATTATATACAACAATCTTGAGGAAAAGATTATAGGAAGGGTGTACTACAAGTGACAAATCCATGTTATTCAGAACACACAAAGTCAAGTTAAATCCAGTCTGTAAGGAAGTCCTGTTCGGTTGCTCAGGCGGTCAAGTTCTGTTCTGTTGCTCAGGCGGTCAAGTCCTATTCAGTTTCTCAAGCGGTGTAATACCTCTTCCTCCGGGTTAAGTGAGGGTTGCTAGCTATAATTCCAAAAGGAGTCTGGGACTGGATGTAGAATGGGAGTTCGAACCAGTATAAAAATCTCTGGCGTTATTTTACTATTTATTTTTATTTTTATTCCGCACTAGTTATTTATTATATTCCATATTACTCGATCCTATAGCACAGTCACTTTCATCTGTTATCAGAGCGATGCCATCATATAACCGTAACATAGTTATCTGATATATTTTTTAATATGGAAAACAACACCAACACTGTAACTAACACTACCTTTGTAGAAGATCAATTTACTGCACGACCACCTCTGTTTAATGGAATGAACTATAACTATTGGGCTACTAAAATGAGAATCTATATACAAGAAAGTAGTTATGAAACCTGGAATATTATGCAATATGAATATACTATTCCTACTACTGAATATTCAGCATGGTCTAACACACAAAAATTAGATGCTATGGCATACTAAAGCTATGAATATGTTATGTTGTGCATTAGACAAAAATGAATTTATTAGAATAAGCATGTGTAAAACTGCTCACGAAATTTGGCGTACACTTATAATTACACATGAAGGTACTAAAAAAGTAAAACAGAGTAAAATTTCTAGGCTCAAAAATCAGTTCCAGAATTTTAAAAAGAAGCAAGATGAGACTATAAATGAAATGTACTTTAGATTTCAAGATATATATCATTCTTTGATAACATTAGGAGAAACTTATACAGATTTTGATATTGTTTCAAAAGTCCTGAACGCACTAACGGATGAGTGGGAACAAAAAGTCTTAGCATTTGAAGAAGCTAACGACATTTTGACCATAAAACCAGAGGAGTTGATTGGAAATATAATGTCTTATAAAGTTAATCTCCAGGCAAAATGAGTATAGGCTCAATATAAGAAGAATATAGCATTCCAGATAGAAAAGAATGAATCAGATTAAGATGAAGAAGATATGACACACATTGCTAAAAATTTCAAAAAGTTTTTGAAATTTGAAAAGGGCAACAAATTCAGAAATAACAAGAACAGTTTCAATAACAATAACAACACCAACAAACCATCATCATCTGCTCTAGAATGTTATGAATGTCATAAGAAAGGCCACATCAAGGAAGACTGTCCTAAGAAAAAGAAAGACAAACATAAGCACAAGAAAGACAGATTCAAGAAGAAAGCTCACTCTGTCACTTGGAATGATTCGGAATCATCTTCATTATTAGATAGTGACTCAGACAGTGATGCAGAATAAGCCAATATATGTTCTATGGCCACAAAAAATGAGGTGACTGATCCAACTTTTGACGACCTATTAGAAATAAACTCAGAATTACTTGATAAGCTAAAAAACATCAAAAGAAAATATATAGAATCTCTTGAAAAACTGAATAGAGCTGAAAATTGAAGTAGATATGCTAAGAGATGAAAAAAAATCTTAGAAGAAGAACTTGAGGTTACTCAAGAATCTTATTCTAATATGTCATCTCAATCCTCTATGTTAAGTTAGGAGACAGAAACACATAAAAAAAAGAATGATGCAATGTTAATTAAAAATCATGATCTTAAAGAAAATGTCAAGATTTTAGAATTAGATAACTCTAGTCTTAAAACAAAGTTAGAAGATAATACTAAAAATGTCTCTAGTTTTAGTATTGGAAGAGAAAATCTTTCCAAAATGGTAGAAAATTATCAAACTACTTCAAATAAAAGAGAACTAGGATAGAAGCAATATTCTAAATTTATTCCAAAGAAAAAGAATTCTACTTATAAAAGGAATAATAATAAAGTTGAAAAACCTAGTTCGAAAGTTTTAAATTTTAAATCAATTAAGATTTGGGTTACTAAAATAAATAATTCTTTGATTAGAGATAAGTATGTAAAATCTTTTATAATATCTGTTCATAAAAACAAAGATTTTATTTTCAAAAGGAATTCTGAACCCTCTTGGGTTTGGCTTCCTAAGATCTAACTCTTAGGACCCAAAATAAAATGGTGGGTACCAATGTAATTTCTGCATTTTGCAGGTACCGCCTAAAAAGAGAGGAAAATGGATACTAGACAGTGGTTTCTCAAAATACATGACAGGAAATAAAGGGATGCTAACTAATATTATCTACATAGATGTACGTTCTATCACATTTGAAGATAATTCCAAAGGATATGTCATCGACAAAAGCGATGTGAGCAATAATGGTATATCTAATTTATCTCCTATTACATATGTTTTATTAGTTAAAAATTTGAAGCATAATTTACTTAGTTATTAGCCAATTATGTGACAAAGGATTCAATATTTCTTTTACTGAAAATAAATGTAGTATTTTTGATCAAAATAAAAATATTATTTTTGAAGGTTTTAGAGATAAAAATATTTATGTTTTAAAGATGAAAGGAAATTACAATGCAAATATATGTTTAATAGCCAAAGAAAATTATCCTTGGTTATGTTACAAAATATTTTGTCATATTCGTTTCAAATCTATAAATAAATTATCTAAAAATTATTTAGTAAAAGGTTTACCAAAAATGAATTTTAAAGTAAACAATATTTGTGATGCTTGTCAATTAGGAAAATTATCAAAATCATCCTTCAAATCAAAGAAAAATATTACCGTACAACCACTAGAACTGTTGCATTTGGATCACTTTGGTCTAACTCAAGTTAATCTCTAAACAATAACAAATATGTGTTTGTTATAATAGCTGATTTTTCAAGATATACATGGACTATTTTTCTGAAAAATAAAAGCGATACTTTTGAAAATTTCAAGGTTTTTGGAAAGAGAATTCAAAATCTCAAAAATTTAAAAATATTAGAAGTGATTATGGAGGTGAATTTGAAAATGATGCTTTTGAACATTTTTGTAATAAAAAGGGAAAATACCATAATTTTTCTTTTCCAAGAACACCACGACAAAATGGAGTTGTAGAAAGGAAAAAAATAACATTACAAGAATGTGCAAGAACTTTATTAAATGGAAGCATATTACCAAAATATTTTTGGGCAGAAGCTGTAGCAATTGCTTGCTATGTCCTGAATCGTGTTTCCATTCGACCTCTAACAAAGCACACTCTAAATGAACTTTTCCATCAAAGAAAACCTAACCTTTCTTATTTTAAAACTTTTGGTTCAAAATGTTTTATTTTAAACACAAATGATCAGCATGGAGAATTCGATCCAAAATCCAGTGAAGGAATCTTCGTAGTATATTCAAAATGAACCAAAGCTTATTGAATTTTTAATAAAAGAAGAAAAACTATCATAGAAACACTTCATTTTTGATTGGACGAAAATTTTAAATTTAATAACTTTTTTTAGAATGATGAAGTTATACCTAAGGTAGTCACAAATACGGTTACTCAAAATAATTTTGAAGAAGATGAAAACATTATTCATAATTTTTAAGAAGATGAAAACGTTGTTCATAATGAAATTGAATTAAGTCTCCTCCTAGGATTTTACGAGATCACCCAGTAGAAAATGTCATAAGAGAAATTGATTCACATGTTAGAACTAGAAATCAACTTAATCAAATGGGCCCTGCGGCATTTCTTCCTAATATTGAAACTAAAAATGCAAAAGAAGACTCTACTGATGACCATTGGATTATAGCTATGCAAGAAGAGCTAAACCAATTCAAACGAAACGAAGATTGGAAACTGGTTCCTAGACCGAGTGATCAAACAGTCATTGGTACTAATGGGTCTTCAAAAATAAAGAAGATCAACAAGCTAACATAAGTAGAAATAAAGCTAGATTAGTTGCACAAAAATATAATAAAAAAGAAGGAATTGACTACGAAGAAACGACTGCTCCAGTTGCACAACTTGAAGCAATACGTATCTTACCGACCTTTGCATGTTTTCATAATTTCAAACTATATCAAATGGATGTTAAAAGTGCTTTTTTAAATGGTTATATAAAAGAAAATGTTTTTGTTGAATAACCTCCTTTATTCACACATGAAATTTTTTCAGGCCACGTCTATAAAATTAAGAAAGCTTTATATGGTCTAAAACAAGCACCTCGTGCTTGGTATGAACGTCTTAAAAGTTATCTAGTAGATTCTAGTTTTGAAGTTGAGAAGGTTGGTCAAACTCTTTTTATTAAAAGAACTAAAAAGGATATTTTAATTATTCAAATTTATATAGACGATATTATTTTTGGTTCAACTAATGAAAAGTTATGTCAGGAATTTTCTAAAATAATGACCAAAGAATTTGAAATGTCATATATGGGAGAATTATCTTATTTTCTTTGTTTACAGATTAAACAATTAGAAAATTAGTTGATTTGATTAATGATTCTTGTGTCTTTATATAGTGTATGAAGAGTTATGGCATCTAATAATAGGTACCTGTTAATAGCTAAGAGATGCATCCGTCCTGAAAGAAGATAACTCTTGATCAAAAGAAGTGTCTATTCAAAAAGTTGGCAGTTGAAGTTTTCAGTCGACTGGACATGCTTGGTCAGTCGACTGAATTCATAACTTGCACGAAAAATTTGCACAGACTCAGTCGACTGACCTAATATGTTCAGTTTACTGGTCACTGGTTCTTAAAAAACATTTTTATATAGACTTAGTCGACTGTTTATAGTAGGCCAGTCGACTGAGTGCTGTTATTTCTGTGCAATAAAACTATTTTTGTGTGTATATGAAATATAAAAATGAATCCAAGTTTTATATAAATTTGTGAGTGATGAACCTTGAGGAAATATTTTAACAAAGATCTAAACTAGACTCTATATATAATTATTGACTCTGGCTAAGATATATGACAAGACGAACCAATATTTCCTGATGTTGTCGTGTCGTAGATTCGTGAACTATTGTATCTTGTCAACACTCAAAACCTATGATCCAACATTCTCCTCCTTTATGATGATGCTAACTCTATTTGCTACGAGCGAATCTTCGACAAGCTTCTTTATATGCTTGATTTCAAGCTAATCCTAAAGAATCACATATGCGAGCAGTGAAACGAATATTGCGTTATCTAAGAAAAAACAAAGATTTTGGACTATTCTATCTGAAAGAATGTCCTTTCGAGTAAGTTTCATATAGTGATGCTGACTCTGGAGAATGTTGGACGGATCGAAAAAGTACTACTGGGACTTGTCACATTATTGGGCAATCCTTAGTCTCTTGGTTTAGCAAGAAACAAAATTGTGTTTTACTTTCGAATTGTTAGGCAGAATACATTTCTACTGCTTTAGCATGTGCTCAAGTCCTTTACATGTAACAAACACTTCAAGGTTTTGGTATAAATTTACCTAAATCTACTATTTTCTATGATAATATAAGAAATATAAGCTTATCTATAGATCCTGTCAATCACCCACAAACTAAACATATTGACATACGTCACCATTTTCTTCGTGATAATATTGAAAATAATTTAGTCAAATTGGAATTTGTATCCTCTGAAAATAATTGGCTAATATATTTACAACACCTTTGAATGAAAATAATTTTTATTAAACTTTAAAGAGAATTAGGAATTGTTTCATTGAAAAATTTATAATAAATTTCTTAATTAAAAGAAAAATTATACAATTTCACACACTTGAATTTTTTATCTCTAGCATGACATACTGATGCTATTCTACCTTACTACTTTATCTTTCTAATTCTTCTCGTAGTTAATTTTTTTAACTTTGCTTAATTTTTTGGCTTTTTGTAACGACCCAGAATTTTCGAACCCGAAAATTCCAAATAGTTATGAAAAAGAAGAAAGAGATAGAAGAAGAACAGAAACACCAAAATCTCACATTCGCAGCGGATAAAATATAACAATAAATAGTATCAGTTTACAAAAGAATACTATATCTGCCGATTACATTTAAATACATTAGAGTTACACAAATATTCAACACCGGACATATACAAATCAACATGTCTTAGATTTACAATATTATAATACAGTGGAAATATTCTACACGTTCCTGTCATCCAGCTTGCCTCCTGAGCTCCAGAATGTCCTTACCTGAAAATCTGTAATACTCGGTCTGACCCGAGCATTACACCAAAGTAACACCCGGGTCAAGCTGGAAACCGACGTGTGTAAACCCAACTAACATGGAATACCAAAGCAAACAACTTATATAAAACCCGGGGTAACTCGATTCAATTCACAAAGCCACAATTAGTTATAGACATCCTTTATTCCACACATCCATTTCCTAAGTACCAAGGCTTAGATTTAAATAGTTCAATTTCCTTTAAATCACTTCACTCCAGCATATAGATTTCACATATCAATCTATAAAAATATTAGAAGTGGTTTCGGGTATTTCCTAATACCCGACCCCGGCCTTTTCGAGACTCGTGTCATTCTAACCCAAATTATCAAGATGAAATACACAACATTTCATATCAGGAATATCATCTCATTCAAGCATCCAATACCATTCCATCAATCATAACAAATTTGATCACTTCCAAATCAATTCAATTCTAATTGAATTTCAATCCTCAATCACTTAGATTTCTTTACTTGTTAATTAATTAATTTAAAATCAAATAATTCAATTATCCCTTCAATATTCATCTTAATTAATCAACTTGGATTAATTGTCCTTCAATTTCATTCAAGCAACTATCTTTAATTAACTTCACCATATTACTTATCCTTAACCAAAACAATAAGTAATCTTAATTGCTTCATGTACAAATTAACTATTTAGTTACATTAATCCTTCATTATTTATATATTAACTTCTCATAAGTCATCATTATTGATTAATCAATCTTAATTAATCAATCTTTAATTACGTCATTGATTATATAAATTAACGATTTTCAATTATATTTTAATTGATCCAAACCTAAATTAATTACATTACTTAAACCATAATATTAATCATTCTTGATTTATCTCAACCCTGTAATTAACTATCCATTTATTTACTTCATTAAATAAATTAATTTCTCCTTAATTAATCATCTTAATTAATCTCCTGATTAGTTTCACGAAGTAATTATATTTTATTAATTTCATTAGGTAATTATTTATCAAACCATCCAATGATTATTCTGAATTACTTACACTCAATTAATTAACTTAAAACTTAATTTATTAATTAAGTCAAACCCTTAATTACTAAATTACTTAGCCCAAATTATTAATTAATTGAATTAATTAATTATTTATTTAATTTCCCTACTATTTAAATGAATCACAATTCATTAAGCCCTTGTTAACTTAAGAATAAAACATTTTCTTATTTATGGTTTGAGTTTTAAACAACTTAAACCCCAATATTTCGAGTCAAACCACAATTAACTCGAGAATCAACCAAAACCAAGTCACATCATCATCAGTGTACATCCTATCAATTCAATCATTCAACCAAATATTTAAATTTAACCATTTAAATTTAAATAAAAATCCAACAGAGTGAGATTTACTCACCTTTGCCCCCTAAAATTTGCAATCCACTTCATTCAATTAATTACATCCAATGACTATTAATTTATTACTTTCCCAAGTCATTATTAATTCATTACTCCCTAACTATTAATTTATTAACCTTAGTTGTTAATTTATAAAGCCTAGTTACCCATTTGTAAATCACTAATTACAAATTACAAATTACTCAATCAATAATTGCAAATTAATTACTTAATAAATCTTTAACTTATTTCATAAATTATCAAATCTTAATTATACTTAATGTAAACATGTTCTTTGTTAAATACTAAATCACAATAACATTTAACTTTATTTGTAAAATAATTAAGTTTTAAATATCTTTTATGTATTTAACAATCAATCAAACTGTCTTAATTTAAGTTTTGAAAAGCATTTAATTTAAAAGATTTATAAATGATTAAAAAAATTCCATTTTTCTTTATTAACTTTTTTTTAAGCCTAAGTTTAAAAACAAACAGAGCTGAAATAAATAAATATAAAAATTACTCACAATCGATCATCAACCCAGATCGCGCTTCCCTTTCTTGAACACGAGTGCTCGCAGCCCTAGCATCTTCTCCACGTGAAACCTAGCTTTGACGTTGATCGCATGTCGCCTCCCCAAGCAACAATTATCGAGACGTCGCTCTTCTTCCTCTCCACGCGTACCAGGAATGACTCGAATCCCCACCGCTGCTCGAACTTGCTTCGTGCTCGCGCCTCAAGGCTGGCATTCCTCCATCGATCGTGACATTCTACCCCTTTGTATCTGATAACCCTAAGCTATCATTTGGAATGAGGAAGAACGAAGCCTCTTTTTTTGTTTCTTTCGTTCGTAAGGATTGAAGAATGGGGAAAGGGAAAAACTCCTGTTTTTAATTTTCGATTTCTAAGTAAGAGGGGAATGCACGAGTTATACATGAAGGGTAAGGTAGGCGTGATTTAGAAGATTGGGCATAGGTTTTTTTTATAATATTTAATATCTCGTTTTCGCAAATTAAAATTTAGACCTCATATCGAGGTTTCCCGCCAGGCGTTTATAAGGTTTTACCTGCGTTCCGAACATAATGGAATGTGTTTCGAAGGCTAATTTGATCGTATGTAGAAGTTAGCTTTGTAAATCGATTTAAAATATTAAATTATCGTTTTAATTTCGATGCGTTTCTCACCCGTATGAGCAAACGATAAATCCAAACACTACGAAAATTGAAATCTGATAATAACTAACTATTACGGATCCAATGGAACTGGTTTAGTCGAATTCCGAGACTGTGCCTCGGAAGGCTATTTTTAAATATCAATTTAAACGATATACTATTAAAATTGAATAAATTGCCTTTAAGTTAAATTCTAACCATTCTATTATCTTCAGTATCATCATCATAAATTTTATAAGCCTTCAGATTATTTTTACCCCGCTTAAAATTCCATATTCAACATCTTACCCAATTTTGAATTATATAATTCAATAATTTAATTATCAAGTAAATATTTGATATCTTGAATTCAAGTTAAAATTAACTTTAAATATTTTAAAATCAATTAACTATTTAAATTTAAATTGTTAGAAATTCCGGGTCATCACATTCCTCCCCCCTTAAAAGAATTTCGTCCCTGAAATTAATAGTTAGGAAGAATGGTTCAAAACCCGTTGACCTTTCCCAAAACTCACAATTCAACATCCTACAAACTATCTTTTATTAAAGACCCACTATTACCTTAACCAACGTCCCAAAACCTTCTATAGTAACAATACCCTTTTGCTCAATCATTTAAATTTCAATTTAAAATCAAATTTTGAATTATCAAAACTTTCTCAAAAAATTCTAACTCTCTAAATTCCCGAAATTTTTTGCCAGCGTCCCCTTTGTGCGGCTAGCTCGGTACAACTACAAAAGGCCTCTACGCGCTCCCAAATTCCAAAAGAAAACAAAAGCCAAGTGGCTAGATCAAAAGCCCAATCCAATTTCATACAGAAATTTTAAATACATACCTTTTCATCTGGCAATTCAAATTTATCTTTTAGAATCAAATCCAATTTTCTTTCCCTTTAATACCTGCATATCTTACTTAGCAATAATATCCAATCGTAACCTTTTTAATCATTTTATACATTTCCTTACATAGGTTTCATATCTATTTCAAATTAGTTTTTCCCATTTCCATACGATTTCAATTTGTTTTCAATTATGAATATTAAATTTTATCTTTCATTTATAACTGATTCATATTAGTTTTATTTACTAATTTACTTTAATTTCCAATTTGAAATCGTTTTGTCGTTAACAAAAATTTTCCAAAAATTTTCTAACTCCCAAAATTTTCGAAATTTTTTGGCAGAGTCTCCTTTGTACGGAGGAGCTTTTGCAATTTGACAAGAGATATAAATATATATACATCGACCCACACGGTCGGAGAAAGAAAAAATAGTTCATATTTCCTATTTTTATTGCGTAGGCGTACCTTATTTAGCATTTTAAACATGCGGCTTATTTATTTTAGCAATTAGTGCATCCGAATCCAGCCAAACGGCCTTCAGGTAACCATACTTACTCAATTTACACATATAAGCACTATATATGTGAAGTTTATAACATTTCTCTTATTTAAACAACTATAACACTTCAATTCTAAAAGAAATGCATTCAAAATAACTTCCTAGAGCAATTTATATGTTTTCAAAACTAATTCAGTTGCTTTCAACCAATTTATATACCATTTCCTTCAATTTTAATGGTTTGCAACTCAATTTCTTACATTCAATTGATTTTTAATCCAAACAAGCTCATATTCACTTTAAATGATACAAAATAAAATTTATTTAATCTCTATCAGCTCATAGAATTTTGATTACTTTTGTTTATGCCAAACGATAATTATTTTTGTGCAATTTCGACGATATTCGTTTAATAGAGTATCTATTTCAGTTTATAACTACTTTAAATTAATTTTCTACTCATTCTGTAATTAATTCCATTTCATCTCCGCATCGTTTCCATTTTAAAACTATTTCAATCAGCTTGACAACATTCAATGCTTGTTATTAATATCCATTTTTCCCAAATAAATTTAACCCAAGTCCTTATTTAACGGTTTACTATTCTCACTCAATCCAAGCTTTCATTGATTTAAGAAATTTTACTTCATATTTATTCGTCTCATAACTTAAGTCCATTCTGATAATCCAATTCCAATTAAAACCTTTATTTAATTTCCATTCAATCAGACTTCATCCATTTATTATTTAATTCAATTAACCAATTTATCCACCCCATTTTAAATTTTAAATTCACCTGCTTAACTCATTTCGAACTTATTTTATTAATACAAAGTCATTCTCAATTTATTTCTATTCACTTGGGTTTTATTTGCAACTCAAACCATTTCTATTATAATTGGCTTTCATTTCATTCAACAACACTTCCATTATCTAATTTACTTGCAATTTACGTTTAATATTATTTATAACACACTTGAGTTTTATTTGTAATTCAAACCATCACTATTTCGATCCAACTCTATTTGTTTATTTATTTATTTTATTTTCATAACATCTCTACTTATTTAATTCATTATCAAACCCAAGTCGAATTCAATTTACAATTCAAATTCATTTCCAAACTCCATTATTAACTCACAATACATTTTATTTAACCAAGTTAAATTTTATTAACATACTCTATCAAATATTTATTTGACAAATTAGCTTACCTCCAACTTTTATATAAATATTCGATTTTATTACAAAAAATCACCTTATTAAATTTTTTCCTGAATTCAAAATTTTTCATAATTCCAGTTTGAATCTTCTTTCATTTTTTCCAAAATTCCATCACTTTTAGTATAAAATTTTAGAAATGATTTTAAATTCACACCATACTATTAAAATAGCCTTTTATAAAAATACTTCTTATAACTCGATGTCTCAACCGGTCCATCCTTGTTCTCACAGAAATTCGGTCATACGTTGATCAGGCGTAGGACTGAAAATCTATAAGTACTTG
Source organism: Allium cepa (assembly GCA_030765085.1). Lineage (NCBI taxonomy): Eukaryota > Viridiplantae > Streptophyta > Magnoliopsida > Asparagales > Amaryllidaceae > Allium > Allium cepa. The sequence goes on along the minus strand of CM060932.1, from coordinate 310,224,971 downwards.
GTAAACCCGTTTTCAACACCCAGTGAAAATACTTGGAAAATAATTTTATTGAAAATATAGAAAACAATTTTTGAAAATAGAGGAAATATCTTTGGTGAGAATGCTCTGGAAATCATCACCCCCATCCATGGCCGCAGTTACATTTCAGGGTTACGTTGCCATCGCAGCAAAAGTCCATGTAACTGCAGGCTCTCCGCGGCCTCTCGATTACGCCATGGAACCCACGACATATCACAGTTACATTCCAGGGTTACGTTGCCATCACAGCAAAAGTCCATGTAATTACAGGCTCTCTGCGGCCTCTGATTTTCACTGTCAAAATGAAACTTCTCCACTCCTGCATAGGTCGCGGTCTACCGATATAAAATCAAACGCAGACTGTTGGCTCTCAGCGGCACACACGAATTTCGCTATGTTATACACTACTCATAATCCCCAGGAACTAGTTTTGTCTGGACTCCTCACAGGATCAACTTTAGAACCCCCCTTGGGGCTCAAGGCAGCACCACCCGGTGGCACTCCTGAGAAGTTCATTTCAAGGGAGCGCCTTTTACCCCAGAGCCATCATCAAAACACTTTATACTATACACATATAGTATCTTTCAAATCATACACCTAGTATGATCTTATACAAAGCTTCTTTACACAAAACCGATTATCCCAAAATCGATAATTCTCAAACTAGACTTTCCAAATTTTAATATTGATTTTACCCAAAAATCAAAAGCCTTTCCAAATCCAAAGGTTTCCAAAACCCTTTTCCAAAATCCTCATAAAATCCTTTATATATATATATATATATATATATATATATATATATTTTTAAACTTTGGATCCTTTCAAACTTGCATAAAACTCCTTTTATACTTCAAACACCTTCAAAAATCCTTTTCTTCTGGCAATAGATTTAACAAGGGGAGATTTATCTTATATAACAAAGATATATAACTTTGTTTATTCAAAATCAAACATTAAATTTGATTACTCCTTCCAATGTCAATTTCATTCAAATCTGTACGATGTACACTTATCATCCATACGCTATACCAATCTGATCGCTCACTCGAACACACAATTTCACTTCCGAACTAGTATCGTCCACCTGACCTCCTAGTGCAGACACAGATCTGGTTTCTTGATTAGAAACCATCATTCTCCTTGCATAGCCATAACTATGATAGAGAATATCCAGAACCAATCAACAATCCATATCTAGGTTCGCCATCGAAAATCGAGTGAAAAATCCCAACTCGGATAGATAAACTATCTCGAAATTCTGTGCTCGAATCTGGATCAAACCACTATGCGAATAGAATAATATACGTACATCCTATGTATTTAACTTCATTGATTATTAACCAAATCAATTTCTCTTTCTATTCACATTCACTTAAATTTTCATTCACTTATTTACAATTACCTTAATCCCCAATTGGATTATCACTTCAATCCTTATGTTGGCTGGGTATTTAATTAATAATAGTTTGAACCCCGACCAGTTTATATTTAGAAAATAGCTTGAAAATTTTAAAAATAGATAAGTAGTTGAAAAATAATTATTAGTTTGCAAAATAACTATAAAATAGTTAACTAATTATAAAATAGTTGAAAAGTAGTTAAATAGTTTCTGAAATTTTAGATAATTGCAAAATAGTTGTAAAATAGTAATTAATTTGTGAAATAGTTGAAAAATCGTAATTAGTTTATAAAACTGTTGAAAAATTGTTAAATAGTTCCAAAAATAATGGTAAAACAAATATAAACTAAGTTAGCTTTAGAAAGAAAGGTTGTATATATTTAATAGCTTGAAAAAAAAGTTTATATTAAAACAATTTATATTGAACATAGTCGAGAGTCAAACTTTTCACTTACCCAACAATTCAATTTAAATTTCCATTTCCGTTTAAATTGACCCAATTCCAATTTGAATAACTCCAATTCCATTGGACTTGATTTATTCCCAATTCAAGTTGAATTAATTCTCAATTTCTTTCCTACTTCAAATCAAATTCCATTTGATTCTTACTTATTCAACTTTATTTACAGTTCCAAATTATTCAAATAAATTTGGACTAATTTCAAGTTGAATCCACTTCAATTTCAAATCATTTCAATTCCTGCTTGAATTTAATCCCAATTTCCATTCAAATTTTAAACCTTCAGATTAATAACCTTTCCACTTAAGTTTAAAACTTGCTTAACTTTGGGTTTTACATCACATTCCAAGGAAAATTCAAAACTCAACCTTAGAGTTTATGTCATATTTATTTCCTTTACACAGCAGGCTACCTTTGAAATTTTAAACCAACCTTGGTTTTAATTTCAAAACAAATCCCTTAAAAATCTTCTCAAACATTTCTTGTTTTAAAAATAAGACTATATTCAAAATAGTCTGAATTATATTATTTGTTATTTCTTTAATTCTTTGAAACAATTGATTGTTTCAAAACTTAGGTTTTTAAAACGTCACAAATTTTGAAACCCACTTTAATTTAGAAGTTATATTCATCTTATAAATGTACCTAGTAACAAATATGTCATTATTAAACACAATAACTATTTATGATAATACCCAAGGCAATCATATCTAGATACCAATTTCTTTTTATATTATTCTTACTTCTATAAATTCAAGATTAAATTTCAGTTTGAATCCTTTTCAAACTTACCTTTATTTAAAGTTTTTAAACAATTTAATTTATGAGCTCAAATTCTAGAATTTCATTTCAATCAATTTAAATTTAATTTGGTTGTATTTCTGTTACCACTTAATTTAATTCCAATTCAAGATTTCAGTTATGTTGTATTTTATATTACTTCTTAATTTAATTCCAATAATTTAGCAATCAATCACCCAATAATTTATTAGTAGGGAATATTGCTTTATGTATCTAAATATACTTTTACATACAATCATTTTAAACCTTTTTATATAAGAAAATAACAAGTACGCTCTCATATATATATATACACTCAACTCATTCTAGAGTACAACAGACTCTATTTAATGAGCAATCCCCACCAGAGCCAAGGTTCTCGCTTAACCTTTCAGCCCTGATACCAAATGTAACGACCCAGAATTTTCGAACCCGAAAATTCCAGATAGTTATGAAAAAGAAGAAAGAGATAGAAGAAGAAGAAGAACAGAAACATCAAAATCTCACATTCGCAGCGGACAAAATATAATAATAAATAGTATCAGTTTACAAAAGAATACTATATCTGTCGATTACATTTAAATACATCAGAGTTACACAAATATTCAACAATGGACATATACAAATCAACATGTCTCAGATTTACAGTATTATAATACAGTGGAAATACTCTACACGTTCCTGTCATCCAGCTCGCCTCCTGAGCTCCAGAACGTCCTTACCTGAAAATCTGTAATACTCGGTCTGACCCGAGCATTACACCAAAGTAACACCCGGGTCAGGCTGGAAACCAGTGTGAGTAAACCCAACTAACATGGAACACCAAAGCAAACAACTTATATAAAATCTGGGGTAACTCGATTCAATTCACAAAGCCACAATTAGTTATAGACATCCTTTATTCCACACATCCATTTCCTAAGTACCAAGGCTTAGATTTAAATAGTTTAATTTCCTTTAAATCACCTCACTCCAGCATATAGATTTCACATATCAATCTATAAAAATATTCAAAGTGGTTTCGGGTATTTCCTAATACCCGACCCCGGCCTCTTCGAGACTCGTGTCATCCTAAACCAAATTATCAAGATGAAATACACAACATTTCATATCAGGAATATCATCTCATTCAAGCATCCAATACCATTCCATCATTCATAACAAATTTGATCGCTTCCAAATTAATTCAATTGATTCTAATTGAATTTCAAACCTCAATCACTTAGATTTCTTTACTTGTTAATTAATTAATTTCAAATCAAATAATTCAATTATCCCTTCAATATTCATCTTAATTAATCAACCTGGATTAATTATCCTTCAATTTCATTCAAGCAACTATCTTTAATTAACTTCACCATATTACTTATCCTCAACCAAAACGATAAGTAATCTTAATTGCTTCATGAACAAATTAACTATTTAGTTACATTAATCCTTCATTATTTATATATTAACTTCTCATAAGTCACTCATTATTGATTAATCAATCTTAATTAATCAATCTTTAATTACGTCATTGATTATATAAATTAACGATTTTCAATTATATTTTAATTGATCCAAACCTAAATTAATTACATTTATTAAACCATAATATTAATCATTCTTGATTTATCTCAACCCTGTAATTAACTATCCATTTATTTACTTCATTAAATAAATCAATTTCTCCTTAATTAATCATCTTAATTAATCTCCTGATTAATTTCATGAAGTAATTATATTTTATTAATTTCATTAAGTAATTATTTATCAAACCATCCAATGATTATTCTGAATTACTTACACTCAATTAATTAACTTAAAACTTAATTTATTAATTAAGTCAAACCTTTAATTACTAAATTACTTAACCCAAATTATTAATTAATTGAATTAATTAATTATTTATTTAATTTCCCTACTATTTAAATGAATCACAATTCATTAAGCCCTTATTAACTTAAGAATAAAACATTTTCTTATTTATGGTTTAAGTTTTAAACAACTTAAACCCCAATATTTCGAGTCAAACCACAATTAACTCGAGAATCAACCAAAACCAAGTCACATCATCATCAGTGTACCTCCTATCAATTCAATCATTCAACCAAATATTTAAATTTAACCATTTAAATTTAAATAAAAATCCAACAGAGTGAGATTTACTCACCTTTGCCCCCTAAAATTTGCAATCCACTTCATTCAATTAATTACATCCAGTGATTATTAATTTATTACTTTCCCAAGTCATTATTAATTCATTACTCCCTAACTATTAATTTATTAACCTTCATTGTTAATTTATAAAACCTAATTACCCATTTGTAAATCACTAATTACAAATTACTCAATCAATAATTGCAAATCAATTACTTAATAAATCTTTAACTTATTTCATAAATTATCAAATCTTAATTATACTTAAGGTAAACATGTTCTTTGTTAAATACTAAATCACAATAACATTTAACTTTATTTGTAAAATAATTAAGTTTTAAATATCTTTTATGTATTTAACAATCAATCAAACTGTCTTAATTTATGATTTGAAAAGCATTTAATTTAAAGGATTTATAAATGATTAAAACAATTCCATTTTTCTTTATTTACTTTTTTTTAAGCCTAAGTTTAAAAACAAACAGAACTGAAATAAAAAAAATACTCACAATCGATCATCAACCCAGATCGCGCTTCCCTTTCTTGAACGCGAGTGCTCGCAGCCCTAGCATCTTCTCCACGTGAAACCCTAGCTTTGACGTTGGTCGCATGCCGCCTCCCTAAGCAACAATTGTCGAGCCGTCGCTCTTCTTCCCCTCCACGCGTACCAGGAATGACTCGAATCCCCATCACTGCTCGAACTTGCTTTATGCTCGCGCCTCAAGGCTGGCGTTCCTCCATCGATCGTGACACTCTACCTCTTCATATCTGATAACCCTAAGCTATCATTTGGAATGAGGAAGAACGAAGCCCCTTTTTTTTGTTTCTTTCGTTCGTAAGGATTGAAGAATGGGGAAAGGGAAAAACTCCTGTTTTTAATTTTCGATTTCTAAGTAAGAGGGGAATGTGGGAGTTATATGTGAAGGGTAAGGTATGGCGTGCTTTAGAAGATTGGGCATAGGTTTTTTTATAATATTTAATATCTCGTTTTCGCAAATTAAAATTTAGACCTCCTATCGAGGTGTGCCGCCAGGCGTTTATAAGGTTTTACCCGCGTTCCGAACACAATGGACTGTGTTTCGAAGGCTAATTTGATCGTATGTAGAAGTTAACTTTGTGAATCGATTTAAAATATTAAATTATCGTTTTAATTTCGACGCGTTTCTCACCCGTACGAGCAAACGATAAATCCAAACACTACGAAAATTGAAATCTGATAATAACTAACTATTACGGATCTAATGGAACTGGTTTAGTCGAATTCCGAGACTGTGCCTCGGAAGGCTATTTTTAAATATCGATTTAAACGATATATATTTAAAATTGAATAAATTACCTTTAAATTAAATCCTAACCATTCTATTATCTTCAGTATCATCATTATAAATTTTATAAGCCTTCAGATTATTTTTACCTGGCTTAAAATTCCATATTCAACATCTTACCCAATTTCGAATTATATAATTCAATAATTTAATTATCAAGTAAATATTTGATATCTTGAATTCAAGTTAAAATTAACTTTTAAATATTTTAAAATCAATTAGCTATTTAAATTTAAATTGTTAGAAATTCTGGGTCGTCACACTTTTATTCCTAACCATTCATTTTCAATCATTTATTCTTCATAAATTGTTGTTACATATTTCGTTTAAATAAATGGCTTTAACTTTCAGGAAGATAGTTGACACAATTTCATTTATCTATTTTTAAACACCTCTCATTATAAATACATGAGTTCTGTCGTAGCTTTTCACCATCTTTTATTCAAAAGAAAAGAAAAACCTTTATCTCTTTTTACAAGCTATTCAATTTGTTTATTATACTGTCTTCTTAAAACAACTCGGTTTTTTCCTTACTCTCCTATACATTGATTAGCTCAAAATCAGTGAATCTTCCAATAGCTACTCCTATTTATGAGCCTATTCTGATAGTTCAGCCTTCCATTCACACCGGTTATACTCCTCCTAGTAAAATAGCTAAACGCTCTTTATTTTTCGGATCACTTTCTACCAAAGAAAAGATAAACAACATTCATCATTATTAATGGGAGATGCTGGATTTACAATGTGAGCTGTATTATGAGCAAAAGGTAATTGCAAGATTATGCTTTCTCGAATAAGTGGCTCTAAAATTCTATGGACATCATCGCACAACACGGTTCACCAACCAACTTCTCCTTCATATTGTAATCCGTGGGAACCATCACCTCAACGTCCCTTGATTTCTCCAAATTCATGGGAACATGGACGTGATTGGTCACCACTGCGACCTCTTTAGGACAACACAAAAGCTAAACCAAACGAGTACCACATCCATCCTCTTTATCCAAATCCTCTTAGTTTTTTATATATAGTTTTGCATACATTTGTATTCTTATAATTTTGTTTGCATTGAAAAATAATATACCTTTCTTTTAATTCTGGTATAAAGTTAGGTTGTTCAAAATTTAATGCAAATGCTTGAAATATTATCCTGCAGCTTCATAAGCATCAGTCGACTGAAGTAGGAAAAATAATCGACTGAACCAGAATTAATATTTCATTTTTTACCCAGTATTATGTTGACTAACTTCCCATTTCAGCCCACCGAATCTGCCCTTTTTTCCCTAATAACTCTCCGAAAGAGTTCAATCGACCGAACCACTACAGTCAGTCGACTGGCCAATTAAAATAGAATTTTATATAACCAGTTAGTCGACTGGCATTGAAGGTTCAATCGACTGGAACTGGTAGACCCAGCTCTCCTGCCCATCAGCCACTTCAAAATAACTTTTCAAACTTTCAACTTTTCACTTTTTTACTCCAATACTTTCAACTCTCTGCCATTAATCCATGCTCTCACATCTAGATCATTCAAAAAGCTGTGACGACCCGGAATTTCTAACAATTTAAATTTGAATAGTTAATAGATTTTAAAATATTTAAAAGTTAATTTTAACTTGAATTCAAGATATCAATATTTACTTGGTAATTAAATCATTGAATTATATAGTTTAAATATTGAATTTAATAATTGAAAATTGGGTAAATTGTTGAAACTGAAATTTCTAAGCTTGTTTAAATAATTTGAAGGCTTATACAATTTATAATGATGATACTGAAGATAATAGAACGGTTGAAATTTAAATTAAAGGTGATTTGTTCAATTTTAATAATATATCGTTTAAATCGATATTTAAAAATAGCCTTCCGAGGCGAGGTCTCGGAATTCAACGAAATTAGTTCCATTGGATCTGTAATAGTTAGTTATTGTAACAACCCGCATATTTATCAATTTTATATTTAAATATTTTGTCGTTAATCGGATATTAGTCCGAAAAGCTACCTTTTGCAAACGGTCTAATTAGGACTCGAGACCACTTCCATTGAGTTCGAAATGCCGTTTACAACTTTTTTAAGTATAAACATTGATAGGTTTGGAGTTAGTGGAATTTCACTTACTTTTCCCGCTTTGGACTTTGGGTTAGATTAGCCATTATAACTCAAACCCACTTCTCTCTTTCTCCTCACTCTTCATAAATTTCCTAACAACCAAGCTTAAGCATTAATGGTGAGTGGAAAAAGAAATTAAAATTCGAAGCTCAAATTCTCTTGCAAATCCAACATTCAATTCCAAATTCAAGAAGAAGACATTGGATTTAAGCTTGTGATTACTTCTCCATTTCTTTCAAGCTTTTCTTCATAAATTTGGTGAAAAGGTGAGATTTTTATCACACAAATCTAGTCTATAACTATATTGGACTATTGGGAATGATTCCCTATCACTTTTGCATGCACATTTGCCTTTGGTTTGGATTGGATTGGCGAAAAACTCCAGTTTTTAGCGTTTTTGGAAATTTCCTGCACTTAGCTCGTTCTGGCCACTTGACTCGTTCGGTGATAGGTCGCAAGGTCGCTGGGTCGTAGGTCGCAGGGCTTTAGGTCATTCTGGAAATATTGGCACTTCGGAGTTAGGTTGCTCGCGAGTTAAGCCTTAAGTCGTAGGTCGCTCATGAGTTAAGCCTTAAACCGTAGGTTGCTCGCGAGTTTAGCCTTAAGCCGTAGGTCGTTCGCGAATTAAGTCTTAGGTCATTAGGCCTATAACCCGTTAAGTCGCGAATACCTTAGGTCGTGAACCTTGTTAGGTCGTTAGGCCTATAACCCGTTAAGTCGCGAATACCTTAAGTTGTGAACCCTGTTAGGTCGCGTTGTACTTTAGGTCGCATGACCTATAGGTCGCTTGCTCCAGTTAGGTCGCTCGGCCACTTTGTTAAGTCGCTCGTCCTGTTGCTCTGTTAGGTCGCAACCTCTGTTAGGTCGGCCATGTTGGGTCGCGAGTCATCGTTAGGTCGCAACCTCTGTTAGGTCGGCCATGTTGGGTCGCGAGTCATCGTTAGGTCGCAAACACCCCTAGGTCGCAACCATTAAGTCGCTTGACCCCTTAGACCCCTAGGTCGCAACCATTAGGTCGTATCGTTTTGGACGGGGGGCTGCCTCGCACCCCGCCGGTGGCGCTGCCCCCTGGACCCCCGCGACCTGACCGGGCAGGTCGAACTCCGTAGCGGTGGAGTTGCCCCCGCACCTCCACCTTGGGGGGTTGCCACCCCCCCCGGACCCCCCCTCCGTAGGGGATCTTATCTGAAAAGCATTCAACAGAACTTGCTTTGTTGAGATGCTGAGATTGACCACTCTTCGAGACAAACTATCTTTGTCTTCTCGGTCGATTTTATGGATTTTTGAATATCTATTTCAATGGGTTCTTAATCGGTTTCTTTGGATTTTATTCACGTCTTTGTATGTGAATTTTTATGATTTATTGTTTCTACAATCACTTCTATGATTTGTCACTTTAAAATATAAAGGTTTTCTATATAGTAGTAAATATCAAAACTCTTTCAACAAAATGATTTCAACTCTATTTTCAATAACAAAGCTCTTTTCTTAAACCGTTTTCCAATCTACTAATATATACAAACCTTTACCTCACTCGGATGAGAAATCTAATTAAACGGCTTAGTAAAACAAGTGGTATGAAACGCTTGCGTTCACTTCATCGGTTAATTCTTGGACTTGTTCGATTGAACCCCTTGTGACAATTTTCTAGTGGAGATCTACAATTTGTTCGTAAATATTTAAGTTAAGCTAGTGGTTATGGGACATGAAGCTAAGCTCATATATTTACTAGCTTAGTGTAATTGACACTTCTCGTTGATCATGACGATCATTCTTATGATTTAGACTAGCAATTGTGCGATGTCTCTTGTTTGCGAGGTTAGACTAGACACCACTTGTGTGATTTCACTCACACATACCTTTTTGATTTTTGGTTAGTCTAGACCTCATCTGTTTGATTTCGACTCACACATGTGGGTAGCTCCCCATGGTCTTCGGACCGTCATGTGATAGACCTCTTTCCCTTTTTATGATTTCTGGATTTCTCGTGTTGATTTCTGGAATTTATGTCATTGGCTTGTTATGAGTACAAGTTTAGGGTATGATGCCCTCTTTGGATCTTTGAGAAGATTCTTGTGATATTGATTTACCTCTTATTGATTGATCTTCTATTGATCATCATTTGCATACTTATAGTAGTATGTCAGTATGGATATTTTAGGTTTATGCCATATCTTTTATTTTATATCATGTCATCTGATATTTATAGCTAGACTGATCCGTTTATTATTTTCTTAAATAATACTCGGGTCAGACCGAGATGTTACAGGTGCTTCTGCTTGACTTCTTCCCGGGATTTGCTACTCTGACTTTTGGCTAACTATTTAGATTAGCAGTTTTTGTTGTATACACTTGAGATATAGACTCATAGTTGTATTCTATTGTATAACACGTGTTGCTATTCTTTTGTATTATTATGGATCTTTTTGACCACTACTCTGATGTACACTTTCATGTGTAAGTTATATATTAATATCTTCTTCCGCCCTTGTGATATGGATGTCTATGACTGATTTGTGTTATGCTTACTTCTATGTTTGTTTCCGAAGATTATTTATAGCCACCGTGTGATAAGCAATTACATGGATGGTCGCTCCTCAACAGCCTTATTCTCCGTGCTAGTTGACAGCACTACACCGTAGTGTTCTTGGCTAGCGTGGGTATAGAGGTGGGGCGTCACAGTTATTATCAGATTTCAATTTTCGTAGTAATCGGAGTGGTCGTTTGACCCTGGCGGCTCAAAACGCATGGAACTATTTTAATCGATTTGATTTAAAATTGATCGTTTACTTCCGTAACTCGCGCATACGATCAAATTAGCCTCCGAAACACGTTCCATTGTGTTCGAAATGCGGGTAAAACCTTAAAAACGCCTGTCGGCATGTCTGATTCGGGGCTCGAGATTTCGCGTTATGGAACACGAGATATTTTCATATATAATTATATAACAATCAGGCGTATTCGAGAAGCTATTCCTACCTTTATTTTACGGCTTCGCCCTCTCTATTTTCCAGTAGAAAATCGAACGTATATATATAAAAAAAGGCCGAAGCCGATTCTACCTAAAATTTCCAAATCAATTCGTCTCGTTCAAATTATGATTTCTATTCTCGAACTTCTGATCAAATCGAGTGAGGCCTTGACGCATTCATCTAGTGGAGAATCAAGTTCGACATAGAGGAGCGGTCGTAAGTATAGAGGCGGGTTGCTCACGATTTGGGCTCACGACTTGGGTCGCGATCGTGCGATGGTGCAGGCGAAGCATGGGGGGTGGTCGCGGGTTCGAGCGCATGATTGGAATCGAGGCAGTGCTTTGTTAGGGTTTCGATTTGACTGAGGTGAGTCGTCGTTTGGGGATCTGGAGATAGGCTACGATCTAGGGTTCCATGCTCGCGAGGCTGACGACGGCATCCAGGAGGTGGAGTGGTGGACTCGCGACAGTTTGGGTGAGCAGTTTCTGTTTTATTTTAAATTTTTCCTAAGTTTATATAATATATGTAAAAGAGAAAAAAAGGAGGAAAATTAGTTTAGGAAAATGTAATTATTTGTTTAAATAAAGATTAGGTTAAATTAAATTTACAAACTGGTAGTTAACTTATATAATTATTTGATAACTAGAAAATATTTTAAAAACAGAAAATTAGTTTGAAATTAACTTATTAGTTAAAATGAAATTTGTTAAATAGAAATTGATTTGTTCAAATTGTTAGAATATTAATAAGACCATTTAATGTTTATAAAAGGTCCATATATTATGAAGACAATAGTCGGGATTGAAGTGGATTTCAAACTAAAATCAAAGGCGAGTAAATCTCACTCCGTTGGGTTTTTATTTAAATTTAAATGGTTAAATTTACAAATTTGGTTGAATGGTTGAATTGAATCGATGTGCTATATTATATAGTAACATATAGTATATACAGGAATGTTTGATATTCTGTGACGAATATTTTTGGTAATTGGAAGATTGAACATGCTGTGGGTTGCTTGGATATTTCGATACCCTGAGTTATCCAGATATATAAGATTGGATTTTGAAAGAAATACTAGGGTGAAAATTTGAAAGCGAAATAATTATAGAATAAAATAAAAATGAATTGGAAAGAAATAAAAGTGATATTTAAAGATTGGAGTTAAATTGTACGATAGAGATTTAAAACAAGTTCTAAATCCAAGTTAAATCTAATAAATAAGGTTTTAAAATATTAAGTGTTTTAATAACTTAGAATGTCAAAGTGCAATTGTAAATCGAATTGAATTTAAAAATAAATTTGGTTTCAAATTCCTTTAAGCTTCCATTATAAAAAGAGTAATTAAATGTAAATGAGAAATCATTATTTATATAATTAATGATGTAAATAGAGACTGATTAGTTAAAAAAATAAATCAATATAAGTGACTTATGAGAAGTTAATTAATATAAGTAATTAAGGATTAATGTTATTAATATTGTTAATTAATTTATGAAGTAATTACGATTACTTATTGATTGGGATTAAGGATAATTAATAACGTGAAATTAATTAAAGATAATTACTTAAATTTAATTGAAAAATAATTAATCCAGGGTGATAACTTAAGATGAATAATGATGGGTTGACTAATTTAAAATTTAGAGAGTTAGAAAAATTTTGAGAAAATTTTGATAATTCAAAATTGGTTTAAATTGAAATTTAAATGATTGAGCAAAATGGTATTGTTTGAATACCATAGAAGGTTTTGGGAAATTGGTTGAGGTAATAGTGGGTCTTTAATAAAAGATTATTGATAGGATGTTGAATTGTGGGTTTTGAGAAAAAGGTAAACGGGTATTAGACCATTCTTCCTAACTAATAATTTTGGGGACGAAATTCTTTTAAGGGGGGAGGAATGTGACGACCCGGAATTTCTAACAATTTAAATTTGAATAGTTAATTGACTTTAAAATATTTGAAAGTTAATTTTAACTTGAATTCAAGATATCGATATTTACTTGGTAATTAAATCATTGAATTATACAGTTTAAATATTGAATTTAATAATTGAAAATTGGGTAAATTGTTGAATCTGAAATTTCTAAGCCTATTTAAATAATTTGAAGGCCTATAAAATTTATAATGATGATATTGAAGATAATAGAATGGTTGAAATTTAAATTAAAGGTGATTTGTTCAATTTTAATAATATATCGTTTAAATCGATATTTAAAAATAGCCTTCCGAGGCACGGTCTCAGAATTCAACGAAACTAGTTTCATTGGATTCGTAATAGTTAGTTATTATCGGATTTCAATTTTCGTAGCAATCGGAGTGGTCGTTTAACCCTGGCAGCTCAAAACGCATAGAACAATTTTAATCGGTTTGATTTAAAATTGATCGTTTACTTCCGTAACTCACGCATACGATCAAATTAGCCTCCGAAACACGTTCCATTGTGTTTGAAATGTGGGTAAAACCTTAAAAATGCCTGTCGGCATGTCTGATTCGGGGCTCGGGATTTCGCGTTATGGAACACGAGATATTTTCATATTTAATTATATTACAATCAGGCGTATTCGAGAAGCTATTCCTACCTTTATTTTACGGCTTCGCCCTCTCTATTTTCCAGCAGAAAATCGAATGTATATATAAAAAAATGGCCAAAGCCGATTCTACCTAAAATTTCCAAATCAATTCGTCTCGTTCAAATTACGATTTCTATTCTCGAACTTCTGATCAAATCGAGTGAGGCCGCGATGCATTCATCTAGTAGAGAATCGAGTTGGACATAGAGGAGCAGTCGCGAGTATAGAGGCGGGTCGCTTGTGATTTGGGTTCACGACTTGGGTCGCGATCGTGCGATAGTGCAGGCGAAGCATGGGGGTGGTTGCGGGTTCGAGCGCGTGATTGGAGTCGAGGCAGTGCTTGGTTAGGGTTTCGATTTGACTGAGGTGAGTCATCGTTTGAGGATCTGGAGATAGGCTACGATCTAGGGTTCCATGCTCGCGAGGCCGACGGCGGCATCCAGGAGGTGGAGTGGTGGACTCGCGACAGTTTGGGTGTGCAGTTTCTGTTTTATTTTAATTTTTTCCTAAGTTTATATAATATATGTAAAAGAGAAAAAAAAGGGAGGAAAATTAGTTTAGGAAAATGTAATTATTTGTTTAAATAAAGATTTGGTTAAATTAAATTTACAAAATGGTAGTTAACTTATATAATTATTTGATAACTAGAAAATATTTTACAAACAGAAAATTAGTTTGAAATTAACTTATTAGGTAAAATGAAATTTATTAAATAGAAATTGATTTGTTCAAATTGTTATAATATTAATAAGACCATTTGACGTTTATACAAGGTCCATATATTATGAAGACAATAGTCGGGATTGAAGTGGATTTCAAACTAAAATCAAAGGCGAGTAAATCTCACTCAGTTGGATTTTTATTTAAATTTATATGGTTAAATTTACGAATTTGGTTGAATGGTTGAATTGAATCGATGTGCTATATTATATAGTAACATATAGTATATACATGAATGTTTGATATTCTGTGATGAATATTTTTGGTAATTGGAAGATTGAAATGTTGTGGGTTGCTTGGATATTTCGATACCCTGAGTTATCGAGATATATAAGATTGGATTTTTGAAAGAAATATAAGGGTGAAAATTTGAAAGCGAAATAATTATAGAATAAAATAAAAATGAATTGGAAAGAAATAAAAGTGATATTTAAAGATTGGAGTTAAATTGTACAGTAGAGATTTAAAACAAGTTCTAAATCCAAGTTAAATCTAATAAATAAGGTTTTAAAATATTAAGTGTTTTAATAACTTGAATGTCAAAGTGCAATTGTAAATCGAATTGAATTTAAAAATAATTTTGGTTTTAAATTCCTTTAAGCTTCCATTATAAAAAGAGTAATTAAATGTAAATGAGAATTATATAATTAATGATGTAAATAGAGACTGATTAGTTAAGAAAATAAATCAATATAAGTGACTTATGAGAAGTTAATTAATATAAGTAATTAAGGATTAATGTTATTAATATTGTTAATTAATTTATGAAGTAATTAGGATTACTTATTGATTGGGATTAAGGATAATTAATAACGTGAAATTAATTAAAGATAATTACTTAAATTTAATTGAAAAATAATTAATCCAGGGTGATTAATTAAGACGCATAATGATGGGCTGACTAATTAATTGATTTGGAATTAATTAATGTTAACAAAGGAATCTAAGTGATTGAGGTTTGAAATTCAATTAGAATCAATTGAATTGATTTGTATGCGATTAAGCTTTGCTTATGGATGATTGAATGGTATTGGATGTTTTGAATGAGTTGATATCTCTGGTATGAAATGTTGTGTATTTCATTGTATAACTTGGGTTAGGATAACATGAGTTTCGAAGAGACTGGGGTCGGGTATTGGGAAATACCCGAAACCACTTCGAATTTTTATAAATTGATTGGTGAAATCAATAGGCTGGAATGAAATGATTTAAGTGAATTGGATTATTTTACCTAAGTTTGGTACTTAGAAATTGACGTGTGGAATAAGTATGGTCTATAGCAAATTGTGAATTTGTTAATTTGATATAACTTACCCGGGTTTATATAGGTTGTTTGCTTTGGTATTCCATGTTAGTTGGGTTTACTCACGCTGGTTTCCAGCCTGACCCGGGTGTTACTTTGATGTAATGCTTGGGTCAGACCGATTATTACAGATTTTCCGGTAAGGACGTTCTGGAGCTCAGGAGGTGAACCGGATGGAAGGAATGTATAGAGTATTTCCGCTGTGTTATATTATTGTAAATCTGAGATATGATAATTGTGTATATTCAGTGACTGTGTACTCTGATGTATTAAAATGTAATCGACAAGTATAATATTCTTTTGTAGACAGTTATTATGTATTATTATATTTTATCCACTGCGAATGTGAGATGTTGATGTTTCTGATCTTCTTCTTCTTTCTCTTTCTTCATTTTCATAACTATCTGGAATTTTCGGCTTCGAAAATTTTGGGTCGTTACAAAAGCCTTCAACTTATTCTAGTTTTAATCAATCCTCTTCAAATTTTCAACTTTCTACTTCCTCTCGAAACCCTAGTTCAACAAATGGCACCCAAACAAGCTCGTCGATCTCAATCATCCGCGGGTCCTTTCGACTCTTAAATTAGAGGGCTTCGCAATAAAAAAGCGCCATAACGTTTTGACAAGATGAAAAACTCCCGCATTTTCGAAGGATCGTTTGTTAAGTTCCCCGATTTCGCTCTTTATGCGATTCAAGAATTAGCTCGTCAAAGCGGAATAGAGTCTCTCATCGACTATGCTTCAAACCACAACAAGGCCAACCATCTACTCGTCAAGCTTTTCTATGCTAACTTGAATCTTGACCACTATGTCATTCAAACCCGGATGATGCAATTTGGATGATGGTATATGGTACAAAAATTTTCCTTCCTCTTCAACGTCTTGCTAGAATTCTTATTTTTTCGGATGAAGGAGAAGAGTTTAGAGAAATAGCAGTTAACTTGGATACTAGAGATCATGTAAGTCATTTGTTCCTCTTTGATGATTTAATGGAACTAAAGGCGGTAGCTTTATGACCCAAAGCTCGCATCATGCACCGTGCGCTTACCCACACCATCAACCCTAGGACCGGAAGTTAAGAGATGGTATATCAGAAAGATTTTCAATCCTTGTATGCTATTTGGGGAAGCCGACAAGTAAATTAGGCTAAAGTCATCTTGGATGAGTTTCAAACATTCAACCAAAGTCGGATGCGAACGATACACTATGACGCATACATTTTGTGCATTCTCAAACATTTCGACGTTCCTTCTGTCGACTCTGGATACTCAAACATAGGCTCCTTAAACCCCAAGACACTTAGCCTAATGAATCTGCCAAAACAATACCTTGACCACACCATCATCACTTATGAACATTGGCTTGAAAACCAAGCCTCCGGTCAAGCTCAACCCTCCACTCGTCAACAAACTCCATATATTCAAGACTCCTCATCATACCAACATCCTCCAACCAAACAGAAAGTATGAGATTCAAGAAGTGGATCCTTAAGCAAGGCCGCAAGAAGTCGTATCTATCATCTCTCGTAACCAAAGACTCCTTCATCAACGACTATCTCGGGTAGAATCAAGTGTTTCTAGAGTTGATAAAAATGTCACCAGGGTCAACAAAAAGCTCAATCATATTAAAAGTTTTCTCAACAATATTTGGAAAGCGATCACATCCTCTCAACCTTCTCCAACCTCTATTCACATGTCTATCTCTAATGGGAAACGACCAGCGGAGCACTTCACCTGGTCTACTTTGAATGTAGAACAACAAGAAGAAGATGGTGAAGAAGTTGGTGACGAACCCGGCGACAAGGAAACTGATGGTGATAAAGAGAGCTCAAATGTAGGAAGCACCGATGATGAGTATGGATTTTTTAATGCTCTTATCTTGAACTTCTATGTTATTCTACTTTCAAACAATATCTATTTGATGCTATATTATATGTGGTATCTTTCTAGTTTGACTATGTAATTTTTAAACTCTATGTCATGTGATTATGTAGTTATGTACTCTTGTTCTTGTGTAATATGTTTTGATATGTTTCTGTGTTATATATGTTATGTTTTTGTTTATGTAGATGTGTTTCCATGTTATATTGCTCGTATTTTAATATTCTCTACATTGAGTGCTCTCCTTTTTGTCAATGACGTAGGTGGAGAAAATATAAATTATTGATAGGAAATATAGCATAGATTCAGGGAGAGAATACTATATCAAACTTGGAGGCATATATTCAAGGGGAGAGATAAATCAACAAAGCTTGTTGAAGATTCGCTCATAGCAAATAGGTTGTCATCATAAAAAAGGGAAGAATGTTTGATGCAGCCAAGGCCCAAGAAGAAGTTGTGCAAACTTTGATTCCTGAAAATATGAATTTGTGGTGTAGTGTGATGAGTCGTCCACGACTCAAGGAAGGTTTGAGTCGTTTCCGAGCTAGGGAAAGAAGTCCACGACCTAACAAACCAAGGGAGAAGACAAGCCGAGATAACCAAGCATCGGAGTTGAGTCGTCCCCGACTCAACGGTCTAACCATGAGTCGTTCCCGACTTAGGGAGTTACAAGGGGGAGATAACAAGACAGTGGGTTTGAGTCGTTCGAGCTTGAGTCGTATACGGGATAATGGAACAGGGTTACGACTCAAGGGAAACTTGGAGTGTTCGTACTTGATGAGTCGTACACGACTTAACAACGTATCCATGAGTCGTGCCCGAGATAGCATCAAGAAGGAGAAGGGTTCAGCTGATGGAGGCTTGAGTCGGTGGAGGGATTACGACTTAGATGAGTCGTCCAGAATTGAGTCGCTTGAAGGGATATGTCGTGGTGGAGAGATAGCATCAAGAAGGAGATATGCAAAAGTGAACTTGAGACTTAAGTCGTTTATAAGTTGAGTCGTAGGTCGTTTGCTTTGTGTTCTGTTGTAAAGGGGTAGTGTTGTGATGTGTTGGTGATGAGTCGTAAATGATGAGTCGTTGGGGATGAGTCGTTGATGCTAAGTCGTGTATATGTGTTGTTTCTTTTATCTGATGAGTCGTATATCGTTGCGTCTAATGAGTCGTGGTGTATGATAAGTCGTTAACGACTTATGATGAGTCGAGAGTTTTGAGTCGTATACGACTTATGGAGGCGGGTGCAAAACACTATAAATAGGGAGTGAGTTGTAATGTTTTTGGTTGTTGATTTTGAATAAAATTTCTCTTTTGTTAGCTTTGTGCTTTCATACCAATTGGTAGTTGAGTGTAATCTCCTATCTCCTCTTTCGGTTAATCGAGTGCGCTCGATTCAACGATCGTAGAAGCCGATTCACGGAATCTAGTGCGCTAGATCAACGTGCGAAGAATCGTAGATCTTGAAACACGGTATAGTGCGCTATCAACGTGTTTGAGATAGCTAGAGTTCGGTATCTTTGGATCAACGAACTTGGGCATTTTTGGTATCTTCAACTCACCGATTGCTACAATCCATCGATTGAAGTTTTGTTTGATTAATCCGCTGCGTCATTATTGGTATCAGAGCCATACTTAGCCAATCATAGCTAAGTTTGATTCTTGGAGCCAAGTTTTTGAAGTTTTTGAAGTTTATGAAGTTTGAAGTTGTTCATTGTGTTCATATTGAAGTTGCATCAAGTTTGGAGTGTTTGATCCATTCCATTTAGGATCAAAAGGAGCAAAGGTGTTTGAATTTAGTCTTGTTGAAGTTGCGCGCCAAGGTTTGAAAGGTGAGGCCGTGTATACTTTGTGCCAAGCCGAGACAAGTGGGAGCCGATCTTGCTTGAGTCGTTAACTCGTTGCCGAGTTAGTGAGAGCCGAGACAAGCATCGCCGTGTAGTGTTGAGCCATAACTTGTTATTTTGTTGAAGCTTGAAGTCTTGTGTTGAATTTTTGAAGTCTTGGGAAGTTTTTCAACCATGCCACCAAGGAGAGCTAATCGTCATCAAAACGTTGAAGCTTTGTATCGTAGAGAAGAAGCCGAGCTTATGGAACAACGTATTAATGAGAAATTTGATGAAGGCATTGGTAAATTGGAGAGATTGATGAATGATTTGAATCAAAGGAGGAGATCACCAAACTCGAACCATGGAGGAAACCGAGTTTCGCCATTGGTTACGGAAGCGAGGAGGGTATCACCACATTCTTGTAGAGATAGAAGAGAAACATCAATTTCATCACGAAGAGATCATCATGACTATGCACATGAAGAAAGAAGAAGTCATCGAGAATTTGACCATGAAGTATATAGAGATGAAGAGAGACATAGTCAAAGAAGCATGCATGAGAGAAGGGATGATGTTAGTCGAGATCGATGTAGGCGTACCTTTGATTTTGTTGAAGAGGGTGATAGAGCAAGTATTCCTTATAGAGATCGAGACCAAGTTCGAAATTCTTACCGTGATGTGGAGGATGACCGTCGTTGGGAGTCGGGTATGAAAATGGAGATTCCGGAGTTTAAAGGCGGGATGGTTGCTGAGGAATTCTTAGATTGGTTGTCTAATGTGGAGGAAATCTTTGATTTCAAGGAGGTGCCGGAGAATCGAAGGGTGAAGTTAGTTGCTACAAGGCTGAGGGGGAGAGCATTGGCATGGTGGCAGCAAACTAAACTTACTCGAGAACGAATGGGGAAGTCAAAGATAGAATCTTGGGAGAAGATGAAAAAGTTGATGAGATCTACTTTCTTACCTTACAACTACCAGTCACTTATGTACCAAAGGTTGCAGAATCTGAGGCAGGGGACAAAGTCTGTTAGTGATTATGCTGATGAATTTTACCAACTCATTGCCAGGAATGATATCATGGAAACAGAAGAACAGCTAACTGCTAGATTCATTGGGGGCTTGAGAATGCAGATCCAAGATATGGTTAATATGTTTGATCCTAGATCAGTAGCAGAGGCACATCAGAAAGCGTTAGCTTGGGAGAAACAAGGAAGGCGTGGAGGTGGTGTGTTTACTAATTCCAATAATCAAGCAAGGGGTGTTGGCGGAAGTTCTAATGTTCCTAAACCTGTTACAAAGCCAGTGGTGAAGGAGGCAGAGAAAGCGAAGGCTAGTAGTGTTTTCAAATGTTATAATTGTCAGGAGTTGGGTCATAAAAGTAACGAATGTCCGAAGCCGAAGAAAAGAACCATGGTTGCAGAAGTTGAGGCAGATGATGGTGAGGAGGCAGAGTATTCAAATGTACCTTATGTTGAGGAGGAAGAAGAAGTGTCGGGTGATGAAGGTTGTAATCTTATGTTGAGGAGAAGTTGTTTGACACCAAAGCAAGAGGAGGATTGTAGTTGGCTGAGAAGCAATATTTTTCAATCGACATGTACTATTCTGGGAAAAGTCTGCAAGTTCGTTATTGATGCGGGAAGTTGTGATAATATTATTTCTACAGAAGCAGTAAGGAAATTGAACTTGAAGACCGAGAAGCATCCTAAACCATACAAGCTAGCATGGTTAAGGAAGGGAGGTGAAGTGAAAGTGTGTCGAAGAGCTTGTGTGAATTTTTCGATTGGGAAAAAGTATAAGGATGAAATTTGGTGTGATGTCGTAGATATGGATGTTTGTCACTTATTGTTGGGCAGACCATGGCAGTTTGACAGAGCAGTACAGCATGACGGTCGTGCCAACAGTTACAGTTTCATGTTCGAGGGTACTAAGATCACTTTAGTTCCCAAGAGACAGCAACAGAAGGAGAGCAAGCTTGAGGAAATTGAAGAATTGAAAACTCTGTTGACTTTGAAGGAGTTTGTTAAAGAAGTAGAGGAAGAGCCTGAGATGTTTCTTTTGATTGGGAGAGAGAGTAGTGACGAAGTTGAGATTCCCGAAGAAGCAAAGCCAGTTTTGAAAGAGTTTGAAGATGTCTTTCCAGATGAGTTACCGAAGGAGTTACCGCCACTTAGAGACATTCAACATCAGATTGATCTTGTTCCGGGGGCAGTGTTACCACATCGACCACATTATCGTATGAGTCCGAAGGAACATGAGGAATTGAGAAGGCAGGTGGAAGAATTACTTGAACAGGGTCGTATTCAGGAAAGTTTGAGTCCGTGTGCTGTACCTGCATTGTTAGTACCAAAGAAGGACGGAACTTGGAGAATGTGCACTGATAGTAGAGCTTTGAATAAGATCACTGTTCGTTACAGATTTCCTATGCCGAGGTTGGATGATTTGTTAGATCAGTTGAGTGGGGCAACTATATTTTCGAAGATTGATTTGAAGAGTGGTTATCATCAGATTCGAATCAGACCTGGAGATGAATGGAAGACAGCTTTCAAAACTAGAGAAGGGTTGTACGAATGGTTGGTTATGCCATTTGGGTTGTCTAATGCACCTAGTACATTCATGCGGGTGATGAATCAAATCTTTCGACCATTCATTGGGAAGTTTGTCGTGGTGTATTTCGATGATATTCTGATTTATAGCAGAAGTACGGAGGAGCATGTTCTACATTTGAGGGAAGTGTTGCTTATTCTTCGAGAAGAACAATTTTATGCTGCTACAAAGAAATGTGTGTTTATGACACCTACTGTTTTATTCCTGGGTTATGTTGTTTCAGGGGAAGGAATCCAAGTTGACCAGAGCAAAGTTGAAGCAGTCAAGAATTGGCCACAGCCAAAGACAATTACAGAAGTGAGAAGTTTTCATGGGCTAGCGTCATTCTACCGAAGGTTCATACCACACTTCAGTAGCGTGATGGCTCCAGTGACTGATTGCATGAAAGGGAAACAATTTGTGTGGTCAGAAGAAGCGGGGGTTGCCTTTGAGAAGATCAAGGAATTGTTGACGTCTGCACCAATTCTTGTTTTACCGAATTTTCAGTTATTGTTTGAATTGCATACTGATGCTTCGAAGGTTGGTATTGGAGGAGTTCTGAGTCAGAATGGGAAGCCAGTTGCTTATTTCAGTGAAAAGTTGTCAGGGGCGAAGATGAGATACAGTACATATGACGTTGAGTTTTATGCTGTTGTACAGGCTGTTAAGCATTGGAGACATTACTTATTTCAGAAGGAATTTGTTCTGTACACTGATCACGAAGCTTTGAAACATTTACAGGGGCAAGATAAGATTTCAGCAAGACATGCATCATGGATTGCATATTTACAGCAGTTTACTTTTGTCGTTAAGCACAAATCTGGGGTGACCAATCGAGTAGCTGATGCTTTAAGTAGGAGGAGTCATTTACTGACGACAATGAAGGTGGAAGTGACGGGGTTTGAAATGTTGCCAGAGATGATTGAAGAAGATCCTTACTTTGTGAAATATGTTGAAAAAGTGAAGGATGGGAGTACCGATGAATTCATGTTAGTTGATGGTTTTCTGTTTAAAGGAAATCGTTTATGTATTCCGGACTGTAGTTTGAGGATGAAGATTGTGAAGGAATTGCACGAGGAAGGACATGTTGGCCGTGATCGTACTTTACAGTTGATTTCGCAGTCTTACTTTTGGCCGTCGATGAGGAAAGAGGTTGAAAGATTCGTGGAGCGATGTCATATTTGCCAAGTTTCAAAAGGGACAGCAACGAATGCAGGGTTGTATATGCCGTTACCAGTACCATCTAAGCCATGGGTTGATATCAGCATGGATTTCGTTTTGGGTTTGCCGAGAACTCAAAGGGGAAATGATTCGATATTTGTTGTGGTGGACAGGTTTTCAAAGATGGCACATTTTGTTGCTTGCAAGAAGACAGCAGATGCAGTTCGAGTAGCACAATTATTTTTCAAGGAGATTTATCGACTTCATGGTTTACCAGAATCTATTGTTTCTGATCGAGATACTCGTTTTCTGAGTCACTTTTGGCTGAGTTTGTGGAAGATGGTGGGAACGAAACTGAAATTTAGTAGTGCTTATCATCCACAAACTGATGGACAGACAGAAGTTGTTAACAGGTCATTGGGGAATTTGTTGCGTTGTCTTGTACAGGATAATTTGAGAAGTTGGGACATGAAGCTATGCCAGGCAGAATTTGCTCATAATCATGCAGTAAATCGTAGCACAGGATTCAGTCCGTTTCAGATTGTTTATTCAAATTTACCCAGAGGGCCGTTGGATTTGGCAGTAGTCCCACAATCGAAAGGAACAGTTAAACGAGCTGTGGATTTTGTTGAAGAGCTGAATGAATGTCATAAAATCGTTCAGGAACGATTGGAGAAATCGAATGAGAAGTATAAGAAGTTGGCAGATTCGAAACGACGAAATGTTGAATTTAAAGAAGGTGATTTGGTCTATGCTGTATTAACAAAGGATCGTTTTCCGGTGGGTGCTTATAACAAGTTGAAGGCGCGAAAAATTGGTCCAGTTGAAGTTTTGAAGAAAATTAATGAGAATGCTTATCGATTAAAGTTACCAGATGATGTTTATACTTCTGATGTTTTTAACGTCAAACATTTAATTCCATATCATGGAGGTGGAATTGTTGAGGAAGAATTTACAAATTCGAGGTCGAATTTTTCTCAACCAGGGGAGGATGATGCAGCCAAGGCCCAAGAAGAAGTTGTGCAAACTTTGATTCCTGAAAATATGAATTTGTGGTGTAGTGTGATGAGTCGTCCACGACTCAAGGAAGGTTTGAGTCGTTTCCGAGCTAGGGAAAGAAGTCCACGACCTAACAAACCAAGGGAGAAGACAAGCCGAGATAACCAAGCATCGGAGTTGAGTCGTCCCCGACTCAACGGTCTAACCATGAGTCGTTCCCGACTTAGGGAGTTACAAGGGGGAGATAACAAGACAGTGGGTTTGAGTCGTTCGAGCTTGAGTCGTATACGGGATAATGGAACAGGGTTACGACTCAAGGGAAACTTGGAGTGTTCGTACTTGATGAGTCGTACACGACTTAACAACGTATCCATGAGTCGTGCCCGAGATAGCATCAAGAAGGAGAAGGGTTCAGCTGATGGAGGCTTGAGTCGGTGGAGGGATTACGACTTAGATGAGTCGTCCAGAATTGAGTCGCTTGAAGGGATATGTCGTGGTGGAGAGATAGCATCAAGAAGGAGATATGCAAAAGTGAACTTGAGACTTAAGTCGTTTATAAGTTGAGTCGTAGGTCGTTTGCTTTGTGTTCTGTTGTAAAGGGGTAGTGTTGTGATGTGTTGGTGATGAGTCGTAAATGATGAGTCGTTGGGGATGAGTCGTTGATGCTAAGTCGTGTATATGTGTTGTTTCTTTTATCTGATGAGTCGTATATCGTTGCGTCTAATGAGTCGTGGTGTATGATAAGTCGTTAACGACTTATGATGAGTCGAGAGTTTTGAGTCGTATACGACTTATGGAGGCGGGTGCAAAACACTATAAATAGGGAGTGAGTTGTAATGTTTTTGGTTGTTGATTTTGAATAAAATTTCTCTTTTGTTAGCTTTGTGCTTTCATACCAATTGGTAGTTGAGTGTAATCTCCTATCTCCTCTTTCGGTTAATCGAGTGCGCTCGATTCAACGATCGTAGAAGCCGATTCACGGAATCTAGTGCGCTAGATCAACGTGCGAAGAATCGTAGATCTTGAAACACGGTATAGTGCGCTATCAACGTGTTTGAGATAGCTAGAGTTCGGTATCTTTGGATCAACGAACTTGGGCATTTTTGGTATCTTCAACTCACCGATTGCTACAATCCATCGATTGAAGTTTTGTTTGATTAATCCGCTGCGTCAATGTTGGATCATAGGTTTTGAGTGCTGACAAGATACAATAATTCATGAATCTACGATTACGACAACGTAAGGACTTATCAACTCAAAATATTGATTCGCCTTGTTATATATCTTAGCAAAAGTCAATAATTTTATATAGAGGCTAGTTTAGAGATTTGCTAAAATCTTTCCTCAAGGTTCATCACTTACAAGTTCGTATAAAAATTGCATTCGTTTTATATATTTCATACACGCACACAAATAGTTTTATTGCATAGAAATAACAGCACTCAATCGGCTACTGTAAACAGTCGACTAAGTCTATATAAAATTGTTTTTCAAAAACCACTAACTAGTCGACTGAACATACCAGATTAGTCGACAGAGTCTGTGCAAATTTTTTGTGCATGTTTGAATTCATTCGACTGATCAAGCATGTCCAGTCGATTGAAAACTACAACTATCAAATTTTGAATAGACACTTCTTTTGATCAAGAGTTATCGTCTTCCTGGACGGATGTATCTCTTAGCTATTAATAAATACCCATTACCAGAAGCCATAACTCTTCATACACTAAATAAACACTCAAGAATCATTGATCAAAACACCTTATTTTCTAATCTCTCTTGATCTATAGTGCTTTGCAATCTTGAGTTCTTTATTCACAAATTCTCATATGATCATTGCTTACCAATTCACTTCTATATTCTTCAAGAAATATTAATCTTCATACACACATAGTTATATACATCAATCTTGAGGAAAAGATTATGGGAAGGGTGTACAACAAATGAAAAATTTGTGTTACTCAAAACATACAAAGTCTAGTTAAATCTAGTGTGTAAGAAAGTCCTGTTCGGTTGCTCAGGCAGTCAAGTCCTGTTTTGTTGCTCAGGCGGTTAAGTCCTGTTCGGTTGCTTAGGCGTTGTAATACCTATTACTCCGAGTTAAGTAAGGGTTGCTAGCTATAATTCTAAAAGGAGTCTGAGACTGGACGTAGAATGAAAGTTTGAACCAGTATAAAAATACCCGGTGTTTTACTATTTACTTTTGTTTTTATCCGCACTAGTTATTGATTATATTCCATATTACTCGATCCTATAGCACAATCACTTTAAACTTGATGCAATTAGTAAGTGTTATATGACTGCTCCCAATATTTCTGTCATTATTATAATAGCGTACTGAATTTTGAGGTCCAGCATTCACTTAATAAATTATTTATTTCATATACTATAACTAGTTTACAATGGTGAGTTCTTTGATCAAATATCTTGAACTCGAAATATCATAGGAAACAATTTTCTTTAAGAAAATACATTTTTGATTAGAAATAGTATTTCTCTTTCCAATATTAAGTGTCAACTGTTATTATTACAATTGCCATTTTTGATGTTTCTTTATGAAGCAAAAGTGACTATTCACTCTCTTCATACCAACTATTCCTTAAATCACATCTACTCACGTACATTCGTTTTTCTTTCTAAATGGTTGAACCATTCAAAAATGCTCTTACTATAACATCATAACCAACTCTTTACAAAAGTGCACTCAATCATCTTTAACATTTAAGGACATCAAATCTGTTGCACTTTTTTGTAAACTGATCAAACTGATATGTTGTCGATTGAGTCCTTTGATTTATATTGTATTTCTGGCCTTGCATTACTTTTAACAGAATGTGATCTTCATCATAGTCAATTAAATTGAATACTTAATCTCATATCATGGTTTATTTGCTTATTTCGAATTAACTAATTTCATTGAAGTGTCATACATTACGAACTATGACCATTCACTATATTTCATTTATATGCGATATTATATGGATCAAATATCCAAAGTCTCATATCGCTTCCAAGTTAAGAGCTCATAGAATGCAATACATAATATTGACTAAATAAATATGTAGGCAATCAAATTATTTTAGTAGTTTATTGAAACATAAGCATGCAAGAAGACTTATTAGTAAGTATATGTTAGATTTCTATTTGTCAATCTTCAATTCAGTTCAATTGTATATCTTAAATAGTAAACATTTCATAAATCATATTAAATGCACAAATTTATCAATGTAGATTATTATAACATTATACAGCATATGTTATTACAATATTAGAATGGTTATATTTTATCATTTTATTTTTCTAATAAAGCCCGCACTAGTCTTTTATGTTTCACCACGCCATAAGTGAAACATAGAAGTCATTCAACTTCACTAATAGGTGTTAGGACTTGTATGCTTTGGGATTCTGACCTTGAGGAAAGCTTAACAAATCATAGGCTCAAATATGATGGATAACTCCTTATCAATTGTATTACATAGAACTCCAAACTCGTGGTTCCTTGTAACGACCCGCTTCGCGGCTGATTCGAGTTGACAAAAAACCACACATGTCTAACCCAAATTGAGCTTAGATGCTATATTTATGGGAAAGAAAGAAGAGAGAAGAAGAGAAAAGGAGAAGAAGAGAGAAAGTAACTAAAACAAACACAGAATCTCACAATCGAAGCGAAAAAACATATAATATAATATCAACGAGCTTTACAAAAGAGAAATTTTAATCTTAAATATACATACGTCCATCAGAGTACAACAATCAAATCACAATCATTAGCCTGGACCATTATAATAACATGTCCATACAAATGCTGATAATTTAAACAATAATGCAGCGGAAAATAAACATATACGTGAATATGACTTGAAGACCTCCAGCTCACCTGCTAAAGGTCTAAAGCACCAATCTGAATCGATAAATATGCTTGATCTGTCCCAAACATTAAAAGGGAAGAACCCCAGAATTATACTGGTAAACCAGCATAAGAAATCACATCTCAAATTTATTTTAAAGTTATAAAAAATTTATTTATCAAAACAAAGGTATCCTGCAAGACCACGTCGCACATAAACAAGGACGGGTTTTTATCTTACAATAACTAAAACATTTCACATCAAAACCTCAAATATTATACCAGTGTTTAGTATAATAATTAATCATAGCTGAAATTGTTACCATTATTAAATTCTTGATAATGTTCAGCTCTATAAACACAATGGAAAGCACATATTGGAGAAAGGATTCCATACAAGTGACAAGGTAAGGGACTATCTTCCGTACAGTACACCTCTAGAAAAATGCACCTGGGGTCCAAATACTGATCTCCTAAACGACACAGAATAGACCTACCCCTTCGCTCGATAGGACCAAATTTGACATCACTCTCGGTCATTCTTGACCTATCCGTGGCCGTAGCATACAAATACTCGACATATAAAGGGTAATCTGGAAAGATGATGACCATATCCTCATGGAAACAACCCATATAGCCCTGCCGCTTCTATCATGTTTCTGTCATTTCCGGGTGACGTGGCTTGAGGTAACAATTACCTTTCACAAACCACACTGTCAATCCCACAATAACACAACTGATTTCTACAAAAGTAGAACTTCTAAGCTCGTATGTCTCAGGAAAGGGTGTTAAGCTAAGAGAGGTTGCCTTCTCCTCCACCAAATAGATGATACGTTCATAGATATCAATCAATGTAATTAGAAATGCAATGTCAGACATTCATCCATACAAGTTGTCTATGAACAGGAAAAACCGAAGGCACTCTCCTACCACATCCTGTTAGGAATTACACCTAGGATTATTAGTGAAAAGTCCTAGCATATCGTAGATTTTCATAACAAAGCACTACTACTACCATAAATATATGATATGATAAATTTCACACCGAGGGACTAGTGGCACGTATCCCTGCATCATGAAGATCTCAATTTTCAAAGTCATCATCATAAACCTACACTTTCGAACGCATACAATGGTCCGAAGTGGTTCTCAAATAAGTCTGAACCCAATCTCTCCGGACCAACATGTAACGACTCATAATTTTTGACAATTAAAAATTGTTAATTTAATAAAGTTATGTGATTTAATGTTAGAAGAAATAAAGATGTATGATTTAATAATCAGAACATAACTGAAATGAAATGTAATAGTATTAATTTAAGGTAATTGATAACTGTTTTAAATGTAATTCTAATTAATTGAAATGATTAAAAATTTATAATTGGTTATAGATTGTAAATTTCTTTTAATAATTTGTATTAATTGATAATTGATTTAAAGAGTAATTGATAATATAAATGTTGATTAATTAATGTAATAATGTGTAACAAATTGCAATTGGATAGAATTAGTACAATGTAAGTTGTTATGACAATTGTGTGTAGATAACAAACTTACAAATGTTATTAAATGTGGAGGAATGGTGATAATTGTTATTTGTTACCAATTTATTAATCAGTTATAATTAAATGAAATTGAATGTTACTTAAAATGTGAGTTAAGACAATAACTGCAAACTGTGATTGAAATAAAATGTATAGAAATGTTAATTATATTCACAAGGCAATAACTGATTTAATAAAAGAGTGAAACCAAGATAAATCAACTTATTGGGATTTTTAATTCTATTTAATGTGAAAATTGACAAAAATTCAATATAATTGGAAAATTTAAATTAAAAAAAGGGATGGTAATTGTGAATACCAATGTAATAAGATATAAACCAATTAAACTTTACTCATAAAATAATGATTGGATGAAGTAAAAAGATTGAAATCAAATTTGATCAATTTATTAGAATTAAATTATAAGTAATTGGATTTTATCTATAGTTGGAACTGAACACTGTAATTTGTGTAATATTCAACATTGAAATTTTATATAAACTTGTTTAAATTATTATAAATGTCTAAGTAATCAAAAATGATAAAAATTGTTAGTTATTAAACTAGAAATTAAAAAGTGATTTAATTTATTTAATTAATGCGAAAATAACCATTTTGGCCACTATCTCAGATTTCGATGAAACTAGTTTCATCGGATCCATAACAGTGAAATATAGTAAGGTTTCAAGTGTCGTAGCGATCGGACTTGTCGTTTGATCGTACGGACTTGAAACACACAGAAATCAATTTAATCAAATTCAACTGAAATCAATTTGAAATAAGCTGATTTTAAGCTAACTTCTTCATATGATCGAATTAGGACTTGAAACATGTTCCATTGAGTATAAAAATATCGAAACCATCTATTTTGATATATGGGATGACCCATTTTTGCTTCGGAGACAAAATGGCCTTTTTGGGTCGTTATCGTCAATTCAAATCTATTCGGATGTTTATTTATTTCTTATCGGGCTTCGTTAATATATATTATTCTATTCTAACCCTATCAGCCTTATTACTTCTCATTTCTATACGTACAATTCAGCTGTCTTCTTCTTCTTCTCAATGGCTGGAAACCCTAAATTCCCCATTTTAATTCAAAATTCAACTTCAAAATCAAATCCCTCCTAACCTTATCATATTTTTTATCGATTTTAAGCTCTTGACTAGCACAGCTCAAATTTGTAGTTAGTTTTTCGATTTGGATTTTTATGTAGCCATAAATTTATGATTAAATTTTGGTCGTCCATCGCGTTGTGATCGACTTGCATGGATCGTCGATTGTGTAGTTTGGCTGGGTGAAGATTGTTGTGTGTAGTTCATCTATGTGGTTTGTGGGTGAAGTTGACAGATGGATCACCGCTGATAATTGATTAGGGTTTTGGTAAGAGGTGGAGGCGCACGTCGTTTGGGGCAGCCGGAGGGGAAGTCGTGGCCATTGGGTGGTGCGGCGGAGGCAGACGATGAAGATGAGGGCAGTACGAAGTTCCCTGGTGGTCAGAGGCGGCCGTGCGATGTGGTCAAGTTTGACTTGCATGCGTGAGATCGAGGGATGTAGGGTTTGCATAGCGAAGACGCTAATGTGTTAAGGGTAACATGTTTTTTTCTTTATTTTATTTGTTTTATTTATAATTCGTATAATCTTCTAACTTCAATATCTTTTGCATATGAAGTCAGATTCACGCGTGGTTTATTCCGTTGGGATCGTATCGAAATTTTGGACATTTTGACAGTAGTTTGGATGAATTCCAAGATTATTCAATTTTAGGCCTTTATTTGATCTCAAATCGATTTGAAATCAATGGTGAGTGTTTTAACCCACTCACAATTACAAAACTATCTTATATTTGTTAAATTAAATTCATGATGTGATTAGAAATTAATTGATTGATGTTTGGTATGTTTAATTGTCATTCTAGTTAAATCTAACTTTATTTCCATTTAATCATCGTTAATTCAGTATTGAATTTAATTGTCAATTTAATACCTGTTTATGATAAGCAGTTATCTATGGATGTTTTACTATCTGTATTAGATGACTGGATGTTGTATTTTTATATTGTTATAACATTGCAAGTTCCCTATGGGTTGAAATGATACATACCTGAACGATCTATAGATTAGGGAAAAATCGTTATGGGTTGAAATGCTAAACTTGAGTGACTTTATGAATTTTTATTTAATTCAGGATTGCGGTTTGAAATGATATATAACCGTAAAATTTTAAACTGTGGATTCAAATGATAAATATCCGTATCACTGGACCATAGGGTAGAAAAATCATATACGAACACCGGATTGGTTAAATTAAATGATTTTTGAATCTTTAAATTTTGAATTCAGTTAATTGGTATTTTTAAATAGAAATTGATTTATATAAATGGAATTATTTTTGAAAGTCCAAGCGTAAATGTTGAAATTGGAATTGATTTAATAAATTGGCCAAAGGATTTAAATATGAATTTCAAAGTTGAGGTGTGAAATATAAATGAATATTTCAGAATTAAGTTATTGAAAATGTTTAGATAAACTTGAAAATCTATTTTAAACTAATTTAAAACTTTTTAATTAATATAAATTATTTTAATCAATTTAAACTATTTCAATTTATTTTAATCTATTATAGCCTATTTAATCCAATTTAGTACATTTCACCTATTTTAAACTAATTAAATTTATTTAATCTATTAAAAATCTACTTATTGTAATTTAAATCTATTTAACTTGTTTTAAATCTTAAATCATTTTAAATCTAATTTAAATCTATTTTACTATTTTAACTATTTAAACTATTTAAACTATTTTAATCTATTTTAAAACCATTTAAATCATTTGAACTTTTTTAGAGTATTTTAACTATTTTAAAACTATTTTAAGCTATTAAAACTATTTATGACTATCTAAACTATTTTCATAAAAAATTCATATTGTGTAAAGTTGAAATATTTATATTTAAATCCTCGATGAGTATACAACCTAAGTTGGGATTTGAAATGGGTGCTTTTTGTGAAATAACATATATCAGTAAATATGATGATTTTGAAATAAGTTTGATTTTGAAAGTGGATGTGATTTCGAAAGCGAATACGATTTCGAAAGTGATATTTTTGAATTGAATATGATATTTGATATTAATTGTGAAATAGTTTTGGAAATGTAAAAAACCATCCGGTGTGAAATAAGCGTTTGGTTGTTAAAGAGACCGGGATCAGATATTGTCATACTCTCTGCCAATAACGAAAACCACTTTAACAACTGTTTACGTGGTGGAGATTTCAGAAATAAAGTAGGATGGTTTGGCGAACGATTCTGTATGAGGTATTTACGTGACCCTGACCCCCGTGATTCAGTTTAGATGTGACTAAAACAGGTGTTATACCGGAAAAAGTGAGGTCATTCCTCCTGACGGACACATTTCTTCAATGCTATATTATGACTTTGTGTTTGTTTTGGTGGCCGCCCCTCAATTTTGATTATGGGAGTGTATTTCGAGGTAGGCAGTAGTAGTTGTTATGCGTTACCACCAGTCCGAGAGTGCAATTGGTATATCTACCCTGGCATTGCCTTAAATGTCGTGTTCACATACCCTATCGCGTCTTCTACGAGTTTGTTTTGTACCATACCTATGGAGTGCCCTAAGGGTAAACCTCACGGAGGATCGTACGGTACTGTATAGACTACGGGAATATATAAATGTGTTATGGGGGATATGGTTAACACCTTAACGCTATTTTAATACTTTAAGGTAGACACTATTATAATAGCCTATTATAATACATAGTAGATAGTTTAACGGATCCTTAGGAGATGGTAATCCTGAATATCTCTTTAGTTATTGCACTCACGTTAAACACTGGATAGGAGATGTCAAGCTCCGTAAACATCTCTAACGCCATTACACTCATATTTATTTATTATTGATTTAAATTACATAAGATCTTTTAGTTCTAACTCAAGTGTTTTGTCTTTTCAATTCACTCGGGTCAGCTTGAGCTTTTCAGTTTATCGAAGACTGCTTTTTGAAGGACGAAGACAAAGATTTTGTACTATTATTATGTACTATATTTAATCCACTACATCATGTTGTTCCACTGCATTTATTTGTTATCTATTCTTGTTTTATGTAACTCTAATCGTATTATAAATGTTTAATCAATGTTATTTGTAAATAGCTTCATGAACTGTTTATTTGATTATTATATTTTGTCATTCTACTGCGAGATTCTGTATTTGTTTTCTTTATTTCCCTGTGTTTTTTCTTATTTACCCCATAACAGTCTGGCCTTTTGAATGGTTTGAGTCTGACGTGTGTGGTTTATCGTCGATTTAAACCGTCCAAAAGGCAGGTCGTTACACAAAAACAAAAAAGAATATCCTTAACCTCATACAGAAACCAAGTCTTATAGATTTATCACGGTTTCCAACTCTCAATTTGCTATCCTTCACCCAAGAAGGAAGCCCGTAGATTGGAGTACCTTAGGCACTCTGCACTACTCGAATCAACATTCTTAATCCAAACGATAATCAAGCCTACTAAGTCGGCATTGTGATAAGTGCATGACTAATTAGTTCCCACATCAAGTTAAGGAACCAAAAATTGTCAAATTTGATAGTCGATTATTTAGCTATCAAAACAAACAACAATATCTAGCACATAAGCAGCCACTAGGCCCATTTATTTAATCTTTTATTAATTAAATTAGTTTTTAAAATTTTATTTCAAATTATCTTTAAAAAGATATATCTTCCAAACCATTTCAAATCTTCAGTATAGGAAAACATTTTCATATGCTCATACCAACGGTATAAGCATATTTAATAGCACTACCATTTTAGAGACATGTCAAAGAGATTTCTATAACCGTACGACTCCAAAGTTAATATGCCTTCGGACGGACGTTAAGTATATGAAGCAATGCTCCTATACCATCAAGCCTTTAGTACGATCATAAGAACCTATTTGTGTATTTCATAATGGAAGGTCAAAATATAATTTATCGGGTTAAAACGAATGTTGCACAAAACATCGTTACGACAAACCACAAACATTAGTATAGGGTTTTATTAATTATATGTATGTATATATATATGTATGTATATGTATATATAATACCATATACTACATATAACATTTCTTTCAAAAATCATTTACTATAACAACAATGTTATAGTCCATGCCTTCCGTACTTCCTCGGAAACTTCTATTACAATAATAAATGTCGAAATCTATGTTTTCGATGCATACCGCATTTTAAAATATTATTCAAAGCCATTTAAATTCCATTTGCAATTATTATTTCCAAACATTATTTTAAAAAGATAAATTACTTTCAAAACTATTAAATTCATCAAAATATTACTTTAAAACTTTCCTTAAAAGATTATTTTAACTCTTAAAAACATGAATATATTTCCTTTACATAAAAATCCATATTTAAATCTCAACGTAAATCATTCCCATATTTATAAAACTATATTTATAAATCACTTTTTTATTTTATAAAACTTCTATTTTATAAAATAGCCTTATTTATAAAATAACTTTATTGATAAAATAACTTTATTTATGAAATTCTATTTATAAATCATTCTTTTATTAAAAATTCATTTTGCTATAAAATCCATTTATAAATCCATTACTTTATAAATCAAATTTATTTGTAAAATCTATTTATAAATCCAGTTACAAATTCTGATTGTAAATCCATTTCTTTATAAAATATCACTTTTTTAAAACTTACATAAAATCTAATTCAAAAATCTCTATTTGAAAATATTTCTCAAAACTATACTTTTATAACATCAAAAATCATACTATAATTTGTTAAAAAACAAATTCATTCCTTTTAATAATTTAATAATTATTAAAATGTATATACTATCAAAATCACTTTGAAAATCATTTCAATTCAAAATCACTATTTTATAGTATTTCAAAATATTGAAAATATGGCCCAGTGCTACCATAACACCAAAAAAGCAAAACAAATCCATGTTATCAAATATGGCATCCAACATATCATATATCAAAATAAATGAAAAGTAAAATCAACAGTGTGAGAAATCCTATTGGATCCCTCCAACCCGTCCCTTTGCATCGCATACACATATAATCATATAAAAATCATCCACTTCGATGCAGGATTCATACATAAAAGGTCATCGGCTGTTACACGGGAACGTAGTAGGGTCTCACTGCTCCAATAGGCGGGAACATCTCCAAACTAACTATTAAATAAAGTATATCATCCAAACAAGCAACAAACAACATAAATAAAATTATTTACACTTATATAAAAATATAAGTAGGCCAGAGATGCGAGTTTACTGATAAAAATTCCAGAAATCGCCAAAGCGCTCTGGTTTGAATTAAAATTGAAAGGTCATTCAATTTAGCTTTGAATCTATCCAATCCAACTCTATAGCGCAATACTCGCTGATACAAACACAACGCAACTTGTCTCGCTCGATTTTTCCTCGTACGAGAAAGTTATGGATAAATGATCGTGCATGATAATTAATTGATAATTAAGTAAAGTTTTAAATAATTAAACCTTTCTCCCTTCTATCTTCCTTACGTGCGCAACACCACCAGACGAGCTTCATTTTTTTTTAAATCACGATCGATCGCCAAGACCTGCACCACCGTGGTGTCATCACCATCGCAGTTGCGTGTGCCACCGACCTACCTCGCTGTTCGTCGCTACGCCCTACAGCACCACGCGCCTTGCGCACGAACATAAGCATGAATGTAATGAATCGATTTTTCGACGCTCGAAAATCGATACTAATATGTCCACTGTATCAAATGCCGAACAATCGAATGCCGAAAAACCGAACCATTAGGGTAAAAGAAGAAGGAGGTAGAAGAAGAATTAGAAACAACATCAGAATCTCACAAACGCAGCAGAATAACATATAATAGATAAATGACTGATCTTTAAACAAAAGAATTATATCTGTTATATACATTACATCATCAGAGTACAACAAAATTTATAGCACACAACTGGACAATTATCATAACATGTCCTCACAAAACTGACTATGCATCAAACCATACAAAGCAGATAATACCTCAAATACGTGTGATACGTCCCGCCATCCAGCTCGCCTTCTGAGCTCCACATCATCCTTTCCTATGTCTATAATACTCGGTCTAACCCAAGCATTATAATAAAACAATACCCGAGTCATTCTGGAAAACCAGCGTGAGAAAACACGCTCAATTGGATTATTAAAGTTTCAAAATCCTTTTGAAATCAATGGTATCTCGTAAGACCATGCCACAAATAAACATGTCGGGTTTTTACCTTAGGACAACCAAAACATTTTTTATCAAATCCTCTGATATATAGTAGTGTCCATATACAAATACTTATTCAAATAGCCAAAATGGTTACATTCATTAAATTTCAGCATAATATGCATACAAACAAGTTTGAAGGCACTTAATGGAACTGGGTTTCCATCAATGGCAAGGCTACTGGGGTACCGTCCGTCATAATACGTGGTTTAGATCACTGTACCGAGGATCCATCTTGATCCCCTGCTACACAAGACCGAAGCTAACCCTTACTGGATAGTCCGAATAAGATCACCTTGTAGTTGGGATCAGCAACCACCCACACAGCCGAATAAAAGGGACATCTAGACCGGGATGACTTTACCCTAATTGGTTGCTAGCCACTTGGCTTGTTGCACCTTCCATGTTTTAGTCATTCCTGGTTGATGAGGCTCGAGGCCATGCGTTGCCGTTTTAGCACACATTTACTTAGAATGCTCACCATCCTCCTGACGATGTTCTGAAACCATTCATCCATACAAGTCCGTTCCAGGTCCAAACGGAACCGAAGCCACTACTCCTACTACATCCATTTTGGAATCACCATCAGGATTAGTAGCGATTAGTCCTTGCACTTCACTGCTCCATCTTCAACTCCAAGCTCTTGTCTTCCTTACGAAAATGTCCAAACCGAATCGAAGTGGTTTTTGAGAAAATTAATCCTGATCCCGGTCTCTTCAAAACGATCAGCGCATTGGCCAATATTGATAGTTGGTTATTTAACTATCATATAACATCCACAACAATTCATCAGCCTTAATAATTTTCCAAATTATTTATTATTCAAAATATCTTCACAAGATATAAATATCTTCACAAGATATTTTCTATATTTCAACCCCTTTGAAAATAGTTTTCAAATTACTTTTTCTCTCACGAAATAAATTCCACCTAATTGTTTTATTTTCACTGAAAATCACCAAGAGTTAATATTTTAGATTTTTAAATAATTTAAATCACTTTATCCACAATATATACTTTAAAAAACTTAAAATAAAAAAACTACTTAAAACATTTTTTTAAAATACTAGTTATGAAATTTATAATAATTTCTTATGTAAAATTTAAGCCAAAACTTATTTTAAAATAAAAGTTATTCTATAAGGTATAAATATTAAATAATTATCTTTTAAATTGCAATACTAGTTAAACCTTTAAAATAATTACTACTATAACTAAATTAATAAATATTTACTTTAAAATCTTAAAACAATTTAAGTAACAAACTTCTTAAAAGAAAACATTCTTCTTTAAAACATTTTAAAACTTCTAATTTATACTTAAAAATCTGCTTTGAAACATGCTTGGCTTTTCATGAAGTTTCATTTTCCATTCCAATATAACCGTCTAACCATTTATAAATTCTTCTTGATTTATCCCAATTTAATTTACGTCTCAACCGTAAATTTCTTTCCCACACCTTTAAAAATAAAACCACTATTTATTTTTTAAAAAAACTACCCATTCCTTTACAAATTCCTACCATGAATTTATACTTCCAAATATCCACTGATATCTTATTTCACTTTATAAACCCAATTTATAAATTCCATAGTCTCATTTTCCTTTTAAAACACAGTTTCAAATCCTGAATCAATTTCCATGATTTTCAAAATTTACTCCATTTTAAAATAAATCCCTTTACTTACTCAATTTTATTTCAAAACCCATTAATTTCAGATTTTACTTCTTTATTATGATTTAAAATCTTATTTAAAATGAAAATACCAATTTCTTACTTTTTCCCAAAATTCTTCTTTATCTCTCCCAACTATTTAAAACCTTGAATTTAAAAATAAATCCTTTATTTCTTTAAATAATACCACTTACGTTTAAAAATTCATTTATTCCCATTTATTCAAAAATCTCCTTTTCCATACTCGGAATTTATTTACTAGAATTTAAAAATCAACTTTTATCCTTTTCCAAATTCATTCTTCAATTTATCCAAATTTTGTGTAATTATTTAACTTAAAAATTCTCTCTTTAATTTCTTCAAAAATCCAATCTTTATATTTTGATAACTTAAAATACCGAAATATACTCAGTCATACCTAGCATTATATAATTTCAATGACCAATATAATATATCACAGATTATCAAATAAATCCTATCACAAAATATGAAAACAAGTTTTTAGTATTTTGAGAAATCTAGTTGGATCCCTCCAACCTGTTTCCCTGCATCCACAGACGTTACCACAATATAAAATACCAATCCCACTTCGAGGGGGATATCGCGGTATAAAGGGTCATCCACTATTATGTGGGGCGTATACGGTCTCATCCGCTACATAATGCGGGAAATCAACCACTCCAATATACACACACACACTATATATAACATCACATCCAAATTGATAATAATTATCATTGCAAGCAATCAACCAATAATTTAAATTTAATTATTTAAATTAACCAGCAATCCAATTTGAGTGAGATTAACTCACCTTTGATTTTTAGTTTGCAATCCGATCCACGCCGGCTTGATTCTCCGTGGTTTAGACCTTGTACAGACATTAGATGATTTTATTAATATTCGAACCAATCAAACAATTAAATTTCCATTTGATACATTTAATTAATCAATGATTTTATTTTAAACTAATTTTTCTAATATAAATAATTTCTAGTAACTAAAATATTTTAATAAGTTGATAAAAACTATTTTACCACCACTATATATTATTCTAAAATTAAAAAGTAGGTTTAATATGTGTATAAGTATATCTATTTTACTTTATTTTCTTTGAGACTGCTTATACTAAAAATAATCTATATAAATCGAACCTTTATATAAATCCCTACGTATTCTTCTTTCAATTCCAATTTGTATATATATTTTTTTGTCTAGAAAAATTTCTCTTTTTTTAACATTATATATATATATATATATATATATATATATATATATTATTAGATTTAAATAAAAAAAAGAAAAGGCTACCTCACTGCTGCTGCCGAACGACCATCTTCCCCTCCTCCAGCGAGCTAGGACAACGCGCAACCTTCCACTCTTACGCCTCACTGCCCCGAACAACCTTGTCCTCGAGCTTCCCATCGCCGCGCCCAAACCAGACCCAAACTTTCCCCTGCTGTTGTGCTACCCGTGTGCCGCTCTGAGATCGAGACCCACCGAGTGCCATGAATCCCTCGTGGTGGTGCTCCCAGGTCTAGCGTTGCTTGTGCTAATCCTCTTTTGTGATACACACGATTGATATCCGCTGGAAGGAGGGGGAACCCTATGTGAACTTGCGATTTCTTTTCTAATTTAATTAATCTTTTTACGAACGAGCACTGCTAGATTTTGATGTTGGAAGGGAGGAAGTAAATTAAAGAGGAATGTGAATTCCAATTTGAAGGGAGATACAATTTGTTTTTCTCGGGCATTAACATTTTGAATGAACTGATTTGAAATAATTTTGAGAACCGAGGGAGAAAGGAATTTGTTTTTGAACCTGCTTCTATTTATTTATTTTCTTAAAGAAGACGCGTGTCTTCAAGGAGAACACGTGCCTTAAAATCCTTTACGTGTCTGCAAAGGCTTGCCACAGTATTCAATGCCATTATTATTTATATTTAAATTTAAATTCATATTTAAATCGTCTTGAATTCAAAGCTTAAAATTTATACATCCTATCGAGGCGTGCCGCCAGGCGTCTATACGGTTATACCCCTATTCCGAACACAACGGAAAAGGTTTCGAGTCCTAATTCGATCGTATGGAGAAGACAGATTTTTGGATCTAGTATTATGTTAAATTTTCGATAAATTTCAACGCGTTTACAAATCGTATGGCCACACAATAACTCCAAACACTCCGAAATTTGAAATCCGATAATAAAACAATATTACAGATCCAATGAAACAAGTTTCTCTATTTCCGAGACTGTGCCTCGAAAGGCTATTTTTAAATATCGATTTCAATGATATATTTTTAAAACTGAACAAAACACTTTTAAATTCAATTTTAACACGTCTACTATCTTCCGTATAATCAATATAAATTTTATAAGCCTTCAAATTATTTTTAACAGAAATAAAATTCCCGATTCAGCAATTACTCTATATCCAATTATTAAATCCAATAATTTAATTGCCAAATAAATAATGGTATTTGAAATTCAAGTCAAATATTAAATTTCAAATATTTGAAATCAATTAAATATTCCAATTTCAAATGTCCAAAATTCCGGGTTGTCACATTCCTCCCCTCTTAAAAGAATTTCGTCCCCAAAATTTCTAGTTAAGAAGAATGGTACATAACCCGTTTACTATTTCCCAAACCAAACAGTTCCAAATAACTTTCCCAATAGAATCTTTTTATTAGAGACATTACTCTTTCTTACTTTCCAGACTCATCCATAAC
This sequence comes from Allium cepa, assembly GCA_030765085.1. Lineage (NCBI taxonomy): Eukaryota > Viridiplantae > Streptophyta > Magnoliopsida > Asparagales > Amaryllidaceae > Allium > Allium cepa. Next base: position 310,183,626 of record CM060932.1, on the reverse strand, counting down.
TTCCAAACGATATTATTGACTCAAACCAGTTCAAATTATAACTTAAAAATCCAAATTTCAAATTTTCTCGAAATTTCTCTAACTCTCTAAATATTGAAAAATCTCGCCAGTGTCTCCTTTGCGTGGCTAGATGGTACAACTACAAAATGCCACTACGGGCCCCTAGATTTTAAAAGAAAACAAAACGCCAAGTGGCTAGATCAGAAAACCGTCAAATTTCATACGGAAATTTAAATACATATCTTTTTGTCGAGCAATTCAATTTATCTCCTAAAATCAAAATCATCAATTTCCTTTTTACTTTTGTATACCTGTATACAACTTAGCAATAATATCCAATCACAGTATTCACAATCATTTGATTCATTTCTTTTAAAAATTTCCATATCACTTTACTTAAGCCGTGCGATGCACACATATCATTCATACGCAATACCAAATCCAATCACTCACTCGATCACAAAATTTCACTTCCGAACTAGTATCGTTCACCCGACTTCCTAGTACGGACTTAGATCTGGTTTCTTGATCAGAAACCGTCATTCTCCTTGCATAGTCCTAAATTATGATAGAGAATTTCAGAACCAATCAAAAATCCATATCCAGAGTCTGCCGTCGAAAATCGAGTGAAAAATCCCAACTCGGATCGGTATAACTACCTCGAAGTTCTGTGCTCGAATCTGGATCAAATCGCTATGAGAATAAAATAATATACGTACATCTTACGTATTTATCTCCATTGATTATTGGCTATATCAATTCTTTATATTCAAATTCATTTTGATTTTCATTCACTATTCTCAATATCCCATTTCACTCTTTACTTAATCTTCATTCAAATATTAACTTGGAATATTTTTCCAATACCAATTTTACTTAAGAATTTCACCCCTTTACTTTTCTTAAGTTTATCTCAAATATTTTATATACTTCTTATAACTATTTCCACTTCATTACTTAAGCTTTTATTTTTATTTACATTTAACTTAAATTTTCAATTCCATTCTGAATTCAATTTATCTTCCATTTTTAATTTAAACTCCAAATCAAATTTAATATTGAATTCGATTCACCTCATCTCAAACCCATTCTTAATTAGCCAATTCCTTTAATTAGTTTCGTTGACTTATTTATTTTAAATCTCAATGGATTTTATTCCAAACTTTAATTATTTTTAGTCTACCTTGAATTAATTCTTCACTTTACTTACTAGACACGATTTAAATTAAATATCATCTCAATATTTAATTTCAATTTATTTGCTTACCTACTTAAATTAATTAGTTTACTTGTTGATTTTAGTTTCAATCCTATGTTTTTATTTAGTCCAACTTAACTAACTTCCATTTAACACAATTCAAATTAAATCCCAATACCCAATTTCAATTTAAGTCAAAAATTTCTGTAAGTTCTCCAACTTACTTACATCCTTCTAACTAATCTCTTTAGATTTACTTTTCTTAATTGGTTTACCTACCACTTTATTTTTATCACACTTACTTTTATTTAACTCTTTCAAATTGAATATAATTCTAACAAATTTCAAATTTTTATAAGTTATCGAACTTATTTATATTCAGTAAACATTTTAAATAAGATTTCGGAGTCTTTTAAACAATTACTCAACATTTCAAAACTTATTTTTGAAATCAATTATGTACATTATTCAATTGTATATCGAATTATCCTTTGAATTTTTAAACCAAACCCTTTTTTGCAAACAACTCCAACTTAAAACATTTTGGAAGCAATTCCTCTCTTGAAAACTCGAAAATGAACACTAATGATCTCGCGATCATCATCGGAATTATTTTCCAGCGACCGAAGTGAGTTCAGTGCTTTAATTTCTTTCAAAAACATTTCAAATATTTTTAATTCCAACCTCACCATATTTCAAATCCAATTCAAAAATATTTCATAAATAATATCACCATTATTCCTCCAAAACTTGAGATAATTATTTTCAAACCCAAAGTAATTTAAACTTTTTCAAAATCTTAAATTTCAAATCCTTCTGATCTATATTCAAACAATACTCTGGAATTTCATTCTATTTCAATTATATACCACACATATAATTCACATTTACAAATTCCATTCTGTTCTATAATTATTTCCTTAACTTTTGTTATGACATTATTTCTCATTTTAATTTGCACACAACAATGATAATAATTTAATATTATCACTTCCTAACAACCAAGCAATCCATATTCAACTATAATAATTTTTTTGAAAATTATTCCTTATATATAAAAATAATTTGGGCAAAATTATTTCGTTTACCCTATTTCAAAGCAATACTATGTCGGTTTGCCTAGTTTAAGAGTTCAGAAACCCCTATCGATATGGTTGTACTTCCCGTACCGATCAGAATTCATAAACACTCAATTGATAGGTCAACACAATATAAAACAACTTTTATATTCACTAACAAATACGCGCTCATATCTATTAATACACTCAAACTCATTCTAGAGTAATACTGACTCTATTTCTAATGAGTAATCTCCATCAGAGCCAAGGTTCTCGCTTAACCTTCAGCTCTGATACCAACTGTAATGACTCGATTTTTCGATGCCCGAAAATAGACATCAAAACGTCCGCTGTATCAAATGCCGAACAACCGAATGTCAGAAAACCGAACCATTAGGGTTAAAGAAGAAGGAGGTAAAAGAAGAATTAGAAACAACAACGGAATCTCTCAAACGCAGCAGAATAATATATAATAGATAAATGACTGATTTTTAAACAAAAGAATTATATCTGATATATAAATTACATCATCAAAGTACAACGAAATTCATAGCACACAACCGGACAATTATCATAACCTGTCCTCACAAAACTGAGTATGCATCAAACCATACACAAGGGATAATACATCAAATACGTGTGATACGTCTCGCCATCCAGCTCGTCTTCTGAGCTCCACATCATCCTTTCCTGTATCTATAATACTCGGTCTGACCCGAGCATTATAATAAAACAATACCCGAGTCAGTCTGGAAAACCAGCGTGAGAAAACACACTCAATTGGATTATTAAAGTTTCAAAATCCTTTTCAAATCAAAGGCATCTCATAAGACCACGCCACAAATAAATATGTCGAGTTTTTACCTTACGATAACCAAAATATTTTTTTATAAAATCTCCAGATATTATAGTAGTGTCTATATACAAATACTTATTAAAATAGCCGAAATTGTTACATTCATTAAATTCCAGCATAATAGCTATACAAACAAGTCTGAAGGCGCTTGTTGGAGATTGGGTTTCCATCAATGGCAGAGCTACTGGGTAACCGCCAGTCACAGTACATGGTCTAGATCATCGTATCGAGGATCCACCTTGATCCCTGCTACACAAGACTGGAGCTACCTCTTACTACATAGTCCGAATAAGATCACCCTGCTGTTGGGATCAGCAACCGCCCACATAGCTGAATAAAATGGCCATCTAAATAGAGATGACCTTACCCTAATTGGTACCTAGCCACTTAGCCTTGCTGCACCTCCCCTGTTTTAGCCATTCCCAGTTGATGAGGCTCGAGACTATGCGTTACCTTTTTAGCACACATTTACTTAGAATGTTCATCATCCGCCTGACGATGTTCTGAAAGCATTCATCCATACAAGTCCGTTCTGGGTCCGAACGAAACTGAAGGCACTACTCCTACTACATCCATTTTGGAATCACCCTCAGGATTAGTAGCGATTAGTCCTTGCACTTCACTGCTCCATCTTCGACTCCAAGCACTTGTCTTTCTCATGAAACCGTTCAAACCAGATCGAAGTGGTTTTCAAAAAAATTAATCCTGATCCCAGTCTCTTCGAAATGATCAGCGCATTGGCCAATATTGATAGTTGGTTATTTAACTATCATATAACATCCACAACAATTCATCAGCCTTAATAATTTTCCAAATTATTTATTATTCAAAATATCTTCACAAGAATTTTCTACACTTCAACCCCTTTGAAAATAGTTTATGAATTACCTTTTCTCTCGCAAAATAAATTCCACCCAATTGTTTTATTTTGACCGAAAATCACCAAGTCTTAAATACTTTAGATATTTAAATAATTTAAATCACTTTATCCAAAATATATACTGTAAAACACTTAAAATAAAAAAAACTACTTAAAACATTTATCTAAAATACTAATTACGAAATTTATAATAATTTCTTATATAAAACTTAAGCTAAATCTAATTTTAAAATAAAAGTTATTCTATAAGGTATAAATATTAAATAATTATCTTTTAAATCACAATACTAGTTAAACCTTTAAAATAATTACGACTATAACTAAATTAATAAATATTTACTATAAAATCTTAAAACAATTTAAATAACAAACTTTTTAGAAGAAAACATTCTTCTTTAAAACATTTTAAAACTTCTAATTTATACTTAAAAATCTGCTTTGAAACATACTTGGCTTTTCACGAAATTTCACTTTCCATTCCAATATAATCATCTAAACATTTATAAATTCTTCATGATTTATCCCAATTTAATTTACAAGTCAAACCGTAAATTTCTTCCTACACCTTTAAAAATAAAAATACTATTTATTTTTCAAACAAATTACCCATTCCTTTATAAATTACTACCGTGAATTTATACTTCCAATATCCACTAATATCTTATTTCACTTTATAAACCCAGTTTATAAATTCCATAGTCTCATTCTCCTTTTAAAACACAGTTTCTGAATCAATTACCAAATCGATTTCCAAATTTACTCCATTTTAAAATAAATCCCTTTACTTACTCAATTTTATTTCAAAACCCATTAATTTCAGATTTTACTTCTTTATTATGATATAAAATCTTATTTAAACTGAAAAAACCAATTTCAAACTTTTTCTCAAAATTCTTCTTTATCTCTCTAAACTATTTAAAACCTTGAATTTAAAAATAAATCCTTTATTTCTTTAAATAATATCACTTAAGTTTAAAAATTCATTTATTCCCATTTATTCAAAAATCTCCTTTTCCATACTTGGAATTTATTTATTAGAATTCAAAAATCAACTTTTATCCTCTCCTAAATCCATTCTTTAATTTATCCAAATTCTCTATAATTATTTTACTTAAAAATTATCTCTTTAATTTCTTCAAAAATCCAATCTTTATATTTTGATAACTTAAAATACCAAAATATACTCAGCAAAACCTAACATTAGATAATTTCAATTACCAATATAATCTATCACAGATTATCAAATAAATCCTGCCACGGAGTATGAAAACAAGTTTTCAATATTTTGAGGAATCTAATTGGATCCCTCCAACCTATTTCGCTGCATCCACAGATGTTAGGACAATATAAAATACCAATCCTCCTTCGAGGGGTATATCGCGGTATAAAGGGTCATCCGCTATTATGCGGGGCTCAGAGGGTCTCATCCGCTATTTAATGCGGGAAATCAATCGCTCCAATATATATATATATATATATATAACATCCAAACTGATAATAATTATCAATACAAGCAATCAACCAATAATTTAAATTTAATTATTTAAATTAACCAGCAATCGAATTTGAGTGAGTTTAATTCACATTTGATTTTTAATTTGCAATCCAATCCACACTGGCTTGATTCTCCATGGTTTAGACCTTGTACAGACATTAGATGATTTTATTAATATTCGAACCAATCGAACAATTAAATTTCCATTTGATACATTTAATTAACCAATGATTTTATTTTAAATCAATTTTCCTAATATAAATAAAGTCTAGTAACTAAAATATTTTAATAAGTTAATAAAAACTAATTTACCACCACTGTACATTATTCTAAAATTAAAAAGTAGGTTTAATATGTGTATAAGTATATCTATTTTACTTTATTTTCTTTGAGACTGCATATACTAAAAATAGTCTGTATAAATCGAACCTTTATATAAATCCTTACATATTCTTCTTTCAAATCCAATCTGTATATATATATTTCTCTATTTGAAAAAAATTCTATGGTTTGAACTTTATATATTTATATATATATGTAGATATTTTTTTATTAGATTTAAAAAAAAACTACCTCACTGCTGCTGCCGAACGACCCTTTTTCCCTCCTTCAGCGAGTTAGGACAACGCGCGACCTTCCACTCTTGCGCCTCACTGCCCCGAGCAACCTTGTCCTCGAGCTTCCCATCACCGTGCCAAAACCAGACCCAAACTTTCCCCTACTGCTGTGCAACCCCTGCGTCGCTCTGAGATTGAGACCCAGTGAGTGCCGTGAATCCCTCCTAGTGGTTCACCCCGGTCTAGCATTGATTGTGCTAATCTTCTTTTGTGATACATCACGATTGCTATCCGCTAGAAGGAGAGGGAACCCTAAGTGAACTCGCGATTTCTTTTCTAATTTAATTAAAAAAAATTATACGAACGAGCACTGCTCGATTTTAATTTTGGAAGGGAGGAAGTAAATTTAAGAGGAACGTGAATTCCAATTTGAAGGGAGATACGATTTATTTTTCTCGGCCATTAACATTTTGAATGAAATGATTTGAAATAATTATGAGAACTTAGGGAGAAAGGAATTTTTTTTTGAACCAGCTTTTATTTATTTTTTTCTTGAAGGAGGCACATGTCTTCAAAAGGAACACGTGCCTTAAAATCCTTTACGTGTCTGCAAAGGCTTGCCATAGTATTCAATGCCACTATTATTTATTTCAAATTCAAATTTATATCGTCTTGCATTCAAAGATTAAAATTTATACATCCTATCGAGTCATGCTGTCTGGCGTTGATAAGATTTATACCTCTATTCCAAATGCAATGGAAAAGGTTTCAAATCCTAATTCGGCCGTATGGAGCAGATAGATTTTTGGATCCAGTTATTATATTAAATTTTTGATCAATTTCAACGCGTTTGCAAATTGTACGGCTACACAATAACCCCAAACACTCTGAAACTTGAAATTCGATAATAATACAATATTAACAATCCAATGAAACTGGTTTAGTCGAATTCCGAGACTATACCTCGGAAGGCTATTTTTAAATATCGATTTAAACGATATATTTTTAAAATTGAACAAAACACTTTTGAATTCAATTTTAACACTTCTACTATCTTCCGTATAATCAATATAAATTTTGTAAGCCTTGAAATTATTTTTAATAGGCCTAGAATTCCCGATTCAGCAATTTACTCTATTTCCAATTATTAAATCCAATAATTTAATTGCCAAATAAATAGTGATATTTGAAATTCAAGTTAAACATTAACTTTCAAATATTCAAAATCTATTAAATATTCTAATTTCAAATGTCCAAAATTCCAGGTTGTCACAACGAGGTACGAAACCCAAAACTGCTGCTCGAACATAGCCTCCCTTTGGCGACCACGCGACGAACGATGATGATCCGACCGTTGATTAGCATTATATCATCGCCCTCTACGTTGTGTTAGTTGAAGTCAAATGCCAATTTGGCCCCAAAAGGTTCCGCTCATTGTTGGTCATTCGATGGTTTAATTTTAATGGCAGCTAAGAATAGATTAGGGTTAGGGTTTGCAAATGAAGGAAGGTTGAGGGCCTTTATGTAGAAAATTTTCCAAAGCACTATTCGTCCACAAAAATTCAGAACTCCTAATGAAGCATGTCGTTTGGCATTTTATACGTTATACGCCTATTTTGAACACAATAAAATATATAACGAAAGTCAATTCCATCGTATTCAGAATTTAGCATTTCAAAATCAAATTATTTTAATTTCAATTCCCTTAAATAATTTTTAAGTGTTTCGAAATCCTATGACCAAATGATGATCTGATTGTCATGAAATTCGACGACATATAATAATTCACTAATATGGATATGATGAAACGAGTTTCGTCGAAATCCGAGACAGTTCCCCTGAAGGCTATTTTTACACTTTAATTAAAACGAGTAATTTCTGAAATCGGTTTAATCACTTTTAATTCAAATTTAAAAGTTTACTATCTTTATTTTTGTTCAAATAAATTTTAAATCAACTTTTGAAATTGTTTTCGTTTATATCAAATTCAAGGTTTCATTATTTTAAACAATTCCATATATTTAAATTTAACAATTTAATTATCAAATAAGTCGTTATACTTGAAATATTAGTTATCTAACTTATGAAATTTTACTTTTCAATATTTAAAATAAATTAAATATTCCAAATTCAAATAACTAAAATTCAGGATCATTACATTCTCCCCCCTTAAAAGAACTTCGTCCCGATATTACCACGTAAGAAAAATGCCACAAACACATTAACCTTTCAAAAGCAATTAGTTAAAATGGACCAAATTCGTTCAAACCTTTTAACTTTTTGAAATCAATTTGTCAAAACTTTTATAAAACTTTTTCTAATTCTTCAAATCCATTCATAGTTATTAACTAATATTCCAAAATCAACTAATATCATTTCAAGTTATAAAACCAAAAATCAAATTGTACTTATCAAAAAATTTCCCAAAATGCTCAAAAAATTTCCAACGCCTTAAATTTACAAAAAATTTCATCATCGTTTCCTTTGCGCGGTTCAATCGGAAAAAATCGCAATATATATAATCACAAGTATACATCTTATCTTTGAGGATGAGGCATCTCGTAGGGAAAAAGTGTAAAAGTACGATATGTAATCCGAGATATGTATCTTTTATATTTATTAGCAAGCATATATAATCAATATATTACGAAAGCGAGCTCCAAATGCAAAGCATATGCCATCCGCACATACTAATTACTCAACAATCAATGAGAACAAATATATAGAAAGTAATATCAATATATAACATAATTACTACAATAACCATATGCAAATGAAACACATGTAACAAATGAAATCATCAAACAAATGATATCCATTCAATTAATTCATAACCATTTTGATTTGCATTTTCAATGTCAACTATTAATTTGTACTTTCATTTACGTCCAATTCATTTACATATAATTTACTTAGTTCAATTGATTTACATTCCGTTAATTTACATTCCAATTAAATCAATTGACTAACATTCAATTATTATCCTTTAATTCATTAACTTTCAATTGCATTTACATTTATATTCACCATTCACTTTTATTTAGTTCATGTTCATTTACATTCATTCTTCACTTAGTATATTTCTTTAATACTAATAACACTTAATAACCATTATATAAAATTCTTTACTTAAGTTTATTTTAAACATTTTATAAAACACAACTTATTTTCATTATCACTTCACAATTTAAGTTCGTATTCAAATTTAATAAACTACATACTAAACCATATTCCATTTACTAATTTATTTCGTTAGCTCAATTCAATTCATTTTTCTTTGCTTAAGTCAAATTTCTTTTCAAGATTCATTTTATTTAACATAACTTTAAGTTAAATTTCATTTCGTAGTTCAGTTATCAAATTTACTTTTCTTAACATTCATATTCAACAAATTTAAATTTTTTTGACTCACTAATTCTCAAAATTTATAAGTTATAAAACTTAGTTTCTTATATTTTCAACAATTTATTATTATTATTATTATTTTCAAATCATCTTGAAATAATACTATAAATAATTTATTATATATAATTTCACATTGGTTATATAAAACCATTTCTTAACTGTTTGTTTTTTTGTTTATATTATAATAACAATAACTTTTATTAGAACGCAAGAACAAACAACAAATGATAATATTCAAATATTATCATTCGCTAACAACCAAATACACCATATATAACGATAATAATTCTTGAAATATTATTCTTTCATATATATAAAATATAATTTAGGTAAAATTATTTTGTTTACCCAATTTCAAAACAATACTATGTCAAATTGCTATGTTCGAGTGTTTAGAGATCCTAATTGATAATGTTAGCTACATGCATCGAATAGAACCCATAAGCCACTCAACATATGAACCGGTACAATACAAAACATTTTTATATCACTAACAAATGCATGTTCAAATGTACAATATGCTCAAACTCATTTTAGGGTGTTCTTGACTCTATCTATAACGAGTACCCATCAAAGCCTAAGAATTCACTAAACCTAAGCTCTGATACCACGTATAACGACCTGCTCCGCGGCTGATTCGAGTGGACAATAAACCGCACATATCCAATCCAAATCGAGTGAAGATGGGAATAGTTACGGGAAAGAATGAAGAGAGAAGAAGAGAAAAGAAAACAAGAGAGAAAGAAACTAAAACAAACATAGAATCTCACCATCGCAGTAGAAAAACATATAATATAATATCAAAGAGCTTTACAGAAGAGAAACTATAATCTTTAATATACATGCCTCCATCAGAGTACAACAATCAAATCACAACCATTAGCCTGTACAGTTATGATAACCTGTCCTTACAAATGCTGATAATTTAAACAGCAATGTAGTGGAAAATAAATATATACATGAATATGACCTGAAGAACTCCAGCTTGCTTGCTGAAGCACGAAAGCACCAGTCTGAATATGTAAATATGCCCTGTCTGACCTGAGCATTGAAAGAGAAAAACACTTGGATTAGTCGGGTAAACCAGCTGAAAAAACACATCTCAAATTTATTTTAAAGTTATAGGACTTTTCATTATCAAAACAAAGGTATCTCGTAAGACTACGCCATACATAAACATGGACGGGTTTTTACCTTATGATAGCCAAAACATTTCATATCAAATCCTTTGATATTATACTAGTGTCTAAGATGCAAGTAATAATTAATCATAGCTGAAATTGTTACCATTATTAAATTTCAGAATATGTTAAGCTCTACCCCATGGCAAGCACATACTGTAGAATGGATTCCATACAAATGACAAGGTAAGGGACAACCTTATGTATAATACACCTCTAGAAAAATGCACCTATGGTCCAGATACTGAACTACTTAACCAACACAGAATCGACCTTCCCCTTCGCTGGATAGTACTGAATATGACATCACCCCGGCCATTCCCGACCAATCAGTGGTCATAACATACAAATACTCGACATATAGAGGGTAATCAAGAAAGTTGATGACCATATCCTCATGGAAGCGACCCACATAGCCCTGCTGCTTCTACTATGTTTCTGTCATTTTCGGGTGATGAGGCTCGAGGTAATGATTACCTTTCACAAAGCACATTCCACTTTAAATGCCACACTGCCATTACACAATCACACAACTGATTTCTACAAACTTATGACTCCTGAGCTCGTATGTCTCAGGAAAGGGTGTTAACCTAAGAGAAGTTTCCTTCTACACCATAAATAGATGATACGTTCATAGAAATCAATTTATGTAACTAGAAATGCAACATCAGACATTCGTCCATACAAGTTGCCAAGGAACAGGACAAACCGAAGGCACTCTCCTACTATATCCTGTTGGGAATTACCCCTAGGATTAGTAGTGAGAAGTCCTTGCAAATCGTAGATTTTCATAACAAAGCACTACTACCACCATAAATAAATGATATGGTAAATTTCACTCCGAGGGACTAGTGGCATGTATCCCTGCATCATGAAGATCTCCGTCTTTAAAATCATCTTCATAAAACTGCACTTACGAATGCATCCATTGGTCCGAAGTGGTTCTTGGATAAATCTGACCCCGGTCTCTCTAGACCAACAATGAAAAGAGTCTCCTTAACCTCATATAGAAATCAAGTCTTGTAGGCTTATCATGATTTCCAACTCTCAACTTGCTATCCTTCGACTAAGAAGGAAGCCCGGTAGATTGGAGTACCTTTGACATTTTGGACAACTCGAATCAACATTCTTAATCCAAACAATAATCAAGCCTACCAGTTGGCTTCATGCTATGTGCATGAGTAATTAGTTCCCACATCAAGTTAAGGAACCAAAAATGGCCAAATTTGATAGTCGGTTATTTAACTATCAAAGGAAACAACAATATCAAGCACATAAGTGGTCACTTGGCCCATTTAATTAATCTTTTATTAACTAAATTACTTGTCAAATTTTTAATTCAAATTATCTCAAAAAAGTATATCTTACAAACCATTTCAAATCTTCTATATTGGAAAACATTTCCATATACTTATATCAACGGTATAAGTATATTTAACAATACTATCATTTGGAGACACGCCAAATAGATTTCTATAACCGTATAACTCTAGAGTTCATAGGCCTTCCGATGAGTGTTAAATATAGGAAGCAATGCTCCTACATTATCAAGCCTTTAGTATTATAAGAACCGATTCATGTATTTCACGATGGATGGTGAAAATATAATTTATTGGGTAAAAACAAATGTTGCGTAAAACGTAGTTACGACAACTAAAAACATTGGTATAGGGATATATATATATATATATATATATATATATATATATATGAAATACAATATACTATATAGAACATTTCCTTTCGGAAACCATTTACTTTAATAGCAATGTTATAGTCCATGCCTTCCATACTTTCTTGAAAATGACTATTACAACGATAAATGTCAAAATCTATCTTTTCGATGCATACCACATTTTAAAATATTTTTCAAAACCATTTAAATTCCATTTGGAATTATTATTTTCAAAGCATTACTTTTAAAAAGATAAATTACTTTCAAAACCATTAACTTCATCAATATATTGCTTTTAAAACTTTACTTTAAAAGATTATTTTAACTTTTAAATACATGAATATATTTCCTTTACATAAAAATCGATATTTAAATCTCAACATAATTCATTCCCATATTTTATAAAACTATGTTTATAAATCTCTTTTTGATTTTATAAAACTTCTATTTTATAAAATAACTTTATTTATAAATCATTCTTTTATAACTCATTTTGCTATAAAATCTATTTCTTTATAAATCAATTTATTTATAAAATCTGTTTATAAATCCATGTAGAAATTATGATTATTAATCCATTTCTTTATAAAATATCACTTTTATAAAACTTATACAAAAACTGATTCAAATATCTCTATTTAAAAATATTTCTCAAAACTGTACTTTTATAACTGTAACGACACTATCTCGAAATTTGACAAAACCTATACTGTCAGATCCACAATAGTGTATTATTATCTGATTTCAAATTTCATAGCATTTGGAGTTACCGTTTGGTCGTGTAATCTGAAAACATTTAGAAATATTTTAATTGCATTTAATTTAAATTGTCGATTTAAAAAGCTATCTTCCCCATACGGTCAAATTAGGCTTCGAAACTTGTTCCATTAGGTTCTAAATAGGGTTATAACATTAAAAACATCGGGCGACACGCCTCAAAAAGGGATTGGGGTTCTGCTATATGTAATACGAGATAATTTGAACGGATAAATATAAAATCAAATCGATGCCAATGCGAGCCACCCTAGACTGAGAGATGTCGCCTCTTCTTCTTTTTAAATCACATCTATCTTTCATCATTTTCCTTCAGTCGAATCAATTCGAATTTCACGAAATACGTTCGTTTATGAAAAAACGAATGAAATCAATTCAAATGTAAATCGCACGCCTCCCCTATCTCTCTTCCTCCAGTTTGAATCTCAGTAGGTGAGATTAAAAAAGGAAAGATGAAAGAACTCAAGAAAAGGAGATTATGCGATTTGATCGCGTTTGATGGCTGGAGGCATGTGTGGGTTTTCATCGTGCCTAGGCTCGTAGGTTGCACGCGCAATGTCGGAGGCGACGCGGCTATAAGGCTAGGCGACATGCTAGGGTCTGTGCAAGCGAGCATAGAGGAATGTAGGGATGCTCATGTTCGTGCATCGTGATGATGTAAGTGGCATTTGAAGGTTGATGGAGGCACGATAGGAGGAAGTGAGGGGTGGTGGCGAGAGCGATTGGAGGGGGGCGATAGATTTTGGATAAGGTCGCGGTTGGTGGTAGCAGGAAGGAGAACGCCAGTAGGATGTTCGTGCTTAGTGATGGAAACTTAGAGAGGTCTGTTTTTGAATGGAGTCTGAAGGAAGTTTAGTTATGTTGTTCGAGCTAGGAAGGATGGTTTTGAGCATGATTAGGATTTCGGCAGCGATGATCTACAACGGTCGTCGAATGGTATTGGATGGCCAGGTTGACGCTGGCACGTTGGCGTTGGTGAAGGAGTAGGTGAATCGATGGTTGGCAGAAGCATTAGACGGCTATGATTTGAGGGTGATTAACTGCTAATGGTTTTAATAAATTCAAATAATTATATTTGTTAATTTCGAATGCTTATAAAATGTACATCTCATTCGTACGAGGTCAAATTCGGATGCGAATGTTTGCGTTATGCTTGGGGTGACGAATACTTCGAAAAGAAATTGGTTTGGAATTTTTCGAAGTCAGTTGGATTTTAGAAATGTCAAAATCCGTATGTTCGGCAAAATAAAAATCGATGTAAACAAATCTCACACATTTGGATAATTAGCTTTAATGTAAATAGTTAATTTTTTTATTGTTGGATGCTTGGATGAAATTATAAAATTATTACCTGTTTCGATGTTATATATATATATATATTAGTATATATTTGTAGTTGGATTTATTTCCTACCTATTGGAGCGGATAAGACCTTATGCGCCCCGGAAGTAGCCGATGACCCAATATACCGCGATATCCTCCTCGAAGTGAGATTAGTATTTTTATGTTATATTAACAACTGTGGATGCAGGGAAAGAGGTTGGAGGAACACAACTAGATTCCTCAAATTTATAATGATTGGTTTTCATATATAATAATATATGATTTGTTAGAATAATCTATTATAGATTATCATTGTAATGTGAATTAATGGGTGCTATAGTAGCATTGGCCTAACTTTGGTATTTTAAATACCATAATTATTATTTTTGGAATTTTAAAGGATTTAAAGGGAGATTTTGAATGTAAAAATATTTGTATCAAAATTTGGATTATTTTTTAAGAAATTTATTTAGATAAAACAACAATTGATTTTGGTTTGTATTTAACTATTCGTTTAAAAAATATTTTACATAGAGGTTTTTAAAATAATTTGTATAAAGGATTTTTAAACGACATTTCTGGAAAATATGAAAAGAAGTTGAAATCGATAATTAAAATAGGTTGGCAAAAATGAATATAATTTATGAGGAATTAAATATATAAAATAGAATTTTATAAATGAGATTATTTTTATAAAAGGTGAAACCCAAAGAAGTTATAAATTTATAAATAATGTTTATAAATAAAGGAAATCGACAACAGATGAAAATTTAGGAATATAAAATTCATAGAGTGAATTTATATCGAGATATGAAAAATAAATCCTCGAAAAAAAATAGTGAATTCTATTTTCGAAGAGTGAGGATGGTTAGAAAATTAGAATGAGATTGATGTGTGGTAAATCGAGATGATTTACAAGTTAAATTGGTTAATGGAATTTTAAAAATATATTTTATTAAGAAATTAAGTTTTTTATTTTAGAAAAAAGGGAAATTCTATTATTTAACTATGTAATTTTAAACTAATAGTATTGGAGTATTTTAGGCATTGGGTTATTCTAATATAAGTTTTTATTGAAATAAGTTCTAACTTTTATAACAAGATTTGTAATTCGTTAGTTTTTAATTAAAGATAAATTGTAAAGGAGTTATTAATATTTTATTTTAAAAGTGCTTGATATTTCAAATAATTAACTGAACAAATTTAAAAATTAAATTATTATTCTTAGAATACTTATTTTATAAATATATAGTCTTGAATGATTTAAATTATTTATTTATTTATAACTCTTTCGAGACTTGAAAATGGATATGATTTTAGAAGTTGTAAATGGATAGACGAAATCATAAGTGAGTGTAATAGACCTTGAAAAAAGGTAAAAAGGAATTAATATAAATTCCAAAAATGTAGGAGATAGGATAGGAAAAGCTCCTAAGTATTGACATTAGAAATGATTTTAGAAAACTGGATTTTTTTTATTTTCCTAAGGGAGGGAAATGAATGATTTTGAAATATTAGAAATGAAGGATTTATTTCGAGATATTTTCTAAGTAATGGATTATAAATCATAGTTGGAAATATTTCACTAAGTGTTGAAGTGAGGTACGGGTGGAAATATTCTATTGTGGAATCAAGTATTCAGAAAATGTTTCAAATATTGATGAATTTAAAAGAGATTTAAATATATATATATATATATATCTTTGTAAAGATATTTTGGAATGAAAGTTTTTTTAAGAATTATAAATAATGGCCCAGTGACTACTAATGGATGTTTTATTGATAGTTAAATAAACGGCTATTAATATTGGCAAATTTTGTTAATTGTTTCGAAGAGACCGGGATCTAATTTAATTATCCAAAAACCACTTCGATCTGGTTTGCACGTTGCGAATGGGTATCGTGGAGATAGTGAAGATGGCGATTCGGTTTGTCCAGACCCAAGACAATGTGTATGGACGAATGCTATCAGAACATCGTCATTGGAGGAAGATGAGCATTCTATGTACGATTATTCTTGAAAGGTAATTATAGCCTCAAGTGTAACGATCCCGATTTTTTTATTAAATTTAAATTGATAATTAAAATAAATTTTTGAATAAAATTGTAAATTAATTTGAATTTTTTTCCAAATTTAATAAGATATTTGTTTATTTAGACACTGATTTTAAAATTTAATTGTGGATTTGAAATTCTATATTTAATATCTTATAAATAAAAAGTAACATCCCAAAAAAAATTATCAATTAAAATTTATAATATATTTTAAACTTTTGAAATTTAGTTTGAAAATATATTGAGAAATCCCAAAACAAATAAAATAAGTAATAAACTATACATAAATAAATTCCAATTTATCTTGAGTTTAAAAATTTGAAATAATGAGCGTTTTAAAAAGTCAATAAATTTAAAATTTTATACATATATTTATATTGCATATATGAGCAAGATTAAATACATATTGAAATTGAATTTAAATTGTTCAAGATATGTATAAATATATATAAATAGACATAAATAAAATTTAATTCAAGTGAATTGGGAATTTGAATCTGCATTTGAAATGAATGTTTTTAAAATAAATATTTGGCTTTTAAAACCATTAAGGTGAATTTTATATAGTGCAAATTATTGATTAAATCAATTCTTTTTTAACATTGTGTGTGCGTATGCTAATGAAATAAAAGGTACATTCATTTATAAAGTAGATATGATAAAAAAATTATTTTAAAAATAAAAATAAAAATTCTTTTGTCTTTGAAGATTTTAAATGTTAAACATACGCATCAAAGAGATGTGAGTATAGGAGTTAACATAATTGACGCCTCATGATGATTTCTTACAAATGGCCTTCAATACAATTAATTGAAAATTTTTATAGAAACTTTTGAGCTCCTACATATGCAATTATTTAACTTTTCAGAAATCTGAAAAAACAGCATCAAAGATTGAGTATCTCAAAACTACAACACCAAAAAATAAAGATAAAAAGATCAGAAGAAAGGAAAACAGCAACCTGAAATTCAAAGTAAAAGGTAAAATCTGGAAATCTTCTTGAATAATCAAGCTGTAGCTTATGCTTTCATCTCTGAGGTAAACTCTATACTTTATGGTTTAGTAAAATTGTAGTTTCGAAAACAAGTTTGAACACAAATTCAAAAAAAAATTTGCAAATTTATAAAGAACACAGTGCTGCAGTTCTTTTGGCCAAAGCAGTGCAAGAATCTCTAAAGTGAATTAAGTTAAGTAAAATTCTTTTAAAAGATTTGAATTTGAAGTTATTATCTGTAAAGAAGCAAGAATTAAACGATAACATTAACCATTTGCAGGAGGAATCAAGATCCAAGATTAAATCTACTTTTGGTTTCCATGTTTCAGAAAAAAAAGGAGCTTCTCCGTTCTATAAAAAATCCTAACTGTAAGTAGTTAAAAACTACTTTTATTAATATATTAAGTAAATAAACTTAATAAAGAGTAAACCAAGATCAGTTTTTATAATTTGTAGATCTAAACTCCAAAATTAAAGTAGGAAGGAGGGAAAAGTTACAGGCCTTCATCTATCTTTGAAAACTGTCAGGAAAACATTTCTGTTTTCTAGAAAATAAGGTGAGTAAATCCTTGTTTTCTTTCAATCATTGTTGCTGTGTGAATGTTTGAATGATGTAGGAAAGTTTAATTTTTGGTGCATGCAAGAATCTTGAGCATATGATTGAAGTTTGATCTGTGCATGTTTATTGTACAAAAATAAAAAGCAAACCCCTGTTTAGCTTCAAGAAAACAAAAAACTGATAAACCCCAAGTTTGTTTTGTTTCTAGCTTTATATAGATTAAAGTGTTAGAATGAAAAGTGTTTATATGCACTTAATTTGAAATTTAAAAATATTTGTATAAACCAAAATAAAGGATGCATGCCTGGAAATGTATTCCCTTCCCTGTTCCTCTAAAATTTGAGTTAACATGCCAACCAAAAAAAAATTCCTCCCTTTGTCTCTATGGAATCTGAATAATAAACTATGGTTGAACATGCATTTTGTTTCAGTAAACAAGATGGAGTTTTGGTTTATACTTGCACTATGTTTTTTTTATAATAAATCAAAACAAGTATTGTAGTTTCTTTTTCTGGAAACTGTGAAAATGTGGTTACATTCAAGTACCAGGTTTATAGAGTAAACCATGTTAAAATTTCAAGATCTTCCTCTCTATCTTTCTTTGAAATTAAAGGTATAACTAAATTAAAGTAACGTTGAACATACATTGGGTTTAGTAACAGCTTAAAAAAGCAAAGCAATATGTTGTTCTTTGTGGAAAATATCAAAACATGGTGGATTCTAAATTTTTGTTAAAATTCAATTGATTAAATTTTAAGTTTTGAATGCATGATCTTATTCACATTTGTAAATCATGATTTTTAAAATAAAATCTAGTTTTCTAGTGGGGGATCGAGGGAGGAATCGTGAGATGAATGGAAAACACAAAAACAGCAATTTCCGGTGAACAACGTTGAATTAGGGATTGGGCTTTATCATGAGGGTAGCTAGTGAAATGACGATTATACGAACAATAATGGATAAAATTTTAGATCACCATGGGAGCGTCACACCGTCGAACTAGGTTTCTTCTAGTAGTTTTATCGATCAAGTTCAAGGGGAAATCGCGTCGTCGTCGAGGTATTTGAGATGATCGGACCGGGGGGAAGTTTCAGGGGTCATCGAAGCAACTGTGGTCGAAGTGTCTTGGGTTCTGGTGGCATCAGGTGGCGGGGGCGAGGTGATCTAGTAAGTAGGTTCGATTCCAATAGGTTCGTGTTCGTTTGATTTTGAGTTTCAAAGAGGTTGATGGTGCTGGGTGGTCACATCGATCAGGGGAGGCTGCGGTGACTTGCCGATGACATCAGCGATGATTAGGGCAGCATCGGCCCGTTGTACACGTGCACATGGCTGAGTTGTGTCAGTAGGAAAGAGATTGGAAGTGAGGGGGTTGTCTCGAAGTGTTCATCATGAAATTTGGGTACAGGCCCAAGTTTAAGCTCGAAGTATTTTTGTCTTACACCAGTTTTTAATACTTGAACAAAGTTGAGTTTGGGAAGGATTATACACGGGTTGTTTCTATGGATGACTTGAAGCAAGCAGTATAATGTCTCGACAAAGACTCGAAGCAGCTTCAGGAGGGTTTTAAATAAATTGTTTTAATTAACCTAAATTTAAATGGTTTAAAATAAATTAACTTAAAATTTGAAGGTTATCTTCTTAATAATGTATAAAGAAGTAAATTATTATAAAGGATGTTTTAAAATGGTTAATTAACTTTCAAAGTTTAAGTTAACAGATTTGTTAAAGGGGAATTATTATTAGAAGTGAATTACTTAATGAATGTAATTAAAGTAATTAAAGAAATTAATTAATAATTCAAGTTAGTTAATGATTAAATAAAAATAACAAACTTAGTGAAAGTAATTAAGAATAGATAATTAAAGATTAAAGATTGATTAATCAAATATTAATGGTTAATTACTTTAAAGCATAATTAATTAATGTGGTTAATTAATTAGGATGATTAAGTTAAGAATAATCAATTAAGGATAATTAATTATAATTATGATTTAATTAATAATTGAGGATTTATTAAATTAAAGTAATTAATTAAAGGTTAATTAATAAAAGTAATTAAGGTTTTATTAATTACATTCAAGGGTTAATTAATTAAGATAATTAAGGAATGATGAATAAATGAAGGTGATTAAGACTTAATCAGTAGTAATTAATGATAATTAATCATTGATTTTATCATTGATTAAGGATAACTAATGAAAGTAATTACGTGGCTAATTAATTTATACCACACGATTTATTCACCTTAATCGAAGATGTTTGATTGTTACTGAATGATGTGTGATGGATTGATATATTTGACATGTGATGTGATGCTATGTGATGCTTTCTGCTGAGCTGCTATATTTGTGATGAATATACTGTTGTATGAATATGAAAACCCCTTGACTCGTAAAATGACATTTGAATTTCGATGCGACAGGGAGTCGGATCCCAGTTGGTTATCTGAAACCCACATCGAATTGTAATGGTGAATCTTTGTGATTGATAAATTTACTTTATCTATGAATGAAGATAAGCGTTATGGATTATATCGCTTATCGGGATTGATATGTTTGAATCTGTGATGATTGATGATGTTGCACTATTGTGTTAAGCCCCCTGGACCACACTTATACACACACAAATATGGGTTGCACGTGGAAATTGGTTAAGTCACAGATTTTTGAAATAGTTTAAAATTTGAATTTTGAATCCAAAATAGTTTTGGAATTAGAATTGAAAGCTTTTGAAAATTAATTTTCAAAAATAAAAGTTATCTTGAGTAACTTGATTGAGTTTTGAAATTTGAATAATTTGATTTAAATTTGAATTCGATATTTGAAATCGAATTCTATGATTTGGAAACCATGTTTAAAAAGGTTATTCAACTTATAAATGGGTTTATATGGGTTTTAAACCATTTTAAAAGTGATGTTTTGTTGCACGTGGAAATTGGTTAACTCACAGATTTTTGAAATAGTTTAAAATTTGAATTTTGAATCCAAATAGTTTTGGAAATGGATTGACTTTAAAATAAAAAGCTTTTGAAAGGGGATTTCAAAGATAAAGGTTATTTTTGAATAACTTGATTTAGTTTTCAAATTTGATTTAAATTTGAATTCAAAAATTCGAAATTAAATCCTATTTATGATTTAAAGGGGTAATACAAGTTTATATAGGTTTTAAACTATTTTCCTAAAGTGTTGTTTTGGGACTTTAAATTTAACCCAAGATTTTAACTTGTATAATTGGATTTTTCTAAAACAAAAACTGTTTGGTTTCACACAATAAAAGCTTTCACATAAGAAATAAACTTCTAATTTGTGTAAGAAGGATTTCAAGTCTAAAATGGAAAAATGGTTTTCCTAGTTATGAATAAATCTTTGGAAACGGTTTGAAAGCTAAAAGTTAAATCTTTAATTTAAAGATTTAATGAGTTATTCCAATTGAAAGGGAAATCGTTTTGAAAATCTATGAATAGATTTATGTTTAACGGGGTGAAACTTTGTGAAATAAATCTTTTTGTTTAAAGATTTTAATGTAGTTTGTTTAACCATTTAAAAGAAAAGATTTGGATTTTTAAGTTGTGACTTAACTGATATCCCATATCCATATGTTTTTAAATATTGCACTCATTATTCGGTTTAGCCGGGAGAGGACCTTGTGTCATATAACCCATTCCGAATAGTGATACGACGTTATGGATTGTATTTGAAGACCGGTGTTGAAGATCGGGTATTTGCGAGAATGATAGGATAACCTATCAATTGTCTCTGCACCGAGTAGCTACGGTATGTAGATTCCCTAAGTGATGGGAAGTCCGATCGGGATTGTGAATACCCGGATTTGCAAGGGATTCTTCGAAAGTGCCTTCGGTTATGTTCGAACCCGGAACAGACTTGTATGGTTGTATGTCCGACATTACACTTTGAGATATTAAACTGATCTCTATAATATGCATTTCTTCTTGGTGGCGGAGAATTCATTCTCTTATCTTAACACCCTTCTCTGAGACGTACGAGCTCAAAGGTTATGTAGTTGATGGTTATCAGTGATATATTCCCAATTTGGTAGTGTGGTATGCTGAGTTCTGCTATGTATCATTTGTTGATCAAAGCATGGTGTAACAACCCGGCATTTGCATCGATTTATAATCGACATTTAGACGATTACTATTGTTGCAAATTCCTATTTGAAGTTATTTAATTTGAATTAAAATTCAAATTATAATTTGTTTAAGAATTTTAACGGGCTTTAAAAATTCATTTTGGCCCGTTGCTTTTGGGTCGCAACAATCATATAACCCGATCCCCCTTTATCCATTTTTTTTCATTCATTCACGAACCCTAAAAAGAAAAAAAAAACGAACGAAGAAATAAAAATGGCGGTGGTCTCGTTCGTCCTCTTCTCCAAATTAGAGCATGGGATTGTGGTGGCCGACCTTACTCTCTCGTCGCTCTAGCGTCGCGCGTCTCCGTGATGCTTCAATTCGTCGACAAGGTGAGTTTACTCACATCTAATTCGAATGTTTTGATGATTTCTGACTTGCTCATATTCGTGAATTTCTTCGCTAGTTCATCACGGCTTCGATTGATTGAACTTGTTCGTTTTTGATAAGGCTGCTGCTTGATTTTATTTTGTTGGATCTTGCTATTACCGTTTGATTCTCAGATGCTTTGTTGATTTATGAAAATAATTGGGTTTGGCATTGATTTTGTTTTCTGGTCACCTTAATTCGAACGGTAGGTGACTTGGGTATTTCTGTGAACTGCAGTTGTTTGAATTCAAATATTTTGGGTTGAAAAAAAAAAACAATATATTTAATTTTAGCACTTGCTCAATCCATTTCAGTGTTGCTGGCCATTGTTGTTGCTTCGGCAATGTGCTTTGTTCTTGATTGTGATAATTGCATTTTCCAGTTTCATGCATTTGTTACTGGTGCCTCCTTGGTTCAAGATGCATTCACTTGTCTACCCATTCATCATTTAGTTTTCGGTATTGGGTTTCGAACATGGCTATTCCTTTATTGGTCTGTTATTTCATCTGTTGGCTTAGGTTCGTATACTTAAAGGTGAACTTGTTGCCTTGGTCATCATCGTGGTTTCACTATAACCATATGTGTATGCTTGCCTTTGAATTTTTCTTCGGGTTTAGTAGCTTGTATACCCCACTAGTTGTACCACCGCCATTTTGCACTGTTAGACTTATACTGCCTTTGTTTGTGCTTGAGTCTGATACGTTGCATTGATGCACTATACACATTTGCATTTGGTCACTGTAATTTACTGGTGACATCACTCTTACTTGAAGCTGTTGTTGAAGTGGGTTGACCTTGTTCGGCCCTTATTCATTGGTTTGCATTGTTTCATCAGGTAAGCGTTTTCATGTGCATTGGTTCAGGATCGAATCATTAAATTGGTTTGCACACCTATATGTTGCCACCTCTGTTGTATGGTGCCTGGTCTTTGTTTCATATTCATTTGATGGAAATTGGTCCAGATTTGTGTTTCTTGTGTACATGTTCATAGGGGGTTGTTTTGTGTTGCATTGTACTGCATTTTTACTACTGTACTATATTTGACTCACTGCTTCGAGTCGCTTGCGCATGCTCTCTGGAGTCATGGCATTCGTTCTTCACGACTCTGATTTTGTCGCAGCCACTTTACTGCATATACTGGAAACTGTAAAATTGACTCTTGTTCACGGGCTGACTTCGACCTGTTTTGTTGTCACTGTGTCATTGCTGTGCAATGTGCATATCACTGCACTGATTCATTTCACTGTTGCATGACTGTATGCATTCCTTTGAACAGTGCAAAGTATACTTTCTCGACTGGTTTCCAGTTCCGATATATGATTGCTCTATGTAGAGTAGTCTTAAGTCCGGTTAATGGTCTTAGTTTCACTCTAGAATTAGTTGCATCCATGTTTTTTTACTTTGAGCGTTGCAGTTTTACTTGCTGTCTTCGTATTGCGACTGTTTTGAGTTGGTTATGTACATTCACTTGTGTACATTCTTACATTCACTTGTGTACATCATCACTGTAGTGGCACGGCAGTGCACGCAAGCGTGAACTGCAGCCACACGGTATTCATTGGGTACATCGTCACTATAGTGGCAGGGCAGTGCACGCAAGCGTGAACTGCAGCCACACGGTATGGTTTTATGATATCTAACTTGTTTTGATTAATTGACCTTTTGCATATTCCATATGCTGTAGTGGCGAGGCAGTACACGCGTACGTGTACTGCAGCCCTACTCATCTTAATATTTTAATTGATATTTCAATGGTTTGAACTGTTCTGTTCGTTTCAATTCAATATTATGAATTGCATACTGATTTGGTTTAATTACTGTCGTCTATTCATTATTTGATTATTATTGCTTCTGTGCACTAATAACTGAGTTTGAATTAGACTGACCCGAGTATTATTTTCTTTTGAATTTAATACTCGGGTCAGACCGAGTATTTCAGGTTGTAGATATTCTGTTTTGGGTTGCTGCTAGAGCTATGAAGTTCTTTCATATCTTTTGGAGTAGTCGTCGTCATTTGTAGTAGTATGTAAAATTGTATAGGAAGATATGTATTCATGTATATTATATACGTTAATGTACTTGTATATGTAACTTCCTTAGTCGACTGTTGTAGTTGTATCATATGTACCGTGTGAATGTATTGTAACTGACATCAGTTATTATATATATATGAGACTTTCTGTTTCATCTGTGTTCCGCATTTATATTATCTGTGTTGTTATTTTATATTTACTGTTCTAAACTATTACGAACCATCGTAGTTCGTTTTATACTGGAATTGGGGTATGTCGATGGGAGAAAATAAATCAGAGATGAAAAATGAAAGAATATATATATTTATATCACTTCCATCGAGATAACCAATACTAGTGTAAGGCCAACTATTGATGGCCGCTCCTCAACAGCCTTATTCTCCGTGCTAGTTGACAGCATTACACCGTAGTGTTCTTGGCTAGCGTGGGTATAGAGGTGGGGCGTCACAGCTTGGTATCAGAGCTTGGGGTTTAGAACAAATATAAAACATAACTTAGATAGTACATGTGTTACAACTATTTGTCGATGTTTTATTTCACATCTTTATCTTAAGATCATCTTTGATTTGTTAGGAATGAATTCCTAACGCTTATTCGTGAGCATTGCTGCTATTCTCTGTCGCACTTGCTCACTTGAGTTTACACTTCTAAGTATCAGTGTATATATGCTCTATCAAGTTGCATATTGCTGCAACTAGTACCCACTTCGATTTGAACTCGCATTGTTTATTCGAACTGCTATATATATGCATTCTTATCTCTGATTCGTGTACTTAATGCAGTTTCCATACAATTGGGTTTTGGGTATCAATCTTTGAGACAAATTGCATTCCAATTGTCGACTCTGTATGTTTATCCATGGTTTGTTGGTTTTCATGTGTCTCTCTCTGATAGTTTTAAAATTTCTTTGGTATAAAAGAAATTGCCTTGGTCTTTGCCTTGTCGATATCGACGTTGACTTGACTTTTACTTTTGCTAAAGTCATTCAAGCATTTATACTCGTTCTGCTTTGTTTTTCCAATTGTTGATCGGTTCTTCTTTTCCGGTTAGTTGTTATCACCTTTGTCGACTTTGATAACTTCTATTTCAGGAACTTTGGGTATTCCTACTTTGATGGATATGGAATCGAATTCTTTGTATTTTATTCACGTCTTCGAATGTGAATCTTAGTGAATTGATTTGGTTTTCGAATTTAATCGATTCTTGATTATTTCCCGATTTGTTGCTATCATTTATTAGCAACTTTAATGACCTTTTCTTCGGGATTTTTGTGAACATACCTTTCGATGAATTCGGTATCGATTTCTTTGGATTCTATTCACGTCTTCGTATGTGAATTCTTGTGATTGATTGTTTCTACAATCATTTTTGTGATTTGTCACTTTAAAAATATAAAGGTTTCAATACTAGTAGTAAATATCAAAAACTCTTTTATCAAAATGTTTTCAACTCTATTTTCAATACCAAACTCGTTTTTGAAACTGTTTCTCAATCTATTAGTATATACAAATCTTTATTTCACTCGTATGAGAAATCTAATTAAACGGCTTAGTAAAACAAGTGGTATGAAACGCTTGCGTTTACTTCGTCGGTTAATTGTTGGACTTGTTCGATTGAACCTCTAGTGACAAATTTTATTAGTGAAGATTTACAGTTTGTTCGTAAATATTTAAGTTAAGTAAGTGGTTATGGGACATGATGCTAAACTTTTACATTTACTGACTTAGTGTAATTGACACTTCTCGTTGATCATGACGATCATTTTTACGGTTAGACTAGGCCTCATCGGTGTGATTTCGTCTCACACATATCTCTTGGGCTTTGAGGATTGTCTAGACACCACTTGTGTGATTTCATTCACATATAGTTTTCTTTTGATTGTGAGGTTAGACTAGACACCACTTGTGTGACTCCACTCACACATACCTCTTTTGATTTTTTTGGTTAGTCTGGACCTCAATCTGTGTGATTTCGACTCACACATGTGGGGTAGCGCCCCACGGTCTTCGGGCCATTCGTGTGTCAAAATTAATGGCTTGCAACCATGAGATAGCGTCTCGTTATGCGTTACACATATTGATGATTTTTCATGCTCGCGGGTAGGTGAGATTCCGTGCTCCCGTCCTCGCTTTGCGTTGCACGTGTTGATGATTTTTCATGCTCGCGTGTAGGTGAGATTCCGTGCTCCCGTTCTCGCTTTGCGTTGCCCGTGTTGGTGATTTTCATGCTCACGTGTAGGTGAGATTCCGTGCTCCCGTTCTCGCTTTGCGTTGCACGTGTTGATGATTTTTCATGCTCGCGGGTAGGTGAGATTCCGTGCTCCCGTTCTCGCTTTGCGTTGCACGTGTTGATGATTTTTCATGCTCGCGTGTAGGTGAGATTCCGTGCTCCCGTTCTCGCTTTGCGTTGCCCGTGTTGGTGATTTTCATGCTCACGTGTAGGTGAGATTCTGTGCTCCCGTTCTCGCTTTGCATTGCACGTGTTGGTGATTTTCATGCTCACGTGTAGGTGAGATTCCGTGCTCCCGTTCTCGCTTTGCGTTACATGTGTTGATGAATTTTCATGCTCGCGTGTTGGTGAGTTTCCATACTCTCCTTTGAGTTTTCATACTCTGTTCGAGTTTTCATACTCCGTTTGAGTTTTCATACTCCGTTTGAGTTTTCATACTCCGTTTGAGTTTTCATACTCTGTTCGAGTTTTCATACTCCGTTCGAGTTTTCATACTCCGTTCGAGTTTTCATACTCCGTTCGAGTTTTCATACTCCGTTCGAGTTTTCATACTCCGTTCGAGTTTTCATACTCCGTTCGAGTTTTCATACTCCGTTCGAGTTTTCATACTCCGTTCGAGTTTTCATACTCCGTTCGAGTTTTCATACTCCGTTCGAGTTTTCATACTCCGTTCGAGTTTTCATACTCCGTTTGAGTTTCCATACTCTCCTTCGAGTTTCCATACTCTCCTTCGAGTTTTCATACTCCGTTCGAGTTTTCATACTCGCGTTCGAGTTTTCATACTCCGGTTCGAGTTTTCATACTCGCGTTCGAGTTTTCATACTCCGGTTCGAGTTTTCATACTCGCGTTCGAGTTTTCATACTCCGGTTCGAGTTTTCATACTCGCGTTCGAGTTTTCATACTCCGGTTCGAGTTTTCATACACGCGTTCGAGTTCTCATACTCTTAGCTTGTGTTTTCTGGATTTCTTATGAGGATTTCTAGAATTTGTGCTTCACCAATTTTCGTGATTTCTATTGATAAGTTTTATCAATTCTTGTGCATTGGTGAATTCGTGTGTTATTGACTTGTTATGAATACAAGTTTAGGGTATGATACCCCTTTCTATCTTTGAGAAGATTCTTGTGACCTTTTTGATGAACGAAAATTCATTGGTATTATATTTTGATGCCAATTATTTCGATGAAATTTTGACGTATGTCGAAGTTGCTACTGACATTGCTATTTTAATCACGTGTTTTAAAAATTTGTTATTCTTCAAAATATTTCAAAATATAAATCAAAATTGTTTTCAAAATCTTTACGATTTGCGCTTTCAAAAGAATGAGGAAGCGAATTAAACGTTTCAGAAAAATCGAGGACTATGACCCCTTTCTTTTACTGATTCGCTTAATTCCGGACTTGTCCGTTTGAGAACGTAAAATGTTATTTATTTAAAATACACAATTTTGCACTTTCAAGGAAACGATGAAGTGAATTAAACGATTTAGTAAAACTCGTGGTTATGGGTCATGTGCGTTTGCTATTTCGGTTAATTTCGGACTCGTTAATTGAAAATTTTGTGATTTGAAATTTGATTACCGTTGTGGTAATTCCTGATTATCGTTTTTGATAGTTAGATATTTGAGATTTAATTGTCGTTTGTGATAATTAAATATTTGTGATTTAAGATTGATTTTCGATTTTGATAATCGAATATTTGTTGATTTGATTATCGTTTTGATAATCGAATATTTGTAATTTGAGATTTCTGAATTATCTATTGATAATTAGATTTTGTTGATAATTTGTGAATTTCCTTTATGAAATTAAAAGATTTCTTTGGCGTTTATATTGTACTACGCCAGTGTACCGGCTCAATTTTCTACTATTCATGACGTTTTCCACGTCTTCCAATTATGGAAATGCCTTTGGGATTTCCGATCTTTATTCTTGAGCCCGGTATTATTTAAGAAATTGAAGTTTCACTAGATGTGACTTTGAGCAAACACGTTCTGGCTTGCTCCTTCATGCTCTTTATGGTGAACTTCATATTTCGAATTTCTTCATCTTGTGATGATATGCTCTTTTGGTTGTTACCTTTTGTCCATATATTCCTTAAGATTGCGAGGACGCAATTTCTTTAAGGAGGGGAGTCTGTAACAACCCGGTATTTGCATCGATTTATAATCGACATTTAGACGATTACTATTGTTGCAAATTCCTATTTGAAGTTATTTAATTTGAATTAAAATTCAAATTATAATTTGTTTAAGAATTTTAACGGGCTTTAAAAATTCATTTTGGCCCGTTCCTTTTGGGTCGCAACAATCATATAACCCGATCCCCCTTTATCCATTTTTTTTCATTCATTCATGAACCCTAAAAAGAAAAAAAAAACCGAACGAAGAAATAAAAATGGCGGTGGTTTCGTTCGTCCTCTTCTCCAAATTAGGGCATGGGATTGTGGTGGCCGATCTTACTCTCTCGTCGCTCTAGCGTCGCGCGTCTCCGTGATGCTTCAATTCGTCGACAAGGTGAGTTTACTCACATCTAATTCGAATGTTTTGATGATTTCTGACTTGCTCATATTCGTGAATTTCTTCGCTAGTTCATCACGGCTTCGATTGATTGAACTTGTTCGTTTTTGATAAGGCTGCTGCTTGATTTTATTTTGTTGGATGTTGCTATTACCGTTTGATTCTCAGATGCTTTGTTGATTTATGAAAATAATTGGGTTTGGCATTGATTTTGTTTTCTGGTCACCTTAATTCGAACGGTAAGTGACTTGGGTATTTCTGTGAACTGCAGTTGTTTGAATTCAAATATTTTGGGTTGAAAAAAAAAACAATATATTTAATTTTAGCACTTGCTCAATCCATTTCAGTGTTGCTGGCCATTGTTGTTGCTTCGGCAATGTGCTTTGTTCTTGATTGTGATAATTGCATTTTCCAGTTTCATGCATTTGTTACTGGTGCCTCCTTGGTTCAAGATGCATTCACTTGTCTACCCATTCATCATTTAGTTTTCGGTATTGGGTTTCGAACATGGCTATTCCTTTATTGGTCTGTTATTTCATCTGTTGGCTTAGGTTCGTATACTTAAAGGTGAACTTGTTGCCTTGGTCATCATCGTGGTTTCACTATAACCATATGTGTATGCTTGCCTTTGAATTTTTCTTCGGGTTTAGTAGCTTGTATACCCCACTAGTTGTACCACCGCCATTTTGCACTGTTAGACTTATACTGCCTTTGTTTGTGCTTGAGTCTGATACGTTGCATTGATGCACTATACACATTTGCATTTGGTCACTGTAATTTACTGGTGACATCACTCTTACTTGAAGCTGTTGTTGAAGTGGGTTGACCTTGTTCGGCCCTTATTCATTGGTTTGCATTGTTTCATCAGGTAAGCGTTTTCATGTGCATTGGTTCAGGATCGAATCATTAAATTGGTTTGCACACCTATATGTTGCCACCTCTATTGTATGGTGCCTGGTCTTTGTTTCATATTCATTTGATGGAAATTGGTCCAGATTTGTGTTTCTTGTGTACATGTTCATAGGGGGTTGTTTTGTGTTGCATTGTACTGCATTTTTACTACTGTACTATATTTGACTCACTGCTTCGAGTCGCTTGCGCATGCTCTCTGGAGTCATGGCATTCGTTCTTCACGACTCTGATTTTGTCGCAGCCACTTTACTGCATATACTGGAAACTGTAAAATTGACTCTTGTTCACGGGCTGACTTCGACCTGTTTTGTTGTCACTGTGTCATTGCTGTGCAATGTGCATATCACTGCACTGATTCATTTCACTGTTGCATGACTGTATGCATTCCTTTGAACAGTGCAAAGTATACTTTCTCGACTGGTTTCCAGTTCCGATATATGATTGCTCTATGTAGAGTAGTCTTAAGTCCGGTTAATGGTCTTAGTTTCACTCTAGAATTAGTTGCATCCATGTTTTTTTACTTTGAGCGTTGCAGTTTTACTTGCTGTCTTCGTATTGCGACTGTTTTGAGTTGGTTATGTACATTCACTTGTGTACATTCTTACATTCACTTGTGTACATCATCACTGTAGTGGCACGGCAGTGCACGCAAGCGTGAACTGCAGCCACACGGTATTCATTGGGTACATCGTCACTATAGTGGCAGGGCAGTGCACGCAAGCGTGAACTGCAGCCACACGGTATGGTTTTATGATATCTAACTTGTTTTGATTAATTGACCTTTTGCATATTCCATATGCTGTAGTGGCGAGGCAGTACACGCGTACGTGTACTGCAGCCCTACTCATCTTAATATTTTAATTGATATTTCAATGGTTTGAACTGTTCTGTTCGTTTCAATTCAATATTATGAATTGCATACTGATTTGGTTTAATTACTGTCGTCTATTCATTATTTGATTATTATTTCTTCTGTGCACTAATAACTGAGTTTGAATTAGACTGACCCGAGTATTATTTTCTTTTGAATTTAATACTCGGGTCAGACCGAGTATTTCAGGTTGTAGATATTCTGCTTTGGGTTGCTGCTAGAGCTATGAAGTTCTTTCATATCTTTTGGAGTAGTCGTCGTCATTTGTAGTAGTATGTAAAATTGTATAGGAAGATATGTATTCATGTATATTATATACGTTAATGTACTTGTATATGTAACTTCCTTAGTCGACTGTTGTAGTTGTATCATATGTACCGTGTGAATGTATTGTAACTGACATCAGTTATTATATATATATGAGACTTTCTGTTTCATCTGTGTTCCGCATTTATATTATCTGTGTTGTTATTTTATATTTACGATTCTAAACTATTACGAACCATCGTAGTTCGTTTTATACTGGAATTGGGGTATGTCGATGGGAGAAAATAAATCAGAGATGAAAAATGAAAGAATATATATATTTATATCACTTCCATCGAGATAACCAATACTAGTGTAAGGCCAACTATTGATGGCCGCTCCTCAACAGCCTTATTCTCCGTGCTAGTTGACAGCATTACACCGTAGTGTTCTTGGCTAGCGTGGGTATAGAGGTGGGGCGTCACACATGGCTTTTGTACAAAGCGTAGCTTTGTGGACGAGACTGCATCAGGACCTCACACCCCAGAAATGGTCGAAACAGGAAAGATGCGGTAAGGATATGAGGGTCGCGCCCTTTTGGGTGTGTCATTCCCTTTTGGAAAAGGGTGGCATCGTGGTATGGAGCCCAGATACTTACTCATGTGGATACTGCAGATCTATTACTTTGTGATTGCTTTGTGGTTTAGAAGCGCCTCGGATAAAGGTCCCAAAGGACCGAGGGATGGCATGCTCGAGTAGTAGTTACCTAGTTACAGAGGTAAGCCGGCCTTATGTTGTCAGAGATCCGGTTAGGTTCTCGGGACGTCCCGCCAGAGGCGTACCCATGGACAGTAGGAAGTTCCTTAGCCTGACCATTTGTTGGAAATCCAATCTAAATAATTTGCGCTCTGTACGGTTTTAGTTGTATAACCTGCCATGGAATACGGTGGTAACCTGCTATTGAACATGGTAGCTATAGTAGGCATAAGTGCGAAATGCCTATGCTGGCTAGGATTTATATTATACTTTGAAATGGTTTTCTACACAATGCACTAGTAATAATATCAAAGAAATTTTCTCGTATCAAGCATATTTGACTATCATCAGGAGAAATCTCCTCCAATTCGGCTTTTGCATTGTGTGTGTGGTGGGAGGCCTTATGGTAGTTTCATTTTCCAAAAAGCATTGCGGATTTATTTTAAAATCCTTTGTTGTTCGTTTTAAAGATAAACTATTTTGTTTGCTCATACCAGTCCCACGACTGACCTGGAGTTTATTGTTCCTTTCCTAAACTCTGGGTGCCCACAATTTTCCCACACGGGCAATCTAGAGTTGGGTTTATCAGATAGTCAGGTTTAGTAGATTATCTGGAGCTAGTTCAGTCTTTGGATCAGGACTGCACTTGCTTATCTTTATGCCTCGTTATTGGGAGTTCGAGCTACATCTAATTGGTGCCTTGGAGATGGAGATTGCCGATACTGGAGTTCTTCCTTGAAGACCATATTGGAGATTTTGTTCCACTGTTGGTGTTATCTTTTCTTTCCGCTGCTATTGTCTTGTATCATATCTCTGATGCATATTTATTGTATCATTCAGTTGTATATGAATATTGTATCATTGTTGTATATCAAATGTATATATATTCATTTTTTTTCTTCCGCTGTGTTGTTTTACTTAATGTGTTATAAGCTCCGACGAACCAGATTTGACATTTGGATCTACGGCATTTGAATACGAGTGTCGTATTCGGTGCCGATTTTCGAAGGTCGAGTCAGGGTCGTCACAATTTGGTATCAAAGCTGAAGGTTGAAACTTTAGCTCAGGAGTATAACACATTAAGTAACTCATTAGAGATAGGGTAAAGTATATCCTAGAATGAGTATATCCCTAAGATATCCATTTGAATGCCTTAGTAAATTCTCTTACTATCCACTAATAGTAAGTATGAGTGCGAGAAGAGGACGAGATAGGGGACAGGGTAATACCACTACAAATGGTCAATACCCTGCATTAGCAGAAATAATTTTCTCTGTCAATGTCCTTTGATTCGATCTCAAATTCTTTTGATTGCTTCGTGACAGCTCCAGAAAGAAGTTTCGGTGTGATGGTGGCCCTACGAATCGTGTAGATAAGTTTCTATTTCGTATCTTCATTAGTTTCTTATCAGCTTTTCGTTTTAAATTCTAATGAATTGGAAAATTTAAATTAAATAAATTAGTTAACAAATATAAGGATAAATTTGAATTGTATAAATAAAACGATACTGATTAAAACCAAATTTGAAATTCTATTGTAATTTCTTGTGTAGATCTGAAGTCCGAAAAGGGACAAGTTGGTATACACTTTGGAGTATTCCGACCCGAATTTGGAATCCATATCTAGTGTTTGAGGTTTATGGAAGATTAAATCTATCTATCTATTCTTTGGGATCCGACATATTCCACGAACGATTAGTTATCCCTTCAAACTAATCAATGCCCTTGCATATTCGTAGACCAGAGGACCCGAATATCTTATGAAATAATTGTATGAGTTTGTTCTTATATTGATGATATTCTGATTTGGTAAGCCAAATGCAGAATTGATATCCAATTTGATTTGGAAAGATATTTCTCTATCTTTCATCTTTTCTTTGTTGTCTCCCTTGCAAATTTCGAGGACGAAATTTTTTTAAGGGGGGAATCTGTAAGGATCCCGATTTTTTATTAAATTTAAATTGATAATTAAGATAAGTTTTTGAATAAAATTGTAAATTAATTTAAATTTTTTTCCAAATTTAATAGGATATTTGTTTATTTAGACATTAATTTTAAAATTTAATTATGGATTTGAAATTCTATATTTAATATCTTATAAACATAATATCCTAAAAAAATTATCAATTAAAATTTATAATATATTTTAAACTTTTGAAATTTAATTTG
The DNA here is from genome assembly GCA_030765085.1 of Allium cepa. Classification (NCBI taxonomy): domain Eukaryota; kingdom Viridiplantae; phylum Streptophyta; class Magnoliopsida; order Asparagales; family Amaryllidaceae; genus Allium; species Allium cepa. The sequence continues at coordinate 310,149,363 of CM060932.1, read as the reverse complement.
AAAATATACTGAGAAATCCCAAAATAAATAAAATAAGTAATAAACTATACATAAATAAATTCCAATTTATCTTGAGTTTAAAAATTTGAAATAATGAGTGTTTTAAAAAGTCAATAAATTTAAATTTTAAACATATATGTATATTGCATATATGAGTAAGATTAAATACATATTGAAATTGAATTTAAATTGTTCAAGATATGTATAAATATATATAAATAAACATAAATAAAATTTAATTCAAGTGAATTGGGAATTTGATCTACATTTGAAATGAATGTTTTTAAAATAAATATTTGGCTTTTAATACCATTAAGGTGAGATTTATATAGTGTAAATTATTGATTAAAGCAATTCTTTTTTAACATTGTGTATATATATGTATGTGTGCTAATGAAATAAAAGGTACATTCATTTATAAAGTAGATATAATAAAAAAAATTATTTTAAAAATAAAAATAAAAATTCTTTTGTCTTTGAAAATTTTAAATGTTAAACATATACATCAAAGAGATAGAGTATAGGAGTTAACATAATTGAGGCCTTATGATGATTTCTTACAAATGCCCTTCAATACAATTAGTTGAATAAAATAATAGAAATAAAAAAAAATTATAGAAACTTTTGAGCTCCCCCATATGCAATTATTTAACTTTTCAGAAATCTAAAACAACAGCATAAAAGATTGAGTATCTCAAAACTACAACACCAAAAAAACAAAGATAAAAAAAATCTGAAGAAAGGAAAACAGCAACCTGAAATTCAAACTAAAAAGTAAAATCTGGAAATCTTCTTGAATAATCAAGCTGTAGCTTATGCTTTCATCTCTCAGGTAAACCCTACACTGTATGGTTTAGTAAAATTGTAGTTTTGAAAACAAGTTTGAACACAAATTCGAAAAAAAAATTGCAGATCTATAAAGAACACAGTGTTGCAGTTCTTTTGGCCAGAGCAGTGCAAGAATCTCTGAAGTGAATTAAATTAAGTAAAATTCTTTTAAAAGATTTGAATTTGAAGTTATTATCTGTAAAGAAGCAACAATTAAACAATAACGTTAACCATTTGCAGGAGGAATCAAGATCCAAGATTAAATCTACTTTGGTTTTCAAGTTTCAGAAAAAAAGGAGCTTCTCTGTTCTATAAAAAAAAATCCTAACTGTAAGTACTTAAAAACAACTGTTATTAATAAATTAAATAAATAAACTTAATAAAGAGTAAACCAAGATCTGTGTTTATAATTTGCGGATATAAACCCCAAAATTAAAGTAGGAAGGAGGGAAAGTTACAGGCCTTCATCTATCTTTGAAAACGGTCAGGAAAACATTTCTGTTTTCTGGAAAATAAGGCGAGTAAACCCTTGTTTTCTTTCAATCATTGTTGCTGTGTGAACGTTTGAATGATGTAGGAAAGTTTAATTTTTGGTGCATGCAAGAATCTTGAGCATATGATTGAAGTTTGGTCTGTGTATGTTGATTGTACAAAAAAAAAAAAGCAAACCCCTGTTTAGCTTCAGGAAAACAAAAACCTGATAAACCCCAAGTTTGTTTTGTTTCTAGCTTTGTATAGATTAAAGTGTTAGAATGAAAAGTGTTTAGATGCATTTAATTTGAAATTTAAAAATATCTGTATAGACCAAAATCAAGGATGCTTGCTTGGGAATGTATTCCCTTCCCTGTTCCTCTAAAATATGAGTTAACATGCCAACCAAAAAAAAACCCTCCCTCTGTCTCTATGGAATCTGAATAATAAACTATGGTTGAACGTGCATTTTGTTTTAGTAAACAAGATGGAGTTTTGGTTTAAACTTGCACTATGTTTTTTTTATAATAAATCAAAGCAAGTATTGTAGTTTCTTTTTCTGGAAACTGTGAAAATGTGGTTACATTCAAGTACCAGGTTTATAGAGTAAACCATGTTAAAATTTCAAGATCTTCCTCTCTATCCTTCTTTGAAATTAAAGGTATAACTAAATTAAAGTAATGTTGAACATACATTTGGTTTAGTAACAGCTTAAAAAAGCAAAAAAATATGTTGTTCTTTTTGGAAAATATCGAAACATAGTGGATTCTAAATTTTTGTTAAAATTCAATTGATTAAATTTTAAGTTTTGAATGCATGATCTTATTCACGTTTGCAAATCATGATTTTTAAAATAAAAATCCAGTTTTTTAGTGGGGGTCGAGGGAGGAATCGCGAGATGAACGGAAAACACAAAAACAGCAATTTTCGGTGAACGACATTGAATTAGGGATCGGTCTTGATCATGAGGGTAGCTGGGGAAATGAAGATTATAGGAAAAATAATGGATAAAATTTTAGATCCCCGTGGGAGCGTCACGCCGTCGAACTAGGGTTTGTCTAGCGGTTTTATCGATCAAGTTCAAGTGGAAATCGCGTCGTCGTCGAGGTATTTGAGATGATCAGACCGGGGAGAAAGTTTCAGGAGTCATCGTAGCAACTGTGGTCGAAGTGTCTTAGGTTCTGGTGGCGTCAGGCGGCAAGGGCGAGGTGATCTAGTAAGTAGGATCGATTCCAGTGGGTTCGTGTTTGTTTGATTTTGAGTTTCGAAGAGGTTGATGGTGCTGGGTGGTCACATCGATCAGGGGAGGCGGTGGCAACTTGCTTATGACATCGGCGATGATCAGGGCAGCATCGGCCCGTTGTACACGTGCACATGGCTGAGTTGTGTCAGTAGGAAAGAGATTGGATGTGAGGGGGTTGTCTCGAAGTGTTCATCGTGAAATTTGGGTACGGGCTCGAGTTTAAGCTCGAAATATTTTTGTCTTACACCAGTTTTTAATACTTGAACAAAGTTGAGTTTGGGAAGGATTATACACGGGTTGTTTCTATGGATAACTCGAAGCAAGCAGTATAATGTCTCGAGAAAGACTCAAAGCAGCTTCAGGAGGGTTTTAAATAAATTTTTTTAATTAACCTAAATTTAAATGGTTTAAAATAAATTAACTTAAAATTTGAAGGTTATCTTCTTAATAATTCATAAAAAAAGTAAATTATTATAAAGGATGTTTTAAAATGGTTAATTAACTTTCAAAAGTTAACAGATTTGTTAAAGGGGAATTATTATTAGAAGTGAATTACTTAATGAAAGTAATTAAAGAAATTAATTAATAATTCAAGTTAGTTAATGATTAAATAAAAATAACAAACTTAGTGAAAGTAATTAAGAATAGATAATTAAAGATTAAAGATTGATTAATCAAATATTAAGGGTTAATTACTTTAAAGCATAATTAATTAATGTGGTTAATTAATTAGGATGATTAAGTTAAGAATAATTAATTAAGGATAATTAATTACAATTAAGATTTAATTAATAATTGAGGATTTATTAAATTAAAGTAATTAATTAAAGGTTACTTAATAAAAGTAATTAAGGTTTAATTAATTACAATTAAAGGTTAATTACATAAGATAATTAAGGAACGATAAATAAATGAAGGTGATTAAAACTTAATCAATAGTAATTAATGATAATTAATCATTGATTAAGCATAATTAATGAAAGTAATTACGTGGCTAATTAATTTATACCACACAATTTATTCACCTTAATCGAAGATGTTTGATTGTTACTGAATGCTGTGTGATGGATTGATATATTTGATATGTGATGTGATGCTATGTGATGCTTTGTGCTGAGCTGCTATATTTGTGATGAATATACTGTTGTATGAACATGAAAACCCCTTGACCCGTAAAACGACATTTGAATTTCGATGCGACGGGGAGTCAGATCCTAGTTGGTTATCCGAAACCCACATCGAATTGTAATGGTGAATCTTTGTGATTGATAAATTTACTTTACTGTGAATGAAGATAAGCGTTATGGATTATATCGCTTACCGGGATTGATATGTTTGAATCTATGATGATTGACGATGTTGCACTATTGTGTTAAACCCCCTGGACCACACTTATACACACACAAATATGGGTTGCACGTGGAAATTGATTAAGTCACAGATTTTTGAAATGGTTTAAAATTTGAATCCAAAATAGTTTTGGAATTAGAATTGAAAGCTTTTGAAAATGAATTTTCAAAAATAAAAGTTATCTTGAATAACTTGATTGAGTTTTGAAATTTGAATAATTTGATTTAAATTTGAATTCGATATTTGAAATCGAATTCTATGATTTGGAAACTATGTTTAAAAAGGTTATTCAACTTATAAATGGGTTTATATGGGTTTTAAACCATTTTAAAAGTGATTTTTGTTGCACGTGGAAATTGGTTAAGTCACTGATTTTTGAAATAGTTTAAATTTTGAATTTTGAATCCAAGTAGTTTTGGAAATGGATTGGGTTTAAAATAAAAAGTTTTTGAAAGGGGATTTCAAAGATAAAGGTTATTTTTGAACAACTTGATTTAGTTTTCAAATTTGATTTAAATTTGAATTCAAAATTTTGAAATTAAATCATATTTATGATTTAAAGGGGTTATACAAGTTTATATAGGTTTTGAACTTCTTTTTTTAAATTGTTGTTTTGGGACTTTAAATTTAACCCAAGATTTTAACTTGTATAATTGGATTTTTCTAAAACGAAAACTGTTTATTTTCAAATAAAAAAAACTTTCACATAAGAAATGAATTTCTAATTTGTGTAAGAAGGATTTCAAGTCTAAAATGGAAAAATGGTTTTCCTAGTTATGAATAAATCTTTGGAAACGGTTTGCAAGCTAAAAGTTAAATCTTTAATTTAAAGACTATATTAGTTAATCCAATTGAAAGGGAAATCGTTTTGAAAATCTAAGAATAGATCTTTGTGAAACTGGGTGAAACTTTGTGAAATAAATCTTTTCGTTTAAAGATTTTAAATGGTAATTTGTTTAACCATTTAAAAGAAAAGCTTTGGAATTTTAATTTGTGACTTAACTGAAATTCCATATCCATATGTTTTTAAATATTGCGCTCATTATTTGGTTTAGCCAGGAGAGGACCTTGTGTCATATAACCCATTCCGAATAGTGATACGACGTTATGGATTGCATTTGAAGACCGGTGTTGAAGACCGGGTATTTGCGAGAACGATTGGATACCTGTCGATTGTCTCTGCACCGAGTAGCTACGGTATAGAGATTCCCTAAGTGATGGGAAGTCCGATCGGGATTGTGAATACCCGGATTTGCAAGGGCTTTTTTGGAAGTGCCTTCGGTTCTGTTCGAACCCGGAACCGACTTGTATGGTTGTATGTCTGACATTACACTTTGAGATATTAAACTGATCTCTATCAAATACATTTCTGCTTAGTGGAAGAGAATTCATTCTCTTAGCTTAACACCCTTCTCTGAGACGTACGAGCTCAGAGGTTATGTAGTTGATGGTTATCAGTGATATATTCCCAATTTGGTAGTGTGGCATGCTGAGTGTTGATGTGTATCATTTGTTGATCAAAGCATGGCTTTTGTATAAAGCGTAGCTTTGTGGATGAGACTGCATCAGGACCTCACACCCCGGTAATGGTCGAAACAGGAAAGATGCGGCAAGGTTATGAGGGTCGCGCCCTTTAGGGTGTGTCATTCCCTTGTGGAAAAGGGTGGTATCATGGTATGGAGCCCAGATACTTACTCATGTGGATACTGCAGATCTATTACTTTGTGATTGCTTTGTGGTTTAGAGGCACCTCGGATAAAGGTCCCAAAGGACCGGGGGATGGGATGCTTAAGTAGTAGTTACCTAGTTACAGAGGTAACCCGGCCTTGTGTTGGCAGAGATCTGATTAGGTTCTCGAGACATCCCGCCAGAGGCATACCCATGGACAGTAGGAAGTTCCTTAGCCTGACCATTTGTTGGAAATCAAATCAAAACAATACGTGCCCTGTATGGTTTTAGTTGTATAACCTGCCATGGAATATGGTGGTAACCTGCTATTGAACATGGTAGCTATAGTAGGCATAAGTGCGAAATGCCTATGCTGGCTAGGATTTATATTATACTTTCGAAATGGTTTTCTACACTATGCACTAGTAATAATATCAAAGAAATTTTCTCGTATCAAGCATATTTGACTATCATAAGGAGAAATCTCATCCAATTCTGCGTTTCAATTGTGTGTGTGGCGGGAGGCCTTATGGTAGTTTCATTTTCCAAAAAGCATTGCGGATTTATTTTAAAATCCTTTGTTTTTCGTTTTAAAGATAAGCTATTTTGTTTGCTCATACCAGTCCCACGACTGACTTGGAGTTTATTGTTCATTTCCTAAACTCTGGGTGCCTATAATTTTCCTATACGGGCAGTCTAGAGTTGGGTTTTTCAGATAGTCAGGTTTAGTAGATTATCTGGAGCTAGTTCAGTCTTTGGATCAGGACTGCACTTGCTTATTTTTATGCATCGTTATTGGGAGTTCGAGCTACATCTAATTGGTGCCTTGGAGATGGAGATTGCCGATACTGGAGTTCTTCCTTGAAGACCATATTGGAGATTTTGTTCCGCTGCTGGCGTTATCTTTTCTTTCCACTGCTATTGTCTTGTATCATATCTCTGATGTATATTCATTGTATCATTCAGTTGTATCTGAATATTGTATCATTGTTGTATATCAAATGTATATATATTCATTTTTTTTCTTCCGCTGTGTTGTTATACTTAATGTGTTATAGGCTCCGGCGAACCAAATTTGACGTTTGGATCTGTGGCATTTGAATACGAGTGTCGTATTCGGTGCCGATTTTCGAAGGTCGAGTCAGGGTCGTCACATCAAGACTCATCAACCGGGAATGACTAAAGCAGGGGAGATGCAACAAGGCTAAGTGGGACGCACCCAATTAGGATATGCTATAATTTTCTAGATATCCTTAGAAATATATAAAAATTATGGATATGGTTTTTCATGAAAAAGGAGCGCTCGATTTTCAAGGAGGCAACACCCATGGAGATAACATATTTGGTCTTTCCAGGTTAGGGGTAGGCTGGTCTTGTGTAGCAGGGGATCCCGGCGAAGTCCTCGGTACATTTTTCAAGAGGTGTACTATGATGGGCGGTACCCCAACTGCCCAGTCATTGTATGTGATCCATTCTTCAATACGAGCCTTTACGGTTTTGTTTGTAGAGCCTGGTATGCTAGAATTTAATTAATGTAACAATTTCGGCAATTTGAATAAGTATTTGTACTTAGACACTATTATAATATCGCTGGATTTTCTATAAAACATTTTGGTTATCATAAGGGAAAAACCTGTCATGTTTATGTATGACGTGGTTTTACGAGATACCTTTGTTTTTCAAAGGATTTTGATAACTCTAATAATTCAAATTGAGTGTATTTTCTCACACTGGTTTTCCAGACTGACTTTAGTGTTATTTTATTATAATACTCGAGTCAGACCGAGTATTACAGATTCAGTTTAAACACTATCGAGCTCAGGAGATGAGCTGGAGGAATTCAGACGTATATCACGTACTTGGTTATTTCCGCTGTGTATGAGTTATGTATATCAAGATAGGTGGTTATAACTGTCCAGATTGATGTATTGATTTTTGTACTCTGATGATTGTAACTATAAACAGTTATAGATTCTTCTTATATAAAAATCTTTTATTATATATTATATTTTGTTCCGCTGCGTTTGTGAGATTCTGTGTTTGTTGTTCGATTTTCTTATACCTTTTTCTTCTTTACCTTAAAGATTCGTATTTTTCATTCAATTTGAGTTGAATTGATGTGAATTATGGTCGACTCATGGGGTACAGATTTGCGGGCCTTTACAATAACATCAAAAATCATATTATAATTTGTTAAAAAAAAAATTCATCCCTTTGATAATTTAGAAATTATTAAAACATATATACTTCCAAAATCATATTGAAAATCATTTCAATTCAAAATCATTATTTTATAGTATTTCAAAATACTAAAAATATGGCCCAGTACTACCATAACACTAAGTAAGTAAAACAAATGCATGTAATTAGATATGGCATCCAACACATCATATATTGAAATATATGAAAGTAAAATCAATAGTGTGAGAAATTCTGGTGCATTCCTCTAACTTGGTCTTCTGCATCACATACAGCTTATAATCAAATAATATAAAAAACAATCGCTCCGAGGTAGGATTCGTATACAAAAGTCATCCGCTCCAATAGGCGGGAGTACATCCAAACTAACTAATAAATATAGTATATCATCCAAACAAGCAACAAACAACATAAATAAAATTATTCTCACTTATATAAAAATATAAGCAGGCCAGAGAGGTAGGTTTACTCACAAAAATTCCAGAAATCGCCAAAGCGCTCCAGTTCGAATTAAAATCAAACGGTCGTTCAATTTAACCCAAAATTCCTATTAACTCCTAATCCATCCAATCCAACTCCATAGCGTAGTACTCGCTGATATAAACTCAACGCAACTTGTCTCACTCGATTTAGACCTCCTACGAAAAGGTTATGAATAAGTGATCGTACAAAATAATTAATCGATAATTAACTAAAGTTAATTAAAGTTTTAAATAATTAAACCTTTCTCCCTCCTATCTTCCTTATGCGAGCAACACTGCCAGGCGAGCTTTATTTTTTTTTAAATCACGATTGATCCCCGCGACCTGCATAGCGCGCTGACATCACCATCGCGCTCAAGCACGCCACCGTCCTGCCTCGCTGTTTGTCGCTCCTCCCTACACCACCATGCGCCTCGCGCGCGATCAAGCTCAAATCGCAAAACCCAAAAATGCTGCTCGAACGCAGCCTTCCACTGGCCACCACGCGATGAACGATGATGATCCGACCATTGACTAGCTTCGTATCATTATCCTCTACATTTTGTTAGTTGAAGTCGAAGGCCGATTCGACCCATAGAAGCTCTGATCGTTGTTGGCCATTGGATGGTTTAATTCTAATGGCAGTTGAGAATAGTTTAGGATTAGGGTTTGCAAATGAAGGAAGGTTGTGGACCTTTTTATAGAAAATTTTCCTAAGCACTATTCATCTGTGAGAATTTTGAACTCCCAACGAAGCGTGCACATGACGTTCCATATGTTGTACCCCTATTCCGATTGCAATTGGATATATATCAGAAGCCAATTCCAACATATTCAGAAGTTAGCTTTTCAAAATCAAATTATTTTAATTTCAACTCCTTCAAATAATTTCTATGCATTTCGAACTCACATGACCAAATGATACGTCCGATCGCCACGAAATTTGATGGCATATAATAATTCACTATTACGAATCCGATGATACTGGTTTCATCGAAATACAGGACAATGCCCCCGAAGGCTATTTTTACACGTTAATTAAAATGAGTAATTTCCAACATCAGTTTAATCACTTTTAATTCAAATTTAAAAGTTTACTATCTTAATTTTTATGCTAATAGATTTTAAACCAACTTTTGAAATCGTTTTCATTCATATTAACTTCAAGATTCCATTATTTTAAACAATTCCATGTATTTAAATTTAACAACTTAATTGTCAAATAAACCGCTATACTTGAAATATAAGGTATTTAATTTATAAAATTTAACCTATCAATATTTAAAATCAATTAAATATTCCAAATTCAAAAGAGCGAAATTCAACGTTGTTACATTCCTTGTCCTAATCCAATCTTTACCTTAAGGAAAGCTTAACGAGTAAAGTAGGACTATTCACTCGAACCTATCATTTTGCAACGGCCTGTATAATGCACGTACCTTTAGGAAGCCCAATAAATACGTGCAGTTATCTTACCTCGCTTATTTAATATATTAATTGTACAACACATAACTTCCATTGCTTGAGGACAGCAAAATAATTAAAGAGTATGGAAGTAGCCTATTAATATATAAACGATAGAAGATTACTTTATATTAAAGATTCATATTCTTTAGTATATTATATCCAGTGATATCAACTAATGGAATAGTGTATTTCTTATGAAAAATCTTTATAATCCAAGTGCCAGATACATCAGAAATACGGTATATATACATTTATGTATGTACTCATTTCTTAAGTCTATTTAGGGTTTTTTAATGTTCCATCTTTGATTTGTACATCCATATTATGTATGTCTTATTGTTATATAACTTTTATATATACTACTTATATAATAGTCTTATGTATAATATTATATTAATTAAATCTTATTCAAATATATTTAATTAGTTAACATTTTAATCAATTTTATATTATTTTAACATAACATTTATATTAAATATTTATTACATACTCCAACCTTTATAGTATTATCCAAATATCTTATATGTGTGTGTATATTCATTTAATTAATTAACCTCTAATTAACTTATTCAATTAATCAATCTTTAATTAATTTATGTAATTAAACAATTTTAATTAAATTATATTAATTTCAAAATTCAATTCATATACATACATGTATACTTATGTTATTTTTAACATTTTAAAACAACATAACATATATCTAATATATAATACATGTATACATTTATTAATTAATTAACTTATTTAATTAATTAATTTTATTAATCTTTTAATAAATTTAAAATAACGAAATTTATATTTATTTTCAAACATTTTGAAATTTTTTATATTATATTATAACTTTTAAAGTATTTGTATATCTTATTTTAAATTTAACTTTTAAATCTAAAATCATATATGTTAATTTTAAAAATTAGCCTAAGGCCTGATTTAAATTTGCGCCTTTTCTATCAGGGACAACTTTTGGGCAGTGAGCTTTAACAGTTAACCCTAACATGACTAATTTAGACCGCATAGGCTATTGGGCTCTACTACCATTATTGGCACTAAACTTGTCCATCGCGAAAGTTATGTGTGACTTTTAACAAAATTTCCCTTACTGCATCTTTATTGGGCATATGAAGTCTAATTTATCTAGAACATTTCTAAATTTTATTTAAATAAAATTTCGTATTATATTTAGATTTATAAATTATATAAATTTATTTAATTTATATTTTAATACATATCGATATGCACAAATTTATCATATACATATACATACGTACGTACATAATATATATATATATATATATATATATATATATATATATATATATATATATATATATATATCTGTGTGTGTGTGTGTATGTGTGTGTGTGCGTGTGTAACATGATAACCCGTGCAAGGAATAACATGCCCATAAATAGATGTTGGAATTTACATCTGTAACAACCATGTTGTTGTTTACCTGATTGATTAGACCTAGTTAGGGATAATTAATTCTAAATTTGGATTTGTGAAATTTAACTATGAAATTAAATCTAGTTTTATGAATGATTGAATTGTTTATCTTAATTAATTTTAAGATAGCTTTGGAAAATGTTGTAAATGCTGTTAAGTGTTAATACTGTGATTTATTATTTAAAAATGAGAAATTGTAATTATAATTTATTTTGTTTTAATTAAAAATGATAAGAATAACTTTATCCTTTGAATGGGTTTGATAAATTATGAATGGTTAAAACAATGTTAAATAAAACCTTAGTTAAAATGTAAAATAGTGCTTTATAAATTATTAACACTTAGGATTTTTGTAACACTTGGCAATTGGGTCCATACCACAAACCACTTAGCCCATTTAAGAGAAGCTTCCTTCTCATTTGATGAAAAGAGTACGTTCTTTTCTAAAAGCTTAGAAAACCAAAGAACTCAATTGCTCTTTTAAAACCTAAGAGAGAAAAAAATCAAATCTCTTCTTCAATTCATGGCAAATTAAACATCTTTAGGAGCTTATTTGTGCAGGTAATCATCTCTAGCTTAAATACATCTCAATTGTAATTTGAATTCTCAATTTATAGTAAACTAAATTTGGGCTTCTAGGTATATTTTGGACTGATTTTTGTTTAGGGTTTGCTAGTTTGAAAATTTGGGCTGAAGTGATAATATCGATTGTTGAATTAAAGGATCGAGGTGAGTTAATCACTCACATGCCTATTTATAAATCTTTGTTTGATGCAAATTATTGTTTGAATGATTATCGATTTAATTGTATGCAATTTGGTTGACAACTTGTGTGATTATTGTGTTATTGTTTGCTGGAAATTTGATAAAAAAAAGTAGGTGCAGTAAAACAACAATAATATATGATAGAATAATTCAAATTGACTCAATCTTTTTGTGGTATAAAGATCTTTCAATTAGCCACAAGTTTTCTTTTAATCGTATTACGAAATTCTGCTGTCAAATTGGTTGAAATTGAGTTTGAAACTATTATTATAGCACAACCATATAAGAATTTTCTAAGTTAATATCTGAAAGTAAAATGGACATAACTTTTGATTGATAAGTCCAATTGTGTTGAATCTTTTTACCGTAGATAGATAATGTTTTAAGGAAAAACTTTTGTTTTAATTACTTTCTTATATTTTGAAGAGTTTTTGGTCAAAATCCATTTTTTCTAACAGAGTAATAGTCTCTGCCCTGTCAAATTTCTACGCTAGATATTGTTTGTAATTAAAGCATAACTTTCTCGTTTCTTATCAGATTTTGATAAAATTTAAAGTTATGGAAAGCTTAAACTTTGTGTTACAACTTTCATGTTGTAAGTTTCTGCAGACTCTATTATTTAAAGGGTCGAAATTGGGTTTGAAACTGAGATACATGCTTCGCTCTGTCGATTTTCAGAATTGAAACCTAGAACTAAAATTAGCCATAACTTTCTCGATATTGATCAGAATTTAATAATTTTGGATGTTCCGAAAAGCATAAATGATGTAATGCTTGTTTAATGTTTTGAGTTTTCTTAAATTTTAATGTTAGTTTGGTCCAAAAGGTGTTTGATTTTTGCTATCCCGGGACAAAATGACAGAAGTTGTGAAATTCAAATCTCAGAATTGTTTTATTCATAACTTTTACATTTCTTATCGGAATTCAGTAATTTTTAATGTTCTCGAAACCTTAGGATGTCTTCTACAACTTTTATGTTTTTTGTTTTCTCAAATTATGTGCTTAAAAGTGGCAAACTGAATAAACAAAACACAGGCCTAGGCAAAACGCCAAAGTTTTTTTTCCTGTGTATCTTGAATTGTTGCACCAGCTTTTGGTGCTTTCTCTTATGTTTTCCGAACATGGTTTTGATGCTTTCTCTTATGTTGTCCGACCAAATGTATGTAACTCCCTTCTTTGTCAAACTAGTAAGAGGCACGGAAATTTTGGAAAAGTCCTTTATGAAACGGCGGTAATAACCTGTCAATCCAAGAAAACTATGGATCTCCGTCACACTCTCCGGTCTCTTCCAATTTTGAATCGCTTCAATCTTTGAAGGATCCACGAAAATTCTGGATTCAGAAATAATATGACCGAGAAACTTCACACAAGATTGCCAAAAGTGGCAATTAGAAAATTTTGCTTTTAATTGATTGCTCCTAAGAGTTTCCAACACAATCTGAAGATGTTTTTCATGCTCCTCCTCGGCTTTTGAATACACAAGAATATCATCAATAAAGATGAGGACAAACCGATTGAGGAAGTTTTTGAAAACTCCATTCATTAGGTCAACGAAATAAGCTGGAGCATTCGTTAAACCAAATGGCATAACAAGCCATTCATAAGATTCATAACGAGTACGGAACGATGTCAAAGGAATACTATCCTCTGCAATACGAAGCTGATGAAAATCGGTAGCTAAGTCTAATTGTGAAAAGACTCTAGCACCACTAAGTTGATCAAATAGATCATCAATCTATGGTAAAGGATATTTATTCTTGATAGTAAGATCATTAAGCTTGCGGTAGTCAACGCAAAGCCTAAGTGTACCGTCGGATTTCTACACAAAAATAGTCGAAGCTCCCCAAGGAGAGGAACTAGAGCGAATAAATTGCTTCATCTCCAATTCGGATAATTGTTTGCGCATCTCCTCAGTTTCTTTATTGGACATACGATAAGGAGGACGAGTGATAGGTTGAGCTCCAGGGATGAGATTAATTCGTAACTCAATTGCTCGCTTATGTGGTAATCCTAAAACGGGCTCAAATATGTCGGAAAATTCACGAACAACGTGAATAAGAGAAATAATATCTTCCTCATCATCATTATCATCATCATGAGGATTTAAAGAATATAAAGATGCAACCATGCTGGAATCCGAATCTTCAAGATCAATAGAAATCTGCTTAACAGATTGAGGATGTCGAAGATGAATAGTCCGCTCAGGACATAGGATTTGGGCTTCATAGCGGTTAAGCCAATCCATCCCCAAAATCGTTCCAAAGCCTAAGTAGCGCATAACATGCAAATCGGCTCAGAAAGAAAAATGACACAAAATAACCTCGACATCTTTACACAATAAACTGAATGTTGCAGATCCACCAACCAGATTCGCAATTCTCAAAGAAGTCATTAAACACAAAACATCCAAAGAAAAAGTATCAACAAGTTCTTTTGATATAAAAGAGTGGGACGCACCCGTATCAAAAAGAACTCGAATAGGATGACCACGAAATAAAATAATGCCATCAAGGATAGAATGAGAAATACCTTTACCACGAGATGTGTTGCCAGGGGCTTGAGCAACATTAAGCTTTCCCTCCTTCTTGCCTTGAAGTTTGGGACAAGAAGATAAATAATGATCCGGGCTTTTGCAAAAGCGACAAGCTCGGGGCTTTGAACACTTGTTTGCATAATGGTCCTTAGAACCACAGTTGTAGCATTGCCCACCACTTGAGGTAGAAGTCTTAGTTGTCGGAGAGGCTTGCTTCCCTTTCTTATTGTTGGGATAAGGACCTTTGAACTTATTAGGCTTTTCTTGTTGTTGAAGTTCGGTTTGGCACCCATAACTTCAACGTCACTTTCTTTATCTGCCTCTTCTAGTCGAAGAGCGATACCAACGAGTTGATCAAAAGAAACTTCTAACTTTAGAAGTAATGGCTTCTTAAGATTTTTATTCAAGAAATAGAAAAATCTTTGGTTCTTCTTCAATGGGGTGTTTATGTATTCGACCCCGTATTTAGAAAGTGACTCGAATGATGCGACATAGTCGGCAACAGAGGATTCACCTTGAACAAGGTCAATGAAACGGCGAGCCAAAGTCACCTTCTCAGCTTCTGGCACAAGTTTTAATTCGAAGCGTTCCTGGAATTTCTCCCAAATAAGATCCGCTTCATTTATTTCAGAAATAAGAAGCTCATACCAATCTAACGCTCTTTCTTGGAGCATGCCAGAGGCCACCTGAACACGGTGAAGATCAATAAGATTCATGCAATAAAAGATTCGATCGCACGTTCTCAGCCAAGCCTGGACTTCAATAATGGTTTCAGAACCTTTGAATGGCTTTCCACCCCAATTGGTATAATCGCTGCACAAACATGCAAATCCAGACCTAGGGTGAGTAGACTCCGGATTAGATCCGGCTGCTTGAGCATTCCTTACTAGATCAAGAAGCTGCTGGGCAGACATAAATAATCCATCTTGGGGAGTAGCACGAGATTGACCGGCGCTGGGACGACCAGGTCTAACCATTTCTCTTCCTTTTTGAAAGAAAGAAAGAAGAAGGATAAGGTTATTCACCAAAGGAATATCAAGCAATCTTGATAGATAAACAAGGAATCATAAAGAAAATAGGATGAATCGGTACGAAGACTCGAATTAAACCCTAAAGCAACGACTCTTAAGATGGACTTAGGACGATGATCCTTGTTAGATTATTCTACATTGTTCCGAAGATTCGCTCTGATGCCAAGCTGTGATGGCCCACCTTTATACCCACGCTAGCCAGGGACACTACGGGGTAATGCCGTCAACTAGCATGGAGAATAAGGCTGTTGAGGAGCGACCATCCGCGTAATTGCTTTGTGCGAGCACCGATTTGTTAGATAGTACAACATGCATCTGGTTTTAGGAGGAAATCTGACATACCGATACAAACTCAAAGCTACTACCCTGTGGCTATATGTATATTCTTCGGAAACAAGTATAGAAATAAGCATAACACAAATCAGTCGCAGACATCCATATCACAAAGGCGGAAATAGATATGAAGATATAACACATGAAAGTGTATAACAGAGTAGTGGTCAAACAAGATCCACAATATCACAAAAGAATAGCTACAAGTGCTAGTCAAAAGAATATGGATACATCAATGAGTCTATATCTCAAATGTATACAACAAAAACTACTAATCTAAGTAGTTAGCCAAAAGTCAGGGTGGTAATCGCAGATGTGAAGTCAAGCAGAAGCACCTGTAACATCTCGGTCTGACCCGAGTATTATTTAATAAGAAAATAATAAACGAATCAATCTAGCTATAAATATCTGGTAAAATGATATAGGGATATGATACAAACATATGATAACCATAAAGTCATACTGTGATAAGTATGTAATTGAAAATCAACAAGAGATTAATCAATATCACAAGAATCTTCTCAAAGATCAAAAAGAAATGTCATGCTCTATATTTTTATTCACAAAAAATAAACGACACACAAATTCACCAATGCACAAATATTGACAAAACGTATCAATTTAAATCATGAAAATTGGTGAAACAAAAATTCTAGAAATCATCAATGGAAATCCAGAAATCACAAAAAGGGGGAGGCCTATCACAAAACGGGAGCATGAAAACTCACCAATACGTGTATCACAAAATGGAACGCTATTCCATGGTTGCTAACCATTAATTTTGAGCCGAAGCTCCAAGAAACGGCCCGAAGACCATGGGTCGCTACCCCACCAAATTGAGCTGAAGCTCCACAGAAACAGGGTTTAATTTCCCTCGTAGACAAAGAGACATCGCACATCTGCTAGTCTAAATCACAAAAATGATCATCAACGATCATCAAGAAGTGTCAATTACAGTAAGCTAGTAAATATATAAGCTTTGCTTCATGTTAACCACTAGCTTAACTTAAATATTTACGAACAAATTGTAGATCTCCACTCGAAAATTGTCATAAGAGATTCAATCGAATAAGTCCAAAAATTAACCAACGAACTAAACGCAAGCGTTTCATACCACTTGTTTTACGAAGCCGTTTAATTAGATTTCTCGTACGAGTGAGGTAAAGGTTTGTATATTTTTAAAATGACAAATCACAAAAATGATCGTAGAAACAATCAATCTCAAAAATTCACATACGAAGACGTGAATGAAATTCAAAGAATTCAATTCCAAATTCATCAAAGTGGAAATACCCTTGCAACTCGACACGGCGCGACCTAGCAGATGAGCGACCTAAGAGGAAGCGATATATGTGCAAGGGCGAGCGACTTAGGAATGGTGCGACCCAACAATGCAAACGACCTAAGAGGTAGCGGCATAAGTGCAGGGCAAGCGACCTAAGGAATGGTGCGACCTATCGTGGCAAGCGACCTATGTGGCCAGCGACCCAAGGTGAGCGACTCACGTAAGAAGGCGAAGCGACCTAAGTGGTCAAATGGGCGCGACCTGAGAGAGAGAACGACCTAACAGATACGGCATATGGCCAGGCGGCCTAGGGAAGAAACGACCTAAGTGGGAAGAAGGAGAGTAGGCCGAGTGACCTAGCGACTTACAAGCCGAGTGACCTAACGACCTAAGGAGTAAACAAGGCCGTGCGACCTAAGGGGGTTGCAACCTAACGACCTAAGGCGTATGAGAAGGCCGAGCGACCTAAGGGGGTTGCGACCTAACGACCTAAGGCGTATGAGAAGGCCGAGCGACCTAGGGGGAGAACGAGCTAATGAATACAAGGCCGAGCGACGACCTAGCACAGCGCGCCCTATAAGGGAGCGACCTAATGTGCAGGCCGACCTAACTGCAGGCCGAGAATGATTATTGTGCAGGCCGAGCGACCTAAGGGTTTGAAGTGCAAAAACTCTTCCAATTTGCAACCGATCGAGCGCGGACGCTAGGGGATTATGCCCATAGGCTACCTGGTCGTATTAGCTCCTCGATGTATCACCAAAAACGTGTTCAAACATCAAAGATTTGGTTTTTTTTAAAGATTTGAACCCAAAACACTAAAAATTGGGATTTTCACCAATTCAATCCAAACCAAAAGCAAATGCACATGAATAAGTGTTAGGAATTCATACCTAACAATCAAAGATAGTTATAGACAAAGATGTGAGATAAAAATCTCACCTTTACACAAAATCAATGAAGAAGAAGCTTGAAATCAATGGAAGAATCAATGGCTTCACTTTGAATTTGGAGTTAGATGTTGGATTTGCAAATGAACTAGAGCTTGGAGTTTTAATTTCCCATTCCTTCCTCCATTTTTGATGAAGCTTTAGTGTTAGGAAATGAAAGTGAAGTTATGAAGGGAAGGGGGTTGAGCTAGAGTTAATAGTTTAGGCTAATGGGCTAAACCAAACCCAAAGCCCAAAGTGAAAAAGTGACAAAATTCCACTATCTCCAAACATATCAAAGTTTATACTCAAAAAGATCGCAAACAGTGTTTTGAACTCAATGGAAGTGGTTCCGAGTCCTAATTCAACCGTATGCAAAAAAGTAACTTTTCGGACTAAAATCCGACTAACGATAAAATATTAAAATAAAATATTTAAATATTCAATCGTAAAATATGCGGGTTGTTACTGACTCCCCTCCTTAAAGAAATTGCGTCCTCGCAATATTTAAGAAGAAAATATAAAGTAATAACCACGAAAGCATATCAGCACAAAAGAAACTTGAAATAAGAAATTCACCTCAAAGAGCACGGGAAAGTAAGTCCGGATGTGTTCGCTCAATGAACTCTCTAGATTCCCAAGAGCAATCCTTAGGATTTGAGGACCATTGAACTTTAACAAGCGGAACATCTTTATTTCGAAGGCGTTTGACCTCCGAAGCAATAATACGAATAGGATGTTGCTCATAAGTCAAATTAGGCGAAACTTCAATTTCTTCCACAACACCGGGCTCAAGAACATAATCGGAATATCGAAGGCATTTCCGTAATTGAGAAACGTGAAACACGTTATGAATAGCAGAAAACTGAGCCGGTAATAAAAGGCGATAAGCCATTGAACCAATACGTTCGGTGATGGGAAATGGACCAATATATCGAGGTGCCAACTTTCCCGATCGACTGAAACTTACAACACCCTTCATAGGTGAAACACGAATAAACACAAGATCTCCCACAGAAAATTCTAGTTTCCTTCTCTGGTTATCAGCATAGGATTTTTGTCTACTCTGGGCTTCTTTCATCCTATGACGAATAAGGTAAATCTTCTCTGTGGAATCACGAATAAAATCTGGACCTAAAACCAGCTTCTCACCAGGCTCAAGCCAACAAGAAGGAGATCGGCATGGCCTTCCATAGAGTGCCTCGAAAGGAGCCATACCAACACTAGATTGGAAGCTATTATTATAGGAAAACTCAACAAGAGAAATATGATCTTCCCAACTTCCACCAAAATCAAGAACACATCCACGAAGAAGATCTTCAAGAGTTTGATTCACACGCTCAGTTTGTCCATCGGACTGGGGATGATAAGCGGTGCTAAAATTAAGCTTCGTTCCCAAAGCTTTCTGAAGACTCTTCCAAAATCCACTAGTAAACAATACATCACGATCACTAACAATAGAAGAAGGAACTCCATGCAATTTCACAATTTCTTTAATAAAGAGTTTGGCCAAGAGAGGAACGGTTCGATTGGACCAAACGGGAATAAAATGGGTAGATATAGTAATTCTATCGACTATCACCCACAAGCTATCATGACTCGAACGAGAACGGGGAAGGCCGTCTATAAAATCCATGGAAATTTGGTCCCACTTCCAAATTGGAATTTCTAAAGGTTGCAATAACCCTCCAGGCCTTTGATGTTCGGCCTTGACAAGTTGGCAAGTCATGCAACACTTAACAAAGTTAGCTATATCAGATTTCATTCCCTCCCAATAATAAAGTCGCTTCATGTCCGCGTACATTTTACTACTACTGGGATGAATGGTAAATTTAGAACGATGAGAATCTTCTAAAACGTCTTTACGAAGATTACTAATATTTGGTACAATAAGTCTACCAAATTTTTGAATACCTCCACGAGAATCAATATCAAAGTCTTTCAAACCCTCAATATCAATTTTATCCCTAAAATTTTGGCCAAGAAGAGCCAATTCGGGATCTAGCTTTTGAGCTTCAAGAATGCGGTCTAAAAGAGAAGGATGAGCCTCAAGGCTACATAAAATAAGAGATGAACATAAATCGAAAACACGATCTCGAATCTCACAAGTGGATAGAATCCCGAGATCATTCCATTCGGATACCATCATAGAAACAACCGCTTGTTGCTTACGACTAAGTGCATCGGCAACACGATTTCCCTTTCCGAGGGTATAAAGAATATCAAGATCATAAGCTGCAAGAAATTCGAGCCAACGTTATTGACGCAAATTAAGTTCTTTTTGAGAAAATAGATACTTCAAGGATTTATGATCAGTATAAAGGATAAATTTTTCTCCCAAAAGATGATGACGCCAAATACGAAGGGCGAAAATAATAGCCGCAAGCTCTAAATCATGAGTGGCATATCTAGTCTCGGCAGGCTTCAATTGCCTGAAAGCATAAGCAATAACACGTTCTCTTTGCATAAGAACGGAACCCAAACCAACGCGACTAGCATCGGTATAAACAATAAAATCTTGATTCCCCTCGGGAATAACAAGAATAGGAGCATCGGAAAGGAGTTCTTTTAATTTCTGAAAAGAAGCTTCATATTTGTCCGACCAAATGTATTTAACTCCCTTCTTTGTCAAACTAGTAAGAGGCACGGAAATTTTGGAAAAGTCCTTTATGAAACGGCGGTAATAACCTGCCAATCCAAAAAAACTACGGATCTCCGTCACACTCTCCGGTCTCTTCCAATTTTGAATCGCTTCAATCTTTGAAGAATCTACGGAAATTCCGGATTCGGAAATAATATGACCGAGAAACTTCACACGAGATTGCCAAAAGTGGCATTTAGAAAAATTTTCTTTTAATTGATTGCTCCTAAGAGTTTCCAACACAATCCGAAGATGTTTTTCATGCTCCTCCTCGGTTTTTGAATACACAAGAATATCATCAATAAAGATGAGGACAAATCGATCGAGGAAGTCTTTGAAAACTCTATTCATAAGGTCAACAAAATAAGCCAGAGCATTCGTTAAACCAAATGGCATAACAAGCCATTCATAAGATCCATAACGAGTACGGAACGATGTCAAAGGAATACTATCCTCTGCAATACGAAGCTGATGAAAATCGGTAGCTAAGTCTAATTGTGAAAAGACTCTAGCACAACTAAGTTGATCAAATAGATCATCAATCCGAGGTAAAGGATATTTATTCTTGATAGTAAGATCATTTAGCTTGCGGTAGTCAACGCAAAGCCTAAGTGTACCGTCGGATTTCTTCACAAAAATAGCCGAAGCTCCACAAGGAGAGGAACTAGATCGAATAAATTGCTTCGTCTCCAATTCAGATAATTTTTTGCACATCTCCTCATTTTCTTTATTGGACATACGATAAGGAGGACGAGTGATAGGTTGAGCTCCAGGGATGAGATTAATTCGGAACTCAATTGCTCGCTTAGGTGGTAATCCTAAAACGGGCTCAAATATGTCGAAAAATTCACGAACAACATGAATAAGAGAAATAATATCTTCCTCATCATCATTATCGTCATCATGAGGATTTAAAGAATATAAAGATGCAACCATGCTGGAATCCGAATCTTGAAGATTAATAGAAATCTGGTTAACAGATTGAGGATGTCGAAGATGAATAGTCCGCTCAGGACATAGGATTTTGGCTTCATAGCGGTTAAGCCAATCCATCCCCAAAATCATTCCAACGCCTAAGTAGCGCATAACATGCAAATCAGCTCGGAAAGAAAAATCACACAAAATAACCTCGACATCTTTACACAATAAACTGATTGTTGCGGATCCACCAACCAGATTCGAAATTCTCAAAGAAGTCATTAAACACAAAACATCCAAAGAAAAAGTATCAACAAGTTATTTTGATATAAAAGAGTGGGACGCACCCGTATCAAAAAGAACTCAAATAGGATGACCACGAAATAAATAATGCCATCAAGGATAGAATGAGAAATACCTTTACCACGAGATGTGTTGCCAGGGGCTTGAGCAACATTAAGCTTTCCCTCCTTCTTGCCTTGAAGTTTGGGACAAGAAGGTAAATAATGATCCGGGCTTTTGCAATAGCGACAAGCTCGGGGCTTTGAACACTTGTTCGCATAATGGTCCTTAGAACCACAGTTGTAGCATTGCCCACCACTTGAGGTAGAAGTCTTAGTTGCCGGCGAGGCTTGCTTCCCTTTCCTATTGTTGGGATAAGGACCTTTGAACTTATTAGGCCTTTTCTTGTTGTTGAAGTTCGGTTTGGCACCCATAACTTCAACGTCACTTTCTTTATCTGCCTCTTCAAGTCGAAGAGCGATATCAACGAGTTGATCAAAAGAAACTTCTAACTTTAGAAGTAATGGCTTCTTAAGATTTTTATTCAAGCCATAGACAAATCTTTGGTTCTTCTTTAATGGGGTGTTTATGTATTGGACCCCGTATTTAGAAAGTGACTCGAATGATGCGACATAGTCTGCCACAGAGGATTCACCTTAAACAAGGTCAATGAAACGGCAAGCCAAAGTCACCTTCTCAGCTTCTAGCACAAATTTTAATTCGAAGCGTTTCCGGAATTTCTCCCAAGTAAGATCCGCTTCATTTATTTCAGAAATAAGAAGCTCATACCAATCTAACGCTCTTTCTTAGAGCATGCCAGAGGCCACCTGAACACGGTGAAGATCAATAAGATTCATGCGAGAAAAGATTCGATCGCACGTTCTCAGCCAAGCCTTGACTTCAATAATGGTTTCATAACCTTTGAATGGCTTTCCATCCAAATTGGTATAATCACTGCACAAACGTGCAAATCCAGACCTAGGGTGAGTAGACTCCGAATTAGATCCGGCTGCTTGAGCATTCCTTACTAGATCAAGAAGCTGCTGGGCAGACATAAATACTCCATCTTGGGGAGTAGCACGAGATTGACCGACGCTGGGACGGCCAGGTCTAACCATTTCTCTTCCTTTTTGAAAGAAAGAAAGAAGAAGGATAAGGTTATTCACCAAATGAATATCAAGCAATCTTGATAGATAAACAAGGAATCATAAAGAAAATAAGATGAATCGGTACGAAGACTCGAATTAAACCCTAAAGCACGACTCTTAAGATGGACTTAGGACGATGATCCTTGTTAGATTATTCTACATTGTTCCAAAGATTCGCTCTGATGCCAAGCTGTGATGCCCTACCTTTATACCCACGCTAGCCAAGGACACTACGGGGTAATGCCGTCAACTAGCATGGAGAATAAGGCTGTTGAGGAGCGACCATCCGCGTAATTGCTTTGTGCGAGCACCGATTTGTTAGATAGTACAACATGCATCTGGTTTTAGGAGGAAGTCCGACATACCGATACAAACTCAAAGCTACTACCCTGTGGCTATATGTATATTCTTCGGAAATAAGTATAGTAATAAGCATAACACAAATCAGTCGCAGACATCCATATCACAAAGGCGGAAATTGATATGAATATATAACACATGAAAGTGTATAACAGAGTAGTGGTCAAACAAGATCCACAATATATCAAAAGAATAGCTACAAGTGCTAGACAAAAGAACATGGATACATCAATAAGTCTATATCTAAAATGTATACAACAAAAACTACTAATCTAAGTAGTCAGCCAAAAGTCAGGGTGGTAATCCCAGATGTGAAGTCAAGCAGAAGCACCTGTAACATCTCGGTCTGACCCGAGTATTATTTAATAAGAAAATAATAAACGGATCAGTCTAGCTATAAATATCAGGTAAAATGATATAGAATAAGGGATATGACTTAAACATATGATAACCATAAAGCCATACTGTGATAAGTATGTAATTGAAAATCAACAAGAGATTAATCAATATCACAAGAATCTTCTCAAAGATCAAAAAGAAATGTCATGCTCTATATTTTTATTCACAAAAAGTTAATGACACACAAATTCACCAATGCACAAATATTGATAAAACGTATCAATGTAAATCACAAAAATTGGTGAAACATAAATTCTAGAAATCATCAATGGAAATCCAGAATCACAAAAAGGGGGAGGCCTATCACAAAACGGGAGCATGAAAACTCACCAACATGTGTATCACAAAATGGAACGCTATTCCATGGTTGCTAACCATTAATTTTGAGCCGAAGCTCCACAAAACGGCCTGAAGACCATGGGTCGCTACCCCACCAAATTGAGCTGAAGCTCCACAGAAACAGGGTTTAGTCTCCCTCGTAGACAAAGAGGCATCGCACATTTGCTAGTCTAAATCACAAAAATGATCATCAACGATCATCAAGAAGTGTCAATTACAGTAAGCTAGTAAATATATAAGCTTAGCTTCATATCCCATAACCACTAGCTTAACTTAAATATTTACGAACAAATTGTAGATCTCCACTCGAAAATTGTCATAAGAGATTCAATCGAACAGGTCCAAAAATTAACCAACGAAGTAAACGCAAGCGTTTCATACCACTTGTTTTACGAAGCCGTTTAATTAGATTTCTCGTACGAGTGAGGTAAAGGTTTGTATATTTTTAAAATGACAAATCACAAAAATGATCGTAGAAACGATCAATCACAAAAATTCACATACGAAGACGTGAATGAAATCCAAAGAATTTGATTCCAAATTCATCAAAGTGGAAATACCTTTGCAACTCGACACGGCGCGACCTAGCAGATGAGCGACCTAAGAGGAAGCGATATATGTGCAAGGGCGAGCGACTTAGGAATGGTGCGACCCAACAATGCAAACGACCTAAGAGGTAGCGGCGTAAGTGCAAGGCAAGCGACCTAAGGAATGGTGCGACCTAACGTGGCCAAGCGACCTATGTGGCCAGCGATCCAAGGCGAGCGACTCACGTAAGAAGATCAAGCGTCCTAAGTGGTCAAATGGGCACGCCCTAAGAAGGCGAACGACCTAACAGATATGGCATATGGCAAGGCGGCCTAGGGACGAAATGACCTAAGTGGGAAGAAGGAGAGTAGGCCGAGCGACCTAGCGACTTACAAGCCGAGCGACCTAACGACCTAAGGAGTAAACAAGGCCGTGCGACCTAAGGGGGTTGCGACCTAACGACCTAAGGCGTATGAGAAGGCCGAGCGACCTAAGGCGTATGAGAAGGCCAAGCGACCTAGGGGGAGAACGACCTAATGAATACAAGGCCGAGTAACGACCTAGCACGGCGCGACCTATAGGGGAGCGGCCTAATGTGCTGGCCGACCAAACTGCAGGCGGAGAATGATTCTTGTGCAGGCCGAGCGACCTAAGGGTTTGAAGTGCAAAAACTCTCCCACTTTGCAACCGATCGAGCGCGGACGCTAAGGGATTATGCCCATAGGCTACCCAGTCATATTGGCTCCTCGATGCATCACCAAAAACGTGTTCAAAAATCAAAGATTAGATTTTTTAAAGATTTGAACCCAAAACACTAAAAATTGAGATTTTCACCAATTCAATCCAAACCAAAAGCAAATGCACGTGAATAAGTGTTAGGAATTCATACCTAACAATCAAAGATAGTTATAGACAAAGATGTGAGATGAAAATCTCACCTTTACACAAAATCAATGAAGAAGAAGCTTGAAATCAATGGAAGAATCAATGGCTTCACTTTGAATTTGGAGTTAGATGTTGGATTTGCAAATGAACTAGAGCTTGGAGTTTTAATTTCCCATTCCTTCCTCCATTTTTGATGAAGCTTTAGTGTTAGGAAATGAAAGTGAAGTTATGAAGGGAAGGGGGTTGAGCTAGAGTTAATAGTTTAGGCTAATGGGCTAAACCAAACCCAAAGCCCAAAGTGAAAAAGTGACAAAATTCCACTATCTCCAAACATATCAAAGTTTATACTCAAAAAGATCGCAAACAGTGTTTTGAACTCAATGGAAGTGGTTCCGAGTCCTAATTCAACCGTATGCAAAAAAGTAACTTTTCGGACTAAAATCCGACTAACGATAAAATATTAAAATAAAATATTTAAATATTCAATCGTAAAATATGCGGGTTGTTACAAATGGCTAGTAAACCATTAGGGGCAAGCGTATGGTATGGGACGTACGTTAACACCTATTAGCTTTCTATCCGAGAAGTTGAGAACATTCACGATGTTTACTAGTACCACAGACCGAGTATTCGATTGGAGTCATCACGATGTTCATGATGTTATTACTCGACTCCAATCATCACGATGTTATTACTCGGGTTTTATTTTATGTATGAAGGATATGTACCTTTGATGTATTATTATATTGACGAGCACTTCTAAGAAGATAATTGATTCATTTGAAGTCATTATCCATATTTTTTTATACCGCTGATGATATGAGGCAAAAGCGACGTTTACTGTATCTTATCTTTAAAATTTTGCTCGGCGATGTTCCATTTGCTTAAGTGTCTGTTATGCCACTTAAGTATGACTTTATTATCATTATCTCTTCTACTTGCCAAGAAGAGATGTTGTCCTTTCTTATGATGTTGAAACCCTGTTTAGGACATGGCATCCTTTAAGAAAAAGGATACCATAGCTTTTACCTACTTATCTTTATCGATTATTCTATTTAACTGATGATTTTAGCTAGCCTGACCCGTGTGTTTTTCACTCGGGTCAGACTGAGCTGTTTCATGTATCATCTATTGGACTTAGCTTGAAGTTAATGTTGGATATCAGCTCTTCTTTCTCTTGAGTAGTTTCTGTTCTTTCGCATACTCTGGTATATTTATATTTTATTCGATGTATATGGTGTGGTCGAGTACCAACGTTATTGTATTCATATTGTATTGTACTAAGCATGTATCAATGTATATGTACATATATGATGTTGATTACTGTTCAGTGACATCCTTTTCATTTAGTTATTGTATTTTATTCTGATAGATCCGTAAGCCACCTATAGTTTTGGATTGAGCATTTACTGGGTAGGTCGATCCAGTTGAGATAGAAAAGAAAAATAATATTGCATTTATCGACGTATTCAGTAGATGTTTAAGACAAAATTATAGATGGTCGCCCTTAAACAGCCCTATTCTCCACTTTAGTAGATGGAATTACTTGTTAATTCTCTTTACTCAGATGGGTCTCGAGGTGGGGCGTTACAGCTTGGTATCAGAGCTACGGTCAAAACAAAGTAGAATAAACACATAACGGTACGTATATTATGATACATCGAAGTACAATATGGGTGAATCATTGTCCTTTATTCAAGCTTGTTTTTGAATCGAGCCTTGATTCTTTTTTGAGTTTTGGGATTGTTAAGATGGAATATGTCTAGGAATATAGATATATTGTATTCCGTAGTATTCCATAATAGTGTTTGATGTCAACTTATCTTGTATAAAATTTTATTTGGGATCATTAGATTCTTATTTTTTCGATATAAGTGAGTTCGTATCGATAGAGTTGATTGATTTCTTTGGTCATTCTTGTTGCATTCCTTTGAGTATTGTGAATCCTATTGAAGGGATCCACAACGATTGGCTTGTTATGAGCATTCTGAGTTCTTTATTTGTTGCTGTTTTAGTGAGTATTTGTTTATTACTCACCATCATGAGATGTATCTGATTTGAGATGGATTGACATATTTGATGTAAAGTCTGATCCTTTTGTTATAGGATCCTATATTTATTTTGGCATCCTAATTTGATTGGTTTATTATTTCTGTCACTTTGGAACATTAATGATGATTCCAAAGTTTTTGATTTCACTCTTGAGTATCGATATGATAATGATCTATCTCAAATTCCAGTCATAGTGACTTTGTTGAGTTTTTGATTCCATTTGAAATTGACATCCAATTGGGCAATCGAGTGTTGAGGTAACCTTATTCCTGGCTCTTAGCTCTTCGGTGATCCTTCCAGGAGGATATCCACTGAGGAATGAGGTGAGTTTCTAGATTGTTCGAATTTGATTGAGTTTATCATTCAGTTTTTTTTGAGTTATCCTTTTCAGATACTCAATCGATGTTATTCTTTATAGCATTACTTTGTTTGAAGTAATGATTTATTGTTTGTGTGCTTCATCTTCTTCAAGAAGAATATCTTGCTTGTCCTATATCTTAATGATTTTCGGGAGTGGCTCATGACATCGTAAGATTGACGAACACTCTATCTCCTTTTGATGATTTTGAGAATCGAGTATTCTGGGAATATCTCGATGCATTCTCTTAATGTTCTTTGGTTTGAGTTCTGAAGCTATATAAATATGTGTATTAAAGAGAAATTTGAGCTTTGAGATATTTAAAAAAAAATCAAAGAATTTTTTGAGAATAAATTTACATGAGTAGTATTTCTTTTATAGAAATAATGTGAGAGTGTTGGGTTGTCCATCGAGTAGTTAAGAGTTCTGGTCGGTACGCTTGATCAACGTTATCGATAGGAATCTCCTAAATGCTATGATAAGGCAATCAAACATGATGGCTTGTGTTTTAAAAAAAGTTAGATTTCGAAAATAATATTTTGGGATTATATATTAAATTTATTTTTGAATGGTAATTGCAGCCATTGGTTTTAGAGACGAGTAACAGAGTGGCGAGGCAGTTTTGATCGTTCGATCGACTCTGCAGCCAACAGATATATCTATTTATTAGAGATTCAATGGTGAGGCAATGCCGTTTATTTATTTATTTATTTTGAAATTATAAATATGAGAAAAAGTGAGAATATTCTTGAGCTATACTTTATTGAAAGTATATTTTGAGATTTTAGAATCTATTTTATATACATTGGATGTTTTAAGAGAAGAGTTATAAGAGAACTTGAAGATTGTTTTTAAACTATTTAAGTGGTTTAATGAAAAGAGTAAAGAGAATATAAACCCTTAATTTATTTTGAGGATTGTTATTATGGATTTACAAATTTCTTTGGAAATTAATTTTGAAGTAAGAGAAGAAATTTGGACTTTTAATTTGACTTTTAAATTACTTACTAAGTAATATAATAAAGAGTTAGAAAATTTTCAAATGTTGAAAATTCAAATTTTAAATTTAAAAGATGTTGAGATTTAAAAATTCTAAATATCTTGGATTGGAAATAATTTGAGCTTATATCCTTGTTTCTTGTGTATATTCTATCCTTGAGTTAATATCAACGACATTCATTTTCACGATCGTTCGAGTTTGGTGGCCTTGTAAGAAGTCATTTCGTGATTTATTCATCTTGTCTATTGTGTTTATCTTGTTGTGAGGTTGTTCTTTCCATATTATTATGCGGAAAATCTTGTTGATGATATTCTTTATTACTTAGAGTTCCGGTTTAAGTGAGTTTGATCCCGACTCTATTAATAGAGTTTTGTGAAATCAACCATTTTCGATTGATTAATTGTTGAGCGTCTTATTGAGTGTTGTTTCGAAGTCGGGATATCTTCGAAATTCTTTCGAGTTACTTGGAAAATTCGATGGTTTGCTAATCACTATATTAGCATTTGATGGGCAATTGGATTAACCAATTGAGTTTTTCCTTGTTTTTCTCTACCATTCTATGTTTAAAGTATGAATGGTTTGAGTTTCGAGCCTGCCTTTTATCCTTGGTAGATTGAATTTTTGTGTTGTTTACGGCTCTTTTTCTAGAAAATTGCAGGGACGCAATTTTTGTAAGGGGGGAGTCTATAATAACCCTATTGTCGGTTACCTGATTAAGTAGACCTAGTTAGGGATAATTAATTCTAAATTGGGATTTGTGAAATCTAACTATGAAATTAAATCTAGTTTTATTAATAATTGAATTGTTTATCTTAATTAATTTTAAGATAACTTTGGAAAATGTTGTAAATTTTGTTAAGTGTTAATATTGTGATTTATTATTTTAAAATGAGAAATTGTAATTATAATTTATTTTGTTTTAATTAAAAATGATAAGAATAACTTTATCTTGTGAATGGGTTTGATAAATTATGAATGGTTAAAACAATGTTAAATAAAACCTTAGTTAAAATGTAAAATAGTGCTTTATAAATTATTAACACTTAGGATTTTTGTAACACTTGGCAATTGGGTCCATACCACAAACCACTTAGCCCATTTAAGAGAAGCTTCCTTCTTATTTGATGAAAAGAGTACGTTCTTTTCTAAAAGCTTAGAAAACCAAAGAACTCAATTGCTCTTTTAAAACCTAAGAGAGAAAAAAATCAAATCTCTTCTTCAATTCATGGCAAATTAAACATCTTTAGGAGCTTATTTGTGCAGGTAATCATCTCTAGCTTAAATACATCTCAATTGTAATTTGAATTCTCAATTTACAGTAACCTAAACTAGGGCTATTGGGTATATTTTGGATTGATTTTTGTTTAAGGTCTGCTAGTTTGGAAATTTGGGCTGAAGTGATAATATCGATTGTTGAATTAAAGGATAGAGGTGAGTTAATCACTCACATGCCTATTTATAAATCTTTGTTTGATGCACATTACTGTTTGAATGATTATTGATTTGATTGTATGCAATTTGGTTGAAAACTTGTGTGATTATTGTGTTATTGTTTGCTGGAAATTTGATAAAAAGAATTAGCTGCAGTAAAACAACGATAATATATGGTAGAATAAATCAAATTGACTCAATCTTTTTATAGTAGAAATATATTTCAAGTAGCTACAATTTTTCTTTTAATCATATTTCGAAATTCTGCTGTTAAATTAGTTGAAATTGAGTTTGAAACTATTGTTATAGCACAGCCATATAAGAATTTTCTGAGTTAATATCTGAAAGTAAAATGGACATAACTTTTGATTGATAAATCCAATTGTGTTGAATCTTTTTGCCGTAGAAAGATAATTTTTTAAGGAAGAACTATTGTTTTAATTACTTTCTCATATTTTGAAGATTTTTTGGTCAAAATTCGGTTTTTTAACAGAGTAATAGTCTCTGCCCTGTCAAATTTCTATGCTAGATATTGTTAGTAATTAATGCATAACTTTCTCATTTTTATCGGATTTTGATAAAATTTAAAGTTCTGGAAAGCTTAAACTTTGTGCCATGTTGTAAGTTTCTGCAGACTCTATTATTTAATGGGTCGAAAATGGGTTTGAAACTGAGATACATGCTCCGCTCTATCGATTTTCAGAATTGAAACCTAAAACTAAAATTAGCCATAACCTTCTCATTATCGATCAGAATTTGATAATTTTGGATGTTCCGAAAAGCATAAATGATGTACTGCTTGTTTAATGTTTTGAGTTTTCTTAAATTTTTATGTTAGTTTGGTCAAAAACGTGTTTGATTTTTGCTATCCCGAGACAAAATGACAGAAGTCGTTAAATTCAAATCTCGGAATTGTTTTATCCATAACTTTTACATTTCTGATCGGAATTCGGTAACTTTCAATGTTTTGGAAAGCTTAGGATGTCGTCTACAACTTTTATGTTTTGTATTTTCTCAAATTATGTGCTTAAAAGTGGCAAACTGAACAAACAAAACACAGGCTTGGGCAAAACGCCAAAGTTTTTTTTCCTGTGTGTCTTGAATTGTTGCACCAGCTTTTGGTTCTTTCTCTTATGTTTTCCGAACATGGTTTTGATGCTCTTATCAGTGCAAATATTGAGAGCTTTATATCACATATGCTCTGGTATTGAATCATGTATTTTCTTAGATTGTTCGAGCAGGTCTTTGATGATAAATTTTAATATAGATCTTGAGTGTTGTATTACCTTATTCAAGGGATAAACCATGCTTCTTGTGACTATTTTTGGGTTGCTTCTACTATATAGAAGCACGGATTTTCACGAATCCTTCATTGGGATTTTAACGGATTTTAATTATTCATTATGTAATGTTTTCATTGTGATTCCGAGAGCATGTGCACGTATTTTCAAACTATTTTTCCAACAGTGTTCATATTCTAGCTATTGTTCTAAGAAATATATTTTACAAAGCGATTTCATATAAAAAATGATACAATTAATATTTCTAAATTATAAAGAGATTTTCAGAATCGATTTCTTAAATATTTTCTGAAATTTATTTCAAAACCCGATTTAGCAAAAATATATTATATATATAAAGATACTCGTTTTTGAACTTTTCGGACGTATGAGAAAGAGAATTAAACAATTTAGTAAAACATGTGGTATGGGAAACATGAGTTTGCTTTTTCGGTTAATTCCAGACTTGTACGATCGAAACCTCTTGAGTATTGTATCTTGAGTTAATATTTAAGATTTTCAATTCCTATTATTGGAATTATCCGAGTAGCCAATATTTGGCGAGTTGAGATGTTCGAGATCACCTATTATAGGAGTAAAAATCGATGAGAACCACTTAAAGATGTTGTTTTACTTGCCGATGAGATGAGGTGAGTCTTGAGATGAGATTTCCCTTTTCGGGGATTATGGTTTATGAGAAACCATTATGAGATTTATTTGCATTTGCCGATGATACGAGGTAAGCTTCTTTATGATGATTTTACGATGTTGAGATGTATTATGATAGTTTTTACTTGTCGATGAGAAGAGACAAGTCACGATGCCTCTAGTACTCGTCAATGAGATGAGACGGGCAGAGTATTATATTTACTCGCCAATGAGACGAGGTTGAGTATATTTTCTTGATATTTATGATGTTTTACTAATGTGGTACCAACTAACGGCTAGTAAACCATTAGGGGTGAGCGTATGGTATGGGACGTACGTTAACACCTATTGGGTTCCTATCCAAGAAGTTGAGAACATTCACGATGTTTACTAGTACCACAGACCGAGTACTCGATTGGAGTCATCATGATGTTCATGATGTTATTACTCGACCCCAATAGTCACGATGTTATTACTCGGGTTTTTTTATGACTGGGTGTCATCATGATGTTTTCGACTATAGTCAATCAAGATGATCATGATGTTATGTGACCCTAAGTCATCACGATGAATGGTACCAAATAATGGTAGTACTAGTCAAGATGTAAATGCACGTGCTGTTTTCCATGAGGTTTTAGGTCTTTCGATTTCACTAGTTTGATGATGATGTTTTAGTATAGCCTTATGTAAGAAAAAGGCTTACTGACATACATGGTTTTATTTGTGATTTCGAATATGATGTTTTGGATTCTTTCCGAGCTCTATCAAGATAAATTATGGTAATGCTTTTATGATGAGTTCTGATAATAGATTTAAGATATATTTATATTCATACCAAAGAAATGAGGTATAAATGATTATGAAGAATCTTTTATGGTGAGTTTTAGTGATGGATTTGAGATGTATCTATATTCATACCGATGAGATGAGGTATGAATAAGTATAATGCTTCTTTTATGATTGGGTTTTATACTTCCTTGAATGATCATTGGGATGCGCCAATAAGATAAGGCACATCCATATGCGTTTTATTCTATGTATGAAGGATATGTACCTTTGATGTATTGTTATATTGAAGAGCACTTCTAAGAAGATAATTGATTCATTTGAAGTCATTATCCATATTTTTTAATACCGCTGATGATATGAGGCGAAAGCGATGTTTATTGAATCTTATCTTTAAAATTTTGCTCGGCGATGTTCCATTTGCTTAAGTGTCTGTTATGCCACTTAAGTATGACTTTATCATCATAATCTCTCCTACTTGCCAAGAAGAGATGTTGTCCTTTCTTATGAAGTTGAAACCCTGTTTAGGGCATGGCATCCTTTAAGAAAAAGGATACCATAGCTTTCACATACTTGTCCTTATCGATTATTCTATTTAACTGATGATTTTAGCTAGCCTGACCCGTGTGTTTTTCACTTGGGTCAAACCGAATTGTTTCAGATATCATCTATTTGACTTAGCTTTAAGTTGATGTTGGATATCAGCTCTTCTTTCTCTTGAGTAGTTTCTGTTCTTTCGCATACTCTGATATATTTATATTTGATTCGATGTATATGGTGTGGTCGAGTACCAACGTTATTGTATTCATATTGTACTGTACTAAGCATGCATAAGTGTATATATACATATATGATGTTGATTACTGTTCCGTGACATGCTTTTCATTTAGTTATTGTATTTTATTCTGATAGATCCGTAAGCCGCCTATAGTTTTAGATTAAGCATTTACCGGGTAGGTCGATCCAGTTGAGATAGAAAAGAAAAATCATATTGCATTTATCGACGTATTCTGTAGATGTATAAGACAAAATTATAGATGGTCACCCTTAACCAGCCCTATTCTCTACTTTTGTAGACGGAATTACTTGTTAATTCTCTTTGCTAAGATGGGTCTCGGGGTGGGGCGTTGCAACATCACAATGGACATGTTAGCTCATCCGATACGTATTGTATGTTGTCCAAATATATGTATATATAAGTTTGTTATTTATAACAATATTATATATATATATATATAAAAGTATAAGTAAATTTTATTTAAATAATTTTATGAGGATGAAAATATTTAAGCACATATATATAACTCATATATACATACAGACATACATACATAAAATATTAGTAACATATATATACACATAGGTATGTATTATATAAAAAATATTAAAATAATATTTATATATACATAATATATATGTGTAGGGAATAACATGCCCGTATATAGATGTTGGGATTTACATCGCAACAGACATGTTAGCTCATCCGATACATATTGTATTTTGTCCAGATATATGTATATACAAGTTTGTTATTTATATCAATATTATATATATATATATATATATATATATTCTTATTAAATGTATAAGTATATTTTATTTAAATAATTTATATGGATAAGTTAAACACTTATATATATAAATAATATTAATAATTTATATATATATGTAATTATGTATTATTTAGTAAATATTGAAATAATAATATATATACATAATATATAAAAAGTTTTTTTAAAACACACACACACACACACACACACACACACATATATATATATATTAACTTATTTATAATATCTAATTTATATATCTATATATATATATATGTATGTATTAATTAATAAACTTAAAAAAATTAATATTCTAAAATCATGTACATAGCATAGCAAAAAAAATTTATGTTTAGTATATATATATCGTAATTAATTAGTCGAAATACAATAAAATATTAATAAAAATATATTTTGAAATGTATTTCTAAAAATTTTAAATTTTCAAGTAACCTAGGATGATATTTTGAGGTTTGAAAACTTTTCCATAATTTTTCTCAGTCAAAATTTGATTTTTAATAATTAATTAATTTTGATCGTATGTTATAATGATTTTATTAAAATACAAATATTGATTATTAAAATCTCAACTTTTAGCCGATACCATATTTCATGATAAAACATTTTTTGAAAATTAATTTTCATAGAAAAATTTATTTTATTATAATTATTTAGATAATATATCAGTTTAAATAATATTAAATAACCGTAAGTAATTATTTAAAAATACCTTACTGTTACTGAAAATTATAATTATAGTAAATACATAAGTATAAAATATATGTCCAATTATTAGTATGATATGATGGTATAAAAAATACAAATCATATAATTATAATTAATTGACACATTAAAATATACATATATTAACTAATAAAATACTAATTTTATATATATAATATTTGGCTATGCATATTTGATTTATATGTCAAAAAAATTGGTTTCTAGTATATACATGTAACAAATCTAATATGTGACCACATCATTACATATAAGAATCGTCACCAAACTAATAATATATATG
The DNA here is from genome assembly GCA_030765085.1 of Allium cepa. Lineage (NCBI taxonomy): Eukaryota > Viridiplantae > Streptophyta > Magnoliopsida > Asparagales > Amaryllidaceae > Allium > Allium cepa. The sequence continues at coordinate 310,113,722 of CM060932.1, read as the reverse complement.
TGTGTGTGTGTGTATGTAAAATAAAATAATATTATGAGATTATAAGCAATATAATATAGTAAACATAAATCTGAAACTAAACCCTTAAAGAACATAATATACTGAGATTGTAAGCATTATAGTATAGTAAAGACATACCTAAAACTAATGCCTTAATGAACACCCAATAATAATGAACTCTCTTTCCATTGAAAGCTTTTCAATTCTGCATACTGTTTATCCTTGAACCATTGACCTTTGACTATCAGATGGTACTTGTTTTGAACTGATTTCAGTTGGATTTTCTTAAAATTCTAGGGATGTGATTGGCCAACAATAGAAGAGATAGTGGCAGCCAAAAAGTCTTTAAACAATTAGGGTTAGAGGTCTTTTTATAGTCTATGAAAGAGAGAAAGACATGGATCATATCTCATAGCAATTCTAACCAAATCCGAGCCATCCATTTACAACCCCTCTAGCCTATTTTTAGTTGCCCCATATAGCCTTCATAATAGGTGAGTTATCACCATATCATCATGGGATAACATCTTAAGCCCAAATAAATATTATTAATTAAATCTAATTTAATCGCTTATTAATATCACATATCCATCGATAAATCTATAACTATTACACACACACATATCATGTTCAAAAATTTATGATTAATATTTCATAGATATTAATTACTTTATAACAGTTATAAACTAATTAAATCGTTTGGTCTAAAGAAAATTCATCATTTCGGTTGTATGACTCATCAGGTGTAAATTTGGTCAGCGATTAACATTGAACTATTCAAATATTTGCGTTCACATGTCACTTAACATGTGGTGTGACATTTTGGCTAAATTTATCACTTATTTAGTTTAGGTCTGTGTAGTTAATGCCCCGCTATTACCCCGCTACAACCCCGCTATATCTCATAGCGGATTTCTACCGCTACATTTTTCCGTATAGCCCCAGAATATAGCCTTTCCGCTTTAATCCCCGCTATTTCTGCTATATCCCGTTATTTCCGCTATGTTCCACTATTCCCGCTATGTTTTTTTTAATAAAATGAAACTAATTTGTTTGATATAATTTTTAATATATTTTCAGAAATGAAAATAATCTAATATTCTACCAAATTCAATTATGTTATATAATAGTTTTTTGTTTATTTAAAGTATATTTGCACATGTTTTTATCTAAACTAATTTATGTATTATTTATAATTCAATTGAATGATAATTTTTCATTTAATTACCATTTATATATTTGTAAAAACATTAAGTACGACTTTTATATGCTATTTTAGAGCCATCCGCTACATCCCGCTATATCCTCGCTGTATCCCCGCTATGACTTTTTGCACCTCCATCACTTTGAATCTACCGAGCGCATTAACTACACAGGTTTAGGTAAAGTCCAATTTTACGTTATTAAGCGTCACCTGGTTCTAACATTTATTTACACCCATTCACTTCGCCAAAACTATATCACTTTAGACTTATGGAATTTGGTAATGGTCAAAATTCCAGTATCATCCATATTCAACTCTATAGTCCAAATACAAAGTCCTTAGTTCAATAATAACATTTATTATTAACTGAAATGCTCTGGCTAAAAACTTTGAGTTGACTTAAGTTGACTGTGATGCTAACCTCATATAACTAAGGAGACAAACCTCTCTTGAATAGTGCTTCATTTCCAGTACTTCCACTCGACCCAATTATAGTCAGTCGATGGACATCATGTAATGATTTGACTACAATCAAAGCAGAGCTTTTCATATTAAAGATCAATAGTATTCTCAATTCAAGAGAACTATGTAAATCGGTGACATCGATATTTTTCATTTGTCCTTAGTTATATTAACCAATAAAAAACAATCGAGTGAGTCGCTTTACAGTTATCCAATAACTATTAGTATTTAACCTATAAGTGCCCCTAGTTGTAACAACCCTGGTTTTGAAGATTACCTATAAATTATAACGGTAGTTATAATTTAATATTGTGAATTAATAAAAAATTGGAAATTTTAAATTATTTATTTGGAATAAACAATAAATTTGAAAAATAAAATGAGAAAAATAAAATTTGGAACTTTATTTTATTTAGTTAGGTTAGTAATGATTGGAAAATGGGTTTTATTTAGAGAAAAAACAATAATTGTATTAATTATTTCCTATTTCTTTTTTTAATAATTTAAAAGGAAGTATGTGATTTTTAAAGGGTGTTTGTTCAAATAAAAAAGATGAAAATTGGTTTAAAAATAAGTCTAATGATAAATTCGAGTTTAAAATGGATTGTAATATTTTTACTAAGTAAGAAAATATTTTTGTTGAATTTTAGCAGTTAAAAATGTACGCTTTTACATTTATTTGGTGAAACTGTGTATTATTGTAAAATAAAGAATTTTGATAATAAAAATGTTTTAAAAATATAAATTTATCTTTTTATATAGTAAAAAATATTTTATTTTATAAGTATCCAAGTTTACATATTTTTCTTATGTTAAAATATGAAGAAAAGAGCATTTTGTTTTGTGTTTATATTATATTTGAAGCATTATTAGTTTATAAGTGAATTAGTTAACCTAGGCCCTTTTATTTTCTTTTAATTGTTGTGTCTAGGCCTACTTAGGACAAAACCAGGTGAGAAATGAGGAAATAGAAATCATCTGTAGGCTCATTTCTTAACTTCATCTTCTTCCTTAGCCAAATAACAATATACAGTAAACCTCTTTCTCAAAATTAAAAACATGCCAATTTCTTAAAAATTATTCAGCAAAATTAAAATATTTTTCACTCCAGAGAACAAATCAAAGGTAATCAAATTCCAAATCACTTTATTTCATCAAAATTTCTGATTTGTAAGTTAGGGTCCTAATTTATTATATGTTTTGCTTTTGCATGTACTGTACTTGTTTCCTATAGGTTCTTAGAGGTTGCGAGAAAAAAACTTTCAACTTGCAACACGAATCCAATTCTTTTCATATAAGCAGCAAGGTGAGTTACAAAACTCATAAAAAACTAGCTGAGCCAAGCTCAAATCGACAAAAACAGTGAATATTTGCTTGCTGTATAAAAATTTCCAGCAGTTGTTTTCTTTGTTTAAAATCTATTCTCAGCTGCATCTTTGAGAGCTTATAACTTTTGAGTCTGGCAACGAAATATTGCCGGATTTCTAGCATTTGGTATCTTGCATGTTGAACTTCATCTCCACAAATTATTATTGAAAAATATTGTAATTTGGATATTCAAAACAGTGGTACAAAATCAATTCAAACCCAGATTTTTGCCTGTACATATTTTGTTTTCTGAGTTGCTGCAAATATGGCGTGAGTCCATGTTTGAGACAGCATCTCTTTTATTTCCAATCGGAATTCAATGATTCTATTTTTTTAAAGAAGAAGTTTTCTATTATGTGTATAAAAATTGTCAGCTGAATATGATGTCGTTTGGCCCTATGTTTCAGGCTTGTAAGTTGAACCCAAAATGGTTTTTAGACTTGGGTATTGTTTTGCCTATGCATTTTTATGTTCTTTTTCTGTCCGATTTTTGACTTTTACTTCATGTTTTTGTGATATTTATGAAATGTTTTGAGGGCTATGATCCCTATTAATAGGCTAGCCAATTTTTGATGAATTTAAAATTCAAATTTGAATTGAATTTGAATGACGGTTTTGAGTGATTTCTTTTATTTCAAGCATGGATTTTTCCAAACAATTTTGAAATAAATTTTAAAATAAATTAGCATTTAAAATAATTATTATATAATATTTTTAAATTATTTTAAGCTATAAAATCTATTTATTCTATGTAATAAGGGAATTTTCAAATATTGTCTTCAAGATTGATTTAGAAAAATGGATTTAAAAGCTTGTTTTCTCAAATAAATAATTTTATATATAAAATACATGTTTTTGCACTATTTGAGCGAATGAGAAGGAGAATTAAATGGTTTGGTAAAACATGTGGCATAAGATATATGCGTTTATCTTTTCAGTTAGTGTAACGACCCGTATAATTCGTGGATTTAACTAGGTTGGATTTATGAGCTTTGTAATTTAATTTAGTGGAAAAATTTTCACTTTATAAACAAATATTGAAATAAAGGCTAAAATAAATTATACGAATGATGCCTTAAAAAGCTATTTATATAGGAATTTGTATAATATTCAAATGAAGTAAGTAGGAAAATGATTCTTACCTGGATATAAGATCTAATAAGAGAAATTTAAGAAAGTATTAATTTGATTTAGTGCAATAAAAGTTGTAAATGGAAATTTAAATAAATTAAGGTAGCATATTTGTGCAGGTTAATATTTATGACTTGAATAAAATATCGATCCGATAAAATAAGTTAAATGCTATAATTTGATTTTTAAATATGAGAGAAACAAAAGTAAGAACATGATTGATATTTATGTTATTTATTCAGGGTATTGAATAAAATTAGGAATCCAATTGTAATAAATGGTAATGATGTGGTATTGGCTAAAAATTTAATTTCAATGCAATACCCATAAATTAATGTATGTAAAGGTATACTGGATTTTTTATCAAATAGAAGGATAGAAAGTAAATATCGAATTTGATTGATGAATAAATATACATTAAATAGTAATTTAACGTAAAGTTATAATAATAAATAAAAATTTGATGACATTAATATAAGGTAATGAATTGCAGATTTGGGTTTATAATAAAGAGTCAATGGAAATTTGTGGATTAATTTATGAATTCATGAAATCAGTGTATTGACTTAGTTGTAACTATATGTAAATGTACGCAATATGGTTGTGCAATACCAATGATTTGGATTCAAATTTATATTAAATATAATGTTGGTAGCAATTAGAATTTACCGTTTTGCAAAATAAATGAGAAATCAAGTCAAATGTAAATTATATCGTAAAGGATAAATTCATTTAAGCAGTAAGATTTTTAAATAAATAAACGTTTCACTTAGGTTTCATTTGGATAATTTATGTAGTTTAATGGGAAAGCAATTGAAATTAATTACCCTAAATTTGTGCAGTTAGGGTAGTTTGGATTTGTCACTTAAGATGGTATAAAATGTGATAAATGTAGTTTTAATTAAATTATGACGATTGGGTATTTAAGAAGTGATAAACCAAAATTTATTGATTTATTTGAAATTAAATTGTGGATTTATTTCAAATAAGTGAAATTTATGTTTAACTATTACATCAATAGGAATTAATCTAATTTAAGGATATGTTAATATAAATTGGGCAAAAGGGTGTTTGGACTAGGGAAATAATGTTAATCGGTTTTAGAAACCTTAAATATAAAATGGGAAGTAGACAAGATTTAACGTTACAACCATTTACACAAAATCCAGGATGTGTGTAAAAGTATTAATGGAATAAAACGTAAACAATTGTTGGATAAAAAGAGTAGGAATCAACATTTATTTATTTAATTGGATATAACTACGATAGTATGATTTATTGCATTTAAATGAAATCTAATATATAGAACATTGCCTAAAAAGGAAGAATAGATAAAATTTATGATAAATCTATATACTATATGAAGATTTATTGATTTAAAGAGAAAAAGGGGCAAGATGTATAAATTAGATTAAGTGCAACCTTCAGTAAATAAAATTTGAGGGAATAAGAACATTTGGGTAATGAAGGAAAGACAAATATTAGCTATGATTCTAGAAAGGGTTAAATAGATAAATAGGAGAATTTAAATCAGGTTTAAAGGAATGATTATTAAATAACTGGATTATTGAATTTAATGTTAAATACTATAAATTGTGAATTTATTTACTTTACCTTTGTATTAGAATTTGGTTTAAAGGATTTTAATTTATTTGGTAATACAAGGTGACAAATTTATGAATTGTAGAATTTGAAATTCAAATAACGAATTAATTTATTTAATTATTAATTTATTTAATGAATATAAAAATAGCCATTTTGGCCACGGACTCGGATTTCGATGAAACCAGTTTCATCGAATCCGTATCGGTGAATTATTATAGGGTTTCAAGTTTCGTATCGATCGGACCTGTCGTTTGATCGTACGGACGCGAAACGCCTTGAAATCGATTTAATTAAAATCAATTTGAAATCAATTTGAAATTTTTTTTTTCAGCATAACTTCTCCATACGATCGAATTTGGGCGTGAAACTTTTTCCATTGCGTTCAGAATATTTTAAAATACCTATTTGGATATATGTGGGTTTAATAAATTTCGTCCCGGGGTAAGAACGGGCTTTTTGGGCCAACTACCGTTTAGCACGTTCATAATTCGTGCCCTCCCTAGCCTTCCTCTATTTGTCTATATATATGCGATCATAAACCCTAGCCTCCATCTTCTATCATTTGTCTGTACGTTCTTTTCTTCAAACTCTTTCTCCTCCTCAATGGTTGCAAAGCCTAGATCTATCTACAATTCAAAATTTCAATGAAAATTCAAACTCTCCAGAAAAATTCCATAAAAATATATGTCACAGTTCTCAGTGTTCGTAATCTGCTGGTGTGATTTGTTTTTCGATTGGAGCTATCGTTCGTCCAGTAAAATTCAAATCATTTTCGGCCATTCATCATCGTCGTAACAAAAGTCAACGGATCGGGAAACGGTTTCTGGGTTTTGGAGAGGGAACCGAGGGGATAACATCTATATATTTTGTTTGTCGATTTAACGGCTAGATCGGCGTCAAAATTGGATTAGGGTTGGAGACAAAAAGGCGGCGGCTGCTTTTTTCTTGGTCTGGAGAGTCACGATGGGTCACGACTAACGGCAGGGGGTCGACGTTCATCTCGCCCGAGGCAGCGACACCGACTATGGCCTTGTGCGCAAGCGTGAGTTCCTCTGTTCGTGGCGGCATCAAGTGCTCAAACGCGTGCTTGAAGCTTGCGTGAGTTACTGGAGATAATTTTGGGATGAATGGGATGACGTGGTGGGAGGTTTGTATGTGTTCCATTTGTTTTATTTATTTATTTTATTTCAACTCGCAATTATCGATATAACTTCTACATACGAATTCCGTTTCACGCGCTATTTTTTTTGTTAGGATATTAATAAAATTTCGGACTCGATGACGCTGGTTAATTCTGAGATCGTCGAATTTTTGAGTTTAAATCGGATTTAAATTCGATTTAAATTCAAAAGGTGAGTGTTTTAACCCACTCACAACTTCTAAAAGTTTTATGTTTGTTAAATTTATTTTAGATAAGAGTAGGAATTTATTTATGACTGTTTGGCATGTTTTATTTATCATATCTGTTAATCCGCATTTAATTAAATTAACTGTTAATTTAGTTTATTTATTGCATATTAATTGACAGTTAGAATTTATTTATTTGCATATAAACTGCTAGAAACAGTTATAAAATTTATTACTGAATATAAACTGTTAGTTTAATTGTTGTTAAATTTATTTTTATTTTAACTGCCAGTTATTACCTGTTATATATATTGATATTGATGGTTGTTAAACTTATGATGTTTGAAATAATTTTGATTGATGATGGGTGAATGGATGTTTTATTGTATATCATTAAACTACAAGTTATCATGCATTTTTCATTTCATTCGGGATTGTGGTTTGAAATGATATACAACCGCAAATTTTATTTTTAAATTGCGGATTGAAATGATAAATATCCGTATCACTTGACCATAGGATAGAAAATTTTATACAGGCAGCGTGGTCTATATGTAAAATATTTTAAAGTGATTTCTATGGTTTGTATGGAATACGGTTTATAATTTTTAATTTTGATATTTTCTTCTATATATATACATATGAAGTTAGAGATTTTGAATTTAAGCTGTGTATAAATCTCTTAAATAAAAAGGGAAAAATTGAGAAAAATGGAGTTTGATAATTATATCATATGTTTAATGTTTAAGTTTGGAAATTTTAAGATATGATATTTATAACTGGACTTTTCCAAGATAATTAAAAATGAATATGTTAGTATAAATTAAATTGAAGAAAATATTTAATTGTTAGAAATTGGAGTTTTATTTATGGATTTTATGTAAATATTCAAGACTAAATAATAGTACGTTTAATTTGCTGAAAGAAAAATTTCCAACTTTAGTTTTGAAATATTATTACTCCAAATGGATACATATATATATATATATATATATATATAGAAATTGAAGTGGTTTTGGAACTTGAAAGTTATATTTAAATTGTGGTTTAGACTTTAAATAAATAAATATATTTGTAAAACCATGGAAATTATTTTTCTTTACAAAGTAACCTTAAAGTTAAACCATTTATTTCATATACCGTTAAATATCCAAACCATTCAAGTTTTAGAAGTTATGGTTTTAAAATTTTGAACTTCGAAATATTATGCTTTGAAAGTATAATTCAAATGTTTGGTTTCCAAATATTATAAATTTAAGCAGTATGACTTTGGAAAAAGAAATATATTTGAAATAAAAAAAATGATATCATATTGAATTTGGGTTTTTAAGGGAAATGATATCGTATTTATATGGTTTTGAAATGGATATATTTTATTCTTGTTTTAAAATATAATTATTTTAAATGACCGCGGTGTTATAATAACGATTGGTTGGCAAAGAGACCGGGATCGGATATGGACATACTCTCTGTCGATACCGAAAACCACTTTGACTAACCGTGTACGCGGTGGAGATTCCAGAATGAAGTAGGTTGGTGGCGACGTTCCTGTAAGGTAAATACGTGGACCCAACTCCCGTGAGTTGGCATAAGGTGGCTAAAACATGAGCGATTCTCGGGCCAATGAGGTCATTCCTCTGATCGAACGCACTCCTTCGATACTATACTCTGACTTTGGATTGTTTCGGTGGCCACTATTGATTTCTTTGATTTGGGGTGTTGTTCAAGGTGGGCGGTAGCTGCGGCTATGCGTTACCACCAGCCCGGATAGCAATTGGTATATCTACCCTGGCATTGCCTAGTTGTGCCGTGTCACCTACCCTACCGCGCCTTTACTACGAGTTTCTATTTGTGTCGTACCTATGGAGTATCCTCTGGTAGCCTCCCGATCAGGAGGTATTACGGTACTGTATAGACTATTGGCATTATTTGTGTTTAGGGCTATATGGGTAACCCCTTAACGCTATTAAAAAGTAAGTTTATTTTACAAATTAGACACTATTATAATAGCGCAATATACTATATAGTAAATAGTTTAACGGATCCTTAGGAGATGTAAATCCCGAGCATCTCTTGAGTTACTGCACCCATACTTATTTTTGTTAATTTAACTCACATAAGATCTTTTAGTTCTGACTCGAGTGTTTTTGTCTTTTCAAATTCGCTCGGGTCAGTCCGAGCGTTTCAGGATTTGAAGATTTAACTTTGGAGGACGAAGACGAAGATTTGTATTATTATTATTTATACTAGTGCACTACACACTGTTCCGCTGCATTGATATTTTGGTATGTGAACTCTGATAATTATTATATAAAGAAGAAGCAAATGTTTTGTAAACAGTTATATAAACTGTATATTTTATTATTATATTTTATCCTTCCGCTGTGAGATTCTATTTGTTTTATTTCTTCTCTGTTTTCTTATTTACCCCATAACAACTCCGCCCTTCTGTATGGTTTGAATTGGCACGTGTGTCTGTTTAAATCGTGTGAAGAGGCGGGATGTTACAGTTGGTATCAGAGCTTAGGTTTAGCGATAAACCTTAGCTTTGTGGGGTTTGACTCTTTGTTAATAGGGTAGGAATACCCTATGAGAGTCGCTGAGTGTATATATATGAGAGAGGGTATTTGTTAGTGTTATAAAATGATTTTGATATTGTGTTAATCTGTTCCGTTTTGTATTTATAAATTCTGGTTGATGCACGGGACGCTGTGACATCAATAGGGGTTTCTAAACACTAAATAGGACAGACCGACATAATATCTGTTTTAATATAGGTGAATGAAATAATTTTGCCTATTATATTTTCTATATATAAAATAAAATTTTCAAATAATATCTATATTTGGTTGCAATAGATTGGTTGTTAGGAATAAAATTTATTTAAAATAGGTAAAATAAGATTGAGAATAAAGTCAATAAAATTTGGAAATTTTAGGACTTAAGTCCGGGATTTTGAAAATTTGCTTTCAAAGGATTTTGGAGTATAATAATATGTTATAAATACTTTACGATATAAATATTTCATTTTAATTCGGAAGAAATTGTTTTAAAGAAAATTTAGGAGAAAATAAATTTTGTACTTTCCTCTCTGTCGCTGGAAAATAATTTCGGTGATGGCGGCCGCATCATCGACTTTCATTTTCAAGTTTCGAAGGGGAAAGGCCACTGTAGTAAATTCTACTGCAGGTTTGTTTTGAAAATATCTAAGATTTTAATTGTTTTAAATATAATTAGAGGTATATAAGTTATAAGAATATATTTATCTATTATTTTAAAATAAATTAAAATTTGACCCGGTATTTAATTCTTAAATTTCCATTAATTAATTGTTTAACTTATTATAGTGAAATAAAAGGTAAGTAATTAATGAATTGAAACCTCTAATTTAGGTAAGAGAATTAATGTAAGGTTATAAAGGGAAATTTAAAATTTTAACATATGAGACAAAGAGTAATATTGATTAACATTAAATTTAATTAAAAGATGAGATAAAACTTGTATAAGATCTTTTGCATTTTCTTTAACATATATAACTTACCAATATGAAAAGTTGAAATGTTAAATAAGAGATTGGAATAGAATATTATACGAGTAGGAATTTTGAAAATAATGAAGTATTCAATGAATTGCTATTATAAATAAGAGTTTAATGGTATAAACTTAAGTTATAATTGAAATTTTACCAAAATTAAAGGTAAGTATTATAAATAGGTGATTTTAAACTTAAGTGAATAAAATGAAATTCTTTAATAAATAAGGATTGATGTGTAGGGTTATTAACTTAAGTATGAATTAAATACTACTAGCTGAATATAATGGAAAGTAGGTAATATAAATAAATGACTACAAACCCTAGTTAAAGAATTTGTAAATTCCTTTACTTATAAGAATGGATATTTTAGGGTTAAGAATTTAAGGGAATTAAAAAGGGTTACTATAAATAAGTAATAGAATTGTAAGCATGAAATAAAAGATTGAAATTTAGAAGTGTATTAAATACAATACAAATAAAAGAAACTTACATGACCGGAATAAATAAATAATAAAAGTGAATAAATTGTAAGCAATAAGTAAAAATAAAGGATACAACCACTGACGAGAAAATAAATTTTGAAGTTGTTAGAAATAAATGTAAACTATAAAAAGGAAAGGAAATCAAACAACTAAAGTATGTAATGAATTGATATAAGTTAAATTGATTGGTTGGTTTGAATTGTTTTGTTTGATTATGGTTGGTCGGGTAAGGAAATTTGAAGTAGTTGGATGAATAAATAATCTATTCGATCTCATCTAAGACTGTTGAGTAAATGATGCACTGGATAGTTATTGTTCATTCCGTACCATTTCAAGCTTTGAACCCGAGCAACTATTTGTTTGTTGATTATATGGTTGTTTATATTTGTTGTGTAGGCTGTTTGTTGAAATGGATGGTTGTTGGATTGATTTGTGTTAGTGATTGAAACCACTTAGAGATTATTTGAAAATGCTTTCCAAACTTTATTTATCTAAGTATAAAAAGATATAATGATTATAAAACGGGTATATTTTATTTAAGGTAATAAATTTAGTAAATTATTGTTTATAAATTTAATATTTTGAATAAGATGTGTTGTTATTTAATTCTTTCTTCTCTCTTCTTTTTCCTTTTCGGGGACGAAAAGTTTTGAGTGGGGGAGAGTGTAACGACCCGTATAATTCGTGGATTCAACTAGGTTGGATTTATGAGCTTTGTAATTTAATTTAGTGGAAAAATTTTCACTTTATAAACAAATATTGAAATAAAGGCTAAAATAAATTATATGAATGATGCGTTAAAAAGCTATTTATATAGGAATTTGTATAATATTCAAATGAAGTAAGTAGGAAAATGATTCTTACCTGGATATAAGATCTAATAAGAGAAATTTAAGAAAGTATTAATTTGATTTAGTGCAATAAAAGTTGTAAATGGAAATTTAAATAAATTAAGGTATCATATTTGTGCAGGTTAATATTTATGACTTGAATAAAATATCGATCCAATAAAATAAGTTAAATGCTATAATTTGATTTTTAAATATGAGAGAAACAAAAGTAAGAACATGATTGATATTTATGTTATTTATTTAGGGTATTGAATAAAATTAGGAATCCAATTGTAATAAATGGTAATGATGTGGTATTGGCTAAAAATTTAATTTCAATGCAATACCCATAAATGAATGTATGTAAAGGTATACTGGATTTTTTATCAAATAGAAGGATAGAAAGTAAATATCGGATTTAATTGATGAATAAATATACATTGAATAGTAATTTAACGTAAAGTTATAATAATAAATAAAAATTTGATGACATTAATATAAGGTAATGAATTGCAGATTTGGGTTTTATAATAAAGAGTCAATGGAAATTTGTGGATTAATTTATGAATTCATGAAATCAGTGTATTGAATTAGTTGTAACTATATGTAAATGTACGCAATAAGGTTGTGCAATACCAATGATTTGGATTCAAATTTATATTAAATATAATGTTGGTAGCAATTGGAATTTACCGTTTTGCAAAATAAATGAGAAATCAAGTCAAATGTAAATTATACCGTAAAGGATAAATTCATTTAAACAGTAAGATTTTTAAATAAATAAACGTTTCACTTAGGTTTCATTTGGATAATTTATGTAGTTTAATGGGAAAGCAATTGAAATTAATTACCCTAAATTTGTGCAGTTAGGGTAGTTTGAATTTGTCACTTAAGATGGTATAAAATGTGATAAATGTAGTTTTAATTAAATTATGACGATTGGGTATTTAAGAAGTGATAAACCAAAATTTATTGATTTATTTGAAATTAAATTGTGGATTTATTTCAAATAAGTGAAATTTATGTTTAACTATTACATCAATAGGAATTAATCTAATTTAAGGATATGTTAATATAAATTGGGCAAAAGGGTGTTTGGACTAGGGAAATAATATTAATCGGTTTTAGAAACCTTAAATATAAAATGGGAAGTAGACAAGATTTAACGTTACAACCATTTACACAAAATCCAGGATGTGTGTAGAAGTATTAATGGAATAAAACGTAAACAATTGTTGGATAAAAAGAGTAGGAATCAACATTTATTTATTTAATTGGATATAACTATGATAGTATGATTTATTGCATTTAAATAAAATCTAATATATAGAACATTGCCTAAAAAGGAAGAATAGATAAAATTTATGATAAATCTATATACTATATGAAGATTTATTGATTTAAAGAGAAAAAGGGGCAAGATGTATAAATTAGATTAAGTGCAACCTTCAGTAAATAAAATTTGAGGGAATAAGAACATTTGGGTAATGAAGGAAAGACAAATATTAGCTATGATTCTAGAAAGGGTTAAATAGATAAATAGGAGAATTTAAATCAGGTTTAAAGGAATGATTATTAAATAACTGGATTATTGAATTTAATGTTAAATACTATAAATTGTGAATTTATTTACTTTACCTTTGTATTAGAATTTGGTTTAAAGGATTTTAATTTATTTGGTAATACAAGGTGACAAATTTATGAATTGTAGAATTTGAAATTCAAATAACGAATTAATTTATTTAATTATTAATTTATTTAATGAATATAAAAATAGCCATTTTGGCCACAGACTCAGATTTCGATGAAACCAGTTTCATCGAATCCGTATCGGTGAATTATTATAGGGTTTCAAGTTTCATATCGATCGGACCTGTCGTTTGATCATACGGACGCGAAACGCCTTGAAATCGATTTAATTAAAATCAATTTGAAATCAATTTGGAAATTTTGTTTTCAGCATAACTTCTCCATACGATCGAATTTGGGCGTGAAACTTTTTCCATTGCGTTCAGAATATTTTAAAATACCTATTTGGATATATGTGGGTTTAATAAATTTCGTCCCGGGGTCAGAACGGGCTTTTTGGGCCAACTACCGTTTAGCATTCATAATTCGAGCCCTCCCTAGCCTTCCTCTATTTGTCTATATATATGTGATCATAAACCCTAGCCTCCATCTTCTATCATTTGTCTGTACGTTCTTTTCTTCAAACTCTTTCTCCTCCTCAATGGTTGCAAAGCCTAGATCTATCTACAATTCAAAATTTCAATGAAAATTCAAACTCTCCAGAAAAATTCCATAAAAATATATGTCACGGTTCTCAGTGTTCGTAATATGCTGGTGTGATTTGTTTTTCGATTGGAGCTATCGTTCGTCCAGTAAAATTCAAATCATTTTCGGCCATTCATCATCGTCGCAACAAAAGTCATCGGATCGGGAAACGGTTTCTGGGTTTTGGAGAGGGAACCAAGGGGATCACATCTATATATTTTGTTTGTCGTTTTGACGGCTAGATCGGCGTCAAAATTGGATTAGGGTTGGAAACAAAAAGGCGGCGGCTGCTTTTTTCTTGGTCTGCAGAGTCACGATGGGTCGCGACTAACGGCAGGGGGTCGGCGTTCATCTAGCCCGAGGCAGCGACAGCGACTATGGCCTTGTGCGCGAGCGTGAGTTCCTCTGTTCGTGGCGGCATCAGGTGCTCAAACGCGTGCTTGAAGCTTGCGTGAGTTACTGGAGATAATTTTGGGATGAATGGGATGACGTGGCGGGAGGTTTGAATGTGTTCCATTTGTTTTATTATTATTTTTGATTTCAACTCGCAATTATCGATATAACTTCTACATACGAATTCCGTTTCACGCGCGATTTTTTTGTTAGGATCGTAATAAAATTTCGGACTTGATGACGCTGGTTTGGACGAATTCTGAGATCGTCGAATTTTTGGGTTTAAATCGGATTTAAATTCGATTTAAATTCAAAAGGTGAGTGTTTTAACCCACTCACAACTTCTAAAAGTTTTATGTTTGTTAAATTTATTTTAGATATGAGTAGGAATTTATTTATGACTGTTTGGCATGTTTTATTTATCATATCTGTTAATCCGCATTTAATTAAATTAACTGTTAATTTAGTTTATTTATTGCATATTAATTGACAGTTAGAATTTATTTATTTGCATATAAACTGCTAGAAACAGTTATAAAATTTATTACTGAATATAAACTGTTAGTTTAATTGTTGTTAAATTTATTTTGATTTTAACTGCCAGTTATTACCTGTTATATATATTGATATTGATGGTTGTTAAACTTATGATGTTTGAAACAATTTTGATTGATGATGGGTGAATGGATGTTTTATTGTATATCATTAAACTACAAGTTATCATGCATTTTTCATTTCATTCGGGATTGTGGTTTGAAATGATATACAACCGCAAATTTTATTTTTAAATTGCGGATTGAAATGATAAATATCCGTATCACTTGACCATAGGATAGAAAATTTTATACAGGCAGCGTGGTCTATATGTAAAATATTTTAAAGTGATTTCTATGGTTTGTATGGAATACGGTTTATAATTTTTAATTTTGATATTTTCTTCTATATATATACATATGAAGTTAGAGATTTTGAATTTAAGCTGTGTATAAATCTCTTAAATAAAAAGGGAAAAATTGAGAAAAATGGAGTTTGATAATTATATCATATGTTTAATGTTTAAGTTTGGAAATTTTAAGATATGATATTTATAACTGGACTTTTCCAAGATAATTAAAAATGAATATGTTAGTATAAATTAAATTGAAGAAAATATTTAATTGTTAGAAATTGGAGTTTTATTTATGGATTTTATGTAAATATTCAAGACTAAATAATAATACGTTTAATTTGCTGAAAGAAAAATTTCCAACTTTAGTTTTGAAATATTATTACTCCAAATGGATACATATATATATAGAAATTGAAGTGGTTTTGGAACTTGAAAGTTATATTTAAATTGTGGTTTAGACTTTAAATAAAGAAATATATTTGTAAAACCATGGAAATTATTTTTCTTTACAAAGTAACCTTAAAGTTAAACCATTTATTTCATATACCGTTGAATATCCAAACCACTCAAGTTTTAGAAGTTATGGTTTTAAAATTTTGAACTTCGAAATATTATGCTTTGAAAGTATAATTCAAATGTTTGGTTTCCAAATATTATAAATTTAAGCAGTATGACTTTGGAAAAACAAATATATTTGAAATAAAAAAAAATGATATCATATTGAATTTGGGTTTTTAAGGGAAATGATATCGTATTTATATGGTTTTGAAATGGATATATTTTATTCTTGTTTTAAAATATAATTATTTTAAATGACCGCGGTGTTATAATAACGATTGGTTGGCAAAGAGACTGGGATCGGATATGGACATACACTCTGTCGATACCGAAAACCACTTTGACTAACCGTGTACGCGGTGGAGATTCCAGAATGAAGTAGGTTGGTGGCGACGTTCCTGTAAGGTAAATACGTGGACCCAACTCCCGTGAGTTGGCATAAGGTGGCTAAAACAGGAGCGATTCTCGGGCCAATAAGGTCATTCCTCTGATCGAACACACTCCTTCGATACTATACTCTAACTTTGGATTGTTTTGGTGGCCACTATTGATTTCTTTGATTTGGGGTGTTAGTTCGAGGTGGGCGGTAGCTGCGGCTATGCGTTACCACTAGCCCGGATAGCAATTGGTATATCTACCCTGGCATTGCCTAGTTGTGCCGTGTCACCTACCTTACCACGCCTTTACTACGAGTTTCTATTTGTGTCGTACCTATGGAGTATCCTCTGGTAGCCTCCCGATCAGGAGGTATTACGGTACTGTATAGACTATTGGCATTATTTGTGTTAAGGGCTATATGGGTAACCCCTTAACGCTATTAAAAAGTAAGTTTATTTTACAAATTAGACACTATTATAATAGCGCAATATACTATATAGTAAATAGTTTAACGGATCCTTAGGAGATGTAAATCCCGAGCATCTCTTGAGTTGCTGCACTCATATTTATTTCTGTTAATTTAACTCACATAAGATCTTTTAGTCCTGACTCGAGTGTTTTTGTCTTTTCAAATTCGCTTGGGTCAGTCCGAGCGTTTCAGGATTTGAAGATTTAGCTTTGGAGGATGAAGACGAAGATTTGTATTATTATTATTATTTATACTAGTGCACTACACACTGTTCCGCTGCATTGATGTTTTGGTATGTGAACTCTGATAATTATTATATAAATAAGAAGCAAATGTTTTGTAAACAGTTATATAAACTATATATTTTATTATTATATTTTATCCTTCCACTGTGAGATTCTATTTGTTTTATTTCTTCTCTGTTTTCTTATTTACCCCATAACAACTCCGCCCTTCCGTATGGTTTGAATTGGCACGTGTGTCTGTTTAAATCGTGCGAAGAGGCGGGATGTTACAGTTAAACTCTGACTTGTCCGTTTGATCGTTTTGACCTTCGGGTCGAGTTTACCGACGAGATGGGGTAAACTTTTTACTGCTTTGAGTGTGAAATTTACTAGCGGTTAGTAATCATTTAGTGCGAACGTGTGGTATGGGACGCACGTTAACACTGTTCGGGTTTCCATCTGAGAGTTTGTGACACATTTGCCATTGCGGCATATTGCCAGTACTGGACCTTTGGGTCATTGCCATTGCGGCGTTTGCCATTACGACGTACTTTTCTTCGAGACATTTTCCATTGTGGCATATTTTCCATTACGGTGTATTTGTCATTATGACGTATTTGCTTTTAGGCAAGATACCTATTTTGAGAGATCGGTACTTGGCAGGCTTCGGCCAAAATCACGTGCAAAACTTTTGAGATGATTTCATTGATTATTGTGATTTCTCGAGTATAACGCCTTTTATTTGTTGGCCATTCGAGCCGTATGGGATACTATGTATATATGGCGATTACCTTATGGAAATTTGAACTCATGTGAGTTCCATCTTTGAGATTTAAGTTGCCTACACTGGCGTTTATTTGGGATTATATTCTTATATGTTGGAGATATATATTTAATTGCCTTATGGCGTATTTTGAGATGGTGATTTCTATGAGTTGCTTTTGAGGTTGCCGATATGGCGGGTTTGGCATTTCTCCTTTTTAGGAGTTATATTTTCCCTAAACCATTGATGATATTTGTGATATGCCGATGATACGATGCTTGCTATATTTGGCGGTTTATGGACTGTTTCATCTCTTTTGAGATTGTATGTTTGTGTAGTAATATCATTCCATCACTTGAAGTAACCATACCATGCTTATACTTAGAATTATCTCTTCTCTTTGAGAAGAATATCACCATTATCCTTATACTTATATTATCGCTTATCCCATTTAACTGATTTGTTTAGCTAGACTGACCCGTGTACTTTATACTCGGGTCAGGCCGAGGTGTTTCAGGTTAGGTACATTTGGACTTAGCTATTCTGCTTCCGCATGGACTTTTCTGCTAGACCATTTTGTCGTAGCCTTTTTTTAGCTGTCTTTTTATTGCTACTTTGATGTGTATATTCTTTTGACTAGTGTGTATTATGGTCGTCATACCACATGATGTGTATCATTTTGTATTACTGTGATGATGTATCTGTATATGTGTATATGTACATGATTATCTGCTGTTGTGTGATTTGTTTTACATTTGAGTTGTTATATTTTGTTCTAATAGATCCTATAGCCACCTATGGCTTTATATTAAGTATTTATTGGATATGTTAATCCACTTGAGTTAGAAAAAAATACAGAGCATTTATCGACGCATTCAATAGATATTTAAGACAAGGCTATAGATGGTCGCTCCTAACCAACCATATTCTCCGCATTAGCACACGGTATTACCTAGTAATACTCTTTGTTAATGTGGGTCTCGGGGTGGGGCGTCACACTAGCAGTCATGAGTATTACGTTTCCTAACATTTGAAGAGAGTAAAGTACTCTAATCTTAATGGATACATCGATATCCAATCTTGATGCATCTTGACTAGGAACATTTGACACTGTACATTTGTTTCTATTTTGATAAATTGCTCACGGTTACAACACTTTGTAATTACTTTCACAAAACATACCATTTATGGATTTTCTATTAAATATACTTTTAGTTAAATTGATTAGTTGATATAACACATTATATCAAGTATATATTAGAAGAAAACACCTTTATTTAGAGCAAGATTAGTCAATTAGTTAAATATATGTAACAAAATACATAATTGCCTCTAAGGTTTACCCCTAACCTCATCAAGTTCTAGGCTTGATCCGAGGAGATATTCATATCAACGGCTCAAAAGCCAGTGTTATTTAGAATTTGCTAATTTGAAGTTAATCGTCTTGGAGTATGCAGCTGAGTTTGACATGCTGTCAAAGTATATGTGATCCTATATCGAAATCCTATTGAAAAAGAACGAAAATTTCATTACAGGCTTAGACGATTATCTTAAGGAATAGCTAGTAGACCATATTAATGAATCCTTCGACAAGCTTGTTGAGAAGGCTCTACAACACAAGTGTCTCTACCCTTAGTCCAAAACTATTATTGTTGCCACAGAAGGGTTTAAGCCGCAAGTGAGAAGGTATGGAAAAAGGAAATAGAACAATAAAAAGGGAAAGAAACAACTTCGGGGAAAGAAAGGAAAATAGCGTCAGCTTTAATTGCGAAGAGAAGGGCCACCTTAGCAAGAATTGAAAAAAAAAACCCAAGGAATGCTGAGAGGAAATGCTTCAATTATGATAAGGCTGAACATTTGAAGAAAGACTTTCCCGAGCCATTGAAGAATAAGCAAATAGTGACTTCTTATACTCTTAAAACCATTCCTACTGTATCGATTGCTCCATTGGAGAAGGAGCGTCGCTATTCAAGGTATTCTTTCTATTTATGGCATAACTATTTGTTTTCTATTTGATTCAGGTATATCACATTCATTTATGTCTAGTGACTTGGTTGATAGACTAGGATTGAGACCTGACTTGTGGACAAACCTCGGGTAGTGACAAACCCTATGCATGGTTCCACCAATTTTTATATGGTTTGTCGTGGCTTATCGTTACTGAATCATATATGTGTCTGTCCTTATGTGATCACTTTGTACTTAGTTTTATGGGGTTCAGTATTGTGACGACATGCCCTTCGTAATACTCATAATCAATGTCGAATGACAACGTATAACTCTTAAATATAACAAAAGAGGGTCTGTCAAAAAAAATTAAAACTATATTAAACTAAACATGGCAATACAATATCACAATAGAATGATAATATGTAACATATTGAATATGTATGAACGTAACATTATGAATAGTATACAGGAGACTGCAATAGTGAAGGCAAATGATATAAATACTAATATACAAAACTAGAATCCATAAACTCCATACTAATATAGAAAACCAGAATTCATAAACTTCATTCATACGAAGTTTTCAATATAATATCTGATACAAGTCTCATACACAAATACATGTCTACCATGTGCTACAACAATAACAAGTATATATCCAAATACCAATGGCGTGCCTCTAAGATGCTCCAACTATCCTGTCAGCCTATCCCTAAAAGCACATGACTTGCAGACTACTCAATCGAGTACCCGAGGGTTGTCATAACATAAATAGAGAGACAAAACATAGTTCAAACTTAAAGCTTGGTGTGAAGGGAACTATCTCAAATAATGTATATTCAAACTATATACATATATAAATAGGATGATACAATGATACATCCGGTCCTCTCCACGAACGTGGCTCAGAGGTAATCTGCACTCTCCATAAACAAGTAAAGTGAACCCCTCTCAATGGATGGGAATCATACCTCAACCAGCTCTTCCCCTATAACCAAATAGTCAAAACATCTTATGTTAGCTAGTTTAGGGATAACAATAACCTGAATGACAAAAACCACTGATTAGAACCAATTTAGATCGACCAACATGCAAAAATGATCACTTAAAAAATGGATTGACCTGCTATCTAAAGGT
Source organism: Allium cepa (assembly GCA_030765085.1). NCBI lineage: Eukaryota > Viridiplantae > Streptophyta > Magnoliopsida > Asparagales > Amaryllidaceae > Allium > Allium cepa. The sequence goes on along the minus strand of CM060932.1, from coordinate 310,092,723 downwards.
TAGATGGAAGACCACCCATTAAGGTCAACCTATAGTGCGAAGTAGATCTACTCATACACGGGTGCCAAGTGTAGTACCAACAGCTACCAACATCCTGTATCATAAATAATATGACAATCTTTATTGCTTAACTCATTTAAATCATAAATTAGGAGTGTAGAGGTAAAAATACACTCACTTGAGACTAGTTGTGATATAGGCATCCTAATATAGGTCTACCTCTAACGCTAAGTAAATAATACAAGCATACGAGAACTTTAAAAATGAACCATACGACCTATTAACTATCACAAATGATCTATAATACGATATATCATAATAAATCGTATACTATACGATATAACATGAATCGTCTAAAGTATGATATAACCTCCAACCGTTACCGATGGAGTCCTTCAGACATCCTATGTAATCGACCTTCCATTGACTACCTATTGGAGAATAAACCAAAATATGTAAGTACCCAAATATACCATAGAATCCACGTCCCATCATAATGTTATAAACTCGTATAGATCTCACCTTTACCTCTTCTATAGGATTGAGTAATATGTGATCTATTTTTGATAATCATCGTCATCTCTCCCTAAACATGCTTAGGGATCTCATATGAAAATCATGTAATCCTCTTGCATTATCGTGAATTACTTATTTAACTACTATATTTCCATATTATATAGATAATGGGTGTATCCCGTATAACGTGCTCTCGGTGGCTCGAGTCGGCTCTAAATTTTATAGTCTCTTAATCATATGTATCAGGTAACGAGAAATAATATACAACTCTAGTCCCACTTAATGTGTGGTACTATCTTCACGTCTTATGGATTACAGCTCACTCGCACCGAGTGAAAAATCTTACAATTTCCACCTCACTTCGACAGCATTTGATTCATTCCAAACCACTTAAGGGGCCCTCCTTGATTTGCATTGAGTTTGACGATTCCATGACCCCATAGAGGCCCCGTAAAACCTGCCCACCAAATATCGAAATTATCGCATTGAAATTCCCCCGGACTTCATCGGTCGAAAATGTTCTTTTTACCTTACCCCAGATCGAGTTTAGGACTTCATCGTGCTCTGACTTAGCCAAATCGAGGTTCGACATGCGCCCACCTTGAACTACTGATTGGAGTAGTAGTGCCTCAATGTAGTGTTGCCCCAGGTAGTAGTGGTTACACTACTTAGGAGGCAGTGCTTACACTGCTGCCCATGGTAATAGTATTACACACTACTACAACATGGACACTACTGCCATGAGTTAATAGTGTAAATTACATTGCTGCCTTATGGTAGCAATGTTTTACACTATTGTCACTATGCAGTAGTGATTGTGCTCTAATGCATTGCAATAGTGCACACTTTTATGTACTACTCCATTGCGGCAATGCACAAATGCACTGCTATTCACAACATCACAATGCATTCAACCAGATCTAGTCCGAGGCGGCATTAAGCTTCAACAAGGCAGAAGCGAATTTTAATATAGAATAGGATGTTGATGATAATCAAATTGCATTAAATCATCATTTAATTTAATATTGAATCAAATTGTCAATTTAATACCTGTTAACGATAATCAGTTATTTATTGATGTTTATTGGTTGATTTGGATGATGATTGTGATGTATGTTTGATTATTGATATTGGATGATTGGATGTTTTTATATGTTATAACACTGTAAGTTCCTAATGGGTTGAAATGATACATACCCGAACGATCTATGGATTAGGAAAAAATCATTACGGTTTGAAATGATAGACTCGAGCGATTTTATGGATTTTTGTTTAATTTGCGATTGCGGTTTGAAATGATATATAACCGTAAAAAATTAAATTGCGAATTGAAATGATAAATATCTGTATCACTTGACCCAATTTTCTATGGACACCGGATTGGTTAAATTAAATGATTTTTAATCTTTCAATTTTGAATTCAGTTAACTGGCATTTTGAAATTGAGATGTATTTTTATAAACTGAATTATTTTTGATAATCCAAACATCAATGCTGAAATTGGAACAGAATTAATGAATTGTTCAAAGGATTTAAATAGGAATTTCAAAGTCAAAGTGTTAAATATAAATGAATTTATCAGAACTGAGTTATTGAAATGTTTGGATATAACTTTGAAATCTATTTCAAATTAATTTAAAATATTTTAATCAACTTAAAATATTTTAATTTATTTTAATTTATTTTAATCTGTTATAACCTATTTAATCCAATTTAATCTGTTTTAGCTATTTCAAATTAATTAAATTTATTTAATCTATTTTAAATCTATTTAATCTATTTTAGAATTATTTAATATATTTTAAATCCATTGAATATAAGATAAATCTGTTTAATCTATTTTAAATTTATTTAATCTATTTTAAATTTATTTAATCTATTTTAAATTTATTTAATATAAGTTAAATCTATCTAATCTGTTTTAGATTTATTTAATCTATTTTAATCAATTTAATATAAGTTAAATCTATTTAATCTATTTTAAGTTTATTTAATCTATTTAAATCTATTTAATCTGTTATCATGTTTCAATCCTTTTTCCTTTAAAGGTCTTAGTCTAAAACTAATTCGTTTGGTAGATATAAATTTTTATATGGATTGGGAGCCTGTTAAACAGAAAAGATACGCATAACAAATATACACAGACATATCATATTTACAAAACATGCTTTCAACCCGACATTCTTACAAACAGTTTACACTATATTATCACAAGATTTCATCATAAATATCAAAGTTAAAACCAAATTAAAAACTTCTAAAACAATTATTTACTCACCTGAAAACAGGGAGCAAAGGAACAGAGGGATAGTTGTTTTGATTTGGATCTAGAAACTGTTTGGTCTTTGAAACTGTTTATGTTGAGTTGAAATTTGAATCTGAACTAATCTTCTTTCTTTTGAGTTGATTTGGTGCTAGTTTGATCTTGGGTTTAAAAGCTTGAAAACTGATGTTGATTCTTGTTCAGGTTGAAGATTTGAAAAATTGTTGTTGCTTGTTTGATTCTACTGCTTGAATTTGATTTCCTTTTGATTTTGTTTTCAGTTTTTTTTTAGTTTACTTAGAAGAGAAGAGAGATTGAGAAAGAAAGGCGTTTGAACTGTAAATGAAAATAGCCTGATTTCTCTTGAATGCTCTATTATATAATTAAAATTTTAAAGAAACATAGATTGCCACTTGTATAATTGTAAATTATCTCAAGCTACAAATGTCACAATATATATTAATTAGCATACAAATGTTAATAACAATGTATTTTATGTTTAAACCCCTATCTTACTAAGTAATTATGTTTTTATATTTATGTAAATATGAATATATGTTTATATTTATTTATATATATTTATGTTTTTAAATAAATTAAAGTACTATATATTTTATTTGTTTTTATATGTTTACAAACAGTAAGATATTTAAAAAGAAAATGTAATTAAACCTTTATATATCTATAAACTATTTTAGTTTAAAAAAAATTAAAAGAAAGCAAAATAAAACTTTTATTATTAAATACTATCTTAAACTATCATAATTAAAAATATATAATTAACTTTTAAATAGTCTTCGAAAAGTCTTAAATTGAATTTAAACATAACATTCCAAATTACAATATACATAAATTTGGAAACATGTGTTTTATTTGTTCAATTCAAACCAAAGCTTTCTTATTTATAATATATATAAATATATATACATTATAAATTGAAAACATTTTAATATTAGTTTTTAAAATTATTGTATTGAATTTTAAAACATAAATTCAAATCATAATACATACGTATATATAAAATTTGAAAACATATCTTTTTATTAAATTAAAGCCAAAGACTTCTTATTTACAATATATATATATATACACACATTATAAATAGAAAACAATTTTATTAGTTTTGAAAGATAAATTTTACCAATTAAATATTATTAGTTTTTGAAAAGGTTAAACTCGCAAATTTTAAAATAATTGTAAAGAAGATTATTAAACCAATATTGTCAAATTAATTAGTTATAAAAGAAAATTATTAAACAATATTACAAAATTAAATGATTATTAATGAAGATTATCAAATAAATATTGCCTAAAATTTCGGGACATCACATTCCTTCTCCCTTAAAAGAATTTCATCCCCGAAATTTAAAAGCAAAGATAATTTAATAATCCAACAAAGGTTTTAATTTTCAAACAACAAAGCATACAACAATCATATAATAACAGCCATAGCAATTAATTTATTCAAACAAACAAATCCAACTATCCAGACAAAATTCTGGATAGGACTTCCTAATACCATCTAGAGTTTCCCAGGTACAAACACTGGAATACTCGCTCTACTGAATCTAAACTAGCTACACTACTCTGATCCTTAGCTCCTTCTCAACACGATCAATAATCTAAAAAGGATATCAGCCCATAGTCAAGTCCTGCTTAACTTCCAAATCATCCTAATCTGCAAATTCTAAAACCAGTGACTGATCATACACGTATTCCCTCAGAGATACGTGAAATACATTGTGAATCCCAGTCATCCAAACTGACAGCTCAATCCTGTAGGCCAAAACACTTATCCTTTCGAAAGCACGGAAAGATCCAATACAGTTTTGAGCTAGCTTTGCAGTCTTACCAAATCTTATTGCTCTTTTGACCGGAGAAACCTCAAAAAAACCATATTTCCAACTCCGAATTCCGGAGAAACTTCACAAGCATCAGTAGACTGAACTTACTTCTCCTATCCGGAATAGCCAAAACAGTTGTGCTTGCCAATCTTGCCTTCAGCTCCCAAAAAACTTCCTGTAGGAGTCTGCAGTTGCTTCCACTCTAGAACAGCTGTCACCTTGCTTTCGCTGCGCAAATCTGATCTGAAGTAGATGAAAATGTCATCGACAAGCACAGACTTGTCCAATACATCTTAGAAGACACGGTTCATCAGATCCACAAAGAGACAACACAGAAGTTCCATGGAATCCTGAGCTACTTCACCATATCCTCTCCCTAGAAGCCATTCTTCTACTTAGCTGAACCATCGGTATTGCTCTAGGAACTAAGTCGATATGAAAACTCAATCTCTCGATGCTAAGGCAAACCCTGACCTCTTCGGAAATATCTAGAAAAAAATATCCAAAAACTTTGGTAGCTCCAACTTCTTCTTGAGGCGCCTTAATCCTTTGCAAAAGATTACCTAAGAGAACACTCAACTATCGCAAATCACTTTTGCGATCCTACCCAGATCAGTTTCCAAAGATACCGTTCTCTCTTCATAAATCAGAATAGCCTATGCTTATTTAACCAATTCACCGAAGAAATGGGTCCACTCTACTACTGCTGAACTCTATCTCATCTTTGATGCAGACAAACTCCCTTGCCGAAGATCCAGAAAATCCTTATGCAGCCGAGTCTTCTCTGCGGTAGGTACAAACTACTTCTCAAAGCTTCCTAAACTTTCTCCAAAGAAAACACCTTCGGGAACATCCCTAGTCACTGCATCTCACCACGCAATTGCTCCTTCCCAAAGTTGCAAAGATGCCATAAATTGCTTCTACTCATCCGACAAATCCAAACTCTTAAAAATTTGCTCACATGAGTGCAACGAAAGATGGACTCCCTACTTCTTAAAAAGACCATCCCCCAAGATTGATGAAATCCTTACACCATGCTGCAAAGCTTACTCGAGGCGGTATTGGGTCTACAGCCTCAACAGATACTCTTCCAACCCCAACACTCGGACTTCCCCCATTTGTGGTAGTCGTGATACATACACCACCACCTTATCTACCTCTAAAACTCATGTTGGCAAACCCGGACAGGTAACCCAACAAACCAGGTAGTTATAGATTTGAATATATATACATATATATAAATACAAGTATGCTCTCTCAAGATAGAAATCACTCCAAAGCCTAGGTATTCACTCAACCTAGTGCTCTGATACCACAATGTAACGACCCGCCTTTCATCCCATAGAAAGACGCATCATTATTTAGAAAGAAAGGGATAGAAAAGAGAAAGATAGAAAAAAAAGAACTAAACAATATTCGAATCTCACAGCGGAACGAATAAAATATATTAATCACATAGTTATTACATAGTATACATCATCTATCAGAGTTACATAGCTTATTACATCACAAATTAGACAGTTATAAAAATCTGTCTATTGTATAACTCAAGTTTCATACAAGACATCAACACAGAGATCAACACAGTGGAACCAATATATATCTATATACGCTGAAGCCTCCTGCTTCAATTCTCCTCCAGAATTCATCAAAGCTAGCCTGAATCCCTTGGCTACTCGTAAAAATTTGAGTACACAAGAGTTTAAGAAAAACAGAAAATAAACTTTGGGTCAGACATGGGTCTGGTGTGAGTAAATGGGTTACAGTTGCTTAACTTTGAAAAATCTTTGAAAACAAAAGGTATCTCATATGACTTCTCGTACATAAACACGGAAAAGTTTTTACCTTACGATAACCAAAACATTTGTTAGGAAATCCAGTGATATTATTGTTGAATATGCGCTTATATGATTTTTGTTTGATGATAATAAACATATATACATTCGTTTAAATGTATTTGATAATATACTATTTTATTTTTCACAGATTAAATAAATATTTGCAGAATAAAATAAATAACATGAAATTTGAATTCAAACGAATATTTTATTCAAACAAATATTTATTACAATTTTGATAGTACAAATTCAAGCTCTCACTATACATATACATTTTCAATTACATCACATTTACATCAGCACCTCACTACATATCACTCACACTCGTATTTATCTTCAACTGCATTCCAGTTTGAATCCAGCATCTGAGAAATCTGCAAAAATATAAACTAACGCAGTAAAATTGAAAAAGAAATATTTTTGCAATTCAAAAATAAAATATGGTTTTTGAAAATATGATTTGCCTTAGATGTATATGTCACAAGGCCGTGCACGCCGATATATACACTTGATTGATTTACAGGGACAGGCGAGCACAGGTCAAACCCAAATGAAAAACCGGGTTCAACTCACGTGCAATAACATTGAAAATCACGACACGATCACAAGGTCAAACCCGAGTTTTTGAAACTGGATTCAACTCAAGTAAAATTTCAAAAATCAACAAGAAATGGCCAAGAACTCAACAATGTCTGGACAACATAAATGAACAGTGCAAGCATGAAGTATGCACAGCAAATAATGTACACCAGTGAATAGACCAGCAGTATACAAGTACAAGACCACCAAGCAAAACCAGCGACAATATAGATTCAAGTATTGCAACAAGTCGATGCAAACATACATGAACAAGCAGTGCACCAATGAACCATCAAAGAGTGCAACACAGTGAAGAGACCAAGTGCACGACTAAACTGACGATGAATACAACATGAAGCACTGTAGGCTCAAGGAGATAGGGTCGACCAAAAATCCAAATGCACAAATGAACAGCTAAGGATAAGAGGTCAATACAACATAAAGAGTGCAACAGGTTATACTACAGAAATGAACACATTAGGCATGTACAAACTGTAGTGAATGCAGATGGTAAACCAGAGATCAGACAAGACTGAACGAGCAAGGCATAGCTACTGCACAGCAACATGAATGAAGACTACAGGTCTCGATGTAAATGAAATGCACATGATAACATCACTGCAAATTATTCATTCAATAGGCAACAAAGAATGGCAAGACACAAGACATGGGGGCACTGGACTACAGCTCGACCAAATGGCCAACATGATCAAGAAATATAACATGCAGTGCTGTGCAAACACAAATGGAATGCAACAGTGAAGCTCAACATTATCAGAGAGCATATGGAAGGGTCAGACCAACAATGGAACAACAGTTCATATGAACAAGTGTACAAATGCAAAGACCAGTGATATAACTCAGGTGCAACAACCATGGTCAAGTCAACATAAACAATGTCAAACTCAAATGAACACTACAAGTCAGACAAAGCCAAACTGCAACACTGCTTCACTAATTCATGACAAATGGAGTGTGTATATATATATATGAACTCAGACAAAAGTCAGAGAGTAGTTCAAGTGATGAAGCATTGCAACTCAAAGAGCATCAAAATGCAAATCATGGAAAGGAAACTACAAAAATGTTATACACAGCAACAACCATCAAAATCATACAAGACAAGATGCAGTGAAGCATGTACATAGGCCACCGTTGAAACAACTCATATACAAGAATCATTGAACAACATGGCAGTAAGGATGTAATGGCTGTGAACAGCAAGAGGGATGCAAGCATCAAGCTGCAGTTTTCAAAACAAATGACCAAAGTCGAGTATGCTACAAAAATAGCAAATCAATTTTATCAAGCATCAGAATTCAAAGCCGTGGATATAATGAACAAGTCAAAATTGACCAAGTTAAAAATCAACACCGTGGTCATCACGAAATAATTCAAAACCGTGTCAACCAAGGAGTTGAAATTGATGCCGTGAACATCAAGTAAGCAAGCATCACAAAATATATACGAAGTGACAAAGTCAGAGAGATCATAATCGTTCAAGCATAATCATACGGCAGAAATAAAAAAATTGACAAATTCAAATCATCAGAACGAACGAGAATATAGGAATTCGATTCCTATTTAAACATAATCATCATCGGCATTTAATCCATCGAATTCCAGAAAGCATAAAATCAGTAAAAGCAAAAGCATACAATTACATACCGAAGAAGGAATTCGATCAACGAAGCAGCCACAAAGAGCATCGAAGTCGAACAAGTATCAAAGGTCGGTGCTTCAATTTGAAAGCCCTAAATTGGATCGAAGGGACAAGCCCTAATTTAGCTTCAAAGTGGAAACGGCCGGCATCTCCAAATAAACAAAGGAAGATAATAAAAGAGACGGGCTAGAAGATAAAAGGGGCCGGCATTTTTATTAACAAGGGCTTTAAATTTAATATTAGGGTTATTTCATTTTAATTGTTTTTAATTGTATTTTCCTTTTTCTTTTTAAACCGTTTATTTTTCTAGTCGTGTGACTAGGGGACAAGCTACGTGGCGTAGCTTGAGAATTCGCAACTCGGTAGTTGAGTTGTGGCAGGGTTTTGAGCGTAGAGTTAGATTAGTCAATAGCGGGTATAGCGAGTTTACGTGTGTAAGCGAGGGACTATCTAATTTCTAGTAGAAACCTTGGGGGCAGCATGTAGGCAGGGTTTTGCCGAAGCTGGGTAAATTCTGTGTTGTTCTGTTTTATTCTGTTATTTATATTCTGCTATATCTGTGCTGCTATTCTGTGATCTGAATTGAAATTAATTGATAAGCTTCCGCGATTAATTTTTATAATTTACACTATCACCCTATTCACCCCCCCTCTAGGGTGAAATCGATCCTACAAGTGGTATCAGAGCGAGGTTCAAAAGCCGTTTTTGTTTTTAAAAATTTGATTTTACAAAAACCAATTTTTGTTTTAAAAATTCGTGTTTCAAAAATCAATTTTTGTTTTTAAAAATTCGTGTTTAAAAATAAATCGGCTTTTGTTTTTTTTGAATTTTTAAAATGGCTTCTTTTAATAATAATTTCGAGGGTCGTTCCAATATTATTCCTTCTATTTTCGATGGAACAGATTTTTTGAATTGGAAATTAGAAATGGAATTTTATTTAAAATCTGTTAATATTAAATGTTGGGATATTATTGAAAACGGTTGTGATATAACAGATAAGAAAATTATCTCGATTAATGCTCTTGCTATGCATATATTATATTCTCATATTAATCAAGATAATTTTAATTTCATCTCTCATTGTGAAAATGCACAGGAAATCTGGAATACTTTAATTGCAATATATGGTGCAACAGTCAACAGCAATGAGAAGTCCTCCACAACCGACTCAGTTGAAGAAATGTGCTTAACAGGATTTGTAAAAAGCAGTTGTGATGAGGATGATGATGATGGAGCAGCTGAGCTGGCGTTAATAATGAAGAAATTCAAAAGATGGAACAACAAATGAGGAAATCCAACTCTAAATCAAAAATTGAAAAGCAGAATAATCAAAGCACTGGATAACTCGAAAGAACACGGGATCATCTGCAACAAACCCGGTGATATCAAGCCCAATTATCCCCGATTTCAATGCGATTTTGAAAAGAAATCAAAACGGTGTTTTACAGCCACATGGAATAAAAGCGATAGCAGTGAGAGTGAGAAAGCAGATATGTGCCTTCATGGAAATATAACCGATAGTGATGATGACGAGCCAAGCGAGGTATCAAAACTTACTCACTCTGAATTACTTATTTATTTTCATGAAATAAATGGCTGTTATGAACGACTTAGGGAAAAATATGCCAAACTTGAATCTCAAAAGGATACTTTGATAGAATGCAGTGAACAACTTGATCAATTAGTTAAGAACTATCAACGTAGAATCCCTAAGTGTGATAAGTGTCCAACATTCGAAGATGAAATTAAAAAATCAGAAATCAATATAAAATCACTTGAAAATGAAATTCTGATTTTAAAAGAAAATGAAAATACTAGGAGAGAGAATTCTATTAAAAGGTGCACACAATTGTTAAACGAAAATGAATCTCTCAAAACACAAGTCCAACAATTGTCAACGAATTTGGATAAATTTTCAAAAAGTGAAAAATCGTTGAATATGCTATTAGGAAAGCAAACTGTTAATTCGGTTAGACAAGGACTTGGATATAATAGTTCGAAAATTGTTGAAAACAAGATTAATCAAGAAAATTCAATGTGCACGATTTGTAGAAAATATGGACACAATCACAATAATTGTTGGTATAGACCCAAACATGTGAAAACTATACCGATTTGGGTTCCTAAAGGCACAAATATAAAATCTCTCAAAGTTAAACAAATTTGGGTGCCGAAGGGAACAATTATAAATAGTTTTGGGTCTTTACAAAATTGTTATTCAAAATTTTCTGCCACTAACAACCATGGACCTATAAAAACAAATAGGTCACATAAATCCTTTTCCGTGTAGGTGTGGTGGCAGGCTAAGGAACAACAACAGTGTACTCTGGATTTTTGGCTGTTCCAGAAATACAACGGACGACGAAGCAAAGTTCCTTAGCCTAGTATAAAGGTGACAGAATCACAATGGACAACAACGAAAAATATCGTAAAGGTAAAACAGGTAATGGTATGTTTTAAACGATATATTAAATGTGATAATCTGCACCGTATTCTGAATTAAAATCAGCCAATATTGAGATGATGAAAAGATGATGATTCTGACTTATTCAAAATAGTTGGCCAATTATATTCTTATGACAAAAACACTATAAAAATCTCTAGATTCTTTGAATTACTTCATATATATCAGTTTGGATTAAAAATAGTGTTTTGTTGGATAATAATACTTTTGGTTATAATTCGGCTAACTCTTTATTCACGGTTTTCTGATTATTTACACGGCTTCAATTCAGATTCAAAAGAATGTCTTTTCAATTGTTGTTAAAATTTGAGTTTGAAATTTTTGGTGCACACTTCATGGTTTGGTCAATCAAATTCAACTAATGATAATTTTGAGTGAGAGAGAAATTAAGATGCAGATTACACTGGTAATCTAGTTGATAGAAAAATTACTAGTGAAACGTGATTCTTGTTAAGACATTTAGTAACTGCATCATTTTTTTTTCAAAGAAAATATCTGCATATTTTTCATTTCAAATAATTTTCAAATAGTAGAAAATTTTCTTATAAAACCCCCTGGAGAAAATCATTTTTGGCCATAGGTTCAGATTAGTCATTTTTGAAAAATTAATTTCATAATTATTTTTGAATTTGATTTTAAATGACTATTTTGACTAATCTGATTCCCTAATGTTTATCGAAAAGAAAAATAGTGATTGAAAAAGTGATGAGTGTTAATGTTGATCAAATATTATGACTCGAGACGGTATAATTAATGAATTTCTTTAGAAATTTAAACAAGAGTTATAAAACTGTTTGTAGGTAAAAATTCCACGACCATCTCTATATCTATCATATTTCTAACGACCATCACTCATCAAAATTCTATATAGTTTGTCGATATGTGGTACTTTAAACAGGAATCGTTCGTTTTTCATTTTCACATATTTTTTTAAAATAAAAAAAAATTAATTAATAATAATAATAAATAAATACCAAAGTATTCACTCTCATTTAAAAGTCCTCACGGTTATGCATGGGTGAATTACTTGGAATTTGTTATGTGCTTCCATGCTCATTTAAAAGTCCTCGCGGTTATGCATGTATGGAACGCATATTAAAAGTTGATTTGTAAAATAAACAAGTTGATTCTAATCCCATTTAAAAGTCCTCACGGTTATGCGTGGTTAGAAGATACTTGAATTCATTTTTTTTTTAAAATAAAATTAGAATACTACTAATCTCATTTAAAAGTCCTAACGGTTATGCATGGTTAGTAGATATTCAAATTCCTGATATAAATATACCACAAATAAACACAACTGTATGGTTTTATATGATGACATCATTTCCATCATTCTAAAAGTGGAATATGCGTCTAACAAAATATTTATGATTTTTGTTTGACTTTTTATTGAAATTTAATATTTATATTCAATTGAGTTTTAATGTTGGATTGATATCGATTACTTTATCTCTATTTTCTCTAACACTATTATTCTTTTGCTGATAACAAAATGGGGAGAGAAAAGTTAAGATTTTGTCAAATAAAATCAAGCAAAGGTCAAATAATTTTCCATTTTGCATCTAGACTCATTTGCATATTTTATTTGTATGCATATATGTAGGGGGAGTTTTGTGTAGAGAGGAAGCATTTAAATAGGGGGAGCAATTAGAGCATATCAATGATCAAATACATTTAACATAATCAAAATCTTAAATATATGTTTGTTATCATCAAAAGAGGGAGATTGTTGAATATGCGCTTATATGATTTTTGTTTGATGATAATAAACATATATACATTCGTTTAAATGTATTTGATAATATACTATTTTATTTTTCACAGATTAAATAAATATTTGCAGAATAAAATAAATAACACGGAATTTGAATTCAAACGAATATTTTATTCAAACAAATATTTATTACAATTTTGATAGTACAAATTCAAGCTCTCACTATACATATACATTTTCAATTACATCACATTTACATCAGCACCTCACTACATATCACTCACACTCGTATTTATCTTAAATTGCATTCCAGTTTGAATCCAGCATCTGAGAAATCTGCAAAAATATAAACTAACGCAGTAAAATTGAAAAAGAAATATTTTTGCAATTCAAAAATAAAATATGGTTTTTGAAAATATGATTTGCCTCGGTTATTTGGGTTGTTCGTCATAATTTAAATTTGAATTCATCATACACGAACAACTTGTGACATACACAGTGTATTACTGTATATGTCACAAGGCCGTGCACGCCGATATATACACTTGATTGATTTACAGGGACAGGCGAGCACAGGTCAAACCCAAATGAAAAACCGGGTTCAACTCACGTGCAATAACATTGAAAATCACGACACGAGCACAAGGTCAAACCCGAGTTTTTGAAACTGGATTCAACTCAAGTAAAATTTCAAAAATCAACAAGAAATGGCCAAGAACTCAACAATGTCTGGACAACATAAATGAACAGTGCAAGCATGAAGTATGCACAGCAAATAATGTACACCAGTGAATAGACCAGCAGTATACAAGTACAAGACCACCAAGCAAAACCAGCGACAATATAGATTCAAGTATTGCAACAAGTCGATGCAAACATACATGAACAAGCAGTGCACCAATGAACCATCAAAGAGTGCAACACAGTGAAGAGACCAAGTGCACGACTAAACTGACGATGAATACAACATGAAGCACTGCAGGCTCAAGGAGATAGGGTCGACCAAAAATCCAAATGCACAAATGAACAGCTAAGGATAAGAGGTCAATACAACATAAAGAGTGCAACAGGTTATACTACAGAAATGAACACAGTAGGCATGTACAAACTGTAGTGAATGCAGATGGTAAACCAGAGATCAGACAAGACTGAACGAGCAAGGCATAGCTACTGCATAGCAACATGAATGAAGACTACAGGTCTCGATGTAAATGAAATGCACATGATAACATCACTGCAAATTATTCATTCAATAGGCAACAAAGAATGGCAAGACACAAGACATGGGGGCACTGGACTACAGCTCGACCAAATGGCCAACATGATCAAGAAATATAACATGCAGTGCTGTGCAAACACAAATGGAATGCAACAGTGAAGCTCAACATTATCAGAGAGCATATGGAAGGGTCAGACCAACAATGGAACAACAGTTCATATGAACAAGTGTACAAATGCAAAGACCAGTGATATAACTCAGGTGCAACAACCATGGTCAAGTCAACATAAACAATGTCAAACTCAAATGAACACTACAAGTCAGACAAAGCCAAACTGCAACACTGCTTCACTAATTCATGGCAAATGGAGTATATATATATGAACTCAGACAAAAGTCAGAGAGTAGTTCAAGTGATGAAGCACTGCAACTCAAAGAGCATCAAAATGCAAATCATGGAAAGGAAACTACAAAAATGTTATACACAGCAACAACCATCAAAATCATACAAGACAAGATGCAGTGAAGCATGTACATAGGCCACCGTTGAAACAACTCATATACAAGAATCATTGAACAACATGGCAGTAAGGATGTAATGGCTGTGAACAGCAAGAGGGATGCAAGCATCAAGCTGCAGTTTTCAAAACAAATGACCAAAGTCGAGTATGCTACAAAAATAGCAAATCAATTTTATCAAGCATCAGAATTCAAAGCCGTGGATATAATGAACAAGTCAAAATTGACCAAGTTAAAAATCAACACCGTGGTCATCACGAAATAATTCAAAACCGTGTCAACCAAGGAGTTGAAATTGATGCCGTGAACATCAAGTAAGCAAGCATCACAAAATATATACGAAGTGACAAAGTCAGAGAGATCATAATCGTTCAAGCATAATCATACGGCAGAAATAAAAAAATTGACAAATTCAAATCATCAGAACGAACGAGAATATAGGAATTCGATTCCTAGTTAAACATAATCATCATCGGCATTTAATCCATCGAATTCCAGAAAGCATAAAATCAGTAAAAGCAAAAGCATACAATTACATACCGAAGAAGGAATTCGATCAACGAAGCAGCCACAAAGAGCATCGAAGTCGAACAAGTATCAAAGGTCGGCGCTTCAATTTGAAAGCCCTAAATTGGATCGAAGGGACAAGCCCTAATTTAGCTTCAAAGTGGAAACGGCCGGCATCTCCAAATAAACAAAGGAAGATAATAAAAGAGACGGGCTAGAAGATAAAAGGGGCCGACATTTTTATTAACAAGGGCTTTAAATTTAATATTAGGGTTATTTCATTTTAATTGTTTTTAATTGTATTTTCCTTTTTCTTTTTAAACCGTTTATTTTTCTAGTTGTGTGACTAAGGGACAAGCTACGTGGCGTAGCTTGAGAATTCGCAACTCGGTAGTTGA
This sequence comes from Allium cepa, assembly GCA_030765085.1. Classification (NCBI taxonomy): domain Eukaryota; kingdom Viridiplantae; phylum Streptophyta; class Magnoliopsida; order Asparagales; family Amaryllidaceae; genus Allium; species Allium cepa. The sequence continues at coordinate 310,077,196 of CM060932.1, read as the reverse complement.
GTTGTGGCAGGGTTTTGAGCGTAGAGTTAGATTTGTCAATAGCGGGTATAGCGAGTTTACGTGTGTAAGCGAGGGACTATCTAATTTCTAGTAGAAACCTTGGAGGCAGCATGTAGGCAGGGTTTTGCCGAAGCTGGGTAAATTCTGTGTTGTTCTGTTTTATTCTGTTATTTATATTCTGCTATATCTGTGCTGCTATTCTGTGATCTGAATTGAAATTAATTGATAAGCTTCCGCGATTAATTTTTATAATTTACACTATCACCCTATTCACCCCCCCTCTAGGGTGAAATCGATCCTACAATTATAATAGTGTCTAGGGTTTTCAAGTAAAATACAGAAATAGCTGGAATGCTTACATCTGACGTTCCAACATAGTTGGGCACAATCAAAACGTACGACACTTATTGGAGATTGGATTCCATAGAATGGCATGGTTACTGGGGTACCGCCTGTCACGGTATGTGGCCTAGATCACCGTACCGAGGATCCACCCTGATCCCCTACAACACAATACCGCAACCATCCCTTATTGGATAATCTCGAATAAGACAACCCCAACAGTTGTCGCGACCAATTGCCCACACAGCGAATAATAAGGGACCTCTGGACAGGGGTAATCCTATCCTACTTGGGTGCTACCCACTTAGCCTTGCTGCACCTCCCTATTTTAGCCATTCCCGGTTGATGAAGCTTGAGGCTACGATTACCTTTTAGAACACATATCTTAGAATGCCCATCATCCTCCAATGACGATGTGCTGAAAGCATTCAATCGATACAAGTTCGTTTAGGGTTCGAACAAAACTGACGGCACTATCTCGTTACACTCATTTTGGAATCACCCTCAGAGTTAAAGACAATAGCCCTTGCACTCTGAATCTTCATCTCGATCTTCACTTGAGATTCACGACCTATCGTTTAATTCGGAGCGATGTGGTTTTCGGATAACCAAATTCGAAAATCCGATCTCGGTCTCATCGAAATCCAAAACGCCGTCTTTTATGGTCAAGTTGTTTAAGTTAAATCAATTTAATTTATTATCTATATTCACACAGATAGATAATTCATATTATCACAGATAGATAATTCATATTATCACAATTCAACCAAAGCATCTCATATCACAAGGCATCCCATATCACATAACCAGGGCATTCAATAGCATTCAATTATTCACTTGCAAGATTTATTGTCACGCCATCTCTAATTAACTTAGTTAACCACCAATGAATTAAATTAATTACTTTAATTACTTTTAAATCATGCACACTCAACATTAATTAATTACAACCCAATTAATTAATCATCCCTTAATTATCCATCTTAATTAATCATCCTTTATTAATTATTCTTTAGTTAAATTAAGTAACTAGCCTTAATTAATTACACAAATTAATTATCCTTAACCATTTACAGTAATTAACCTTTAATTTATTTAATTAATTAATCAACTCTATAATTAATTACATTGATCTTTAATTAATTAAATTAATTTATTATTCTATAATCACTTACATTGATTAATTATCTTTAATTAATCACATTTGTTAATTAACCTAAATTAATCATATTAAGTAATTAACTATCCTTTAATTAATTACATTTAGTAATTAATCTTGAATTACTCCCATTTAATTATTTCCATTAAGTAATTATCCTTTAATTACGTCACTAAGTAATTTCCTTTTTATCATTTACATTCAGTAATTATCCACTAATTACTTACTCAAGTAATTATACTTTATTAATTACATTAAGTAATTATACTTAATCTATCATCAAGTAATTATCTTAAATTAATTAAACTAGTTAATTAACTTAAATTAATCACATTAATTTAATTTAATACATTGAGTAATTAATCCCTTTTAATTACTTCCATTAATTAATTACTTTCTAATTAATTACCTTTAATTACTCAGATTAATCAACTCTAAATTAATCAAGTAATTATCTATCCTTAATTAATGAAACCAATCATCATAAATTAATTACACTAATTTAATTATCACTTAATCACTAGTTAATGATCCTTATAATTAATTACGCTCATTAACTATCCATTAATTACTTTCATTAAGTAATTACCCTTTTGATTAAAATTACTAATTTATTTACCTTTATTAAGTCATTAAGTGATTGTCTTTTAACTAATTTACTAATTAATTATTTTTATTCAATCACAATCCTAATGAATTTAAAGATAAATCCTTTATCTTAATTAATCACTCATTTAAATCTTATTAAATTTAAATATTTCAAAATTTATTTATACAAAAATCATTTGAGATCTTCTCGATTAATTAAGGATTAATACTTACCTTATTTACGCTTAATTACATCACTGAACTCATTTGACAAACACTTGGGATATAAATCATATAATTAACCTAATATAATTATCTTTTAAACAACAAATTTTGAATCATTTGACCTTTATTTTAAACTTGATCTTGTTTTCAAAATCTCATTAAATGATTTCATTTTACTTGGAACTTGGTTTACAACCTTCTGATAAACTTATTCACTTAAAAACTTGATTTAATAAATTGCTTACAAAATTAATCATTTTTAATAACTTTTAAAACTTGGAAAAAAAACTTATTTTTGAAAATTATTTATTTCATTTGGCATTTGAAAACTTGTTCAACATTAACCTTGCTTTTTTTTAAAAAAAACTTAGTTAATACATTTTGAAAGCTTAAATTAATTTAAGTTATTTGCTTTTTAAAACCTGTACACGATTTCTTAAAAAATTTAAAAGCCAGGTTTCCCAAATAAACAACTCGAGCCTGCATCGATTCTTTCCCGAGACGAACCCCGAGCTGCCTTGTGACTCTCTCCCTCTCTCTCCCACTCTACTTCGAGACAAACAACAAAGGACCCGTGCATAAACCCGAGTATTCTCTTCCCCTCCCCCCGATTCAAACACTACCCAGTGTACAAACATACATGCATATACGTGCATGTCACTTCCACCACTCTCCGACCATCTTTCTAGACCTAGACCAGTCATTGATGACCTCGCCACTCCTCTCGATCACCCAGCTTTGATGATAACCAAGAAAAACAAAAAACGAGCACTACGACTCAAACTGGCATTCAACTCTGGTCGACAAATCCTCCTGCCACTGACGATCTCATCAACTGGAACCCCCGGCTCTCCTTCTAATGCAGCACCATGTCTCCATTCCGCAATCCCATGCCTCGCCATCGAGCCCGTTGCATCATTGCCGTCGAGATCACTTTGATAACCCACTTGAAAAAAACCACACTCAAACCCTAGATCACCTTCCCCTGGCTGCTTCGTTCATCAGAAAATTCCCTGCCCATTTTTCCGATGACCACCTTGCTACCCCCTACCCTTAGATGAAAGACCGATGTCAAACCTTTTTCCGTTCGTCGGAATTTGGAAAAAATGCCCAATCCGATCAACTCAAATTATTACAACAATTACGATGTTAAAAATTATTATATTACCCTTAAAATTAACCAATTTCAAATACGAATCAGATAAGATAATCAAAACAGAGAATTAGAATGTTTGATTTTTAACTTATATTAAGATTATCACTGTATTTCTTATTATTTTGAAATATTTACTAAATAAAAAATCTTGAAACCATTTTTAAAATTTATATTATCATGTTTCAATCCTTTTTCCTTTAAAGATCTTGGTCTAAAACTAATTCGTTTGGTAGATATAAATTTTTATATGGATTGGGAGCCTGTAAAACAGAGAAGATACACAGAACAAATATACATAGACATATCATATTTACAAAACATGCATTCATAGCCAACATTCTTGCAAACAATTTACACTATATTATCGCAAGATTTCATCATACATATCAAAGTTAAAACCAGATTAAAAACTTTTAAAACAATTAATTACTCACCTGAAAACAGAGAGCAAAGGAACAGAGGAACAGTTTTTTTGATTTGGATCTGGAAACTGTTTGGTCTTTGAAACTGTTTTATGTTGAGTTGAAATTTGAATTTGAACTAATCTTCTTTCTTTTGAGTTGATTTGGTTGCCAGTTTGATCTCAGATTTAAAATCTTGAAAACTGATGTTGATTCTTGTTCAGGTTGAAGATTTGAAAATTTTTTGTTGCTTGTTTGATTTTACTGCTTGAATTTGATTTCCTTTTGATTTTGTTTTCGGTCTTTTTTAGTTTACTTAGAAGAGAAGAGAGATTGAGAAAGAAAGGTGTTTGAACTGTAAATGAAAATAGCCTGGTTTCTCTTGAACACTTTATTATATAATTAAGATTTTAAAGAAACATAGATTGCCACTTGTATAATTGTAAATTATCTCAAGCTACAAATGTCACAATATATTAATTAGCTTACAAATGTTAATAATAATGTATTTAATGTTTAAACCCCTATCTTACTACGTAATTATGTTTTTATATTTATGTAAATATGAATTTATGTTTATATTTATTTATATATACTTATGTTTTTAAATAAATTAAAGTACCATATGTTTTATTTGTTTTTATATGTTTTCAAACTATAAGATATTTATAAAGAAAGTGTAATTAAACCTTTATATATATCTATAAACCATTTTAGTTTAAGAAATTTTAAAAGAAAGCAAAATAAAACTTTCATTATTAATACTATCTTAAACTATCATAATTAAAAATGTATAATTAACTTTTAAATAGCCTTTGAAAAGTTTTAAATTGAATTTAAACATAACTTTCCAAATTACAATATACATAAATTTGGAAAGATGTGTTTTATTTGTTAAATTCAAACCAAAGCTTTCCTATTCATAATATATATACACACACACACATTATAAATTGAAAACAGTTTAATATTAGTTTTTAAAGTTATTGTATTGAATTTTAAAACATAAATTCAAATCACAATACATACATATATATATATATAATTTGAAAACATATCTTTTTATTAAATAAAGCCAAAGACTTCCTATTTACAATATATATACACATCATAAATTAAATACAATTTTATTAGTTTTGAAAAATAAATTTTACCAATTAAATATTATTAGTATCTGAAAAGGTTAAACTTGCCAATTTTAAAATAATTATAACGAAGATTATTGAACCAATAATGTCAATTAAATAGTTATAAAAGAAAATTATTAAACAATATTGCCAAATTAAATGATCATTAATGATGATTATCAAATAAATATTGCCCAAAATTCTGGAACATCACAGGTAGGTGGCTCCGGCATTTTTTAATCTGAATAGTATTACTTTGTAGAAATATGTTCCCCAATCAGTTATGAAGCTTGTGTTCTTCTAATCTGGTTCGAACTTTGGAATTTGATTGTATCCGGAATATGCATCCATGAAAGTTAAGAGTCTATGTCCACTTGTCGGATTAACAAACCGGTCTATTCTTAGAAGTGGATATCAGTCTTCTGGGCATTCTTAGTTCATGTTGGTATAGCCAACACGTATCCTCCATTTCCTGTTAGACTTCTTGACAAGTACCGGATCGCCCGACCAAATTAGATAAAGTACTTCTCCGATGAACCCATTTTCCAGCAATCTCTTGACGTCTTTTTTCAAAGCGTTGGATCGAACTATGTTAAATTGTCTTTTCTTTTGTCAGATAGGTGTGATATTTGGGTATATATTCAAAGCTTGGCTCATGATGGTCAGATCTATTCTAACCCTATTGGAGTGGGCCCAGGCCAACACATCTTTGCTGGACTGAAGAAACTGGACTAATTCCCCTTTAAGCTTGTCATTCAATTCTTTCCCGATTTTTACCATCTTTACTGGGTCAATTGCATCCAAGCTTATTTCCTCAAGATCCTAGGTGGGCTTCATTCTTTCTTGTTCATTTCTACAATGTAAAGTGATGATTTTCCTTTTCATTTATTTCTTCTTCTACTAGATTTGTTTCTTTCCTCTTTCGTTTCCTTTCGAAGAAGCTAGGTCTTCCTAATGCATGCTTAGCTTTTTCAGTGGTCTTTGCTGTTTTCTTGGATGGTTGGCCCAAGGGACCTCCATCTAAGGGCTTTCTTGTCTTAATTATAACCAATTCATCTTTATCCGACTCATAGCAAGAAAGAATATCTTGTTTTTATTGATCAAGAGTAGCAAAGAACAATTCTCGAGAGCCGATTTGCTCTTCCCTCACTATTCCCCATCCACTCTTGGTCAGAAACTTCACTATTAGATATTTTGGTGATGTTCAAAGCTAGCCTTCCAAAGAAGGACTTGTAATAAGAAGGTTAGTTCATAACAACGAATAGATTCTCGAATGTCTTGGAATGAGGTGGAATTCCCATTTGCACTCGAAGCTTTATCTGTCCTACAAGAGTTGATCCTTTATTATTAAAACCAAAAATAGGATTAAAGCCTGGCTCCAACTTTTCTTTCGGAATCCCCATTTGGTCGAAGGCATGTTTGAAAAACACATTGACTATAATTCTAGTATTCATAAGAATTTCAGCAACCACATAAAATCTGATTTGTGCAGTTATCATAAGTGGATCGTTGTGTGGATGACAAACTCCTCTTAGCACTTATGGGGTTATGGTCAAGCTATGCATCTAATCTGAAACCTAGGATTCTAAAGCGGTGATTCTTCCTAGATATAGAAAACGTCGTATCTTACTTCTTTAATATATAGTACCTAGCTCCTTGCTGTTTCTAGCCAAGTACGGGCCTTTGGGAATTGCATCAATTCGATTATTGGGTGGAATGAAATCTATCTAAGCGTTACTTTCCATAAAATTTGCAGTGTTTTTTATGAGCCTTTGGTTATCTTCATCATGACGAGCAATTTTCTGGTTATCTTCGATAAACTCGTAAAGTGTCCAGAATGGATCATGCTCTGAATTATCCCTGCCAACATACAACATTCTTCCATTTTATGCCTATTCATCTTATGATAGGCATAGTAATCTTCTCCACTTCTCGGTTCAGGCTTTTTTTAGATTTGGGGGGAATTCGAAAGCTGAAGCTTTCTTTTGTTGTGGCGAAGATGTAGGATATTGGCTTGTTTAAAGCAACGTAATTGGTCTTCGGGACCCCTTCCCACCTAGGTTTCTTATTATTGCAATTAAAGTAAGGCTTTCTCGTTTCTTTCTGGGACTTCTTTTTGGCATAATATATTTCATCCATATGGATGAACTTATCAGCCTGAAAATGGAAATCTTTTATATCCCTATATCCGTGAAGATAGAGCTCTTGCCAGAAAGGTGTCTGCTCAATCAGCCTTGAGAGGACTACCATTAATTCGTCTCTATCAGTCATATCCTTCGCCTTCAGAGCCTCAGCATTGAATCTCTTAAGATAATCACCAATGGCTCTCCTAGTCTTTGCTTGATGTTAGCTAATACAATGAAGTCAACCGTAGGATCCTTACAAATACAAAACTATGTTGAAAATTCGTAAGAGAAATGCTCCTAAGAGTATATGATTTTCTCCCTATATTGTTTATAACACTTGGTTGCTACCCCTTGAAAGGCTGAAGGAAAAAGTCTGTAGTGTACAGCTTCAAAAGCATTATAGAGGTCCATTTGACTTACGGAGGCCATTAGGTGATCATCCAAGTCGGTAATTCCATTGTACCTCAAGAATGGAAATTTAGTGTGAAGTGGAATCCTTGTTGACATGATGCTATCCGTAAATGGGGCTTTTCGAAAGTTATTGTTGACCCTAGTATCGAAAATACTTTTCCCTTTAAGGTTCATCATATACTTCTCCAACTTTTCAGCCATGTTCGTTAGATAAGCCTCATCAATGTGATAATTGCTCCTAATAGGTTTGTATTCTTTGAAGATTGAGCTTTTGGACAACTCATTGGATTTCTCTAACAATCTTCCTTAATGATTCACTTTAGCTTTGTTATTTTCCAATGACTTGGGGGAGAATTCTGTCACTCCATCTTCTTGCTTCTCCTTTTCTATAGAGTCATAGTGAATTTTTTTTGTTCCTAAGCAAAGAAGCATCCAAATTTTTCCTTGGAGATTCAACTTCTTCTCCATCGGTGAAATTGGAAGATTTTTATGCAAGAATCTTTTCCAATAGCTTATACATCACTGCCATCTACTGAGTCGGATCTTTAATTTTAGCTTTGCTATTAGTAGGCTTTGCTGGCTCTAACGGCTGCCCAAGTTCTGCATTTTCCAAGTTGAAGTTGGGGATGACATTTTCTTCTAATGTCGCCCTTAGTGTGATTTATTCATTCGAAACATTAATTCGTCTTTGTCTCACCATTTTCTTAGAACAAAAATTCATTTAATTAGTTTAATGGAAGAGTTAATAGAAGCTAACCTTAAAATTAATAACACCTATGGTGCCATGTATAATGAGCTAAAAATCGATTTGTAACACTTATGAAATCATGACTAAGCATAACTTAGTTGATGAAATTATATGGTAATGAGACATCAAGGGTTGGGCCATGTTTCACGGCATAGCATAAGATGATGCCATTCGGAAATGGTTCTATGATGCCCATGGACTTTTGATGTATTTACTCAAAATCCCATGTCATGTGTTCAAGGAATGGAAAGGCTAAGTAGAAAATATATGCAATAGTCCATTAAGTTTGTTAATGAACTAAGTAAGAAGTTCTCATGGTTTATAATTCATTTTCCATATATGATAGGAAAAATAGTGATTATGCATGTATATAATAGTTTATACCGAAGCTCAAGTGACTTTTGTAAAGTCAAGATGAAACTCAAGGCCCAAAGGGCTTTATTATATGCATATCCAAGTCCAATAGTAGTCAAAGTTGCACAATCAAGGCATATAAGCAAAATATGCTATGTTCGTTATTTTCCATGTCATTGGTCAAATAAAATTGCAAGATATACAATCAAATGATGATTTCCCCCAATTTTGTTTACGGTTACAATATTTTGATTTGAGAAGAGAGAAAAGAAATGATCATCCTTTCCTCCATGCCCCTAGATCTATATTTATAGGGCAGCAGCATAGCTGCTATGAATTACTTTTGACATTGAGAACTTATGATTTCATCAACCACTTCAATATTTCTAGGCTTCAAGCTTCATTTTTTATGACCTTCGACATTCTTTTGCGCGCTAATGAATTATGGCATCATGTAGTAACACTTAACATTCAATCTTCCTGAAAACTTTTATGGATAGTAATGACATATGGCATCAATGTCGCATTGAGGACCTACAATATCCCTTAATGGTTAATGAAGTGGGCCATCAATAAGGAGCAGCATTGAAAACTAAAAAAATCTTAAAGAGACACAATATTGCTTGAGAGGCGATATCATAAGAGGTGGTATTGATGAGATGACATTGATAAGAGACAACAATAATACAAGGCGGTATTAATGGAGGCATTTATAAATGGTTCTATCATTGGAGAGACGTGACATTAATCTAAGGTGGAATTGATTCTTCTATCTTCATGGAGGAAATACTATATTTATAGTACACGGCATCAATAAGGGGCGATATGGATGATAAACCATACCACTATAACATTGATTGCTTTTAATATAGTACTCTTCGACATCATCGCTTCCTTGATGAGATACGACATTGGTTCCATTCGAAACTTCTTAGTGATATGAGAGCTTAGTAATTATTCATTTAACTCTAAAATTGGTATGCAATATTAATGGAATTCGATATACTTAGCTTCATTGGTGACCTATGACATTGTCTATTAACCCTTATTGATGACAGGTGGCATTGTATGCTTTTGGCATTGACTTATCTCCACACTTTTGACATTACTTGTTGATGTGTGATCCTGGTTATGTCAACATGCCACATACCTTCGGGATCAATAAGGATAGTAGTAACAAGTCCTAGTCTTGATAATAGTGTAGATCTGGCCACATATAACATCATTTTTTAGTGATATGCGACACCAATAAGAAGCGACGTTGATTAAGTGTGGCATGGATGTCATGCGGTGTCATTATGGTTGTAGGCTTTTACTATCTTCCTTCTTGCTAGTCTTCAGGTATTGATTCTCATATTGTTGAGGTGCGACATTCCATCCCACACTAATGATCCCTTAGAGCATGACATTACTTTTGATATGTTCAGCATTGACTATTCTTGTATTGGCGAGAGATGCCCTTAATGGAATGGCATGCATGCTTTATGTCGATAACCTTGTTGTTGACATGCGTAATTTTGTTGTGCTTGATTTCGATATTCTCTCATATCTTCATTTTATCCTCTTTGGAAAATATGTGGATAACAAATAGTTTTGTTAAATAGCTCAATAAGCCCTATGTTTTAGAGGTGTGACAACCTAAATTTAAAGAAAGCTATTTTGAAAAGGATTGTTTTTTGGCATAAGAATTTAGCTATTTCATGGTCTATATTTCCCTTTTTTTAATGAATGATCTTAAAGGATTAATCATTTATGGAAATAAAGGTATTCAAGGAAATAAATTGGTGTCTAGCCCAAGTTTTATAAGAATTTGCCAATTGAAAATATTACTTATGGTAAACTAATTTTGTGATGCCAATGATTGTTTATTGAACATATTTTAATGAATAATGTTATATATTCTTGTTATCATTTGATCAGATACATTTGCATAATTATCATTGACATGCTCACACTGCATTTTAGGGGGATTTGAGGGCAGAATAACCAGTTAGCTTATCCTAGTAGTGAGTATGGCTAGATTTAACTTTTGAGTGAGTAGAATTGCATCTAGGATATCAGATAAATCTAATATGTTAGAATGCCTTGAACTGATCAAAAAGATATGACTTAGGGATTTAAACTATATAGGAATTTAAGTAGGACTGGTGTAGGGTCATGCCTTATATTTTAGTCATTCGCCCCTATTTGGTAAAGGTCCGTAGTTCCAATGCGTAGGGCTTTATCATTAGTGAGACTAAATGGATTTATACACACTGAAGGGAACCCGTAGCTCTATATGCTCGTAGTATTGCTTAAGTTGCTTTCCGTTAACCGTATTTGGGTATTCTCTTAAATGTATAGGAGATTATTATTATTATTGATTTCTCCTAACTGTATCTAGAGATTGTTTTGTTTACTCCTAATCGTATTTGGAGATTTTTGTTCCTCTTAATCATACTTAGAGATTTTGTAACATCTGGTTAAGTTATGGCCTGATTTAGCCTGATTGGTTATTTGTTGACTTACAAAACCATTAGGTTCAATGTGATCCCATGAAAACCATGATTTAAAATATAGTCCATTTGAGTTGAGGTAGATAATCCATTTGTTTTGAGATAGATAATCTATTTTGGGAAGGGTAAACCTTGGGTTTCCATAGCGCTAGGAGGATAGATTAGTCAGACTCGCCCATGTTGCGTACATGCATATGATCATGTTATGATTATTCTAACCATTGTGGTTGCAGGTGCATGAATTATGGTTGACATATTTAGACAAGATACTAGTGAGGGGAAAACCCACTCTGCTTAGCGGCGTGGTCACACTAGATATCTGTTTTAGTTCGAGATGATATATTATTATTCAGACCAGACTTTTTGTTTGATCCGAAGTTTTTGTTTTCTCCCTAAACTCTCGGGTACCCATTTGAGTAGACCGAGAGTAAGGATTTCCAGTTTAGACAAGTAAACTTCCAAAGATGTGCAAGAGGCAAGCTAACTATTATTAGGTGCTTTTATTTTTTGTTGTATTGTTTCTTAGTTGAATGGATGTAGTAACATAAAGTTATAACATTCAAGTATTGGACTATGATCAACAAACGGGGCATTTCATATGTTGCTCTTGGAGTATTTTTGTAATTATATTTTCTCTGAATATGGGAAACAAATGAGACTTTGTAATGAATGTGAAATTTTATTTTTGAAATGTAATGTGAAAGTTGATTTAATGAATTGAGTTTTTAAAAAAATTCATATTCATGTGGTTCTGATGTTATTGAAACAATTAACATGACTGCATTTTGTCATCGGAAATTAACACCATGGATTACTACAGCATCTGTAGCTCTTAGTTTTGGGCCTCAAAATGGGAGATGTTACGACTTAGAATTAGAGCATATGTTTATGAAAGTTTAAAAGATTAAAAAAAATTGAAAACATAATCCAATAAATTAGAGAATAAGATTGCGGCATGGGATAACATTGTAGTAACGTACTTGTATTTGTTATATATAAGTATGTATTCTACCTCTATTCTCTCCTCTTTTAGACCATTCTTCTCTATCTTATTATGGCTCCTATGTAGATTATGAGAAAACAAGATATGGAAGTAGAAAACGAAAAAGTGAATCTAGGTGGAGGAAGCACCATAACTAATGGGCCAAACAAGAAGGAATCCAAATCGATAAGAAAATGCTAATCCAAATGCAAATGCTAACGTGAGTATTAGAACCTCACCAGTAGATATGAGGATAATGTATTAATTCTTCGTGAATACGATGCAAGTTGGATCTGCTGCTATTTTGGCCGGCGATAATGCTAGTAATGCGGGATGAGCTAATCCCGAGGTAGAAGTTGGCAATAACTATGCCAAGTTGAGCCATGGTTATACCAGTCTTGGAGGAAAGCCTTTCCTAGGAATAGAAAATGCTACCGAATTTGAGAATTGGATGTTGTGCTGTTAAAGGATTTTTGTCGATTTAGCCTTGAATGATGATCAAAAAGGAGGTTGGCTTCTAGCCTATTGCAGGGAGCCGCTTTGTACTGGTGGAATGGTGTAATTATAAGAGTGCCGAAGGAGAAGTTGACTTGGGCTGACTTTAGAAGAAGGTTTAACGAAAGATTTTTATCTGAGATAGCCAGGTCAACTTTGCTCAGGAAGTTTACTGAATTGGAGCAGAAAGAGATGTGTGTAATGGAGTATGCAACTAAGTTTGATGAGTTGTCTAAATATGGATATGTTATCATTGATATTGTGATTAAAAGGAATGAGAAGTTCATTTATGGAATAAAGCCAAAGATCGCCAGGGCACCTATGCCGCATCTCAAAGACCCAAGTGATATGGTGGTCGAGATGGCATTAAGGAATAAGGAAATGCTATCGACATTTGGAAAAGACAAGTCAGTGGAGCCTCGTGGAAGTCAAGGAAAGAAAAGGAAGTTCTTTCAAAAGAAGGGAGCTCAGATGGGCAGAATTGCTAAGAAAGAGAGGCTGATGTTGTTTGCTTTAATTGTGACAAGAAAGGGCACTATGCTCATAAGTGTCGGACAGATAGGGAAAGGAAGGTTATGGAAAAGAAAAGGGTGAAGTGTTTCAACTACAACCAGATAGGGCATTTCAAGAATCAGTGTCCAGAACCAGCCAAGACTGATAAAGGGAAAGTTTTTTCTATAGAACTATCTGCATCTAGGCCAACTACAAAGGAGAAAGGAAAGTCAGTAATGGGAGGTACGCTTGGATTCATTTCATACTTGTTGAAGATTTATTTGATACTTGATACTGGTGCATCACATTTTTTTATCTCACATTGTTTTGTAGATAAGTTAATTCCAGAACCATTTTACCATATTACTTCCTTAAGGGTTGCGAATCCAATAGGAGGTTTGTAACATCCTGCCTTTTTTGTACGTTTTATATCGACAATAAACCACACATGTCAGACTCAAATCATACAAAAGGGTGAATTGTTATTGGGGTGAATAAGAAAAAGGAAGAAAGAAAGAAAACAAAAGGAATCTCGCAACGGTATGACAACATATAATAATCAAATAACAGTTCATGAAGCTGTTTTACAAAACATTTAATTATACTTTACAACACAGAATCAGAGTTACACATACCAAAAATAATAAATGACAATGCAGCGGAACAATGTGATGCAGCGAAACAATAGTAAATAATAGTAATACAATCTTTGTCTTCGTCCTTCAGAAACAAAGTCTTCAATTCCTGAAATGCTCAGGCTGACCTGAGCGAATTGAAAAGACAAAACACTCGAGTCAGAACTAAAAGATATTATGTGAATTAAATCAACAGAAATAAATATGAGTGGAATAATGTCAGAGATGTTTACGAGATTTGACATCTCGTATCCAGTGCCTAATGTGAGTGCAGTAACTTAAGCGATGCTCGGGATTCACATCTCCTAAGGATCCGTTAAACTATTTACTATAGTAATATTTCGCTATTATAATAATGTCTATTAGTAAAATAAACTTACTTTTAAATAGCGTTAAGGGGTTACCCATATAGCACTTAACACGTAATATTCCCAGTAGTCCATCTAGTATCAGCGCATCTCCAGATGGGGAGACTACCCTAAATACTCCATGGGCTACAGGAGAAAACCAAACACGTACAAGGCGCGCTAGGGTAGGTGACACGGCACATAAGGCAATGCCAGTGTAGATATACCAATTGTGAACACGGGCTGGTGGTAACGCGTAGTAGCTACTACCGCCCACCTCGAGCCACACCCCCAAATCAAAAATCAAAAGTGGCCACCAAATAAACCTCAAAGTCAGAATATAATATCGAAGGAGTGTAGCCGATAAGAGGGGCTACCTCCTTGGCCCGAGATCGCTCCTGTTTTAGCCACCTTATGCCAACTTACGGGAGTCGAGTCCACGTATATACCCTAATATAACGTCGCCACTATCCTATAACATTCTAGAATCTCCACCGCGTACACGGTTGTTAAAGTAGTTTCGAAGTTGGCAGAGAGTATGACAACTTCCGATCCCGGTCTCTTTAACAACCAAATGTTATTATAACACCGCGGTCATTTCAAAATAATTATATTTCAAAACAAGAATATAATATCCATTTCGAAACCATATAAATACGATATCATTTCCGTTTCAAAAACCAAATCAATACGATATCAATTTTATAAAAACCCAAATCAACATAATATCATTTTTATTTCAAATGTATACTTTTTCCAACATCATAGCACTTTCAAAGTTATAACGCTTCGAAATCAAAACATTTGAATATAACACTTTCAAATTATAATACCTTGAAAACTCATAACTTTGAAATATAACTTCCACATTTAAATGCTCTAAATATTTAAAATACTTTATATAATAAAATAGCTTCTTCAATTTCACAAATCAAATCCAACACAACTTGAATTTCTACATTTTATATTTAGCCAAATTCCAAATCATAAATTTCAATTCAATTCAGTTTCCAAATAAACTATTCCAAATTTATCGATTTCAAAAAAGATTTGACCCACAGAATAAACCATTTCAAATTTAATATATTTCAAACTTTAATTATTCAATAATTTCAAAACTAAGTTTGGTAATTATGATTCAACAATCCAATTTTATATTATTTAGCTTCAAAATATTTTACTTAATAAATCCATTATCATTTAAATTAAACTCAAATTACAAATAACTAAATATTTCCTTTAATTTATTTATACCTGAAATATTCATTTAATTCGCCTTAACCCATATCAAGTTATAAAAATCATACCTTTTAAAATTCCCAATTAAATAAATTTCACATCAAACTTTTTGTGTTTAATTCTTAAATAAATTCAAATAAATCCAATTTATCTTCCAACCTTAATTTATTTAAGTCATTATAAACTATATATTAAAATAAAATTTAAATACTTCACCATATTGTCTTCAATAAAATCAAACTTGTTATTAAGCTTATTCTATATTTAACAAATTGTACATAGCTTAAAATCAAGGATAAAATAACGTTTATACAATATCTAAAATCAATATTTATCTAAAACCATATATTTCTTTACAAAACCATAGAAACCATTTCAAAATATTTCTATATATAGACCACGGCGTCTTATAAAATTTTCTATCCTATGGTCAAGTGATACAGATATTTATCATTTCAATCCGTAATTTCAAATATAAATACGGTTACATATCATTTCAAGCCGCAATCCCGAATGAAAAAAAATCCATAACAACTTGCAGGTTATAACAATATAAAATACAACATTCATTCATCCAATATCAATCATCAAACATTTATCACAATCATCATCCAATTCAATCAATAACATCAATATAGAACAGATAATAAATAACAGGTATTTACTGGCAGTTTATATTCAATAATAAGTTAAATAACTATTTTATCTAGATAAATTCAAATTAACTGTAACGATGATTCAAAATATGCCAAACAGTCACAAATAAATTTCGAGCCACATCTTAAATTAATTTAACAAACATAAGAAATTTTAGAAGTTGTGAGTGGGTTAAAACACTCACCTTTTCAATTTAAATTGAATTTAAATCCAATTTAATCCCAAAATTCAAATAGTCTCAGAATCCGTCCAAACTTGCGTCAGAATGTCCATAATTTCGATAAGATCGTAGTGGAGAATATCGCGCATGAATTGGACCTCGTATGCGAAAGTTACACGCATTAGAACAATATACAAATTGAATTATAAAATAAATAAATTAATAATGTTATCATACACGTCACCTTCATCCCTTCATCACATGTGGTACAGCCCCAGCGTCAACCGAATGCACGTTATACGATGCATCCTCGGCCGCCGCTACCTCACCAAGCGTGCACGCCACAGGTGAACTCCGACCACGCCCCAGCACCACGTGCCGCCACCCTTACGCGGCCATGACAACTCGCGACACCTCAAAGAGACAGCCGCCATCCTCGATTTGCAAACCTAGGCAAATTAATTCGACTGATCCAGCCGTTAACACGCCCAACTAAGCACGACGATAGATTACGCTCGCTGCTCTCCACACTATGGTACCACCAATTTTTCGGTCAGGCGGAGTTGATTTCGACACAATGGATGGCCAAAAATAGATCTGTAATTTATGGCCAAACAGAGGTTCCAATCGAAAAACAAATTTCAAATCTGAGATGCGCTCATCGAGTGCTTCAGATCGATATATAATTCGATAGGGTTTGTGGAGTTTAAATTTTAAAGTTGGATTTTGAATTGAAATTGGATTGAGGAGTTTTAGGTTTTCAGCCATTGAGGAAGAGGAGCAACAGAAGTTTCTGCATGTACAAAAATAAGAAATAGAAAGGCTGCTAGGGTTTATAACAGGGTATTTATAGGCAGGGCTGAAATTAGAGGAACGGATACGATTGGTTCGGACCGTTGAACGATAAATGACTCGAAAAGCCCGTTTTGACTTCAGAACGAAAAAGGGTCAACCCATATATCAAAATAGATGTTTTAAAATATTTTAAAATCAATGAAACAGGTTTCAAGTCCAAATTCCATCACATGAAGAAGTTATGCTAAAATTAATTTATTTCAAATTGATTTCAATTAAATTGATTTCTAGGCGTTTCGAGCCCGTACGATCAAACGACAAGCCCGATCGTTACGAAACTTGAAATCCAATAATAATTCATCATTATGGATCCAATGAAATTGGTTTCATCGAAATCCGAGTCAGTGGCCAAAATGGTTATTTTCCAATTAATAAATAAATTAATGTTAAATTAATTAAATCAAATTTTCAATTCCAATTCTATAATTAGCAATCTTTATCATTTTTAATTTCTTGAACAATTTTAATAATTTAAACAAACTTAGATGTCAATTTAAAGTTGACTAATCAATCAATTTTAGTGTTTAATTTCAATTCATTAAGTTCAGAAATTATAAATTAAAATTCCAAAATCCATTTATTAAATTTCAGACTTTGTCATTCAAGTCTATGTTTACAATAAGGATATAACTAACATTGTTCTACATATTGGTACTTAATATTTCCCAATTTCATCTTAATTTCTATTTTCGTAATATTTATTTTCATTTAATTTCAATTTATCCATTTATTTCATCAATTAGTATAACTTTGAATTTATTTCCCAATTTACTAATTACAATCCATTATAACCTTACAATTGTTACAATTAATTGGTATTGCACTAAATTGGTTATTTATCAACTTGCATTAACGTTATTATCTTAATTTACATTCAGTTACCATTAATCAATATATTATTTCATTGGTTAATTCAATACTTACTCTTAGTTTCTCATATTCAATTTATAACTAGGTATAACACTTTCACTACTTCATTTATTAGAATTTTATTCAAATTGTTAATAATCAGTGTTAATTACCATTGCTATATTTTATTTTAGCGTTCATTTCAATATTAAATTACAAAATCTTGTTAAAATAACAAATTTTATTATCAAAAATTTACGGATCGTTACACTCTCCCCCACTCAAAAATTTTCATCCCCGAAAAGGAAAAAGGAGGGAAAAGAAGGAATTAAGAAAACAATACAACTTATTTAAAAAATATTAAATTTATAAACAAAAAAATTTACAAAATTAATTATTTTAAATAAAATATACCAATTTTATAACTGTTAAATCTTTTTATACTTAAGGTTTGGAAAACATTTTTCAAAAAATTTATAAGTCCAAAATTTGCGGAAAATTTCGACAGAGTCTTCTTTGTACGCAGAGGCTCGGGAGAAATTATAATATCAAATATAACAATATATATATCACAATATTCAAAATAATATATCCTAATAATGGGAAAACAATATAATAGCGCTATAAAACCGTAATCCGAAAACGTACCTATTTGTCGGGCAAACAAACGCTTAATTATGAAATCAAAAGCAGTAGAAATTGCTTCCATAACCTGCATTTCACTTATATAATCCAAAAAAGAGTTAATGATTATATAAAATGAAATATTCAAAGTTTTTTCAAACACTAACAACAAATCAATAATAATCACTTGCAATCACAGCATACAACCATCATATGAAGTCAATAAAATCAACAATCCATATATCCATAGCAAACAAAACAAATAGTTGTTCAGGTTTAAAACTTTAAATTGTACAGAATGGAAAATAAACTACTAAATGCACCATTTACTCAACAGTTTTAGATGAAACTAAATAGATTATTCATACATCCAAACAATTTTAAAGTATCCTTGCCCAAACAAACATAAACTAACAAACAACAATTTCAAACAATAGATCAAGTTCATTCTTATTAGTTTCATTTCATACATTTGTTGTTTGATTTCCTTTTCATTCATATAATGATTTATCTTTTTGATTTACTTTTATTTCTTGCAAATGTTCATTTCCATCCATTGATTCGCTGTTTATTCCACTTATTTGCGCTTATACTTACATAAATTCATTTTTATTTATTCATATCATATAAATTTTCTTTTTACTGCATTACATTCATTCATTTCTCAATTTCATGTACTTAATTTCATTTATTTATGGTATTCATGTGCGATTCAATTACTTAGCATATCAATACATTAACTTAAGTCGATAATCATATATTTACAGTACTCATCTTTTCTACTTATTTTATTTATAAATAGCGTCAACCATTTACTTAAGTTTTTTATTATTTATTTATAATACTTACATTTCTATTACATTAAATTAGTATCATTTCAATCATAACTTAAGTTTATAAACATTATAACATCAAATTCTTATTTATAAAAGTAATTCATTGAACCTTTCTATTACATAAGTCTTACTTGTAAATTTTCCATCACATTTTCTTATCAGACATTTCAACTTTTAAATCTTTTGGTAAGTTATATATATGCTTTTTAAGAATGTAATTAAAACTATACAAGTCTATCATATTTCTTTTAATAATTTAAACGTTCAATAATCATATCTTTCGTTTTATAGGTTACTACTTTCAACTTTCTTGTAATTTCATTTATAACCTAGCATTTAATCTCTTATTTTAATTAGAGGTTCAAATTATTAATTATATACATTCTATTTAACTACCATAATTGAAACTATTCATTAACAGAACTTAAAAACTAAATACCGGATTTAATTTCAAATTATTTTAAAATAATAGATAAATATATACTTACAACTTATATATTTAATTATATTTAAAACAATTTAAAATTTATTTTTGTTTATCAAAATAAATCTGCTGTAAAACTACTACGGTGGCCTTCCCACTTAGAAACTCGAAAATGAATGTCGATGATGCATGCACACATCACCGAAATTATTTTCCAGCGACAGAGAGGGGAGTACAGAACTTATTTATTTCAATGTTTCTTCAAAGCAATTCTTTCAAATCATATTGAAATATTCATATCAGAAAATGCTTCTAAATAATATTACTATTATTCCAAAATCATTTGAAAGAAATTTTCAAATACCCCGGAACTTGAGTTCTAGATTCCAATTTTCATTTATTTTATTGTAGAATCTTATTTCCAACCAATTTCACTACCTAACAACCATTATATTACAACCAAATATATATCATTTGTAAAAAAATTATTTTATATATAGAAAATATAATAGGCAAAATTATTTCATTCACCTATATTCAAAATCAATATTTTGTCACTTTGTCTTAAAGTGTTTAGAAATCCCTATCGATGTCATAGCATCCTATGCACCGACCAGAATTTATTAATACAAAACAGAACTAAATAACACAATATCAAAACCTTTTATAATGCTAACAAATACGCTCTCTCATATATATATATGCTCAGCGACTCATCATAGGGTATTACTACCCTAATAATAAAGAGTCAGACCCCACAAAGCTAAGGTTTATTGCTAAACCAAAGCTCTGATACCAAATGTAACATCCCGCCTTTTTGTACGTTTTAAATCGACGATAAACCACACACGTCAGACTCAAACCATACAAAAGGGAGAATTGTTATTGGGGTGAATAAGAAAAATAAAGAAAGAAAGAAAACAAATAGAATCTCGCAGCGGAATGACAAAATATAATAATCAAATAACAGTTCATAAAGCTGTTTTACAAAACGTTTGATTACACTTTACAACACAGAATCAGAGTTACACATACCAAAAATAATAAATGACAATGCAACGGAATAATGTGATGCAGCGGAACAATAATATATAATAGTAATACAATCTTTGTCTTCGTCCTCCAGAAACAAAGTCTTTAAATCCAGAAATGCCCAGGCTGACCTGAGGGAATTGAAAAGACAAAACGCTCGAGTCATAATTAAAAGATCTTATGTGAGTTAAATTAACAGAAATAAATATGAGTGGAACGACGTCAGAGATGTTTACGGGATTTGACATCTCCTATCCAGTGTCTAACGTGAGTGCAGTAACTTAAGAGATGCTCGGGATTCACATCTCCTAAGGATCCGTGATGTGCACATAAATGTGCATATTTTTACCAACATATTTAATCTATTAAAATTAAGTAAATGATCATATGGGGTATTTTTACTTATTTTAACCAAAATCCATATTAATTCCAAATTGTCACATATCCATCTTCATATAGGGGCAAAACAGTCATTTGTGTGCATATATTTCTTTAAGAAAAATTAATTGGAAATTTATACATATTTGTGTAGGAATTTGATCTCAAATAGGAGTGGGTTCATGAAGACATATGCATGCACAAAATAATTACAAAGGAAAGAAGATGGAAATAATTCAAAGTGAAGAACATGGAGGACCCCACTTACCCACCTACCTTAATGTACAAGTTAGAGGCTAATGCACATGCTTATGAAATTAATGGCTTCGTGTACACTTAAATGATGATTAGTAGAAGCTAATGATTACTTGGCCTCCACACTACCTCAAGGGCATTTTGGGCATTCTCCAAAAATATGAATTAGGGTTTCGTACATGTATAAATACCCATATGTTTCTTGTAATCTCTCTCTCATTTTAGACTCTTCCTCTTCATTAGTTTTAGGATCAAAATAAACAAAGCTCTTCTCTTTCTTTTTTCATGGCTACTTAGCCATTTTTATTCTCATGTAATTTCTATTTTTATGCAATTTAATACATGATCTTTTCCTTTCTTTGTTTATTTCCTTTCATGTTGTAGTGTAGATCTCTTTTTCTTTTATGCAAATAGAATAGATCTCTTTTTCATTAGCTTTCATTTTTCTTTCTTTTTGCTTTCATGTTGCATGCTACTTGTGTTGATATGATAACACAAATGAGAGGCTAATCCCTTCAATTTAAGGGTAATGAAGCCTCTAATCATGTAGCTTCAACATTTTGATGTTTTATACTCTTTTTTATGCTTTAATGAGAATGTATGAAGTGGTTAACTTGTTGTTTTTGCTTTGAATTTGATAGCATATATTGTTGACACCAAATAGGCTATACTTAAACAATCACTAACACAAATTACCTCTTCATCTACATATGATGATGGTAATGAAGTGAATGTTGAGATTAAAATTTGATGGTCTATATTTCTAATTAATAGTTAATAGGCCATACTTAAAATAGATTTTGCTTTCAACTTTGTTACCATTTTTCATGTGAGTTAGTAAATGGTTTAAGGGGTGTGCTATAGTTTGATGGCTTATGTTGAACTAATTAATAGCATAAATAGGCCATACTTATGATAAGCACATCAATTAAGCTAACTAATGACAA
Organism: Allium cepa; assembly: GCA_030765085.1. Lineage (NCBI taxonomy): Eukaryota > Viridiplantae > Streptophyta > Magnoliopsida > Asparagales > Amaryllidaceae > Allium > Allium cepa. The sequence continues at coordinate 310,054,857 of CM060932.1, read as the reverse complement.
AGAAAAGAGAGATCATAACTTCATTTTGTTGATTTATGTGATCTAGAGAGTGGAAGTTGCCTCTAAATTGTCTTAGCACTCTCATATTTTTTATCTATTTTCTTTTGTCATTTTTCTCCCTTTTTTAGATAATCACTCTTTCAACTTTAGTTAATTTGATTGAGTAGAATTTTAAAATCATCAATTCCCTGCGGATCGACTCGTATTCTCCATGTGCTACATTCGTACACCGTGCGCTTGCGGTATATATTTTTAATTTAAATTCGTTCGACGGTTTTCTAAACCGATAGAATTTCCATCGACGGAAAAGTTTTTAGCGCCGTTGCTGGGGAGTTGCTTTGATTTTGATTTTGATTTTCTATTCTTCGGATTAATTTATTTGATTTTGTGTGTTTTTTGTGTGTTTTTATTTTGTGTGTGTGTGATTTTGATTGCATTTCGGTTTTGTGTGTGTTGTTTGCTAGTTGTTTTTGCATTTGAATTTTACACAATTGCATCTGGAAAAAAAAGAGTTTCATTCCATTTTATTTTCAAGTACATTTTCCATTTTCAATTTACAAATTACAGTCCATTTACAATTTCCCATTGAAAAAAATCAAAAAAAAATCAAAGCATTGTTTACATTTTCTGTTTATACTTCACTGTGTTGCAAAACTGCTCTCCGCCTGTACATTTCAAATCGTCATCGCTGCACTTCCAATTCATCCCCCCGACAGCCACTCCTGCATTCACCACCTTCAAAACTGCATTGTCATAATCAAACCACCACCAATTCTCTAGCAATCCCCTTGTCATCGCTACCACAAACAGCCACAACAACACTTCAAACCAACTCACCAGAAACACTGCTTCCACCATCAAATATTGCTTGATTCTCCCATACAAAACAAACCCGATCATCCCACTCAAACAACCGTGCAACCTCCCATTCCAGTCACTTCAGAACAAGTCATATCCAATCTACCTCCCCATCAGTTAACCACCACCATCAGTTCACCTGACTACAGCAACTAGTACCCGACATCGACAAACCCACCTAACAGTTCTTGTTTCTGCCTGACTCTCTTGCCTTTCTTCTGTCCGACCCACTTAAAACTGTTGCCTTCCATTACATATCTCCACATCCCTGTACCTCATAACCACCATTCACTGAAACCATCACCCAATCAACCTCCTTATCACAACACAACATCATCAACCAGACATCAACATTGCTACATTTCCTCTCTGTCGCTTACGACTCCCTCGCTTCCCCCAAATCACACATCGCAACATCCACTAACCAACGCCTTAACCATCGCATCCGCCTCTCCACGAAATCAATAGCCACGACCACGCTGACCAACCCTGCCTCATCACCAATACCCTCTGATTCAACTGCCTCGAATCCAACTTCGAAACCCAGAACTCGTCAATAAACTGCCACCGCAACTCCACGAAGCTCGCCCTCATCTAAACCCAGATCACAACAGCACGCACCTCAATTAAATTCCACCCCTCCATTCAACTCAAACACTACAAACAGCAACTTCGTAACCACCTACAACTACAAGTCGCAAACCACTCCTCTCAACAAAAAGCACCTCCTTGAATCCTCAAATCGACTACAATTTCAAGCGACAGCCTACTTCGCGACAACCTCTCGTCGACCTCGAACACCAAAATAGCCCTCAACCGCCTCAAAGCCATTTCCTTCATCACCTCAAATAGCATCATCAATTGTCATCTCCAACTCTAACCATCATCGCCTTCAACCTTTCCAAATTCCAACAACTACAGTGTTTCGCTTCGTACCACCCAATACCCAATCCAAAAATCCCCAACTCCACTCGCGAAAATCCCCAAATCCACGCTCGAGCACCCTTGAAAACAGCGAACCATTTCATCACAATTTTGCATGGCGATTTTGAATTGAAATTTTTTTTGGTCGTAATTTTAGATTGACTATTTGCGAATTAATGAAATTACACAGTACTGATTTGGATTCCGGAGGAAGGAGCATAGTTTAATTTGTTTGATAGCGTGGTAATTATTTTAGGCCGGGCTGGTAGACTTGATTTCAATTTTCTTTTTTTAGTCTACTTCTTTTTCTTTATTTATTGTTTAGTTTTCTATGTTATCAAAAGAAGAAAAAAAGTTTGTTTTCCAATTTGTTTATTTAAGTTTTTCCTTTGTTTAAGTCTTCCAGTTAGTTTTTCCTTTATTTGTTTAAAAAATTAAAGAAGAAAGGTTTCAATTTGTTTTTCTTTCACTTATTTTGTTTTGGTTTGTTTTACTTCTTCTTTGATATAAAAAAGCTGTATATATATCTTGTTTTTATTTTATTTTCAGGTTGCAAAAGCAAAAAAGGAAGGAGCTGCTTGCTAAAAATAATTGCTTCGTTTTGCTTGCAAAAAAAAATAAACTGCTTGTTAGCTATATCTATTGTTCTTATTTTCCTTGCATTTTATTAAAAAGAATTCAAAAATTCAAAAAGAAAAAACATTCAATCGTAGTTGCATTATTAATTCACGTTTAATTTATGTTTTGCGTTTCATCCTAGATTTTGATTAATAATAACGGTTAGACATCAATAACACTTAATCATATATTGACAAGTTGTCTTCTTTGAACAATTTAATTTCTTGGTGTCTAGGCTACGGCAGAGCAATAACCATTTATAAATATTACGGTGATTCGTAAATATTATAGTGGTTGTTCCTCTGAAGGTACTTAAACGTTCGGCTGCATTGCTACGGTGATTCGTGGTGCACCGATAAATCTTGTCCGTTACCTGACTGAGAACTATATTGTTTATCTAAGACAATGTGTGAATATACAATTTTGGGTTAACTTAGGATAAATCATTTGTAATTAACCACCGCATTCATTTAGTAGCATTAGTTCATGCATATTTAAAAAAAATTCAAAAATCCAAAACTAAAAAATAATCGTAAATATTTCTTTTATTTTTCTTTGAAATTTTTAAATCCTTTTCCTTTGAAATTTCAAAAATCCAAAAAAATTTAGAAAAACAAAAATCAAAAAAATAATATATATAACTTTTTCTTAAAAAAAGCCAAAAACAAAACAAAAATCAATTTTTCATTTTGAAAAATAATTCCTCTTTTTTAATATTTTTTCTTTATAAAAAAAATCTTGAAAATGTCTGAGTTTCCTTTTTCTTACTCACTTGAATTTAGTTGTGAAAATCAATATAATCCATATGAATTCACTACAAATTCGTATGGATATTTTAACAACAACTTTTGTTTAGACAATTCAAATTTTGAACCACAAAATTTCCAAAATAATGGTCAACCCTCAACTCTTGAAAATAGCATTTCGTCGTTACTTGAACTCTCTACGCAACAAAATCAAGAGATAAATGAGTTGTGCAATTCATATTTGTGCTATAACTCGAATCAAAGTTTTCAAAGTAATCAAAATTTGAATTCACTTCAAAATTCAAATGATTTCGAGTGTAACCCTTGCCAATTCAATTTCGAGCTTCAAAATAAATTTCAAAATCAAGATGAAAATGTGAAGCAATTTTCAAATAATTTTGGCAATGGGAATAGTTTCAATAAAGATACGATTGAAAACTTTGGTTATCAACAAATTCAAAATGAATATTTTCAAATTAATAATCATGATTTTTATTTTGTTGACCAAATGGAAAAAGATAACGGGGATTTATTACTTGAAAAATACAAAACTTTTAGTGAAAATCATAATTAAATCTCAACTTGCGAAGAATCAAATAATAATCTACCGTTTATCGAAATTGACAATTCTTGTTCTCAACGAGTCCAAATCATAAATTTTCAAGTTAATAATTACATATTTGACTTTGTTGAGCAAATGAATGAAATTTACGATGATTACACAAATTTGTTGTTTGAAACATATATGAAACAACGTGATAAACAAAATCAAATCCCAATATGTGATGATTTAAATGATAATCCATCTTTTACCAAAATCGATGATTTTCAAACAATAACTTTCGAAACTGAAAATAATAATCTTAATGAAGTTCTTGAAAACGTGGTAATTGAGTTGGATTTCAATTCTTTTGAGGGTGTGGAACCAAATGTAAAATTCGATCTTTCTTTTCTCGATTTCGAAAATTTGAATACAACAACTTTGGATTTTGAACTTGAGACATGTAATAAAGTTGTTGATAATCCAATAAAGGAAGACAATTTTAATGAACATGAATTTTATGGAATTTCCGAATACGAGTTGTTAAATTCCAACGGGGAAGATGAAAATCACCATTTTGATTTTGAAATCAATAACTCTGAAAACGTTTTCAATGATAAGCTTGAATTTCAAATGGGTGAAAATAAACTTGAACTTCAATCAATTCTTTTATCGACCCCAAAAATCATCGAAAACAAAACAAGTACAATTTTCAATAAAACCACATTCATTTTTCCAAATCAACTTTCATCTTCGAAATCTTTTACGGTTTGGTTTTCTGCGCTTGTGCTGTGTCTCACATATTTGACGAGACAAATGAACTGGTCTTTGGAAGACCGTTTCATTTACTTTTTGACGATATACTTTCCGGTCTCGTGTAAATACATTTCATTTTCATGTAATAATAATAAACATTCCTTTCACTTGGGTTGACTGTGGGGACACAGTCAAAATCAAGTGTGGGGGGTGACTCATCTTCGTTTTTGATTTTTCATGATTTATGTTTATTTTTTCTTTGCAAAAAAAAATCTCAAAAAAGAAACATAAAAAACAATTTTATTTAAGCATTTTTGATTTATTTTTAAAGAAAGACCATATGATAAATATATGGTTTTGGCTTATTAAATAGAAATTTTTGAAAGTTTATTCATCTTAACAAAAATAAAAATGAAATTTTGTTACAAATAACAATGGTTCAACTAGTATATAGGAAGATTCATACGTGTTAATTATGAAGTATATCCTAATTGAAAATCTTTGTTTTAAAAAGTGGTTGATTTAAAGTAAAGGATATAACATTTTTTTGTCTTCTAAGTTAAATGGTGCTAAGATGATTTTGCAAAACTCTCTCTCTCTCTCTCTTCAAAAAAATATAAAAAAATAATAACATCCATGTATTCACTCTCATTTAAAAGTCCTCACGGTTATGCATGAATGAATTACTTGGAATCTTTGATTATGTGCTTTCATACTCATTTAAAAGTCCTCACGGTTATGTATGTATGGAACACAAACAGACTTAATAAAAACCACCTACGGTCGATAGGTGTATGCACGAAAGTGTATGCACTCGTCATGCTCTGTACTCCCCTCACATAAGCCCGAAAGGCAGTGCATGGATGGTATATCTGGCCTCAGTTTACCTGAGCTAGGTGTGTAATTTTTCTTACAAATAATGAGAGAGCAAGCAATTGAAATCCTAGCACTATTTTTACTTATTTGATTTGTTATCGAACAGAAATGAAAATACCACTTTGATAAATTTTGATAATCAACTAAGGATCCTTTTCATAATTACACTTTGTTATCAACCGAAATAACGAATTAAACTATAATCTATTTGCTATGATAACTTGATTTTTGTTGGAGATTTTGATGAGTAAGTAACATAAATTTTCAAGATAATAGCCAAAACCTATATTTAACTTATTCGTGTCGATTTAAAAATAAATCATTCATTTGTAAATATTTTCAAAAACTTGCATTCAACTCTTTGTAAATAAATCTTGAATTTTGTAATATTTTCATCCTGCATTTGGATTTTGTGGGTAGTATCCGCTGAAAACCCTCACGAGACAACATTCGTCCTACTGGGAACACCCAGAGGTTTAACGGCTTGTTGCATACGCTCAATGCAATCGTGCTTCCTACGAAAATAGATTTATCTTAGTTTCTCTTTATTCGAGGACGAATAAAAAGAAAAGTGTGGGGGTATTTGATGTGCACATAAATGTGCATATTTTTACCAACATATTTAATCTATTTAAATTAAATAAATGATCATATTGGTTATTTTAACTTATTTTAACCAAAATCCATATTAATTCCAAATTGTCACATATCCATCTTCATATAGGGGCAAAACAGTAATTTGTGTGCATATATTTCTTTGAGAAAAATTAATTGGAAATTTATACATATTTGTGTAGGAATTTGATCTCAAATAGGAGTGGGTTCATGAAGACATATGCATGCACAAAATAATTACAAAGGAAAGAAGATGGAAATAATTCAAAGTGAAGAACATGGTGGACCCCACTTACCCACCTACCTTAATGTACAAGTTAGAGGCTAATGCACATGCTTATGGAATTAATGGCTTCATGTACACTTAAATGATGATTAGTAGAAGCTAATGATTACTTGGCCTCCACACTACCTCAAGGTTATTTTGGGCATTCTCCAAAATATGAATTAGGGTTTCATACATGTATAAATACCCATATGTTTCATGTAATCTCTCTCTCATTTTAGACTGTTCCTCTTCATTAGTTTTAGGATCAAAATAAACAAAGCTCTTCTCTTTCTTTTTTCATGGCTACTTAGCCATTTTTATTCTAATGTAATTTCTTTTTTATGCAATTTAATACATGATCTTTTCCTTTCTTTGTTTATTTCCTTTCATGTTGTACTGTAGATCTCTTTTTCTTTTATGAAAATAGAATAGATCTCTTTTCCATTAGCTTTCATTTTTCTTTCCTTTTGCTTTCATGTTGCATGCTACTTGTGTTGATATGATAACACAAATGAGAGGCTAATCCCTTCAATTTAGGGGTAATGAAGCCTCTAATCATGTAGCTTCAACATTTTGATGTTTTATACTCTTTTTTATGCTTTAATGAGAATGTATGAAGTGGTTAACTTGTTGTTTTTGCTTTGAATTTGATAGCCTATATTGTTGACACCAAATAGGCTATACTTAAACAATCACTAACACAAATTACCTCTTCATCTACATATGATGATGGTAATGAAGTGAATGTTGAGATTAAAATTTGATGGTCTATATTTCTAATTAATAGTTAATAGGCCATACTTAAAATAGATTTTGCTTTTAACTTTGTTCTCATTTTTCATGTGAGTTAGTAATTGGTTTAAGGGGTGTGCTATAGTTTGATGGCTTATGTTGAGCTAATTAATAGCACAAATAGGCCATACTTATGATAAGCACATCAATTAAGCTAACTAATGACAAAGAAAAGAGAGATCATAACTTCATTTTGTTGATTTATGTGATCTAGAGAGTGGAAGTTGCCTCTAAATTGTCTTAACACTCTCATATTTTTTTTTATCTATTTTCTTTTGTCATTTTTCTCCTTTTTTTTAGTTAATCACTCTTTCAACTTTGGTTACTTTGATTGAGTAGAATTTTAAAATCATCAATTTCCTGCGGATCGACCCGTATTCGCCATGTGCGACATTCGTACACCGTGCGCTTGCGGTATATATTTTTAATTTAAATTCGTTCGACGGTTTTCTAAACCGATAGAATTTCTGTCGACGGAAAAATCCGTTAAACTATTTACTGTGTAGTAATATTTCGCTATTATAATAATGTCTATTAGTAAAATAAACTTACTTTTGAATAGCATTAAGGGGTTACCCGTATAGCCCTTAACACGTAATAGTCCCAGTAGTCCATCCAGTATCAATGCATCTCCAGATCGGGAGACTACCCTAAATACTCTACGGGCTACAGGAGAAAACCAAACTCGTACAAGGTGCGCTAGGGTAGGTGACGCGACACACAAGGCAATGCCAGGGTAGATATCCAGTTACGCACACGGGCTGGTGGAACGCGTAGCAGTTAATACCACCTACCTCGAGCCACACCCCCAAATCAAAAATCAAAAGTGGCCACCAAATAAACCTCAAAGTCAGAATATAATATCGAAGGAGTGTTTCCGATAAGAGGGGCTACGTCCATGGCCCGAGATCGCTCCTATTTTAGCCACCTTATGCCAACTCACGGAAGTTGGGTCCATGTATATACCTTAATAGAACGTCGCCACCATCCTACTTCATTCTGCAATCTCCACCGCATGCACAGTTGTTAAAGTGGTTTTCGGAGTTGGCAAAGAGTATGACAACTTCCGATCCCGGTCTCTTTAAGAACCAAATATTATTATAACACCGCGGTCATTTCAAAATAATTATACTTCAAAACCAGAATATAATATCCATTTCGAAACCATATAAATACGATAACATTTCCGTTTCAAAAACCAAATCAATACGATATCATTTCTATAAAAACCCAAATCAATATAATATCATTTTTATTTCAAATATATACTATTTCCAACATCATAGCACTTTCAAAGTTATAACGCTTCGAAATAGAAACACTTGAATACAACACTTTTAATTATAATACCTTTAAAACGCATAACTTTGAAACATAACATCCACACTTAAATGGTTTAAATATTTAAAATACTTTATATAATAAAATAGCTTCTTCAATTTCATAAATCAAATCCAACACAACTCGAATTTCTACATTTTATATTTAGCCAAATTCCAAATCATAAATTTCAATTCAATTTATTTTCCAAATAAACTATTCCAAATTTATTGATTTCAAAACAGATTTGACCCACAGAATAAACCATTTAAAATCCAATATATTTGAAACTTTAAGTATTCAATAATTTCAAAACTAAGTTTAGTAATTACGATTCAACAATTCAATTTTATATTATTTAGTTTTGAAATATTTTACTTAATAAATCCATTGTCATTTAAATAAAACTCAAATTACAAATAACTAAATATTTCCTTCAATTTATTTATTCCTGAAATATTCATTTAATTCGCCTTAACCCAAATCAAGTTATAAAAATCATACCTTTTAAAATTCCCAATTTAATAAATTTCACTTCAAACATTTTTGAGTTTAGTTCTAAAATAAATTCAAATTCAAATAAATTTCAATTTATCTTCCAACCTTAATGTATTTAAGTCATTATAAACTCTATATTAAAATAGAATTTGAATACTTCACCATATTGTCTTCAATAAAATCAAACTTATTATTAAGCTTATTCTATATTAAAATAAATTGTACATAGGTTAAAATCAAGGATAAAATAACATTTATACAATATCTAAAATCAATATTTATTTACAAAACCATAGAAATCATTTCAAAATATTTCTATATATAGACCACGGTGTCTGTATAAAATTTTCTATCCTATGGTCAAGTGATACAGATATTCATCATTTCAATCCGTAATTTAAAATATAAATATGGTTACATATCATTTCAACCCACAATCTCGAATGAAATAAAAATCCATAACAACTTGCAGTTTATAACAATATTAAATACAACATCCATTCACCCAATATCAATAATCAAACATTTATCACAATCATCATCCAATTCAATCAATAACATCAATATAGAACATATAATAAATAACAGATATTTACTGGCGGTTTATATTCAATAGTAAATTAAATAACTATCTTATCCAAATAAATTCAAATAAACTGAGATGATGATTCAAAATATGCCAAACAGTCATAAATAAATTTCTAATCACATCTTAAATTAATTTAACAAACATAAGAAATTTTAGAAATTGTGAGTGGGTTAAAACACTCAACTTTTGAATTTAAATTGAATTTAAATCCAATTTAAACCCAAAATTTAAACAGTTTCAGAATCCGTCCAAACCAGCATCATAATGTCCGAAATTTTGATAAGATCGTAGTGGAGAAAACCACGCATGAATTGGACCTCGTATGCGGAAGTTACCCGCATTAGAACATTATACAAATTGAATTATAAAATAAATAAATAAATAATGTTATCGTACACTTCACCTTCATCCCTTCATCACACGTGGTACAGCCCTAGCCTCAACCGAACGCACGCTACACGATGCATCGTCAGCCGCCGCTACCTCACCCAGCACGCACGCTACAGGTGAATTCCGAATAGGCCCCAACACTACGCGCCGCCACCCTTACGCGACCACGACAACTCGCGACACCCCAAAGAGACAACCGTCGTTCCCGGTTTGCAAACCCTAGGTGAATTAATTCAACCGATCTAGCCGTTAACACACCCAACTAAGAACGTCGATGGATTACGCTCGCTGCTCTCCACGCCATGGTACCACCAATTTGTCGATCAGGCGGAGTTGATTTCGACGCAATGGATGGCCGAAAATAGATCTGTAATTTCTGGCCAAAGAGAGGTTCCAATCGAAAAACAAATTTCAAATCTGAGATGCGCTCGTCGAGAGCTTCAGATCGATATATAATTCGATAGGGTTCGTGGAGTTTAAATTTTGAAGTTGGATTTTGAATTGAAATTGGATTGAGGAGTTTTAGGGTTTCAGCCATTGAGGAAGCGGAGCAACAGAAGTTTCTATACATACATAAATGAGAAATAGAAAGGCTGCTAGGGTTTATAACAGGGTATTTATAGGCAGGGCTGAAATTAGAGGAACATATACGATTGGTTTGAACCGTTGAACGATAAATGGCCCGAAAAGCCCGTTTCGACTCCAGAACGAAAATGGGTCAACCCATATATCAAAATAGATGTTTTAAAATGTTTTAAAATCAATGGAACAGGTTTCAAGTCCAAATTCCATCGTATGAATAAGTTATGCTAAAACCAAGTTTTTTCAAATTGATTTCAATGATTTCAAGTGAATTGATTTCTATGCGTTTCGAGCCCGTACGATCAAATGACAAGTCCGATCGTCACGAAACTTGAAATCCAATAATAGTTCACCATTACGGATCTAATGAAACTAGTTTCGCCGAAATCCGAGTCTGTGGCCAAAATGGCTATTTTCCAATTAATAAATTAATTAATGTTATATTAATTAAATCAAATTTTCAATTCCAATTCTATTATTAGCAATCTTTATCAATTTTTATTTCTTAAACAATTTCAATAATTAAAGTTGAATAATCCATCAATTTTAGTGTTTAATTTCAATTTCATTATATTCAGAAATTATAAATTAAAATTCCACAATCCATTTATTAAATTTTAAACTTTGTCATTCAAGTCTTTTATTATAATAAGGATATAACTAACATTGTTCTAAATCTTGGTACTTAATATTTCCCAATTTCATCTTAATTTCTATTTTCGTAATATTTAAATATTAATTTTCATTTAATTTCAATTTCAATTTATCCAATTATTTCATCAATTAATATAACTTTGAATTTATTTCCCAATTTACTAATTACAATCCATTATAACCTTAAAATTGTTTCAATTAATTGGTATTGCACTAAATTAGTTATTTATCAACTTGCATTAACGTAATTACATTAATTTACATTCAGTTACCATTAATCAATATATTATTTCATTGGTCAATTCAATACTTACTCTTATTTTTCATATTCAATTTACAACCAGGTATAACACTTTCACTTCTTCATTTATTAGAATTTTATTCAAATTGTTAATAATTAGTTTTAATTACCATTACTATATTTTATTTTAGCATTCATTTCAATATTAAATTATTAAGTTTTGATTTCTTTCCAAATTAAATTACAAAATCTTGTTAAAATAACAAATTTTATTATGGGAAATTTTTGGGTCATTACAAGGTTATGCAAATCTTAGGATGAGATGTGACCATTTAGAATTTGAGTTGTTAGATCATGCTTTTTCCTATAAACTGCGTGTGTTTGACTTTGTTGGTTTTGGGATTATTCTAGGTATAGATTGGTTAAACAGATATGATGCTGGGATATTTTATCAAGATAGGAAGATATCATTAGGAAACCTTAGTAGCCATGATAGAATTATATATTCAGTAGAGGATGGGTTTTGATGCATGTGCTTTATTGGGTAAAATAGAAATAGAGGATGAAGTGAATTGGGTATTGTCGTAAGAGAATTTGCAGATGTTTTTGAGCCAATTATATGATTGCTATCGAAATGAGCTATAGAGTTTCAAATAAATCTTATCCTTGGAGCTAAACCCATGATAGACCACTAAGAAAATGATGCCTACTGAGATGAAAGAGTTAAAGGTGCAGTTGATGGACTTAGAAGGGAAGAATTTTATTTGACCAAGCAGTTCGCCTTGGGGAGCGTCCCTGGTGTTCGTAAAGTAACCAAATGGGTTGATAAGGATGTGTATTGATTATCATAAGTTAAATGAGAAGACGATAAAGAATCGGTATCCTATGTCGAGAATAGATTATTTGTTTGCTCAGTTGAATGAAGCCAAGGTATTTTCCCAATTTGATTTGGCAATAAGGTTCCATCAATTGAGATTAGAAGAGGATAGTATTCCATTAATAGCATTTCGAACAAGATATGGTTCGTATAAATGGCTAGTCATGCATGTTGGACTGACCAATGCGCCTTCTTTCTTTATGGATTTGATGAACTGGATCTTCCGAGAGCATTTGAACAGATTCGTATTGGTATTTATAGATGACATATTGATATATTTTAAGAATGAACAAGATCATGAAGTTCATCTTGGAATAATGCTTGAAACATTGAGGAAGCATCAACTAAAAGCGATGTTTCCAAAATATCATTTTTTGGAAGAAAGAACCGAAGTTTCTTGGTCATGTAGTTTCACAAAAAGGGTTTTCCACAGATCCAGCTAAGATTGATGTTGTTAGTATTGGAAGAGACTCAAGATTGTGATCAGGATAAGAAGTTTTCTTGGACTAGTTGGCTATCATCAAAGATTCATTAAGGATTTCTCTCGTATAGCGACACCTATGACTAAACTAACTAGGAAGAACATGAAGTTTGTTTGGACTGATAAATGTGAAGAGGATTCTTAAAGCTAAAACATTTATTGACCAATGCGCCTGTATTAGTTGTTCCAGATGGAAATCAAGATTGGTGGTGTATAGGGATGCATGTCGGTTAGGGTTAGGAGCTGTGTTTGCAAAGAGGTAAAGTGATTTCCTACGCTTATTGGCAGCTTAGATCACATAAATTTAGATATCCGACTCATGATTTAGAGTTGACAGTGGTTATCTTTGCTTTGCAAGTGCGGAGACTCTATCCTTTAGGATAAAAATTCGAGTTGTTTATGGATCATAAGTCTTTACCGTATTTATTCTCTTAGAAGGAATTGAATATGAGACAGTAGAGACGGTTAGAGTTTTTAGAAATTTATGATTTTAGTATTGAGTATATGCAAGGGAAAGAAAATAAAGTGGCGGACCCCCTTAGCAGGAAACATCAGAATGTGGTGTTATCTACGTTAGCAGAATGGAAAGACTTAGAGGCAATGACTACCTATGGTGTCCAGTTAAGGTCAATGACTAGTTCTAGTCAGGTAACTGCCATATTTTCGTGTTTGGAATAACATCCAGTGATGATCGAAATGATTGCTTCTAAGCAAAGAGATGACCCATTACTAGCTAAACGGATGAGAATATTGGAAGGTGGAGTAGAGATTGATGATTTAAATGATTTTAGTCTTAACCAGAATGGATGGTTGAGGAAGAAGGTAAGGCCGTGTGTTCAGATGTTTGTGACCTAAGAAAGGAAGTTCTCAAGGAGTGTCATCGATCAAAGTTTGCAATTCATCCTGGAGGTCAAAAATGTATCGGGATATAAAGAGAAGTTTCTTCTGAGAAGGGATGAAAAGAGATGTAGGCTTATGGGTAAAGCAATATTTGAATTGCCAGCAAGTAAAAGCCGAGCATCAGAAGCCAAGTGGATTGCTCAACCTTTAGAAGTAACACTTTGGAAATGGATTCTTTATCCATGGATTTTTTAGATGGGTTTCCATGGTCAAATAGGGGAAATGAAAGTATTTGGGTCTTGGTAGATAGATTGGCCAAGAGTGAACACTTTATTCCTATTAAGTCAAAAGGGACGGCATTTGCTTTGGCTAAGTTATTTATGAAGAATATTGTTAAACTACATGGAATTCCTAGTTGTATGCCAGTGACAGAGATACTTTGTTTACTATTGAATTCGGCAAAATTCTGCAAGAAGTTTTTGTACCAAGCTAAGGATGAGTAGTGCTTACCATCCATAGACAAATGGGAAGATACCATCCATAGACAAATGGGAAAACAGAAAGAATCAATAAGGAACTTGAAGATTTTTTTGAGGGCTTATGTACTAGATTTTGGAGGTTCATTTGAGGGCCATTTGTACTAAGCCGAGTTTTCCTATAATAACAGTTAGCAGACTAGTATATGAACGACGCCTTTTGAAGTTTTATATGGAACGCCATGAAAATCAGCTGGAAACTAGAGACAATTGGTTCTTGGTCCAGATATGGTGAGAGAAGCCACGGAAAAGATTTAGTTGATTCGAGCACGGATGAAGGAAGCTCAATTAAGGTAGAAAAGATATGCATATAAAAGGCGTAAGGATTTAGAGTTCTCAGTTGGAGACCATGTTTTTGTTAAAATATAACCCATGAAGGGTGTGGTACTGTTTGGAAAGATAAGGAAACTGGGTTCGAGATACTAAGTCAATTCCCTATTATAAAGAGGATCAAGGAACTCGCTTATCAGGTAAAGTTACCGAATAGTTTGGCAAGGATCCATAATGTTTTTTATGTTTCTTATCTTAGAAAGTGCGTGCATGATCTAAAGACTACTATTACTCCGACTGCATCGAAAGATTTAGTAGTGGAACTAGATGTGACTTATGTTGGACAGCTAGTACATGTTGTAGAAAGAGTGAGGTGAAGTTAACGAACAAGACAGTTAAGTTAGTAAAAGTCCAGTGGAGTGATAATGAGAAAGACTATACTTTGGAGAAGAGGAAAGGATTAGAAATAAGTATCATGAGTTTTTTTGATTGTACGTTCTTTATTTGTCATATAGACTTTTAGCTACTCAGACAGGCTAGTATTGTTGTTATGCGTTTGTTACAGACGTTTGCACAATTAATATGCTTGTCATTATCCTTAATGTAATTTCGAGGACAGAATTCTTTAAGGATGGGAGCCTGCAACACCCCTAATTTTAATTAACATTATTCAGGATATTTGATTTGATAAATTAAATAGAATAATGTAATGTGTAGGGATAAAGGGAATGAGATTTGATAATTAACTTAGGCCATGCCTTCAGTAATCAATTAATGACATGGATTTAAAATATAGAATAAAAAAGAATAAACGAGAAGGGCACAATGGGAAATATTCTTTATTTATTCGTTAAAACCCTCCCCCCTCTCATTCATTCTCACTTTTGAAATTATCAAGTAAAATACAAATCAAGGTGGGCCATTATTTGAAAGGAAAGGAAGAGGAAATCTATAGAAATTCAAAGGAAAAGCTTAAGGAAATAAAATAACCACAAATCTCTTATCCAATCTAAGGTTAATAATAGTAACCACCTCAATTTGTTATGTTTAATTTTGGATCTATGATCAATTTCCAATTTAATTATGATAATATGTCATGTATGGATTGATTATATCATTACTGAGTTAAATGATGATTTACTGGAATTTTCATGGAATTGATTTAGTAGGTTTTAAGGGTAAAACCTAATTCGTTAATCCCTTGTTGATTTGAAATTTTGATATGTTAGGTAAAACATTATTTTTGAAAAGAATTTTTCAATTTCATAATTTTCCAAGTTAATATGAATATTTTATGAATTCCCTAAGATGAAAGAGGTGTTTATTTCGGATTTTAATTATTAAAAATAATTAAATAATTATTTCGGCCTTGAAATATTTATATGAAAAGGAATATAGTTGTTCTAATTTTTAGTCATTTTTGGGTTTTTTCCAAATAGTTATGATTTTCTACGAATTTATTAAGCTAGAAAGGCTAATAGATTATATTAAAAATTGTTTAATTTGAATGGTTTGCAAATTATTTTGAGGAAAGTAAAATGGCTTTGCAGCAGTTTTTCTGAAAAGAAATTGGTAAAGTATATTAATATCCAATAGAAAATTTACAAGGGACAAGAGTTGGTAAAAAGAAATGGCTTTATATGGAAATAAAACAGTTTTTTGTTTAATTATGAAATTGCCATGTCATTTGATTTGTGTAATGAAACCAAATAATAGCTGATATCTATGCCACCGCTATAATCTTCGACACGACATGAAGGGAAGCATATGATATCTACTTAGGTAGGTATAAAATGAATATGTTCGTATAGAGGTATAGGATTTTGGCATTGCTTTCGACATCAATGGTTTTATTACTCAACAAAACATGAATGCGACTATAACACCTCGCATTTTTAGATAATTAAATAACAATGAAAAGTGAAAATCAGCAATTTTGGAATTGTCAGAATATGGCCTCGAAACTTATACCATTGTGTTTGTGGCGATTTTTGTTCTATTTTAATAAATAACTTATCAAAATCCGAGTTAATATGAAGAAGTTACAAGACAAAAGAAAATCAGAAAAAGGGAGAAAAAAAAGGGGTAGGTCAACCTATAGGTCCACCTATAGGTCGACCCGCAAAGCACAAGGGTCGACCCTAAGGTCGGCCCCCTAAGAACACAGGTCGACTAATAGACCGACCCGCATTTTTCTCTAGACGTAAAAACATACAGGGACGTGCCGAAGTTATATAGTTTGATTTTTGTGCGATCTAAAGCATTGTTTTCTGGATCCAATGATTCGTAGCGAGACTGCGACGTGGTCGCACCAGATTTAATCCAAAAATCTGACGGTCTGTGATCCCCAAACTGCACTATAAATAGAACCCTAGGTCTAGCTATTTTCTTACAATCAGATTTTCTCCGAATTAGGTTCATTGCCTGCTGCTGAACCTTAAATAGAAAATATTTCTAAGGAGGACATCTTCTTAATAAAAATATTAAACACATTAGAAGGGGATCCAGGAAGGCTATGGTGTAAAGCTAAGGATGACAGTTGAGTGGATTTAAATTATATCTTTTTTATGTTTATGATATATAATATTGTTAGATTCCGGTTAAATATTTAATTCAGCATTTATGTCTGCTAATTAGTTATGTCGAAACTATAGATTTTATAAGAGAAGTGTACTTATATTTAAATGTTATTTATTTGGAAAAAGAAAGGAATCCAATTAAATTTAAGTAATATTAGGCTTAAAGGTTATAGAGAAAAGCATAAGCCAAGAATTGACAATTTATAGTAATTTGTGTTAAAACGGGAGAAATGAACTAAAAAGAAGTAAATCTAATAATTTGATTTAGAAGTTAGTGATAGATTAATTGGTTGGTTTAGAAAAGGGAATACATTTTCATTGTTAATATTGTAAGAATAACGATAATCGTAACTGCAAGAATAAAAGCAAGAAAAATGGATACCCAATAATTAAAGAAACAATAAAAGTAATATCTTGTAGTTACGAGTTATTATTTATAGCATCATTTAGTATTAAAATATGGAAATGGATTTTTAGCATAGTTTTTGTAACCAACCAAATAGAATAGGACTACTTCCTAGAATAAAAGAGAACAATGTGAAGCGTTAAAGAAATTAAAGAAGAGGAAATAATCAAGTTAATTATTTGAAAAGACTAGAAACAATAAACAAAATATGTGCCTAGGTCTGCATTTACTTCGTAGATAGTAAAATAAAAAGTAAAGTAGTTATTATGATAAGTAATTTGTGATGGTTGGACGTAGTCCCAAGCTAAGACTGTCATATAATATAAGAGAATTGAAGAAAATTTAGTATTATTATAAAAGAAGATAGACTAGAAGAGAAAAGAGACACATGTAATTACATTTATAACATGAAGGTTGTAAAAGAAATAAAAGAATATAAAAGTAACAATTGCAAGTATAATTATAAAACGAAGGTTATAATTAAGAAGAAAGAAATAGAAGAGGCTTATTTTATCAAACTTAGATCTTGGATTAAGTTAATAAGCAAAATAAGAGAAGTGGCCTGTAGCGTTAGCATTCCCTTTTAGCTCTAGGACTGATGGTCTCACACATAGGTGGGGTTAGGCTTACAGGTTAGGGAAAATAAGTAGCCAACAGAATAATAAAAGTAAACTAAATGCATAATAAAAGATTAGACGTAGGGTTTAATAAATTGGTAAGGTGCATTTAGAGCAGCTCGAAAGAGAATCTAGATAAAGAGCCTAACGAAGGAGATTTTAGTATAGAAGAGCACGCCCAACTTAGTTAGTTCTGGCTAAAAGGAAGTACGAGATTTCAACAGGATGTGAGGATACTCTAGGATCGCCCTATGTGTTAGGCCTAACAAAGCTGCACCCCGGGAGGTAGGTCTGTAGGTGTTCCATCAAGAGAGTATGCCTTCACCGCTTTTGCATTGCAGGCCTAACGAAGTGAACCTTTATGGGCAGTCAAAAGGTTGATGATGGAGTAGGAGATTCGTATGTCACCGTACTCTGGGTTGCGAGTAGGTTATAGTGGGCAAGACCCAAAAGAATAGTAGCATACAGAGATCAAGCCATCATCAATCAAAGCGAGTTCGGGATAGACTAGAGTTAAGCCAACAGGCCAATGATTCTTTGATTATCGAGACATTGGATAAGGGAAGCAGCCAATTGGATGTTTAGACTGTCTGTAGTAGGGCACAGTTACTTAGCTCTGGAGAGGTCTTTTGATTTGTTTAAGGGGGGCTACATGGGGCCATAGCCACGATGAGAAAAGAGACAAACCAACTAGAATATCTATGTCGTAGTCCTAACGAAGCAGACCTATACAGATATAGAAAATCCCTGACTGAGTTCCGTATAAGGTAGATCTTGTTGGCGGGATTAAGGGAGTGGACAAAACGATTACGTATAGTCCTCAAAGAACGCACTGGGTGGTACATTATAAATGTCCTCACACTAGTATAAGCTAGTACGGACGCAGTTTTACATTTTCATAGTAGACGACTAAACATATGTATTATAGGCCTCACGAAGCTGTTATTTACAGATGTAGTTACAGAACCCTCGAAGAGGAAGATGGAGTCCTTTTCGAGGAGGATATGAAAGGTACTATGGATAGTACCTAGGACCGATCCGGTCTTTGGGCATGTAGCTATATATATATATATATATATATATATATATATATATATATATATATATATATATATATATATTGGTTATTAGATCTTAATCCACTAGGGAGTAGATTGGTACGATTCAAGCACAGAGGCGAGAGTATTATAAACCCAATAAACCTAATTTAATAGAAAATGGAAATAGAACGGTATGGGTAGAATTATGCTTAAAAGTGTATAATTTGTCCATTCACCAGAACTTTAGTTCTGACCCCCTACTCATAACATCCCACAGGTTAGATAGAAGTCATAGATTTTCCAGCTTTGTGACACTTTTTAGAAACTGTTACTACCTTGGAGAGTATTTACTTACTATTATATTTTAGCCAGTTCTGCTGTGAGATATTTATTTGAGCTCTGATATATTTATCTTTGCCTATTTGCAAGATACCAAATACCCAACTCGGGCTTCAGTGGGCTTGGATTTTAGCATTTTTGCGAAAAATCCGGACCCACAGTAAGTCAGATTGTTATATCTGGTATCAGAGCTCAGGTTAGTAGATCTTAAGTAAATTAGGAAATATCAGTGAATGTATTTGTATTTTTTAGTAAAATATAAATATATTATGTATTAAAGTCCAAATAGTACTTAATTATAGATTTTAACATATAGAAAGTTTTTAGAACTATATTTGTGCATAGTTTGCTAGTTGGATTTGGGATGACCCAAGATTGTTGAGCCCTATGTTATTGCCAATTTATAGTGTGCAATAAGCTATGTTTTAAGAGAAAATTGGTATCCGTATGTTATAGAAAGTGGGAAAGTTCGCTAGGGATAGTAGGGAGAGTATTTTTATTTTGGAAGAAATAAGAGATTTTAGTAAGGAAATAAGATTTCCAAGGTTTAGGAAGGGTATTCCTTGGGCAGTAAGAAAAAAATCCACTTTATGTCCAGCCCAATGAAATGAAACTTTTGGAATTGAAAAGTTGAAAAATATAATTGTTAATATGTTTCAGGAAGTAAATATTGGATTTTTGAGAAAAAAAGGTGGTATAAAATTTGAATTGGTTTTTATATGATGTAAATTTGGTTAAAAGTGAAATTCTTTTTGAAGAATTATAGAGCATGTATAGCTCACTAGTTTCTTTGTAGGTAAACAAAGATTTTAAATATAAAACCTAGAGTATGTTAAGTATCGAAAATGTAGGTTACAACATTTATTATTGTAATAGATATTTTCGTGAAAAATAAAGGAAGCATAGACTATTACACTATTGTTATAGTGGTTATAGTATGTGACTCCTAAAGGAAATGTTTCTACATAGCATATGGGATTTATTAATATTTATTTTAACTGAATCGATATACTAGTATTTTTGGGTCGTAGTAACGGTGTTTCACGCAACATCTGTTTTAACCCAAATAAAAATGTGTTTTGAAGATAATTTTTAAGTATAGAAATAAAGTGGTTTGTAAGTACACTTATTATTTAAATAAGTATATGAAAATGTTTTCTAGTTATGAAAAGATTAAAATAGTTTTGAAAATAAGTTCTTCTGAGAATAATGTAAATTAAATATTAGGAAATAAATAAATTATGTAGAAAAGGTTAATTGTAAATGAATATAGCTTAAACGTACTTTAATCTTTTGGGATGAAATGAATAATGGTATAATTTTCTATGAAACCAAATCATAAATAAAGATGTTTTGTGCAAGTTATAAGGAATACATGAAAGAGATGTACAAGGTATGGAAAGTACCATATTTTGTATAGCCTATTTCGATAAAATATAAAATAAGTTCCTTGTAATTTCACATAAACATGAAATCCTCTTTTAAAGGATTCGTAACAGTTTTTAGCGTTAATGATTTCTCATAAGAGAAACTAGTTCTGATACATTAAGGTATAAAACCATTAGGTGTAATCAGAAGTGTAATAAATAAAAATAATGTTAGTTAGGAGAGATATTATAGAGATCCTTAGTAGGAAAGCTAAGCAATGGAAATTTTATATTTTTCCATTGATTATGCGCATTTGTTGCTTGCCTTCGTAGAAAGTCCCTATTTGTAGTAAGTTAGAGATTCCTCCAAGGCTAGGTAATTGGAAGAATAGGAAAGTTAAGGGATTTTTGATAAAATAATTGTTCTTAACTAATCCAGATTTAATAAATTTGAAAAATCTATGAAAAGGAGATGTTTGAAAACATGCGATCGAGGACATTTTTTGAAGTAAAAAAAATGTTCCAAGGACAAGGGAGGCATGTTTTAAATATAAATGGTTTGGTGAAAAAGAAATAAGTTTTTGGAAGAGAAAAACTTAGTAAACAGTTAAATTTAAAAATCCAATTTTTTTTATGAAAACTGTAAAGATCTTTAAAGGGAAAAGAGGAATAAGTTTTAAACTTAGAATTTGTAAGTTTTCCCCTCTAGGTTTGGGGAATAATTTAAATCCAAAGAGCTGTAAAGCGGCAAGTCTAGAAAGATAAAATGTTAAGTAACCAAGTACCTTTGAATCTAATAGAAACTTCAAAGTAAAACTTTTAAAGGCAAGAATTTTGGGATTTAATGTTTCAAAAATTTAGAAGCTTTAATTTTTGAAATGTAATGATTAATACCAAACCAAACTTTTAAATATGGAGTAGATAGGAATGATTTCCTACGTATGACGGAAAAGTGTAAGGCTTTGTAGAAGATAGAAGTGATTACTTTTAGTAGTAATAATAAAAGTTCCCGTAAAGTGTATAGCACACTAGTGAGAACCTAGGAATGTTGGTTCATGTGTGTAGACTATAGAAGAATAGTGGAGTGATAGTAATAAGAAAGTAAGACACACGTGATTGGGATAGGTAGACCTTAGTTGGGGAAAATGAAATGTAAAGGTAAAGAGAAAATTTCCCCAAGCTTAGTTGCCTTTTTAGGTAGAGACTACATAGATCGAAATCCTTATTCAATGAGACTTGGTTATTCCTTTTTGAGTACGGAATGGAAGAGATGGATAGATCTAATTCGTCATGAGTAATATAACATAAGTTAGTAACGAGAATAGGCGGTAGGAGGAGCATATGAGTTACTTAGATTCCTAGAGTAGGACTTTTCTGTGTCAAAGTGGACATGGTCCTAGGCCTTCTAGCCCAAGAGGATAGTTGTGTTTAGCTGCTATATCAAAAGAAAAGTAAAAGAAGATGAAAGCAACTAAAAGAAAAGCAGTAAAAACTAAAGAAAACGACAGAAACGTCAATAAAATGAGAATTACAAAAGAAAAATACATTTTTTTCCAAAAATTAAGCTTGGAAAAAAAATTGGAAAGGAAGTTTTTCTTATATAAACCATGCTTGGGAAAGAAAATAGAGATTTTTATAGAATGGCATAAGTTCCAAGTATGAAGGAAGTTGTGCATAAAAGTAAAATGAGAAATGTGAGGTTTTTCCATTTTCTACCTTCTTTTTGACATAAGTAATCGAGTTCAGAAAATTAGATTTTTTTTTGAAATTCGAATATTAAAAGTTGTGTGTAGGATTTGGATGTAAAATTCATTGAACTACGATCCTATTCAGTAGGAGTGTGGGAAAAATTGGATGAATTTTTTTTTGAGTTTTCAAAAGATTGCATTCATATAAAAACTGCAAATATAATTAGGATGTGTGCATCATATTTCAAAAGGAGATTTTAAGGAAGAAAAACATTCGTATAGGAGGTACTGCTTAGAAATTCATGTACATGCATATATTTTATGTTGAATGACACCTTTCACAAGGACACATATGGTTGCAAAATTGGAGGTACACAAAATGGATGTGGTTGATGCGAGGAATTACATAGTTTTACCCTTATCGAATTTCTCGGGGATGAAATTTCCTAAACGGTGGGAGAATGTAATACATGCATTTTTAGATAACTAAATAACAGTGAACAGTGAAAATAAGCATTTTGGAATTCTCAGAATATGGCCCCGAATACCATTGTGTTCATGGCGATTTTCTAATCAATTTCCATATATAATTTGTTGAAATCCGAGTTAATACGAAGAAGTTACGAGAGAAACGAAAAAAACAAAAAAAAACAAAGGGGTAGGTCGACCTATAAGTCCATCTGTAGGTCGACCCGCAAAGCACAAGGGTCGACCCCCAAAGAACACAAGTCGACCCGCGTTTTTCCTTGGACATGAAATCGTCCAGAGACGTGCCAAAGTTATATAATTCGATTTTTGTACGATCTGAAGCATTGTTTTATGGATCCAACAATTCGCAGCGAGCCTATGATGTGGTTGCACCAGATTCAATCCAGAAATCCGATGGTCTGAGATCCCCAAACTCCACTATAAGTAGAACCCTAGGCCTAGTTATTTCCTCACAATCAGACTTTCTCCTTATTGATTCATTGCTTAAGGCTGAGCACTAAATAGAAAATATTTCTAGGGAGAATATCTTCATAATAAAAATATAGATGCCTTAGAAGAGGATCCAAAAAGGCCATGGAGTAAAGCTAAAGACGACAGGTGAGTAGATTTAAATTATATCTCTTTTATGATTATGATATATAAAATCATTAGATTCCTGTTAAATATTTAATTCAGCATTTAACCCAGTAATTAGTTCTACTAATTTGTTATGTTGAAACTGTAAATTTTATAAGAGAAGTGTACTTATATTTTAATGTTATTTATCTACAAAAAGACAGGAATCCAATTAAATATAAGTAATATTAGGCTTAAAAGTTATAGAGAAAGGCATAAGCCTAAAAGTGAGGAATTTACAGTAAATTATGTAAAAATGGGAGAAATGAATTAAAAAGAGAAAATCTAATAACTTGATTTGGACGTTAGTGATAGATTGAAAAGTTGGTTTAGAAAAGGGAATACATTTTCATAGTTTAATATTGTAAGAATAACGATAATTTAACTACAAGAATAAATGCAAGAAAAATGGAATTAGTGCAAAATAGAGACATTACTGTATTTTGCATTACCCAATAATTAAAGAAACAATAAAATATATATCTTGCAGTTACGAGTTATTATTTATAGTAATATTTAGTATTAAATTATGGAAATGGATTTTTAGCATGGTTTTTGTAACCAAACGTGAAGCGTTAAAGAAATTAAAGAAGAGGAAATAATCAAGTTAATTATTTGACAAGACTAGAAACAATAAACAAAATATATGACTAGATCTGCATTTACTACGCAAATAGTAGAATAAAAAGTAAAGTTGTTATCATGATAAGTAATTGGTGATAGTTGGACATAGTTCCAAGCTAAGACTGTCATATAATATAAGAGATCTAAAGAAAATTTAGTATCATAATAAAAGAAGACAGACTAGAATAGAAAAGAGACACTTGCAATTACATTTATAACATGAAGGTTATAAAAGAAAGAAAAAATATAAAAGTAACAATTGCAAGTATAATTGTAACATGAAGGTTATAATTAAAAAGAAAGAAATAGAAGAGGCGTATTTTATCAAACTTAGATCTTGGATTAAGTTAATAAGAAAAATAATAGAAGTGGCCCGTTCCAGCAGCATTCCCTTTCAGGTCTAGGACTGATGCTCTCATACATAGGTGGGGCCGGGCTTGCTGATTAAGGTAAATAAGTAGCCAACAAAATAAGAAAAGTAAACTAAACACATAATAAAAGATTAGACATAGGTTTAGTAAAATGATAAGGTGTGTTTGGAGCAGCCCGAAAGAGAATCTGGGTAAAGAGCCTAACGACGTAGTTCACCGCATATTTTAGTATAGAAAGAGCACATCCAACTTAGTTAGTTCGGACTAGAAGGAAGTACGAGACTTCAATGGGACGTGAGGATACTCTAGAATGGCCCTCTGGGATAGGCCTAACAAAGCTGCACCCCCAAAGATAGGTCTATAGGTGTTCCATCAAGAGAGCATGCCTTGACCGCTTTTGCATTGTAGGCCTAGTGAAGCGGACCTTTATGGGCAGTCAAAAGGTTGATGATGGAGTAGGAGATTCGTATGTCACCGTACTATGGGTTGTGAGTAGATTATAGTGGGCAAGACCCAAAAGGATAGTCGCATGCGGAGATCAAGCCATCTTTAATCAAAGCTAGTTCGGGAAAGACTAGAGTTAAACCAATAGGCCAATGATTCTTTCACTATCGAGACATTGGATGAGGGGCACTGCCAATTGGATGTTTAGACTGTTCGCAGTAGGGTGCAGCCACTTAGCTCTTGAGAGGTCTTTCAATTAGTTGAGGGGAGATGCGTGGGACTATAGCCACGATGAGAAAAGAGACTGATCAAGTAGAATATATGTATTGTAGGCCTAACAAAGCGGACCTTTGCATATATAAAAAATCCTCGATTGAGTTTTGTATAAGGTAGACCTTGTTGGCGGGATTCAGAGAGTAGACAGAACGATTACGTATAGTCCTCAAGGTACGCACTGGTTTGTATATTGTGGATGTCCAAGCACTAGCTTAGTAGTACGGACGCAGTTTTACTTTTTCATAGTAGATGACAAAACATCTGTATTGTAGGCCTCATGAAGCTATCATTTATAGATGTAGTTACAGAATGCTCTAGGGGTAAGACGATGGAGTGCTTTTCAAGGAGGATATGGAAAGGTACTATGGGTAGTACCTAGGACAGATGCGGTCTTTGGGCATGTAGATACATATATATTGGTTATTAGATCTTAATCTACTAAGGAGTAGATGGGTACGATTCACACACCGAGGAGAGAGTATTATAAACCCAATATAACAGAAATTGAAAATAGAACGGTGTACGTAGATTACGCTAAGATGTGTATAATATTTCCATTCACCAGAACTTTAGTTCTGATCCTCTCCTCATAACATCCCACGGGTTAGATAGAATGCAGAGATTTTCCAGCTTTGTAGCACTTGTTTTGAGAGTGTTACTACCTTGGTGAGTATTTGCTTACAATTATATTTTAGTCGGTTCCGCTTTGAGATATTTATTTAAGCTCTGATATATTTATTTTTTTCTATTTGCAAGATTCCAGATACCTAACTTGGGCTCCTGTGGGCTTGAATTTTAGCATTTTTGCGAAAAATCCGAACCTACTAGAATTCGGGTTGTTACAGTGACGTCCCTTGTCACCCTTTATAATAGTGGCATAAGTAGCCGTAGTTTTAAAGACGACAACATCCATTGCTTTATGGAAATAATGTCGCAAGTTTCATTCTCGAACTCCGTTGCTCTATGGCAATGATGTCGTAAACCTTCAGATTCGACATCCTTTACTTTCTAAGCCTAAAGCCATATATTATGAAAACCAAAGGCTAATTTTTTATAGGTGCGACAACCTACATATTTTATTATGCGATAACCATGATTTCGGCCTTATCACTATATGCTTTATAAAATCAAAATGTATGTTCTCGAAACTCAATATAGAGGTCCGACATCATGTTTTAAAGGCATAGATGTCGTAAGTTTTCAAATTTAATAGTATTATTAAATGGCTCAATAAGTCCCATGTTTTAGAGATGTGACAACCTCATTTGATATCGTAAATAAAGAAATCTATTTTTGAAAAGTATTATATTTTAGCATAAGATTTTGGCTATGTAATGGGCTATGTTTTCCTTGCTTTAAAGAATGATTTTAGATGATCAATCATTTATAAAAATAAAGGTTTTCAAGGAAATAAATTGGCGTCTAGCCTAAGTTTTATATGAATTTTCCAAAAGAATTATTACTTAAGGTTAAGTAATTTTGTGATGCTAGATTGTTAGCTGAAAACATTTTAGTAAATGATGTTATATGTTCTTTTTATCATTTGATCAGTTACATTTGCATAATTATCATTGCCATGCTCACGCTGCATTTTAGGGGGATTTGAGGGTAGAATAACTAGTTAGGTTGTCCCAGTACTAAGTACTGGTCAAACTTAACTCCTGAGTGAGTAGAATTGCATCTAGGAGATCAAATAAATCTTATATGTTAGGATGCCATGAATTGATAAAAAAGATATGACTTGGTGGTTTAAAACCAAATAAGACTTAAAGTGGTAATAGTGTAGGGTCGTGCTCTATGCTTTAGCCATTAGCCACTGGTTGGTAAAGGTCCATGATTCCAGTGCATAGGGATTTATCATTAGTGGGACTAGAAGGATTTATACGCACATAAAGAAAATCGTAGCTCTATGTGCTTACAGTATTACTTAAGTCGTTTTCCTCTAAACGTGTTTGGGGATTCTCCTAACTATATCTGGAGATTATTATTAATTTCTCTTAACTACATCTGTGATTGTTTTGTTTACACCTAACCGTATTTGGAGATTTATGTTTCTCCTAACCGTATTTGGATATTTTGGAATATCTAGTTAAGTTATGGGCCGAGTCAACCCAATAGGTTATTAATAGACCTACAAAATCATTAAGTTCATAGTGATTCCATGAAAACTATGATTGAGATAGATAGTCCATTTGAGTTGAGACCAATAATCCAATTGGTTTGAGAAAGATAGTCTATTTTGGGAAGGGTAAACCTTGGGTGTGCATAACCCTATGGGACAGATTAGTTAGACTTACCCATATTACATACAAGAATATGAGAATATTATGATTATTCTAACCATTGTGGTTGCAAGTACATCAATTACGTCGACATATTTGGATAAGACACTAGAGAGGGGAAAACCTGTTCCACCCAGCGGCGTATTCTTCCTGGGTATCTACTTTGGTTTGAGATGGTATATTATTATTCATACCAGACTTTTTGTTTGACATGAAGTTTTTGTTTTCCTCATAAACTCTCAAGTACTCATTTGAGTAGGTCAAGATTAGGGATAACCGGGTTAGACGAATAAGCTTTCAGTGATGAGTAAGGGGCAAGCTACCTATTATTAGGAGCTTTTATTTTTCGTTGCATTATTTCTTATTTGAATGGATGTAATGACATAAGTAGCACTTCATATGTTGCTCTTGGAGTATTTTGTGATTATTTGTAGCGACCCAACTTCCAAACACCAGGAAGTCGCATCGCTAATGAGAAAAGAAAGGGACAGAGAATAGAAAGAAAGAGAAGAAAGAAGAAACAACACACAGAATCTAAACAGCGGAACGAATAAATTATATTAATAACATAAAATATTACATAGTTTACAATCACTATCAGAGTACACAGATAATACAACACATACTAGACAGTTATAAACACCTGTCTAGTATTTACAACATAATACAACTCATAGACAACACAGAACACACAGCGGAATACTAATATCAAAAGCAGAAGCCTCCTGCTCCATTGCTCCTCCAATATTCGTCAAAGCTAACCTGAATCCCTTGGCTACTCGTAAAAATTTGAGTACCCAAGAGTTTATGAAAAACAAAAATAAACTCCAGGTCAGACACGGGTGTGGTGTGAGTAACAGGTTAAAGTTGCTTAATTTTCAAAAACCTTTTGCAAAGAAAAGTATCACGTAAGACTTCCCACACATAAACATGGAAAAGTTTTTACCTTTCGCTAACCAAAACATTTGATAGGAAATCCAGTGATATTATAATAGGTCTAGGGTTTTCAAGTAAATATGAAATAGCCGAAATTGTTACATTTATTAAATTCCAGCTACATAGGTATACAATCAAAACCGTTGGCACTTTTTGGATTTTGGATTCCATACAATGGCAGGGCTACTGGGGTACCGCCCGTCACAGTACGTGGCCTAGATCAACGTACCGAGGAGCCACCCTAACTCCCCTGCAACACAAGGCCGGACCCATTCATTACTGAATAGTTCCAAACAAGACAACCCCGCAGTTGGTGCGCAATTCCAACTGCCCACTAAGCCGAATAAAAAGGGACCTCTAGACAGGGATCAATCTTGCTCTCCAGTGGGGGCTACCCACGAAGCCTTGCTGCACCTCCCCTGTTTTAGCCATTCCCGGTTGATGAGGCTTGAGGCTACGATTACCTTTAGAGAACACATTATCTTAGAATGGTCATCGTCCACCTGACGATGTTCTGAAAGCATTCAATCCATACAAGTTTGTTCCGGGTTCGAACGAAACCGAAGGCATTATCTAGTTACACTCATTACGGAATCACCCACAGAGTTAACAACGATAACCCTTGCACTCTGAACCACCATCTCGAATCTATAAGTACTATTCCGTCAAACTCATTACGGAATCACCCACAGAGTTATACTGACGTATAGCCCTTACACCTCGAGTCTTCACTCTTCACATAAAATTCACGACCTATCGTTAATTTGGATCGATGTGGTTTTCGGATATCCAAATATGGAAATTCGATCCCGGTCTCATCGAAATCCAAAGCGTGTCTTTTAGGTCCAAGTTGTTTTAGAGTTTAAAACAATTCAATTATATCATCTATATACACACAGATAGATAATTCATAGATTCACAAGAGATAATTATCATTATCAAACCACAGATAATCCACATTATCACTATAAAAAAATAATCCATATCAATATCACAATGAAACCAATGCATCCATATCACTTAACATTACTAATCTCATATCTGAGATTCAAAACCATTCAAAGCAACCAATAACAACCATTCATAAGCAATGATCCATAATCATACTATTCATAATTAATTTAAATTGAATTAAATTAATTACATCATCTTTAATTAATTTAAAATGAATTAAATTAATTTCTTACACAATATAAATCTTACTTACATCATCATTAATTAATTACAAATTAATTAATTGATTAACCTCTAATTATCATCTTAATTAATCAATCCTGATTATTATACTTTAATTAATTCCACAAAATTAATTACCCTAAACCAAAATACAGTAATTAACCTTCAATTAATTAATTAATTAACTATAATTAATTACATTCAACCTTAATTAATTACAATTAATTAATTATCCTTAATTACTTATTATTGATTAATTAATATTAATTAATCAATCTTAATTACATCATTAATTATATTAGTTAATGATTCTTAATTATATTTAATTAATTACTCTATTAAATTAATTACTTTCAGTAATTAATCTCACTTAATCCATAATTATTAATCACCTTTGATTAATTTCAATCTGTAATTAACTACCCTTAATTACTTATCAAATTAATTATTTCTTAATTAATTTCTTTAATTAATCACTTGATTAATTATACAAAATAATTTAATCTAAATTATTTTCAAAATCCAAACCTCATTCATTAATTATATCCAGTAAATATCTTTAATTACTTCACTGAGTAATTTTACTTTATTAATTACATCAAGTAATTACTATCAATTCCAATGATTAAAATTAATTAAACTTAATTAATTAATTTAAACCAACCTCAATAAACTCCATTAATTACATTAAGTAATTAATGTCATAATTACTTCCATTTAAGTAATTAAACTTATATAAATTTTACAATTTATTATTATTAATTAATCAATTTAATTAATTATTAAAAATTAATCATATTAATTAATTATTAATTAAACTTTAGTTAATGACCATCATTAGCTATTATTTATTCTTTAATTACTTCTTAATTAACTCTAATTTAAATTAATCCAAATTATTAATTAAATAAATTAAATAAATGAGTTATTCCTTAATTATCCAATTTATTTAATTATATTTAATATCTTAATAATTTCTAAGATAACCTATTCCTTATTAATAATTGTATAAATATTAAAGATACTTAGAACATTTGAAATTCAAATTTCATTTTGAATCAAAAATTCAAAATGATATTTATTATGGCATTATCCAATTTTAAATTCCATTTGTTCTTTCCAAAGTAAATGTAAATCACATTTATTACTTAAAATAAAACTTATATAAGATAAGTCTTAATTTAATTAAAAATTAAGTTTAAAATACATTACCATTTAAATTTCAAATTCAAGTTAATAATCATTTAACTTTCTATTATAAATCTTTTATAAATGACTTTATCCAAAGAGGAAATCAAGTTTAAAATATTTGTTTAGAAACAAATTTACTCCTAATAAACAATTTAAATTTAAACTTGTTTGAAAAACATTCAAATTTTAAACTTATTCAAATATCAGGTTTTAAATTCAATACATTTGAACCCATTCCTTATCTAAATTATTTGAATTTAAACTTGAAATAAACTTTTAATTTGAACCTTGATTTTTAAAACTTCTTTATCCAAAATTCAAATTTCATTTTAAAAAGAAACTGAAGATTCATAACCTTTAAGAAACAAGACTTAAATTCAAATTTGCTATTTAAATCTTTGTTTTCAGGTTCAAAATGAAAATTCCATTTTCAGGAAAGAAACTGTCAGGTTTCTTTCTTTCTCTTTTTTTTTTTTTAAAAAAAAACTGAAACATCTTCAAATTTGAAAACTTATAAGATTTTCAAAATCATTTGAAACTCTAATACATATTAGATTAAAACTTAACTTAGATTTAAAACTAGATTTAAATCTCTTTTTAAAAAAAACTTTACTTTCCTTTTAAATGCAGATTTTAAATTCTATTTTTATTTTAAAAAAAACTGAAACCACATTCAAAATTTAAAACATATAAGATTTCAACTTCTTTAAACTAAAACTCTTCTGCAGATTTAAACTTATTTAAATCTTATCACAACTACTAATTCATTTTAAATTTTGATTTAGATTTTAAAACTGCAGACAGTTTCTACAGGAAACTGTAATACAACATACTCCCGAGCTAACCCTATGTATGGTTCGAGTCATCTAGCCAAATTCTTCGGGCAAAACTCAGAAATACTCGAGTTATACTTCGAGTTCAAACACCCCTATACCTAGAAAACATCAGACCAAAGAAAATTGCACGGTGCCTGTGCACCGTGCCTCCGGCCATCAATCACCTCCTTCCCGCGGCCTCCTGACATCGACAAACAACCCATTATCTACCTCCACCCTCAAATTCCCCTTCCTAAACTCAAATTTGAAATTTGAGTTGCCCCTTCCCAAACCTGAAACTGCAAGGACAGGTTTTTGCCCAAACCTGAAATCCCCTCATCCTCCACCTTCTGATCTCCGGCATGTCAGTGACTCCGGTCACTAGTCCCTCCTTCAACCTATTATCATTCCCCAGAGATTCAATCCACTCGATCTCTTCTATTGGAACACTGACCCAAATCCAAATTTCCTAACTCAACTAGGGCTTCAGAAAGAAAAATCACCACCACTGTATTTATGTTGATTTCCATCAACACCTAATAATTCTCCATTCATCAACGACAGCTCCTCCACCTACCTGAAGGACCCCGACCAATACATTTGCCCAGATTTCCCCAAAAATTCAAAAATTCCCTATACAGATCAACATAGAACAATACTATACCCCTCCACTAAAAATCCCAATTTTTGTTCCAAAAATTAAGTTTTGATCTTGGTATTTAAATCTGAATACTGAATTTATACCTAATTCAATATAAATTTTCACATATTTAAACTTGATTGATCAAACACTGGTTTACAGAGATGTTTACAGGTTAATTTAACTTAATTAAAATCTTAACTAAAACCTATCATAACAAATAAGTTTGATTAAATCTGAGTTAAATCAGAGATTTAAATCTATATGTTTGAAACAAAAACCTGAACACATGATCTACATAAAATCAGAGAGTACCCTTTAGGAATCACAAACATATATAGTCACAGCATAATGTATTCAAGTATACATTCAACACATTTTATCACAGAGATTGAATCATGCAACTTATTCATAAATTTAAACCTTAAAAAAAACAGAATGTTACTCACCTAGATCTTGATGTGCAGAGCAATGCAACTGAAAAACTTGTGCTTGTTACAGAACTCTTGCATGCATGCCTTATTTCTTTAATTTGAAACTGCAGTGGATTTTATATTTGATAAATATGCAGAATTGTTTGAATCCCAGAAATGCAGGGTTGCTTCTTAAAGACTCCAGATTTTTGAAATATGCAGGTCTTTTTGAAAACCAAGATTTGTATGATAGAAAAATGTGCAGGTGATTTTCTTCTTGATTTCAAAATGGTGACAGATATGTTTTTTTTAAACATAAAGATGTGGAGGCTTTTGGAGATGATTTTGTATTGATTTGTAAGAAGAATTTGCATGCAAACCTTGTTTCATATTTGTGAAGTGGTTTTGGGGATGATTTCAGATTTTCTTTGTTTGCAAATGAGATTGGTAAAAGAAAAGAAATGAGAGATGTTTGTTTATAAAACTTAACTTATGGTTTAATAAAAAAAATCAAAGAAAGAAAAATAAAATAAAATTCAAACATGACACTTGTCAAAACTCTTGCTTATTTATTTACAATTGTTTAAAATAACATAATATGCATACACTTGTCTTTTTAAGTAATTATCATTCATTAAGTGTTAATTATTATTTTGTTAGATGTTAATATAGGATAAATGTAAGCTTGTATTAATTAATTAGTTAATCATGTATTTATTTACATGTATATACATTTTAAAATGAATAAATATTAAACTTATACAAATGACTCAAAATCAAAATAAGTTAAAAACAATTATACTTTAGATTTAAAACTTTGAATTCATGTTCAAATTGAATTTTTGAAATCCAGTTAATTTACAAATACTACTGCAAATTTGAATTTTGAAAAACAATAATTTTTGTTTAAAAATTTATTCACTAAAACAAAGTATTATTATATTTTTAGAAATAACAATATTAAATAACCATAAATAACTTATTAAAGAAATTATTTCTTTATTAATAAATTATTTATTATCACATTATATTTAAAAGAAACTCAAAATAACCTCATTGTTACTTATTTAAATTTTAAACTTGAGTTACACATATTTTAAATCATTTAATATTTATCTTAGGTATTTAAAACCATATTTTATTTATTAAATAACTTTTAAAAAGTTTAACTTTTAAATAAAATCATAATTTCAAATTTTACTAAAGATATAAATTTTATAGAAAACAGGATTTATTTATTGATTGAATTTAAAACAATACTTATTTACAATATATACAATATTCTATATATATTATAAATAGTAGACAATTTATTAAATTTAAAAAGATAAAATCTATCAATTACTATTTATTTTATTGGATTATTAAATTAATTCAAATCTCATTACAAAGATTATCAAATCAATTTAATTTTTATTTCAGATTGTTAAATTGATATTGCTTTAAAATTCCGGGTCATCACATTATTACTTTCTGAACATGGGCAATGAATGAGATTATGTAATGAATGTGAATTTATTTCTAAAATGTAATGTAAAAATTTATATAATGAATTGAGTTTAGAAAATTTTCATACTCATGTGCTTCTAATGTTATTGATACAATTAACACTACTGCATTTTATATTCGAAAAATAATATTATGGATTATTGCAGCATCCGTAGCACTTAGCTTTGGGCCTCAAAATGAGGGATGTTACATACCCCGGCACCCTTATTATGCTTTGTGTGGTACACTCATATGATGATAGTATATCATATATTGTGTTATGTGATAACTTACTGGATGCAGGGACAAGGAATTTATGACTTCTCATACTTAATGTTCTTATATACTATATCAGATTTTATAGTATGTTGAGATTATTTATCACTAATACCAGACTGTTGTCTAACTATACGGCTTTCTTCTTATTGTATTAGGTAATCTTAAATGAGTAGACTAGCTAGAAGGTGTGAGATTATCTTATGGAGCGGTTAGAGAATGAGCTAGAGGATGGTGATTCTCTATACTTATACTTTAGAGCTTATCGTTGTTCATTTTTGCAGTGTGTGGAACTTTTATCAGTGATTGGCTATTAAAGACGATATTAGAGTTTAATTTGGTTAGGTGTAAACTTTATTTATTTTTGTATAACTGCTGTGAACTTATTACTGTGATATTTATGTGGTTCATTTTAGTTATGCATATTTCTCTCACATGTTTTATACATATGTTAGTTATTATATTATATCCTCTATGTTATGAGATGTTCGACATGTTCTACTTTCAAGCTTACTATTTTATCCCTAACTACCGCACTACACCAACCGGGTACCATTGTAATGCATTATATAGATTTATGGGGTACCAGAGTTATAGGGTGGTTGCCATAAATACCATCCTATCTTCCGACCAAAATGCTTTCTTATGTCAGAGACAAATCACTGATGACAATATGCTAACTCAATAATTAATGAAAGGTTACATGAGAAAATCTTTTTCCCTAAGATGCTAAATGAAACTTGACATTTAAAGAGCTTTTGACACTATTAAGTGGAAATCTATTATTAATGTAATGTACTGTATGAACTTCCTCTTTCCTTCTTGGCCTGGATAAATATTTGCACCTCCACCCCTTACTCCTCCTTATCTTTGAATGGTAGAATTTTTGGATACTTTGGTCCAAATCAAGGGATTAGGTAAGGAGACCTCATCTCCCCTTACCTTTTTATTTATGTCATGGAAAGTATGACCTGCCTTCTGCATTCTGCATTCTACATTCTGCATTCTAAAGCTCTTCTTAAGCATATTGGCATGCATCCCATGTGTAAATCCCTATGATTACCTCTCTGATGTTTGTAGATGATCAAATCATCTTTACAAAACCTAATGTCAAGTCCATCTCCTATGTTATAAATTCTTTTGATAGATTCTACTCCTTCACTAGTCTTTTTGTAAAAAAGTAGATCAATTATTCTAATTGTTGGAGTGCCTGAACATGTTAAGCTCATGCTCACTAAATTATATACCTTCTCCACATTGCCCAATGATATTATTTACCTTGGAGCCACCCAAACCACTTCAAATATTTCTTCAGGGCAATTTCTTCCTTTATATGAAAGAAGTATTTTTAAACTTTCTTCTTGGCCCGTCACAAAATTGTCTTGTGCATGGAGAATCATAATTCTCAAATCCATAGCTATTTCTTTATTCTTATATTATACAAGACTATATGTTCTCCATTCTAAACTTATCCATGGTTAATTCTGCTTTGAGCTACTTCATTTGGCATGCAAACCCTCATTAAAAAAGCTTGTTCTTATAGCTTTCAAGACTATTAATCTTCCTTTAGAAAAAGGAGGTATGAGGATGTAACAACCCGCATATTTATCGATTTTATATTTAAGTATTTTATTTAAATATTTTATCGTTAATCGGATTTTAGTCCGAAAAGCTACTTTTTGCAAACAGTCGAATTGGGACTCGAGACCACCCCCATTGAGTTCAAAATGACGTTTGCGACCTTTTTGAGTATAAGCTTCGATATGTTTGGAGAAAGTTGAATTTTGCTACTTTTTGCTTTGGGCTTTGGTTTGGGCTGAGCCCACTTATGTATTCAGTCCCAACCCCTTATCCTCTTCATTCCTTCATAATTTCCTTATTCATTCAAGCTCAAGAAAAAATGGGGGAAGAGAAAAAGAATTAGGAAATCCATAACCCTAGTTCCTTAGCAAATCAAATTCCTAGCTCCAAACTCAAGAAGAACCCATTGATTCAAGCTCATTTGGGTTGTGTTGAAGAGAGGTTGATTCTCCATTTTGCTTTCAAGCTTCTTCTTGTTTGATTTTGAGAAAAGGTGAGATTTTTAATCTCACATCTATGCTTATAATTCTCTTCTATTGTTAGGTATGAATTCCTAACACTTATTCATGTGCATTTGACCTTGATTTGGATTGCTTTTGTGAATATTCCAATTTTTAGTATTTTGAGTTCAATTCATTAAAAATCCTAACTTTGATGTTTGAACATGTTTTTGGTGATGCATCGAGGAGCTTATAGGGCCGGGTAGTCGATTGACATAAACCCTTAGCGTCGTTGCTCGTGCGATTGCAAATTGGTCGGGATTTGCACCTCCATTGAAATAGGGTAGGAAGTGCAAGTATACAGGTTCGGTCGACCGACCCCCTGGTCCGGTCGACCGACCTGCTTCTAAGTGCGTAAGCACTTTCTGTTTTAGGGTCCGGTCGACTGACTACAGGGGTTCGGCCGACCGACCTGCTTCCCGAGGATTTTTGTGGAACAGGGTCCGGTCGACCGAGCCCTGCAGCCGGTCGACCGACCTGATGATTTTTGCCAGATTAGCCTATTTTGCTAATCCGTTTGAATATCCAACTTTAATCGATTCGTGTAGTCTCCCTTTTGTTGTTGTCATTTATTATCGACTTAGATGACCTTTTCTTTGGGAATTTTTGATATATCCACTTTGATGGATTTTATATCAATTTCTTTCGATTTTATTCACGTTTTCGGATGTGAATCTTAGTGATTGATTGTTCCTACAATCTTCTTTGTGATTTGTCACTTTAAAAATATAAAGGTTTTCTATACTAGTAGTAAATATCAAAACTCTTTCCTCAAACGATTTCAATACTATTTTAATACCAAATTCGTTTATAAAACCGTTTTCCAATCTATTAGTATATACAAACCTTTACCTCACTCGTATGAGAAATCTAATTAAACGACTTAGTAAAACGAGTGGTATGAAACGCTTGCGTTTACTTTGTTGGTTAATTCTTGGACTTGTTTGATTGAACCTCTTGTGATAATTTTCTAGTGAAGATTTACAATTTGTTCGTAAATATTTAAGTTAAGCAAGTGGTTATGGGACATGAAGCTAAACTCATATATTTACTAGCTTACTGTTATCGACACTTCTCGATGATCATGACGATCATTTTTGTGATTTAGACTAGCAGTTGTGCGATGTCTCTATGTCTGCTTTGTGGAGTTTCGACTCAAATTTGGTGGGGTAGCAACCCACGGTCTTTGGACCATTCGTGTGTCAGGTCTTCGGACCATTCGTGTGTCAAATTAATGGTTAGCTACCATGAGATAGCTTCTCGTTCATGTGTTACAGCTGTTGGTGAGTTTTCATGCTCCCGTTCATGTGATAGGCCTCCCCCCTTTTATTTTGTGTGATTTATGGCTTTCGTGTGTCGAATTCTGGAATTTTCTTCTTCACCTATTTTGTGATTTCTATTGATATGATTTATCAATTCTTGTGCATAAGTGAATTCGTGTGTCATTGACTGGATTTCTTGTGTTGATTTCTGGAATTTATGTTTCACCAACTTTGTGATTTCTATTGATATGATTTATCAATTCTTGTGCATAGGTGAATTCGTGTGTCATTAACTTGTTATGAATACAAGTTTTGGGTATGATACCCTTTTTGGATCTTTGAGAAGATTCTTTGATATTGATTAATCGTTTGTTGATTATCATTTACATACTTATAGTAGTATGCCGTTATGGATATTAAACGTCTATGCCATATCTTATATGTCATTTATTGTGGCTTGGTGAATGAAATTAGGAGTATGACATTCCTTTATATCTTGAGTAGATTATCGTGATATTGATTAATCTCTTGTTGATTTTCAATTACTTATATATATCACAGCTTGGCATTGTGATTATTATGTGTTTAGTCATATCTCCTATTCTATATCATGTTATCTGATATTTATAGTTAGACTGATCCGTTTATTATTTTCTTATAAATAATACTCGGGTCAGACTGAGATTTTACAGGTGCTTCCTCATGGCTTCCTATCTGGAACCATCTTCTGACTTTTGGCTTACTACTTAGATTAGTAGTTTATTTTGGTGTATACATTCGAGATATAGACTCCATAATGTATACTTATTCTTTTGTGTAGTTCATGTAACTATTCTTTTGTGTTATTGTGGATCTTTTTAGACCACTACTCTGATATACACTTTCATGTGTAGTATTCATATCTATTTCCGCCTTTGTGATATGAATTGTCTGTGACTGATTTGTGTTATGTTTATTTCTATATTTGTTTTCCGAAGACCTTTATAGCCACTGTGTAGTAGCTTTGAGTTTGTGTCGGTATGTCGGATTTCCTCTTGAGATGAAAAGTTATATTTTTATCCGGTATATCGGTACTCGCACAAAGCAATTACATAGATGGTCGCTCCTCAACAGCCTTATTCTCCATGCTAGTTGACAGCATTCACAGCAATGTTCTTGGCTAGCGTGGGTATAGAGGTGGGGCATCACAGCTTGGTATCAAAGCCAAACTTCGGAACAATATAGAATAATTTAGCAAGGATCATGTCCTAAGTCTTTCTTAGGAGTTGTGCTTTAGGATTTTATTCGGGTCTTCGTACCGTTCTATCCTACTTTCTTTTATGATTCCTTGTTTTATCTATCAAGATTGCTTGATATGTATTTTGAGAATAACTTTTTCCTCTTCTTTCTTTCTTTCTTAAAGAAGAGAAATGGTTAGACCAGGCCGCCCCAGCGCCGGTCAATCTAGTGCTACTCCCCTGGATGGAGTATTTATGTCTGCCCAGCAGCTTCTAGATCTTGTTAAGAACGCTCAAGCAGCCGGTCCCAATCAGGAGCCTACTCATCCTAGATCCGGTTTTGCACGCTTGTGCAGAGACTATACCGATTTGGGTGGAGGGCCATTCACGGGATCCGAGAGTGTTATTGAAATTCAAGCTTGGCTCAAATCATGCTATCGCATCTTTTCTCGCATGAACCTTATTGACCTTCATCGAGTCCAAGTAGCTTCCAGCATGCTACAAGATAGAGCATTGGATTGGTATGAGCTTTTAATTTCTGAAATCGTTGAGGCGGATCTTACTTGGGAGCAATTCCGGGAAAGATTCGAATCGAAATTTGTGCCGGAGGCTGAAAAAGTAACTTTGGCCCGGCGTTTTATTGACCTTGTTCAAGGTGAATCTTCTGTGACAGACTATGTTGCATCTTTCGAATCTCTCTCTAAATACGGGATTGAGTACATTAATACCCCATTGAAGAAAAATCAGAGATTTGTCTATGGCTTGAATAAGAATCTTAGAAGCCATTACTTTTGAAACTTGAAGTTTCATTTGATCAGCTTATTGATATCGCTCTTCGTCTTGAAGAGGCCGATAATGAAGGTGATGTTGAAGTTGTGCGTGCCCAACGGAACTTCGACAATAACTTGAAGAGGCCTATCAAATTCAAAGGCCCGATTCTAATAAGAAAGGGAAAGCTGCAACTTTTGGTCAAGGTATTTTCATTCAATCCTTGATGACATTTGCTTTGTGATTATCTTGTTCATGTTCTTTTTGATATAGTTTCCATCTCACTATTTTATATCTAAAGGACTTGTTAATTCTTTTTCTTTGAATATTTTGGGCTTGTTGACTTCAGTGAGAATTGCGAATCCGGATGGTAGATCCGCAACACTCAATTTGCTTTTGTTTAGATGTCGAGATTGTTTTATGTGACTTTTCTTTCCGAACCGATATTTTTGCTTTGGTTTCGGAATTGACCTTTCTGTAAGGATTGGCTTAATCATTGCGAAGCCCATATCCTATTTTTCCGAGTGGATTATTCATCTTCGACATTTTCAATCTGTTAAGCAGATTTCTATTTTTCTTTGTGATTTTGATTCCATCTTGATGGCATCATTTTATTCTTTAAAGTCCTTATGGTGAGGAAAGTGTTATTTCTCTCATCTAAATAGTTTGAGAATTTTCCGGTATATTTGACTTGTCTTAGGATTATCACCTAAGTAATCTTTTGTGGGGTGCTAAGGTCTTTTTAGTTCGACTTTACCACCGTTTTCATTTGCTACAAATTGAGGAAGTTAGCATTTCACTTATCGCATTCCGCACTTGTTATGATTCCTGTGAATGAATTATTATGTCATTCAAATTATCCAGCTTGTTTCATCCATTTTATAAATCCAATATTCTATGAAAATTTCGATGAGACCGTTCTTATTTATGGATTTTGGATGGAAATAGAAATTTAAAATTTTGCAAATCTTTTTCATAAGATTTAATTATAAGTGCAATTTGATTTTTTGCTCTTAAAACGAGCAAAGAATATTCTTAAAACTTTTTAAGAGATTTATTTATCCTAGAAAAGATGACTTTGTGATTGTATTGCCTGTTGAGTGCTTTAAGAATTTTGGTCGATGCGCTTGATCAACGTTATCGATAGGAATTTCCTAAACGCTTTGATGTGACAATCAGACACGATATATTGACTTGTAAAAATGTAAATTTTTGTAGAAAGATTATTACATAAAAATAAAAATGTAATTTTGAAAGTTTTAACTTTTCGGGAAAGAGAATTATTTAAAAGAAGTTCTTCCTTTCAATACTCTTATTCTTGTGATTCCTGAAGGGGAACCAAGACTTTGCTATTTGTACCGATACTAGTCGTATTGGTTTGGAATGCCATTCTCTTGCAAAGGAGAACGTGCTAACACTTGTGCTTCTAAATCATTATAGCTTATCGAGACTAGATTTGCCACTCATGATCTAGTGTTCGCGGCTATTGTTTTTACTTTTGGAATTTGGCATCATCATTTTTGGATGAGAAATTTTTTCTCTACCTCGATCATAAATCTTTGGAATAATTATTTTCTCATAAGGAACTTCATGTTGACTCGAGTTCCTAGCATCTTATGATCTCGATATTCTTTTTATTCCCGAAGGGGAAATTGTGTTGCCAATGCGTTTAGTCGTAAGCAACAAGTGGATGATTCTTTGATGTTGTCTGAATGGAATTATTTTTCTATCAAGTTCATCGGACGTTTTGGTATACTTCGTTTTATTGAGCTTTATCTCATTCCTTTTAAGGACTAGCGTCCGATGTCCTTTTATTGTGTTCGGTTCATTGGACGTACCGTTTTTGTACTACGTCGGTGTTCCGAAAATCATTCGGGCTTCGGTTCGTTGGACGTACCATTTTTGTACTGCGTCAGTGTTCCGGATTATTTGGGTTTTGATTCATCGGATGTACCGTTTG
Organism: Allium cepa; assembly: GCA_030765085.1. Taxonomy (NCBI): domain Eukaryota; kingdom Viridiplantae; phylum Streptophyta; class Magnoliopsida; order Asparagales; family Amaryllidaceae; genus Allium; species Allium cepa. The sequence continues at coordinate 310,013,225 of CM060932.1, read as the reverse complement.
TACTACATGGATGTCTTTGCTTTTGATTCATCGGATGTACCGTTTGTACTACATCGATGTCTTTGCTTTTGATTCATCGGATGTACCGTTGTACTACATCGATGTCTTTGCTTTTGATTCATCGGATGTACCGTTTGTACTACATCGATGTCTTTGCATCTGATTCATCGGATGTACCGTTGTACTACATCGATGTCTTTGTATTTGATTCATCGGATGTACCGTTGTACTACATCGATGTCTTTGCTTTTGATTCATCGGATGTACCGTTTGTACTACATCGATGTCTTTGCTTTTGATTCATCGGATGTACCGTTTGTACTACATCGATGTCTTTGTATTTGATTCATCGGATGTACCGTTGTACTACATCGATGTCTTTGCTTTTGATTCATCGGATGTACCGCTTGTACTACATCGATGTCTTTGCTTTTGATTCATCGGATATACCGTTTGTACTACATCGATGTCTTTTCTTGGGTTCATTGGGCGTACCGTTTTTGTACTACGCTGATGTCCCAAATTGTTTGAGTTTCTAGTTTTTCGGGCGTACCGTTTTTGTACTACGCCGTTGCACCGGCTCAATTTTCTGCTATTCTTGACGTTCCCCATGTCTTTTATCTACGGGAATGCCTTAGGGATTCCGGTTTTCATTCTTGAGCCCGGTGTTATTGTGGAAATTGAAGTTTCACCAGATTTCTTGCTAACTCTTTTGTGCACTTTATGGTGAACTTCCTATTTCAAATTTTCTTTTGTGTTAATATGCTTCTATGGTTGTTACTTCTTATATTTCCTTCTTACTTATTGCGAGGACGCAATTTCTTTAAGGAGGGGAGTCTGTAACAACATGCATATTTATCGATTTTATATTTAAATATTTTATTTAAATATTTTATCGTTAATCGGATTTTAGTCCGAAAAGCTACTTTTTGCAAACAGTCGAATTGGGACTCGAGACCACCCCCATTGAGTTCAAAATGACGTTTGCGACCTTTTTGAGTATAAGCTTCGATATGTTTGGAGAAAGTTGAATTTTGCTACTTTTTGCTTTGGGCTTTGGTTTGGGCTGAGCCCACTTATGTATTCAGTCCCAACCCCTTATCCTCTTCATTCCTTCATAATTTCCTTATTCATTCAAGCTCAAGCAAAAATGGGGGAAGAGAAAAAGAATTAGGAAATCCATAACCCTAGTTCCTTAGCAAATCAAATTCCTAGCTCCAAACTCAAGAAGAACCCATTGATTCAAGCTCATTTGGGTTGTGTTGAAGAGAGGTTGATTCTCCATTTTGCTTTCAAGCTTCTTCTTGTTTGATTTTGAGAAAAGGTGAGATTTTTAATCTCACATCTATGCTTATAATTCTCTTCTATTGTTAGGTATGAATTCCTAACACTTATTCATGTGCATTTGACCTTGATTTGGATTGCTTTTGTGAATATTCCAATTTTTAGTGTTTTGAGTTCAATTCATTAAAAATCCTAACTTTGATGTTTGAACATGTTTTTGGTGATGCATCGAGGAGCTTATATGGTCGGGTAGTCGATTGACATAAACCCTTAGCGCCATTGCTCGTGCGATTGCAAATTGGTCGGGATTTGCACCTCCATTGAAATAGGGTAGGAAGTGCAAGTATACAGGTTCGGCCGACCGACCCCCTGGTCCGGTCGACTGACCTGCTTCTAAGTGCGTAAGCACTTTCTGTTTTAGGGTCCGGTCGACTGACTACAGGGGTTCGGCCGACCGACCTGCTTCCCGAGGATTTTTGTGGAACAGGGTCCGGTCGACCGAGCCCTGCAGCCGGTCGACCGACCTGATGATTTTTGCCAGATTAGCCTATTTTGCTAATCCGTTTGAATATCCAACTTTAATCGATTCGTGTAGTCTCCCTTTTGTTGTTGTCATTTATTATCAACTTAGATGACCTTTTCTTTGGGAATTTTTGATATATCCACTTTGATGGATTTTATATCGATTTCTTTGGATTTTATTCATGTTTTCGGATGTGAATCTTAGTGATTGATTGTTCCTACGATCTTCTTTGTGATTTGTCACTTTAAAAACATAAAGGTTTTCTATACTAGTAGTAAATATCAAAACTCTTTCCTCAAACGATTTCAATACTATTTTAATACCAAATTCGTTTATAAAACCGTTTTCCAATCTATTAGTATATACAAACCTTTACCTCACTCGTATGAGAAATCTAATTAAACGACTTAGTAAAACGAGTGGTATGAAACGCTTGCGTTTACTTTGTTGGTTAATTCTTGGACTTGTTCGATTGAACCTCTTGTGACAATTTTCTAGTGAAGATTTACAATTTGTTCGTAAATATTTAAGTTAAGCAAGTGGTTATGGGACATGAAGCTAAACTCATATATTTACTAGCTTACTGTAATCGACACTTCTCGATGATCATGACGATCATTTTTGTGATTTAGACTAGCAGTTGTGCGATGTCTCTATGTCTGCTTTGTGGAGTTTCGACTCAAATTTGGTAGGGTAGCAACCCACGGTCTTTGGACCATTCGTGTGTCAGGTCTTCGGACCATTCGTGTGTCAAATTAATGGTTAGCTACCATGAGATAGCTTCTCGTTCATGTGTTACAGCTGTTGGTGAGTTTTCATGCTCCCGTTCATGTGATAGGCCTCCCCTCTTTTATTTTGTGTGATTTCTGGCTTTCGTGTGTCGAATTCTGGAATTTTCTTCTTCACCTATTTTGTGATTTCTATTGATATGATTTATCAATTCTTGTGCATAGGTGAATTCGTGTGTCATTGACTGGATTTCTTGTGTTGATTTCTGGAATTTATGTTTCACCAACTTTGTGATTTCTATTGATATGATTTATCAATTCTTGTGCATGGGTGAATTCGTGTGTCATTAACTTATTGTGAATACAAGTTTTGGGTATGATACCCTTTTTGGATCTTTGAGAAGATTCTTTGATATTGATTAATCGTTTGTTGATTATCATTTACATACTTATAGTAGTATGCCGTTATGGATATTAAACGTCTATGCCATATCTTATATGTCATTTATTGTGGCTTGGTGAATGAAATTAGGAGTATGACATTCCTTTATATCTTGAGTAGATTATCGTGATATTGATTAATCTCTTGTTGATTTTCAATTACTTATATATATCACAGCTTGGCATTGTGATTATTATGTGTTTAGTCATATCTCCTATTCTATATCATGTTATCTGATATTTATAGTTAGACTGATCCGTTTATTATTTTCTTATAAATAATACTCGGGTCAGACTGAGATTTTACAGGTGCTTCCTCATGGCTTCCTATCTGGAACCATCTTCTGACTTTTGGCTTACTACTTAGATTAGTAGTTTATTTTGGTGTATACATTCGAGATATAGACTCCATAATGTATGCTTATTCTTTTGTGTAGTTCATGTAACTATTCTTTTGTGTTATTGTGGATCTTTTTAGACCACTACTCTGATATACACTTTCATGTGTAGTATTCATATCTATTTCCGCCTTTGTGATATGAATTGTCTGTGACTGATTTGTGTTATGTTTATTTCTATATTTGTTTTCCGAAGACCTTTATAGCCACTGTGTAGTAGCTTTGAGTTTGTGTCGGTATGTCGGATTTCCTCTTGAGATGAAAAGTTATATTTTTATCCGGTATATCGGTACTCGCACAAAGCAATTACATAGATGGTCGCTCCTCAACAGCCTTATTCTCCGTGCTAGTTGACAGCATTCACAGCAATGTTCTTGGCTAGCGTGGGTATAGAGGTGGGGCGTCACAGAGGATAATGGACATAAAGAGATGGAATAAATCAGCAGTGTTTTTCCATGTTAACAAATTGATGAATGGGAATAAAGACATATGGAATTGTTGGATTTGCAACAGCCTTATAAAGCATCACCATTTCTGGACTATGAAAACTCCTTTAGACCGCAACTAGAATTGGAGATGAATCCTCAATAGTAGAACTACTATGCTCCCTTATATCAAATGTAATGCATCTAAAATCTAATATTCCTTCACATGGCACTCCCCATGGGAAGGTTTAATTTTATCAAACCATATCAATCTTAATTTAAGGCTGCTATCTATGATTTCAGAAAATGCTTCGGTCTCTTCTTACTATAGTGATAGCCTTATGGATCTTCCTCATTCAAGCTCTATATTTTTCAAAGCTTTCTAATTCTTGATAAAAAGTAGATAATAAATACTCTGGTGATTTTTTTGGTGCTACTTACTATGACAAGGCCCGTGTAATTAATATTATATACTTAGATGTGGCCGACGTCAATCATATTCATTACTTTACATGGAACAATAGAATATGGACATCAAATCCAATGCCTAAAGAAAACATGCTTCTTTGGAAGGTGTTGATGAATGGTTTACACACCATGGATAATCTTTCTAGGAGAGGAATTATCAATTCTGCGTTATGTGTTCCTATCATCTAAAAACTGAAAGCACTAGTCAAATATATTTCAACTACTCAAACTCTTGAATAAGCCGATAAAGCTTTGTGTTTGTATGATTAGGGAGGAGAGCAACGCAGAATTTTTAAGAATGAGAGCAAAGGGAAGAAGATTACTATATTTTTTAATTTATAGGAAATGTATGGCTACAAATATGAAACCTTAGTTGTTTCCTTTTTACTATGAGATAATTGGTTTTCTTCTTTTTCCTTGATCTTTTGTTAAAACTGATGTAGCATATTGCATTAGCTTTCTTTGTGTTTCTTTATCTTCTTCGGTAAAATATTAGGGGTCCATTTAAACCTACTAGCTTTGCTAAAAATATGTTTTATTATATTATATATATAATATCTTTTATAATCATTATAATTTGAACTCAACCATCTAATAAGCAAACTAAAAGAATTTTATTGTACAATAATGGCTTCTCTAGCAAATGAAAACAAAAAACAGCATCTGATCAGAATTCTAGGGGATCTTCGACCCCTCCTCCCGCTCCTCTACAAACTTTAAATCTTTTCACTATTTCTTATCAAAAGGGAAAGCCTCAAGACATAGATAAAGATGGATTCCAAACTATAAGGAACTAAAGAAGAAATCCATCCGTGAAATTTCAAAGATCTGTCCACTTTTCAACAAATAATGTACGAAGAGATTTCAGATATGATCAATATAATCCAAAACAACAATCAAAGGAAATTAGACAAAGAAAAAAATCCTCCAAGAAATCCATAAACCCCACTAACTATACCTAATACTTAAGACAAACAGCCTCAAAACAAATCATCATCTTCTTGGGCTGATCTAGTAAGGAACGGCGCCATAAATTCCAATTTTGATTGGTGCGCGTATTAAGTTAGGTGATAAAAGAATTGTTGCATAAAGGAAGCGGTCTGCAAAAGAACTGAAGGAAAATTTGGCAGTTCAGTTGTTGCATATGTGTTTGGAACATGCCCCTATTGTCATCATTTTAGAGCTTTCATGGTGAGAACATGGAACCCTTTAAACATATTCAAAATTTATACAAGACATAATGGTTTCTTTATGACAAGATTCTCAAATTTGACTAATTGTGATAAATTAATAAATGGTGGTCTTTATTTTATTGATGGAAAACTTTTCGTCTTGAAAAAAATAAAGCAAGGAAATGATTCTTGACAGGGATCTACTTACAACAATTCCAATATGGATTAGACGGTCAGAGTTAAATTTGAGGTTATAAGATAAAGATGCATTTAGTTCCATAGCTAGTGTAGTGGAAATTCCACTCAAACTTGATGAACCAACAACTAGAGGATCATGACTTAGCTATGCAAAAATATTAGAAGAGATTAAGGCAGATGCAGATCTAGAGGAGGAAGCATATATTACAATGCGTGATGGTGAAAACTAGTGTCAAAAAAAATCAAATATGAATAGATCCCGCCTAAATGTATGAAATGTGCTTGTTTTGGGCATCTTACAGAAATTTTCTCAACATGACAAGTTTGGAAAGAAAAGGCAAAAGCTAATTTGGTTCCAAAAAAAATAAAACTCAGTTTTCAAAAAACACAGAAAATGTGCAAAGTTCTTTAAATCAAGAAAGTCTGATTTTGCAAGCAGTTCTCAGGTAAATAATTCAAAAAATCCTATAATCAACACTCCAGAAGAAGAACTAGAGGATCTTGGAAACAATGCAATTTCAAAGAAAATAGATTTCTTTAGAAGCATAAGGGATGATTCTAACCCAAATAAATTGACAAAATTTTTGGAAGATATGGAAGATGTTGAGCAAGTGGAGATTACCCTATCTCAAGCAGCATCAAATTCAAAAGATGACCAAGGGAAAAATGTTGCTACAGCCAATCAATCCATGCTGAAAAGTCACATTGAAAACTTCACTGAAGGAAATGGTATTAATGTCACAGTCAATAACAACTCAGAAACAATGCAATTGCAAAAGAATCCAAGCATAAATTCAGTTAATATGGCCATTATTGGCTTGCAAAAGGATAGAATTCTTAATTCAGAAACATAGATTGAAAATGCTGCCAATATACTATTCTCTTCCTCCTCTCTAGTCAACAATAAAAAGAAAAAGGGCAAAAGGAAGAGCAGAAAAGAAATCATGGGCAGTAGTAATGAGGATAGTCAAAGCCACAAGAATTTTGAAGAAAAATACATAATTAAAAATCCAAAATGGGAAGAATATCTCAAAATTCAAGACAAGAAGACTTATAAAAGAAAAGGAGCTTTAGAATGGCAGAAGTTTAGCAGTTTCAGTCACACACTGTAGCTGCTTGTGATATCCTTTTATATCCTTTATAATAATGATATATACATATGTCGATTATTGTTTGGAATGTTAGGGGATCAAATTCCTCAGAAAGGAAACTAGACCTATCTGATCCCATTGCTAAAATTAAACATAGTATTGTTGGTAAACTTAAACATAAACTTGATGATCATAATCTGTCAAAATATCAATGTGGATATCTAAACAACTGTGGTGTTATCAATAATGATTTAATTGGGGGTAATTGAAGAATAATAGTAATCTAGGATTATAATATTCGGGAATTATATTAGTATTTTTTAAATTTACAATACATTCATTCTAAATTTAGAAATAAGGGATGCTCACAAGTAGAGTAACCTTTATATATGCCCTAGATATTGAAAAGGATAGATTATTTTTATGGAATCATTTGGAGCTTTTAAACAATAAAATTGTTAACCCATGGATTTTAATAAGGGATTTCAACACTGTAATGCATGCATTTGAAAAGGGGAGAAATTCCAATTCCTTTTAGAAAATTGGAATTTTTCTCTAAATTCATGTTAAAAAGAGGTTTCGTAGAACCTACAATAATGGGAAACAAATATATTTGGAAATTTAGAGAATTTAGAAATATACATTGCAAGCTTGATAAGGTTTTAGTCAATCGAGTTTTTATTAATTTTTTTCTAGATTTCAAGTGTTATACACTACCACAAGCAACAAGTGACCATACCCTATTGTAATTAATCCTTTCTCAAATGAATATAATTAAAATTAATTTTCCTTTTAGATTTAAAAATAGATGGACTTCTTATAAGGAATACAAACTGATAGTTAAAAACAGTTTTCAAACCCAAATAGAGGGTACTTCACAATATAAATTCAAAAAATTCCTCCAAAATACAAAAGAAAATTTGAAACAATGTAATATAAGGAAATCCAATAATGAAATAAATAATTAAGATAGGAATGTGTGATATTGCAGGACAATATATATTTTGTAGCTCAAATAGCATGTAATTAAATATATATTTTCATATGAAAAAGAAATTCATAAAGAATTACATGTTGAAGCTATGAATATAAAACAGAAAACCAAAATTGATTGGCTTACAAGTGGGGATGCACCAAGTAAATTCTTCTATCCCAAGAAAGTACAAAAATGACAGAGGAAAATTACTCGATGGTGAAAGTGTTATCATTAACTAAGCCTCTCAACTAGAAGAGGGGGGCTATCAAATGTTTTACTGATTTATATAATTTTGTTAGGAGTCCAATAGATTTTCCAAATATCAGTAATAAATACTTGCCGCATGCTAATAGTGGGAAAATACTACTTGCCCAAGTAAGTTTAAAAGATATTAAAGCTATTGTTTTTAATGCAATGATGATAAAAATCCTGGACAAGATGGTTTTGGGGAAAATTTTTATAAAACTCATTGGAAGGAATTAAAAAACATGTTATTTAAAGCCAAAATTGGTTTTTTTTTTCTATTGGAAAAATATTGAAAATTATTAATCACACATTTGTAACTCTATGCCAAAGGTGAAAGTTCCAAGCTGTTTAGGGGATTATAGGCCTATAGCCTGCTGTAACTTTATTTACAAAATAATTGCTATTATTTTGAGTATGGAATAAAAAAATTCTAAAATATTTAGTCTTAGAAAATCAAAGTGCCTTTATCCCAGGCAGACTTATTGTAGAAAATACTTTACTGGCTTATGAAATGCTTAGAGATTTTAATCAAAATGGAAAAAACAAAATATGTATTAAAGTTGATCTACATAATGTATTTGATAAGATAAATAGGTATTTCATTATACATATGATGAGTCAACTAGGATTCCATGAATAAAATTAACCTAGTTAAAGAATGCATTAGTAATGTCACTTATTTCATACTTATAAATAGATCCTGTGGTGGATTTACACACAGCAACTGGGGAATAAGGCAAGGAGAACAACTTTTTCCCCACCTATTCACTATAGCTATGGATATTTGTCAATACAAATGGAGAAGGAACAGTTGAATAAGAATTTAAAACAATTAAATATAATTGTTCCTGGCATTATCCACTTATTATATGTAAACGACTTACTAATTATTCTTAATATGGATGTTCAAAATGCAAATATTAGAGAGAAAATATTTGGAAATCTTAAGGTACATGATGGACTACAAATCAATGGAAGCAAGAGCAAGGTGTATTTCAACGAAGCATGCAACAGAAAGGAAGTGATATGCTGTAACATCCCCTATCTGGAGGTCTGAAGCTAAGCGCTACAGATGATGCGGTCATCCATAGTATTAACTTCTGGTGACCAAATACGGTAGGTATCCATAATATCAAAAGCACTTGTATATGAAATAAAATCATCACAGATTAAAAAAAATTGATTACATTTCAAAACAACATTTCATATCCAAGTTACATAATCCCAAATGTTTCCTAGGTTTAGACCAAATATAATTATTACAAAATACGCTAAGAGCGACATATGAAGATTCCTCCTTGGATGATCAGAGTACTAAATAGTCATAATTGAGTTAATACAACATAACGGAATAAAACAAACAAAATAACTCCTAGATAGCTAACTTTAGCCTCATGCTCGTCTTCGAAAGCTTTATTCGTCCACCTACTAAAACCTAAAAATCCTCAACCCTCACCCTACTCAAATTAATTTTGAGCACCCGAGAGTTTAAGGGGAAAAACATAAACTTCGAGTCAAACATAAATCCTAGTATGAATAATACTGTACATCAAGGTTTTTGATATTAAGTGAGACCATGCCTCTTAGCGGAACGGGTTTCCCCTTACTAGTATCCTTTTAAAACATATCTTTTGCAAATTTTAATCCTGCAACCAAAATGATTAAAACAATAATACCATTACCATGAAAGCATATAAATCAAGTACAAATGGATTATCTGTCCTAACACTATAGTTTTGTTTGGCTAACTACTAACCTTTGGCTAACTCAAGCCTACCAGAAAAAACGAACAAATAATCTAACTTCTGTTAGATACTCGTCTTCTGGATGGTCTATCCCTAACTTACTTCTCCAGGGTCAACTGATCCTAACGGTTTTGTGGGTTAACCAATAACCTATCCTCTCTTTGTATATTTCTTGTTGTGTGTAACATCATTTTAGTCTTACCTGTGACAAAGCCCTACATACTGGAATTTTGGAATACATTAGCTAGCGGCTAATAGCTAATGTATAGGGTGCGACCCTATACCAGTCTCATCTGGTATTTTAACATCTGAGTCATTGTACTTGGGGTTATTTGCCCATAAATTTTCCTTGAAAACCATTTCCTTCAAATTGATTTAAACCTTTAAATCGTTCTTTAAACCTTTAAATCATTCTTTAAACAAGGAAAATATACTCTATGCTTTACTCAAATTACCTTGCCATGTTATATGTATTTACACAAAACTTTGTTGATGAAAACATTTAAACCATGGAAAGACCCCTTTCGAAACCAATTAAAACCCAAGGCCAAAACTTACCTTTCGAAACCATTCTTATTAAATCTTTCGAAAAACTTGAAAGACCTTTCTTTCAAAATCTTAAAACCTTAGACATTTTTTTTATTAAAACACTATAAACATGCCTTTCGAAACCTTCCACTTAAACCTTTCGAAAACATTGGGGAACCACCCCTTCGAAACCTTTTTTGAAAACCATTCAAAAGCATTCAAATTCTTTTCTGTAAACAAACCTTTGAAAGCATTTGGGTTCAAGTAAAACCTATGGAATAACCTTTCAAAACCATTTAAAACCTTTCCTTTTGAAATCGTTGGGTTCTACCTTCAACATAGCAAGAGGGTCATAAATTAACTAAGTCGAAAGCACTCTTTCGAAAGTAATTCCTAAGTAATGAAGTGAAGGTGTCGAAATCAACCCTTCGAAAGTATTGGAGAAGCGGCTAAGTTTTAAAAAAAAAGTATCCTTTCGAAACCATTTGCTTCGAAAGGTAGAAAGTGGCAGCAAGGGGTTTCGACCTCATCCAAAAACATTAACTTAAAACAAAAAGGGCAACCTCATTCGAACCATTCCTTAAATCAGTTTGAATCTGTCGGAAGCTAACTAAGTCGAAAGCATTTCTTTTGAAAGCAAAGCAGGTGCATTTCCATTTGAAAGCATAATAGCACTTTGAACGCATCAGAACGCTTATTTCGACCCAATACCTTCTGCCTATATCCAATCATTATATACCAAATCAATGATACCATGTGCATTGGTTTCAATGGTGATGGAGGCAGAAGTACCCAGTCGGATCCAATGTGTCGAAAGTGGTGAAACATGTATAAAGCATGTAAAATATGATTTTTAGTTTTTTAAAAAATCTTTTCAACTAACCTACATTATTTGTCAAAATATTATTGGTTGCTAATTTTCTTTTCTAAAAGTATTGCCAAAAAATTCAGAAATAACTAATTAAGTTAATTACAAAATGTGACGACCCAGAATTTTGAGCAATATCAATTTAATAATCTTTGATAATAATTAAATTGATTTGATCATTTTATATTATAAATTGACAAGTTAAATTTATTTTAAAGGTTAATGATAATAATTTGTTAAAATCTATAAACATTTTCTTAACAATATAAATAGGCAAGATTAAATTCTTTTGAAGTTTATAATAATTTGATTTGGAAATATTTATTTTGGTAAATAAGAAGTTTTTAATGTAATAAAACTTTATACTCAAATTGTAATATATATGAATGTATATATTGTGATTTGAGATTTGTTTTAAAATTTAATACGGTAATTTTCAAATTTAATGTTAAATTGCTTTCCTATTTGAAATGTGTATATATATTTTTATATATATGTTTGAAATAGGAATTTTATTAACCTGAATTTAATAAATGTTTTCAAACTTTAATATATATATAATTTGTGATTTGAAAAGTTAATTTGATTTATACTTTTGGAAATGATATTTAAGATTTAAATTAAAAGTTCATTTGTTTTAATAGTCTTTCAATTTTAATTTTAACGTAAGATAAATTATTTTAAATTTTTTATATAAGGAGTCAAATTTAAATTTCTCAAATTTATAAACACATGTTATATAAATTTGATCAAAATATAAGTTATTTATAAATAAATTCACTTTTGAATATTTATTAAAATCTAAAGCTTATTTATATAAAATAAATTCATATTATAATCATGTAAATATTACATAAATATATTTATATAAGCTTAAATAGATTATCAAAAAGAAAATCACCTTTTAAAACATTTATAAAACATTAATTAAACATTAAAATAACACTTGTTAACTTGTTAGTGTATGCTAATGACACTTGTGAAACATATTGCATAGGTGTTAGATCATTAAGGTACTAACATGACAAATGTCTTCCTTTTGTAAAATTTAATTTAAAATTTAATTGTAAAATAAAAAGATTAGTTTATTTTCAGCAAGAAAATTCCCTTTACTCTCTTCAACTCAAAAATGAATATATATATATATATATATATATATATATATATATATATATAAAAGGGAAACTGTAAAGAAATCTGAATGAAAAGAAGGAAGAAGTAAAATCTGGAATTCAAAAACATGAGGAGGAGATGCTGGAAAATTCAGTAATCAAATGCAAGATCTTCAAAGTTCAATCGAATAAACTAGTAATCAACTGCAGAAGAACTAATTCATCAACATGCAAGGGTAGATTCAAATTAAAATTCAAGATCATGCAAAGGAAAATTTTCAAAGCCTGAAAGTCAAAGAACAGCTCCTGTTCTCTGCCCTTGATATCAGGTGAGTAAATTTTACAATCAAAACTTTAAGTATAAAATTGTTGCATGTTGAATGTTAGCTCTGAAATGCTTGCATGTTAGTTGTTTTGTGAAGTATTTGTTTACAGTTTTAAAATTTTGACTGTGCATGTTTAAACAGGCAATTGTAACTCCTCTGTAATTTCAAGTTCAGAGCAAATTTCTGAACAAAACTTCAAATCTAAATATAGCAAGTTAATACTGAATTGATATATTCAAGTGTGGAGTTTAAATTCAATATGAATTAAGTGTTAGAAGTAAAAATGCAAATGAAACTGTTTAGAAACTGCAGAAAGTAGATATGCAGTAAAACAAATAAATATATCATGTAAATTTTGTTGAATTTTAATGAATCAAGATTATATACTAAATCTATAATGCATGATATGAATTTTAAAACAGAAATCAGGATTTTTAACTTTGAGTTGAAGATGAATTTTGGGTTTAACTGAATTTGGGGGTTTTGTCAAATTCATATGACTGGATTGATTATAGGCTTTGAAATTTAAACCGAAGCTTTGTTTAATGTTGTGTAACACTAGAAAAATGCTGATTGAATTTATTGTGCAACACAGAATTAAGGATTGTGATTCTTAGGGTTTGTGCTCTGAGAGTTTGTCGAATTGAGGAGTTTGTTCGTATGAAGCATAGGGATGATCGAGTTTCTCGGGGTTTGGGGTGGAGTTGTGTTTGGATGTTGCGTGTGCATGGCCGAAGTGGGGAGGCGAATGGTGGTCGGTGCCGTGGGTGATGGGTTGGTTTTCCAGGCGTCTGCAGTGAATTTTGGGTTCGAACACCCACATTTTCGTTCGAGCTTGATTGTCGAATTCTGGCTTTTGGATTTGGGTCTGAGGATGGTTTGGGGTCTGCGCGAATGATCGACGGCGGCGGTGGAAGCGCCGGAGCTTCGTGCATGTGCACGAGGCGGTGGCTTGTGTCTGTAGTTTTCGTTCGCGTGTGAGTGGGTCTTACTCGAAGTCGCGCTCGTGTTTGGTCGCGTGACAGTCGCGTGTGTGCTCGGGGTTGTGTTGCTGTTGCTCGAGTGTGTGTTGAAGGGTTCAGGTGGATGATGAAGAAGGTAGGGAGAGTTGGAGTTTGGTTTGTGTTAGATAATTTTTGGTCGAGTTTAAGCAAAAGAGTGAAGTCGAGTTTTAAGCTTGTTTTAAATTTTCAAATTTGATTTAGGTTTAAAACTTAACACTTTATATTTCTCACTACTTTTCAATACCAAATATTTTATTTCAGAAAGTAAATCACATTTTATTTGTTGAAGTTTTGAAATAATTTTACATCTTTAAATCTAACTCTTTAAGAAGGTAATTAGTTTTAATGAATTGAAATGAATAAATATGAAAGAGTTTTTAATGATAAATGAAAATTGTTTTGTTTTGAAAGTTAATTAGATTTGAAATTAAAGTTTACTTTAATTAATTAGAAATTAGTGTTGGAATTAATTAATCAATTTAGGTTAATTAATTTTAAGATTTAATTAATTACTTATGGATTATTTAATGGATAATTAAAGATTAAATTAGGTAACAATTAATAAATTATTAATTAATTTAAGGTTAATTCATAGGTGATTAATAACTGATTAATTAATTGATTAATAAATTAGTGATTAAGTAGTTAATTAATCAATTGATTAAGAGTTAATTAATTAAGTAATTAAACATTAATTAATTTATAATTAATAGTAAATTAATTAAGGGTTGAGATTTAGTTAATTAAATAATTAAGATTAATTAATGAATAATTAATTATGTAATTAAGATAAATTAATTTGTGATTAATTAAGAATTAATTAAGGTAATTAAGAATTAACTAAGGTAATTAAGAATTAATTAAGGTTAATTAATTATAAATTAAGGGTTAATTAATAATCAGTTAAGGAATGATTATTTTTTTAATCAAATTTTAATTAATAAATAATTATAGTAATTAATTGATAATTAAATAAAGATTATTAATTAAAAGTAATTAATTTATCAAATATATGCTACTTTGTGATATATTTATGGATGAAGGTGATTAATTAAAAGTAATTAATTAAATATGATTATTAAAAATAATTAATCAATTAGTTTTAATTAAAAGTAATTAATCAATGTGATTAATTAAAAAGTGATTAATCCGGTGTAATTAATTAAAGGATAATTAAGAAATAATTATCAGGATAATTAAAGAATAGTTAATCAAGTATGATTAATTTTAAAAGGTAACTAAGAGGTAATTACTTAGTATAATTTGGAAGTAATTAATCAGGATGATTAGTTAATATGGTAATTAAGTAATAATTACTCAAAGTAATTAAGTGATAATTAATCAGGGAAGATTAATTGAAATGGATAATTAAGTGATGTTAGTTAATTAATTTGTAATTAATTAATGAATAAGAAGTTGGATTGAAGATAATCCAAGTGTTTAAGTAAGGATTAATTTAATTTAAGGATTAATTAAATTAATTAAGTTTGGATCAAACTTGTTTATGAATGATTAATGATTGGATGATATATATCATTTGATGAGTTAATGATATTGGTTGATATTTTATGACTTTGGTTGATATGTGATGATGTGAATATGTTATATCTGAGATGTGATATATGCTACTTTGTGATATGTATGGATGAAGGTAATATTAGATGATTATCTATCTGTGTTGTGAATACATCCATTTATGTTAAGTGATATTTCTAAATATCTATTGTTTAAATCCCTTAAGTACAACTTGGACATTAAAATGGCGTTTGGATTCGATGAGACCGGGATCGGTTTCCATATTTGGATATCCGAAAACCACATCGATTCCAATTAAACATTAGGTCGTTAATCCAAGTGGAGCAAGTGAAGACTCGAGGTGTAAGGGCTATACGTCAGTATAACTCTGTGGGTGATTCCGTAATGAGTTTGACGGAATAGTGCTTATAGGTTCGAGATGGTGATTCAGAGTGCAAGGGCTATGGTCGTTGACTCTGAGGGTGATTCCAAAATGAGTGCAACGAGATAGTTCCTTCGGTTTCGTTCGAACCCGGAACGAACTTGTATGGATAGAATGCTTTCAGAACATCGTCAGGTGGACGATGAGCATTCTAAGATAATTGGTCCTATAAAGGTAATCGCAGCCTCAAGCCTCATCTACCGGGAATGGCTAAAACAGGGGAGGTGCAGCAAGGCTTCGTGGGTAGCTCCCACTGGAGAGCAACATACATCCATGTCTAGATGTCCCTTTTTATTTCGGCTTTGTGGGCAGTTGGTCTGCAGCCAACTGCGGGGTGGTCTTGTTCGGGACTGTTCAGTAAGGAAGGGTCCCGGTCTTGTGTTGTAGGGGAGTGGGAGTACTCCTCGGTACGGTGATCTAGGCCACGTACTGTGACGGGCGGTACCCCAGTAGCCTTGCCATTGATGGAAACCCATTTTCCCTACGAGACCCTACTGTTTTGTTTGTATTACCCACTTTTGTGGCTAGTAGCTGAAATTTAATAGATGTAACAATTTCGGCTATTTCATGTTTACTTGAAAACCCTAGACACTATTATAATATCAGTGGATTTCTTATCAAAGGTTTTGGTTAGCGTAAGGTAAAAACTTTTCCATGTTTATGTGTGGGAAGTCTTACGTGATACCTTTTCTTTTCCAAGGATTTTCTAAAGTTAAGCAATCCTAAACCGTTTACTCACACCAGACCCCTGTCTGACCCGAGTGTTTATTTTCTGTTTTATTAAACTCTTGGGTACTCATATTATGTATGAGTAGTCAAGTGATTCAGGTTATCTCTTGACGAATTGTGGAGGAGCTTTGGAGCAGGAGGCTTCAGCATGTAGATATATCGTTAGAGTTTCCACTGTGTGTTATTCTGTATGATGTCTTGTATTATATTAGACAGAAATGTTATAACTGTCTAAATTGAGATGTTTAGTTTGTGTACTCTGATGTATATGATACTATGTATATGTTCTATATTATTTAAATCGTTCCGCTGTGAGATTCTGATGTGTTGTTTCTTTTTCTTCTCTTTCTTTTCTTCTTCTATCCCTTTCTTTCTTAATTAGTGATGCGATTTTCTGGTGCTAGAATGTCGGATCGCTACAGTTGGTATCAGAGCATTAGATTGAGTGAATATCTAGGCTCTGGAGTGGTGTCTATCTTGAGAGAGCGTACTTGTAATTTATATATATATATATATATATATATATATATATATATATCTACCTAATCTGTTGGGTTATCTGTTCGGATTTTCCAACATAGGTTATAAAGGTGGATAAGGTAGGAGTGTGTGGAACACGATTACCACTAATGGAAGAGGTTTATATGTTGTGGTTGGAGATGTGTCTGTCGAGATTGTAGATTCTAATACCGTCTCGAATAAGTTTTGTAGATTGGTAAAAGGATTTCTTTGAGTCTAGAGGAAGTATTTGCAAGAACTGGTATATATTCTTGAAGTGTGAGGTTGATTTGCTCTCAAGTGAGTGGGATTTCCAAGAGTTGAGTTGTCAGCTGAGCAGAAGCAGGTAAGGGTATCTTGATAGCTTCAAGAAGGATAGCTGTGTGATGGGATGCAATATCCATTGATGGTTCTGAAATTTTCTTCAGGAAGCAAGATTTAGATAGTATTGGAGGAACAGTGATGCCTATTACCGGGAAGATTCGGATGTTTAGAAATTTTCTGGATTTCAAGTAAGGGTGTCTTATCTTTATTGAAGTAGGAGACTAAGGTCGATGAGTTACCTCATTTCGGGCATGGTCTCATTTGTTTTCCCTTAAGAAGATAAGTGGTTGGTATTGGGTTTGAGCCGAGTTTCTTAAGAAGATGTCCACTTGTCTCAGGGATTTTTAGTGGAAATTGGGTGATAGTTTTGAGTTTCAAGAAGTTTGTGGTTAAGGAAGATCATTTGGCTTAGCTGTATCATTGAAGTAAAATTTGGAAGCAGCAGCAAGAATCAGTTTCTTCGATGATTCAGAAGTCTTTGGGATTCTACAATCAGCAGACTGGGCAGATGGTGAAGGCTTACCCATTTCTTCGGAAAGCTCAATAGAGTAGAGTATTTGTTAGAAGTGATCTGTCAGTTTTTATGGTAGATAAGCCATTATGGAAAGATTTATCTTATTTAGGAAAAGTTGTTCTAGTTGGGGAGACAGTTCTTTGGAATCTGAACTGAGTAGGATCGCAAAAGTGACTTGCGATTAGTTTAGGAATCTTTGAATATTCTTGGTTTGGGAATTGAGGCGTCTCGAGTAGAGGTGAAAGCTATAAAAGTAGTCGGAGGTTCTCAAGATGTTTTTGAGGGAATTAGAAGTTGACCCGAATTGGAGATTGAGATTTCTTATCGACTTGGATTTTAAGAGTAATTTTGATGGTTCAACCTTGTAGTGGGATGACTCTTGGAGCGAGAAGAGTTTGGTGAGGCAGCTCAGGATTCTTTGGATTGATCATCTTATTCTAAGTTGAGATTCTTATGAGATGTTTTGATCAAGAAGAATGGTCACTAAGATTTTTATGAGTCGGATGAACAGTATATGAAGAAAGATTTTTCTTATGTTCTACGATAACATTCTTATCTGCTCTAGATCAGAGTTGTGCCGCGGAAGCGAGTTGGCAATTATTCTAGAATGGGAGCAACCTGGAGTTGCAGTTTTCTTGGATTATAGGACTTCTACAGGAAATTCAAGTATGAAGGAATTTTCTGGATTTGAAGGTAAGGTTGTCAGGTGCAACTGTTTGGCTATTCTAGATAAGAAGTGTAGGTCTGAAATCCACTGATGCTTGTGATATAGAGTCGTATTTTGGATTTCAGCAAATTATTTTTGGGAGAGCCATTTTGTTGAGTAGGACCTGGAGATTTGGTTTGAGTTGGTCCAGTTTGTTTCTTGAAGCAATCAGCAAGGGTTAGGCTGATCAGGAATATTGAAGGTGACTCAAGAGCATCAGAAGAGTTATGCAGTTAAGAATTAAGGAGATTTAAGTAGAATTTGGATATTGTTTTAGTTTTATCCGATCAAAGGAATGACGGGGTAAAACTGGAGAGCTAGCTCCAGAAGTATTTTGAGTTGTTCCTGTGTTCTCTAGAGATTAGATTTTGATCTACAGGATTGAATTGCCAGTTTGGATAGCTGTAATTCATTATATTTCACATATTTCTGAGGAATATGTGTATGGTTCTTCGAGTGATAGAATCTGGTGGTTGAGCTGGTTTTGAGTTTGGTCTGATATCTTATTCAGATTTGTAGGATCAGATGAAGAAGTTCTTGGTTATAGTAGTATAGTTAGTTAAGTTTCTGTAGAGCGAGTATTCCAGTATAGGTACCTGGAAAACTCTTGATAATATTAGGAAGTTCTATTCAGAATTTTCTGGATAGATAAAATATTTGTTTGAATTGGTTGTTTTGGTTACTATAATTGATAATGTATGTTGATTGTTTAATTTCTGATAAAAATTTAAATTCTTTAGCTGGGTTATTAAATTATCTTTGCTTTTAAATTTCGGGGACGAAATTCTTTTAAGGGGGGAGGAATGTGACGACCCGGAATTTTGAGCAATATCAATTTAATAATCTTTGATAATAATTAAATTGATTTGATCATTTTATATTATAAATTGACATGTTAAATTTATTTTAAGGGTTAATGATAATAATTTGTTAATATCTATAAACATTTTCTTAACAATATAAATAGGCAAGATTAAATTCTTTTGAAGTTTATAATAATTTGATTTGGAAATATTTATTTTGGTAAATAAGAAGTTTTTAATGTAATAAAACTTTATATTCAAATTGTAATATATATGAATGTATATATTGTGATTTGAGATTTGTTTTAAAATTTAATACAGTAATTTTCAAATTTAATGTTAAATTGCTTTTCTATTTGAAATGTGTATATATATTTGTATATATATGTTTGAAATAGGAATTTTATTAACCTGAATTTAATAAGTGTTTTCAAACTTTAATATATATATATATAATTTGTGATTTGAAAAGTTAATTTGATTTATACTTTTGGAAATGATATTTAAGATTTAAATTAAAAGTTCATTTGTTTTAATAGTCTTTTAATTTTAATTTTAATGTAAGGTAAATTATTTAAATTTTTTATATAAGGAGTCAAATTTAAATTTCTCAAATTTATAAACACATGTTATATAAATTTGATCAAAATATAAGTCATTTATAAATAAATTCACTTTTGAATATTTATTAAAATCTAAAGCTTACTTATATAAAATAAATTCATATTATAATCATGTAAATATTACATAAATATATTTATATAAGCTTAAATAGATTATCAAAAAGAAAATCACCTTTTAAAACATTTATAAAACATTAATTAAACATTAAAATAACACTTGTTAACTTGTTAGTGTATGCTAATGACACTTGTGAAACATATTGCATAGGTGTTAGATCATTAAGGTACTAACATGACAAATGTCTTCCTTTTGTAAAATTTAATTTAAAATTTAATTGTAAAATAAAAAGATGAGTTTATTTTCAGCAAGAAAATTCCCTTTACTCTCTTCAACTCAAAAATGAATATATATATATATATATATGTATATATATATATATATATATATAAGGGAAACTGTAAAGAAATCTGAATGAAAAGAAGGAAGAAGTAAAATCTGGAATTCAAAAACATGAGGAGGAGATGCTGGAAAATTCAGTAATCAAATGCAAGATCTTCAAAGTTCAATCGAATAAACTAGTAATCAACTGCAGAAGAACTAATTCATCAACATGCAAGGGTAGATTCAAATTAAAATTCAAGATCATGCAAAGGAAAATTTTCAAAGCCTGAAAGTCAAAGAACAACTCCTGTTCTCTGCCCTTGATATCAGGTGAGTAAATTTTAAAATCAAAACTTTAAGTATAAAATTGTTGCATGTTGAATGTTAGCTCTGAAATGCTTGCATGTTAGTTGTTTTGTGAAGTATTTGTTTACAGTTTTAAAATTTTGACTGTGCATGTTTAAACAGGCAATTGTAACTCCTCTGTAATTTCAAGTTCAGAGCAAATTTCTGAACAAAACTTCAAATCTAAATATAGCAAGTTAATACTGAGTTGATATATTCAAGTGTGGAGTTTAAATTCAATATGAATTAAGTGTTAGAAGTAAAAATGCAAATGAAACTGTTTAAAAACTGCAGAAAGTAGATATGCAGTAAAACAAATAAATATATCATGTAAATTTTGTTGAATTTTAATGAATCAAGATTATATACTAAATCTATAATGCATGATATGAATTTTAAAACAGAAATCAGGATTTTTAACTTTAAGTTGAAGACGAATTTTGGGTTTAACTGAATTTGGGGGTTTTGTCAAATTCATATGACTGGATTGATTATAGGCTTTGAAATTTAAACCGAAGCTTTGTTTAATGTTGTGTAACACTAGAAAAATACTGATTGAATTTATTGTGCAACACAGAATTAGGGATTGTGATTCTTAGGGTTTGTGCTCTGAGAGTTTGTCGAGTTGAGGAGTTTGTTCGTATGAAGCATAGGGATGATCGAGTTTCTCGGGGTTTGGGGTGGAGTTGTGTTTGGATGTTGCGTGTGCATGGCCGAAGTGGGGAGGCGAATGGTGGTCGGTGCCGTGGGTGATGAGTTGGTTTTCCAGGCGTCTGCAGTGAATTTTGGGTGCGAACACCCACATTTTCGTTCGAGCTTGATTGTCGAATTCTGGGTTTTGGATTTGGGTCTGAGGATGGTTTGGGGTTTGAGCGAATGATTGGCGGCGGCGGTGGAAGCGCCGGAGCTTCGTGCATGTGCACAAGGCGGTGGCTTGTGTCTGTAGTTTTCGTTCGTGTGTGAGTGGGTCTTACTCGAAGTCGCGCTCGTGTTTGGTCGTGTGAGAGTCGCGTGTGTGCTCGGGGTTGTGTTGTTGTTGCTCGAGTGTGTGTTGAAGGGTTCAGGTGGATGATGAAGAAGGTAGGGGAGAGTTGGAGTTTGGTTTGTGTTAGATGATTTTTGGTTGAGTTTAATCAAAAGAGTGAAGTCGAGTTTTAAGCTTGTTTTAAATTTTCAAATTTGATTTAAGTTTAAAACTTAACACTTTATATTTCTCACTACTTTTCAATATCAAATATTTTATTTCAGAAAGTAAATCACATTTTATTTGTTGAAGTTTTGAAATAATTTTACATCTTTAAATGTAACTCTTTAAAAAGGTAATTAGTTTTAATGAATTGAAATGAATAAATATGAAAGAGTTTTTAATGATAAATGAAAATTGTTTTGTTTTGAAAGTTAATTAGATTTGAAATTAAAGTTTACTTTAATTAATTAGAAATTAGTGTTGGAATTAATTAATCAATTTAGGTTAATTAATTTTAAGATTTAATTAATTACTTATGGATTATTTAATGGATAATTAAAGATTAAATTAGGTAACAATTAATAAATTATTAATTAATTTAAGGTTAATTCATAGGTGATTAATAACTGATTAATTAATTGATTAACGATTAATAAATTAGTGATTGAGTAGTTAATTAATCAGTTGATTAAGAGTTAATTAATTAAGTAATTAAACATTAATTAATTTATAATTAATAGTAAATTAATTAAGGGTTGAGATTTAGTTAATTAAATAATTAAGATTAATTAATGAATAATTAATTATGTAATTAAGATAAATTAATTTGTGATTAATTAAGAAATAATTAAGGTAATTAAGAATTAACTAAGGTAATTAAGAATTAATTAAGGTTAATTAATTATAAATTAAGGGTTAATTAATAATCAGTTTAGGAATGATTATTTTTTTAATCAAATTTTAATTAATAAATAATTATAGTAATTAATTGATAATTAAATAAAGATTATTAATTAAAAGTAATTAATTTATAAAATATATGCTACTTTGTGATATATATATGGATGAAGGTGATTAATTAAAAGTAATTAATTAAATATGATTAATTAAAAATAATTAATCAAGTAGTTTTAATTAAAAGTAATTAATCAATGTGATTAATTAAAAAGTGATTAATCCGGTGTAATTAATTAAAGGATAATTAAGAAATAATTATCATGATAATTAAAGAATAGTTAATCAGGTATGTTTAATTTTAAAAGGTAACTAAGAGGTAATTACTTAGTATAATTTGGAAGTAATTAATCAGGATGATTAGTTAATATGGTAATTAAGTAATAATTACTGAAAGTAATTAAGTGATAATTAATCAGGGAAGATTAATTGAAATGGATAATTAAGTGATGTTAGTTAATTAATTTGTAATTAATTAATGAATAAGAAGTTGGATTGAAGATAATCCAAGTGTTTAAGTAAGGATTAATTTAATTTAAGGATTAATTAAATTAATTAAGTTTGGATCAAACTTGTTTATGAATGATTAATGATTGGATGATATATATCATTGGATGAGTTAATGATATTGGTTGATATTTTATGACTTTGGTTGATATGTGATGATGTGAATATGTTATATCTGAGATGTGACATATGCTACTTTGTGATATGTATGGATGAAGGTGATAATAGATGATTATCTATCTGTGTTGTGAATGCATCCATTTATGTTAAGTGATATTTCTAAATATTTATTGTTTAAATCCCTTAAGTACAACTTGGACATTAAAATGGCGTTTGGATTCGATGAGACCGAGATCGGTTTCCATATTTGGATATCCAAAAACCATATCGATTCCAATTAAACGTTAGATCGTTAATCCAAGTGGAGCAAGTGAAGACTCGAGGTGTAAGGGCTATACGTCAGTATAACTCTGTGGGTGATTCCTTAATGAGTTTGACGGAATAGTGCTTATAGGTTCGAGATGGTGATTCAGAGTGCAAGGGCTATGGTCGTTGACTTTGAGGGTGATTCCAAAATGAGTGCAACGAGATAGTGCCTTCGGTTTCGTTCGAACCCGGAACGAACTTGTATGGGTTGAATGCTTTCAGAACATCGTCAGGTGGACGATGAGCATTCTAAGATAATTGGTCCTATAAAGGTAATCGCAGCCTCAAGCCTCATCAACCAGCAATGGCTAAAACAGGGGAGGTGCAGCAAGGCTTCGTGGGTAGCTCCCACTAGAGAGCAAGATACATCCCTGTCTAGATGTCCCTTTTTATTTCGACTTTGTGGGCAGTTGGTCTGCAGCCAACTGCGGGGTGGTCTTGTTCGGGACTGTTCAGTAAGGAAGGGTCCGGCCTTGTGTTGCAGGGGAGTGGGAGTACTCCTCGGTACGGTGATCTAGGACACGTACTGTGACGGGCGGTACCCCAGTAGCCCTGCCATTGATGGAAACCCATTTTCCCTACGAGACCCTACGGTTTTGTTTGTATTACCCACTTTTGTGGCTAGTAGCTAGAATTTAATAGATGTAACAATTTCGGCTATTTCATATTTACTTGAAAACCCTAGACACTATTATAATATCAGTGGATTTCTTATCAAATGTTTTGGTTAGCGTAAGGTAAAAACTTTTCCATGTTTATGTGTGGGAAGTCTTACATGATACCTTTTCTTTTCAAAGGATTTTCTAAAGTTAAGCAATCCTAAACCATTTACTCACACCAGACCCCTGTCTGACCCGAGTGTTTATTTTCTGTTTTATTAAACTCTTGGGTACTCATATTATGTATGAGTAGTCAAGTGATTCAGGTTATCTCTTGACGAATTCTGGAGGAGCTTTGGATCAGGAGGCTTCAGCGTGTAGATATATCGTTAGAGTTTCTGCTGTGTGTTATTCTTTATGATGTCTTGTATTATATTAGACAGAAATGTTATAACTGTCTAAATTGAGATGTTTAGTTTGTGTACTCTGATGTATATGATACTATGTATATGTTCTATATTATTTAAATCGTTCCGCTGTGAGATTCTGATGTGTTGTTTCTTTTTCTTCTCTTTCTTTTCTTCTTCTATCCCTTTCTTTCTTAATTAGTGATGCGATTTTCTGGTGCTAGAAGGTCGGGTCGCTACACAAAATACCTCTTCACCTTTTATAAATAAATAAAACATTAAGTCTCATACCTTAAATAATTTTATATATTCATTAAAACACTTAGGAAAATTCTACAAAAGTTCTTATAAATAATTTTTAATATGTTTCCTAACATATATAAATTTCAGACCCAAAACATTTATAATTTAGCCGTAAATTATTTTAAACCCGAATATCCATTTTCCTCACTAGAAAATCAATATCAAATCCACGTTAATTAAGAAAATTATTAAAATTGAAACCCATCTCTAAAATATCATTTTCGATTTAAATCTAAAATCGCAAGGCATTTGGATATCATTTAATAGGGTTTTCACATCAAAACATATCATAAAAGCTATATGAATTATCATAAACCATCAACATATATATATATATATATATCCGTTTTATCATTCAAAATCATGGCAAAATACTTGCAATTATTTTGTATTTCATTTTAAAACCGAAAATAAATAAAACATGAGATGTGGTCAGTATTCACCTTAGCTTGAGATTAAGGAGTTGGGATTTGATCTTTGATTATCTTGCTTAAGTTTCTTCCCCTTAATTTTCTTCTTGCTTTCCTATTGGTGGCCGGCCTCTTATGCTTTTGTTTGTGAGATGAACGTGTAAATGAATGTGATTTAAGGGTTTATGGTATAAGAATATACTTATTCATATATTTCACTTGTCTACTTAACCTAACTTGATTCATTTTAATTCCCTTAGTTTATTGTTTAATGGGCACGACTACCTTTCCATTAATCACAAATCTCAATCCCCTAATCATTTCATTATTTTATTTTATTTAACTAATGAAATATCCTTAATAATGTTACTAAAAATTACGGTCGTTACATATGCAATATCTTAAAATTTCAATAAAATGAACTTCATGTCAAATACTTGGGACTCCCGCTTAGTACAAATCAAATAAAGGACAAAGACTATGCTAGGCTGCATGATATCATTCAAAATAAGATAGATAACCGTTAAGAAAGCTACTATCAATTATAGGAAGAATAGGACTCACTCACACAGTAATCGCTGTTATAATCATTTATTGGATACAATCCCAGAATATTCCAACAAAAGCATTAGACAAAATTGGAAAAGCATGTGCCTATTTTATAGGGAAAGGGAAATATCACAAAATAGCATGCAATAAAATTACAATTTTAAAGAAGGATGGTGGATTAAGTTTAAGAAATTTTAAAGATTTGAGTGAGGCATGCAAAATTTTGGAAATTCATTGAAGGAAAATCATTATGGGCTAAATGGATGAAAGCTAAGTATGTTGAAAACAAAAACTTATGGACAATACCAATAGAAAATCATTACTCACATGCTTGGAAAAGTATTTTAAAAGGCAGAGAAACTGGCACAAAATTAATAGAAAGGAAATTTAAGGAAGGTAAGCAAACCAGCCTTTGGTTCGATCCTCATGGATCAATGATGAGGTGCAAACGAAAAGTTAGAAGCATTATTCAAAATTCAACATGAAATACTCAATTGCAACCAGCGACATCAATATTCAATACACTGTAAGTTAAATGGAAATAGACACAAGTCTAAAAGAAGATATCTGGAATTTGAAATTGACATCAAAGGAAAATTTCTCATTTTAAAATACTTAGGAATTTATCAAAGGTGAAGAAATGGAAGTAGAATTGGACATAATAATTTAAAATAATGAAAATTGTCCCAAAATGGCTCGTTGTGCATACTTCGTTGTTATACGTCGTTTACCAACAAGAGATAGGTGTTCTAAATGGAATAAAAATGGAAGTATCAACTCTCTTGTGTAAAAAAGAACCAGAAAACATAAATCATTTATTCTTTGATTGCATATAATCTAGGCATATATGGTATATAGCCAATAACAAGCTAAAACTCAATCAATAGCAAGCTCTACCAAATATCAGAGAAAGCGTCCAACATATACAAAAAGTGTTCAAAAATAAGAAGAAAGAATTCAATAGAGCTTGCATTGTCCTAACCACCATAATATACTTTACATAGAGAGAAAGAAACAATAGATTACGCAATGGAATTGAAAATAGATAGTATAGAGCTATGGAAATCTATAGAAACAAAATATAATATTCTGTTTCTAAAAACTGGTAAAGAAGTTAACATCAATAGCCAATATTAGAGCATATGTGAGCTTGAAAATTACGAGGAAAGAGTTGAAGACTACTTACAGAGTGGGAAACTCTCATCAAAGACCTCCCGAGGAAGAGTTAACAATAGCCACCTTCAACACGGTGATTTTCATAGGTCAAAGGATTTCAAAGATTGTCATGGTAGCATCTCCACAGGCTATCTTCTTAGGAGTGGCCATTCCATAGAACATACTCATGCAAGGGAAGTGACCAGGCATTAAATGAACTAAACTCAAATAGTAATATAAAAATTAGCACTAATAATCTTTCTTATTTACCTTCTTTGGGTAGGAGCTACCACTCGCTCAACAGTGTTCGCGAAGAGCATTTTTCACTACAACAAGACAGAAATTATCAGTTGGAAATCAATAACTAGAGGATAGGAGCTAATTACTATAGAATCAAGCTCAACATTCGAATATATCACTTATCTGTATGGAATAAAGGTGAAAAAAGCAACCTTTAAGAGCTCAGGAAGAAAGCGGACAAGAACATCAACAATTATAGCAAATCCATAAGTCTATACTTCGATTCAAAGCTTATGAACATTACTAATAGCAAGGAAAAGACATGGAAGCCTCCATGAATGAAGAATTTTCTATAAAATTTGAGGAATGAATTGAATTTCCTCAAATCGCCCGTTGCCCTAAATATTTAGGTTTAAATTTTTTTGTCGAAGATTTGTGAAATGATGAGTTGTATGCGGCTAGGGTTTGTTTCTGCTAGAAGCAGACAGATGCGTATTGTTGCATACTTAATCGAAAACCTTGTTATTTTATCATATCGGGTTGATTGTAAAGGCCTTGGGCCAAAAAGTTTATCATCTTCAAAAAAATCTTTCGGTTACATAATTTTTTTACAAAGCCGAGAACATATATGAGAATAATATTTATTTTATGTTAAGTATGTAAATACATGTTTCTAATTTAGGTCAAAATTATTTAAATTTAAATAATAAATATACTCTAATATTTCATAAAATTATTTTGTATAAATTAATTTTAATATATGGCCAAGAATAATATTTTTAATGGATTAGCAAAATTTAACTTTTATATTTATGTTGATTTATAATACATATTCATATAAATTATTATATTTAATTACAAAATAAAATGTGTATATGTTCATATTAAATTACAATATATACTAATGTTTTGGTGTATACATATGTATATAGAATCAAAAAACAAAAGGAGTTTATCTAGTAGATCTTGTCGTTCGTAACGCTTCGATTTGGAATTGACTCAGGATCATTTATTCTCAATTCGAATTTGCAACAAGATGAATGCTAGAACTTTAGAGTTTGTATTTGGATATTTAGGAGCAAAAGTGGTTCGGTCTATGGTGTGGGGACGGATAGAAATAATGGAAGCTAGAGGATGAAGCATCGGATGAAAAAGTTTTTGTATGGATTAGTATTTATAGATGGGAAAATGGAGAAATATCTCACACCTTTTACTCAGGCTTCCGTACCAATTCGACCGAGATCCACTATTTATTCCTCCGTCTTTGGCTAGCCACACTAATGACTATTTATGGATCAAAATATCTTCTAGCACATTTAGCTGTAGTTTACATTTAAATACTGTTTAAATATATATCTACGTCGTATATCAATGCGTGCACATATAATGTTTATATATACATCCAAAAAATTTATACTGACACCTAATTTTTTTTTAAAGCCACCCATTTACAAAAGGCATACCAAACATCAAATACACTAACAACTAATATTTCTTATATATTAATTAATTTATAACACTTTATAAACCAATTAAGTTGTGTGGTACTTCGAAGAATTCACAGATTCGGTTGTGTGACTCACGGATGTGAATTCGGTCAACGATTAATATTATACAATTCAAATCTTAACATTCACACGTCACCTTAGCCGATTATATGATAATGTTTAAATTCATTGTTTACATATCTTTTTGGTAAAATAAAATTTAAACCACCTTAAGTTGTACCGTTAAGTGACGATATGGTATACATGTGTTCTCTTTGTCAACACTATGTCACTTAGGATATATGGAGCTTAGTATTGGTCAAAATTCTAATAATATCCTTGTTTGACCATCCGACCCATATACAAAGTCCTTAGTTCAATAGTAACATCTATTGAAAACCGTTTTACTCCGGTAATATATTTTGACTTTGAGTTGACTATAGTTGACCATGATACTAATATCATACAACTAAGGAGATGAATTCTATATTGAATTGTTCTTCACTTTCTATGCTTCAACTTAGACCCAGTTATAGTATCTCGATGGTTTCCATGCCATGATTTAACTATAATCAAAGTGAAGTATCCATATCGAAGTCAATGGTATTCTCAAGTCAAGAGAACTATATACAATTGTCACATCGAGATTTCCTGTTTGACCAAGTTATTATTAACCAACAAGAAACTTTTGATTGAGTCATTATATAGTTATCCAATAACTACAAGTACATAACCGTTTGTGTCACCAACATCCATGAGTAATGTACTACCCAAATGTTTCTCACATTTCTCGTAAGTATAATAGCAAGTCGATTAAGCATTGCTGGACCCAATCCATGTCGGTCCAGCATATCTAAGCCCGACTAATCCATGGCAGTCCAAACTCAGTCTGGTCCCAAGCCAGCCCATCTACTCAACAACCCTCTGAGTTTATTATAGGCCGCTTGAACATAAGACGCTTCAACAGAAAACTCATCAAACAAGGATCGGCTAATGTGCGATCAATCTTTGGCCAGGTTTCAAAATCCGCCTTCGATCGGTCCTAAGCAGCCCATTTTGTCATCCCTCAGTCGACCCGACACATTCCTTGCAACTTTGTCCTTAGCAGTATTCAGCTTTCTGCAGCAGGCTTCGACTATGCAAGCGACCGACCAGCACGGCCTGAAAGAAGCTACTCGTTTGCCTTATCACATAAACATTCAAAAGTTAAAAGACAAATTGTACAATCTATCGTACTAAATACTATAGCGGATCTATCAAAAGCAAATCTACTCCTCTAGCACGCTACCACCATTAAATGTACAGTGTGTACCTGGTATGAAGGGACAATTGGCATACTTCTCAGCCACACATTCCATCTTACAGCTATCTTCCATCACCTCATGCGACCAGATCAACTGCGAGGCATGCTTCCTGCCTATTTTACTATGCAATTTCAACCATTCATCACCCATCTTAACTACTATAAATACCCCATGCCTTACTACGTCCAAAGATTTGAATTATGGTGTGAATTTAGTTGATTTCTCATTTAATTACAACAAACAATTCCACTTAAGTTCTTAAGTTTGGTTCCATTGTTTAAGCTTAAGGGGTAAATTTTTATTATTCTCTTGTAATTTCTTGTAATTATAAGAAATAAACATGGTAAGAGATCTTCATGGTGGACGTAGGAAAATTTATGTTGAACTAGTCTACATCTTGTGTCATTTACATTATTTGCTTGCATTACTTGTCATTTTAAATTTGAATTCTAGTATTAGTAAGTAACCTTTTGCTAATACAATGCATTTGTTTAATTTTGAAGTTGGCTAACTTTTTAGTCAACACTGATATTTAAAGAGTGTTACGTATTCTAGTTTCAATGGATATATCAATACCCTTTATTAAAACATTTTCGACAAGGAATATTTAAAACAAATTGTATTTTATGTTGTTATTAATTACCTATGATTGCAACTATTTGCAATTACAATCACATAACATTTCAATTATATATTTTCTTATTTATATACATTTAATTAACTAATTAATTATATCATGATATGATAAAGTATATAAAAGAAAATAAACACCAAATAACTTTTATTCAGAACAAGATTTATTACAAAGCTACACACACGCACGTGTATACGCGAATTACATAATTTCCCCAATGACATACCACTAACTCTCTTATCTATGTTTATAACCTATTGTAGTAGTTTAATATAATATTCTCTCTTACCTAATAGTAAACCTCCCGAGCTACCCATAATCGAACCCATTCTTTTACATAATACTCTCTAAACTTCTATAAAAGTGGTTATTAGGATGTTCCATTTTTTTCCCTGTAATAATACTGAATTATTATTATCTTTTAAAAACGTCCCTATTATAATGCATTTTTATTTAATCCTCATGTAATCCAACTAATAAATTTCTTCTACTAAAATTTATAACCCATTCTAGTTCCTCATTCTTAATGTACTCTTTATCAGATTGATCTATATCATAAACAAAGCTTGTTCTCCTGGCTGTATCATACATGACTTGAGAAGATAGTTTATTCAAAATACTATAACAATACATAGCACCTAGTAAATCAACCGAACCTGAGCTAGACTATTGGATGCACTAGTAGATGCTCCAAAAGATGCTTTAAGAATCTTGACAATTTTCCTTACATATTTTTAAAGGTGAATTGAATGCTTTTCAAGATCCTCATGCACTCTAGAACCTAATTCAATAATAGGTCCAAAAATAAAAGAATCATCATCGAAACCCTTAGCTCTTTCATTTCATTCTTCAATGTTACAAAGTCTAGGTTCATCCATTTTAATATGATTCTGATCATCCCATAATCAATACACATGCCTTTGTCACAAGACTTGAACCTACACATATTACTATACAGAACAACAAGCTTGATCCGTGCTTTCAATTTCACCAACGTAAAAAACCAATTCGCCACAACCAATAAATTTTAGTTTAGTGTTAATGCATCACCGTTATTCAGAACAATATTGCTACCTAACTCTTCTGAACACACATCCTTAGTTACTGCAAATTGGCATATTATCATACGCATTGTATGCATATTCCAATAACCATCCAGAATCAATAATTTCACCACCCTCACTATAGTTCAAACCATCATCAAGCATCTTCATGTTAAATACATCGAACGATCAGTCGCCCACCAATCAACCAAAGCCATGGTTAATCAACATCAACTCAATCTGAACCTTTGAAGTTGTTACACAAATCCTAACCATAATCAAATCTGAAATAGTTACACGTTCTTCATCATCCCTCCCCAAACATGAATTATACTTCTTAAATTATCAGCGTTAGGAATAGTTAAAGTATGTTCTTAAATCTAAAGTGTCCATTGCTAGCTTAACATGATTTTATTTCAGCTTTGTTTGGAACTATATCACGAACAATCATCAAAACTAGATTCATTAATTCAATCTGCCTCCCTTCCTAAATATGAACACATTGCGATCTTTCCATCAAAAGTGGAACAACTAATAAGCTATCATCTATAGTCTCATCATGACCAACACTGTTATTGCTTAATTTTCTCGCAAGCAATTAGTCGGCCGATTTAAGGTAGTTTTGCCCAATCAAAGCTAACCCAACTACTTTACAACCAGCTCAAATAAGCTTGCCTAATCTCATGTTGGTATTAAACCAACATTTCTACTCAACAAGACACCAAGATAAGGCTCGATCATTTATCCCTAGGCAACTATCATGTCTAAAAAAAATCTAGGCCCAACCCCTTCCAGTCCAGCCAGGCTTGGCACAATGACGGTCGACCTTTCTATGTCAATATGCTTCCAGCATAACTCAACGTCAACATGGTCACCCGGCGTCGCTCCAATTGATGGACGACATCTCTCCAAGCCTACCTCAATAGGTTGCACCTCAAACAAGATAAGCTCAAGCATGGCTGTCCTTGGCCAGGCTTCAGTACCGTCGCGCTTAAAAGGTCCCAGGCGACCCTCTCGGTCACCTCATGCCTGGCCATGCACCATCTTCCTAACATGGTCCTTAGCAAGATTTCTAGTTTCTTTCATATCATTGATAGCTAGTCGGCTGGCTCAGTAAGATTCATCACAAAAGAACTCAAGTAAACGACAGGTTGTCCACCTATTTATACGAAGCATTATAGTTAGGTGGCTGAATTGATATGATTTATCATCATCATCAAATACACACTTAGTGCGAAGTCTTTCCATTAAATGTGAGACCTATGCTTGATAAAAAAGGAGCAATGAGTATAATTTAATCCGACATACATCTTCTTACACAATTATAGTTGTCGTCCATTTAACTTATAGCCAAATCAATGGGTTAAGTGTTTTTCGACCAGTTCTACAGCTCAATCTCAACCATCGATCATCTACTTTAAATACTATAAATATTCCCCACATTGCAACTTCAAAAGGGTTAGAACATATAAGGATTCTAAATACTACACACAGTTCAGCGCTCTAGTTGTCGCAAGTCCATAAGATTACATAGTTTTACTAGTCTTACGTGCCTCCTACTTTCTTATTATTCACTTGTAATTCCTTATATTTATAAGAGAAGTACATAATAAGAGAACTTTATAGTAGAAATAGGCAGCTTTGTTGAACCACTCTATATCTTGTGTTACTTACCTTTCAGGTGCGTATTTATCTCCTCCTTTTTCACTTTAATCCTAGTGTTAGCAAGTAACTTTGTGCATTAGTGTAATTCCAAGGTTGGTTAAATATCTAGTCAACATTTTTCCATTAGAAGTAGGGCATCCACTAAATCATCTTTCCACGCTTTTGTACTTTATAAAGACTCAATCTATCTTATTACCATGGACAATCTCTCGCCATTCAAAGACAACAGCTCTAATAGGCTTGAAACCAATGGCTACTCTCATCAATGCTACCCAGCTTAATCCAGGCATCAACGAAGAAATATGGCATATTGTGATGTTACAGCTATCAAATGTGGATCAATTGGCTCGCGATGAATGGCTTGAAGGCGCAGTTGGGTGTTCAATCCACTATAAACTTTGTCCCACCAACTCCTTGTTGACCGACTTAGTCGACTTCTTGCTTATAAGCCCATACCTCCCGATGGTTATGAACCCTTGAACATTACCGAAGACCAAGAGAGGACAGTACTCAAAACTCCATTTATGGATTCACATCCATCTAGAAGGTACATTGTATGCATACCTTGTTGGATTGATCTCGCTTTAAATATGGTTGTGCCTATGAGGCCAACTTGTCATCATTCTTATAAAGACACGTATTTTACATATTGGAGGATCGTAACATATTAATATTATTTTTATTTTAGGTCGTATGATTCTATAACTTTGAAAAATGACTATTAGTGACATTTTCCGTCCTTTTAATATTCATTGGATGATTTTGACCTTGAAAATATTGTACGTACTATAACTTTTAACAAGAGCCGAATTGGGATCTGGAACCACTTCCATTAGATCAGGATGATGGTTTCTCTTTACGTAAAGTGGTTATAATTGGAAACATGCTGAACATTAGAGGTTTATGGCTGCTTGTAGTTCCACTTGATTTTGAACAACTTAATGCGCAATCGGTGAGTTAACGACTAGGCTTAAAGCCCATTTTGGGATTAGCATATTGTTAGGGCTAATGGGACTTCTCTCCATCATTGCACACTTCCTAAAAATGGAGAGAAAACCTCCACTAACCACCTTTAATCCAAATAAGGTTACCTTAAATCTTACTTTAATTAGCCAAATCTTATCATTAGAAGAAGAATAGTATTATTAGTAGTTAGATTTGAAGATTTGCTTTTGGAGATCACTTGGAGCTGTTATTTATCTCGAATTTCATGTCTACTTTGGATTGCTTTGGATTAAGTTAAGTAGTTAAAACCTCTCACTTGCTCATTAGTCATTATACCTCAAAATAATGATTTGAAACTACTCTAAACTCTAAAATATGTTTCAAACCCTCTTTATTCACATATGTGAATTTCAAACGATTTGGATAAGATTTATGAAATTCATGTTATTAAGAATCTCCTTTTTCTTACGGATTTTCTTCTTTAGATTTGGGCTATAAAATAGATGTATGTCGTATACTCATTAAGATAAATTGTATATAATGATTGCTTGAATGTGTTATGTTTGTTTGGTTGAAAATGTGGATTGAGTGGCGATTTAATTATAGGAACAAGTCTTGGATCGGTGATGAACTAAGGATTTAACTTTAAAAAATTTGATGTGATACATATGGGGTGAAAAGGAAGGCCTCACAAGGCTATGCTTCATGTTTCATGTGTTTTGAGTTTGTTTGCTCGAGTTATGGTCAATTGAAAACGGATCGATGGAGATTTGGAGACTATGGGTTTGTCTGAAGTTGCTTTAGGGCATGCTCATGTCTTGGTATTTTTCACTTTGGTTTTTATGGTGGAATGCCTTGAGTTGCTAGCATTTAGCATGGGTCACTTTCATATTACCTTTGGGATTGGCTTGGGGAAAGAAATGACCAAGTGTTGGGTCGGTACCGAGTCATGAAGGGGATGGATTGGAATTAACTCTAAATCAGATGTGTGTTTTCTTGGAATTGCACAAAGAAGGAGGATTTTGCTAAATGTTGGATCGAACCACCATGGATTAGTACTGATCCATAGGGGTTAGCAGTGAAGGGGTAACTTGAGGTGAAGCTTGGCTTGGTTGCGTTGAAGTGTTGGTTCAATGATGGGCTATGGTTTGGTGATGGGCTATGGTTCAGTGATAGGCATGGTTTGGTGATGGGCTATGGTTCGGTGATAGGCATGGTTTGGTGATAAGGAGTTGACATTGTCTTAAGTATTCATGAAGTCCCTTTAGGACTTGCTTCGGGCCGGGGGAATAGGAACCTTAAGGCATGCTTTATGCTATAAGCAGGTGACTTGGGATGTGGATTGTGCTTCAAGCCATACTCCACTTTTTCAAGCTAAGGCTCGGGTCGATATCGAACTATGGTGTTCGGTGACGATTTTCAAAGACGACAACGCGTTGTTCGACACGTTGGGAAGTGATGGCTTCGACGTTGAATAGGCATACTTTAAGATATGGAGTAGGTGACCATGAGTTGAATTGAAGGAACTATTGGAGGAAGGTTAAGGGATGAACAATGATATTCTACGACTAACGGTGGTTGCATAGAATAGTTCCTAACCCCGATGACTTTAGATGGGAGTTATAAGGACAATTACAGGATGAGCTCTACAATAGATAACGCATGAAAAGGGAACGTGATACTCAAGGTTTCGATGGGTCCTAATGAAGCAAGGGTATATGATGGTGTGGTCGGAGTCCATTGGCGTTACGACCTGGATTACATATGCTACTAGGGTCCATTGATATTAGGACCTAGTGACGAGGAGGTAGAGTTCGTTGATGTTAGAGCCTGCATTACCTTGAACTATCACACAAGTAGTCTAGTACCTATCCTATTTAGTGGCATGGATTTGAGTATCGAGGAACCAGGATGTTGAGTAGTCCTTGACAGGACGGTCGGTCGAGTTATGATGTATCCGACGCACTGAGTGAGTTAACATAAGGATGGATGATGGATGTTATGTTTGATTTGGTTGCTTATCTCCCTAGGGATGTTACACGATGCAAGTGTTACCATTGTAGATATCTAGACACCCGTTAGTACTTTGATATGTGGTACACTATGATGTTTACGATGTAGAGTAGCATATATTCTATGTTATATGCTAACACTGTGGATGCAAGGATGGGTCAGGTATGATTGTCCACACTATTTGACCTAGTACATTGACCTTATAGTATTTAATATTTTCTACTGCTACATCAGACTGTTGCCTGACCTAGGATTTTATGTTTAACTTCTTATTATTCTGAGTACTCTTAAATGAGTAAATTTGGGATATCAGGTCTAGTGAGCATGTGAAGCTGGACAGAGGATGGGTAAGAGGTCATACTCTTGTACTACCACATTTACTTATTATGATTCACTATTCCTCTGCAGAACACTATTGAACTTGCTAGTGCCTTTATTATCTATAGATGGTTTATTCATGAATTATTAGTTGATAAATAACTCTATAACTTATGTTGTATACTGTATGGATCTTTGTACTTTGATTTTTGTGATTTATCCGTTTATTACTATCTTGCCTATTTTATATTTGAGATGTCTACTATTATACTTTATTCGATGTGCTATGAGATATATGTCATGTTTTATTGATTATGTAATCTTCTTTACTACAACCTTGATGATCATCCTACATCGGCAGGGCATCCTTACAGTGCACTCTATAGGTTATTATAATTATTGGGTGCCGATGGTGTAGGGTGATCGTCACAGTTCCCTTTCAGTGGAATGGCCACCAGCCTTTGATCGCCCATAAACTTCTTCTTTTAACAATCTGAATGGTGGTCCCACACCATCGATAGGGTACGCATGGCCTTCTTGGTGCACTCCAGGTCACATAGGGGTATGGCCAGAAATAGGCAAAGAGAAGAGCAGGCCATGCATTCAAGTTCACCATCCATGCACGGGGGGATATCTCATGCTCGTCATTAACGTTCTCTATCTCGTCATTAATCTCCTACTTCGCTAAGGCACATGCTAAGCCCACAACCCACGGTCAGACGGAACATCCCACAAAGGCAAATGTCAACCTTAGGGAAAAAATGCATATCCTCTGCCAACAACTCAATATAATACAAGCTTGTAATGCTAGAGGTGAGGCATTCTTAGATGATGAGAATGAGGAGCCATTCCCTGATGAAGTCCTAGATACTTACATCCATCGATGGTACGCTTTGATGCCTATTGACAAGTATGATGGGGGTGCAAACCGTCTGACCACATCACAACATTCAACTCCATCACCCATGCCAGCCGGCTTTCAAGCTCCGCAAAGTATTTGCTCTTCCCCTCTACCCTATAGCAATCGGCCTCCTGCTAGTTCTTATATCTATAATTGGGTGGTATCAGCTCCTAGGGCCAACCATGCGTAGATTCCAAGGCTCGTTTCTTCACATCCCATACCCATGTCATGATGGCCAGTGAGCTAGGAAATATCAGATAAAATGCTTTTTAAAAGCTTGTGGTCGTATGTTGGCCGCTTCAATAAAGAATCCAATTAGGCTAGGGGTACAGACATGAATAGCTTGGTCATGGCCCTATGTTCAATGGTCAGATAAAAGTTTAGGATGTGGAGAGAGGTCTAGAAGTAATCAGCTTCGTCCCCAGTCGACTTTTATCAATGGACGAATGACATGATGTGGGTAGAAGATGTGGATCTTTCAGACAGTGATAGTGGAGCAAAGCGTCATTCCCAAGATGGTTGTCACAGCAAGTAATAGAAATATAATTAGCAGAGTAATGAGTAAATAAAAGAACATACCGAGATTTATACTAGTTTAGAGCATCTCTCCTACGTCCAGTCTCTAAGCAACTCTTAGGAATTCACTAGCAAAACCCTCACATGACCTAGAGAAATAGGTTTATAATATAGACTGCCTAAGCACCTCTCAAGCTTACTTTTGGATAAGAGTAGTGATGGTTTCTAACAACAACGTGCAAGTATCTTGTCAATGTAGTACAACAGCTCTTGTAATCACTTGATATGAATATGAGTAGAGAGGCTCAAGGATTCAAGGATTTAAATACTAGAATGTATAGATGAATGCTCAGGTATTAGAGATCAGAAATCAAGAGACGATAGAGAGTAAGAAAGGTATAAAGTTGATGATCACAGCTGTAGTTTGCCTATTCTTTTATAGAGATGAGCAGTTGCATTGAAGAGTAGTGTCTGGTTGAAGAGTCATCACCAACAGTCGAAGAGTCACCATTGAATGGAAGCAGCGATCTTGGGGAGGGGCGACGAAGGGATGTGGCAAAGGTCAAAAACAAAAGTTTTCTAGGCACATATACAACTTCCACCAGTCGACCGGTGAGCATCCACCGGTTGACTGGTGGATGTCTGTGTTTTGCTCCTTGTTTGAATTTATTACTTTTTTCTTTGACTTTGCATTGATTGCTTACTCATGTCTTGCTTTGTTTTAGCATGTGCTCCTCAATTGTTCATTGCTTTGATTACTTTGATTTTATTGCACCATGCACTTTTATTTGATGCTTTGTTTTGTCGGTGCACTTACGCTTGTGTTTTGGCAATGCACTTATGCTTGTGTTTTTCAAGTGCACCTTTATCTGATACCATGTTTTGATTTCATTCCTTGCTTTGATAATACTTATTTCTATAATAATAAGTTAGTCTAACATATTTCATTGTCATCATCAAAATTAAGGTTCTAAAATTCTTCCCTTTTTTATGATGATAACTACTTATTTGAAATATATAATAATAATAACAAAGTTATCACTACCCCTGAAATAGAGACTCCCCATGAATAACTTGAGATATTTATTCACATTTGTGATCAAAAAAAAGAGATAAATATTACAAACATAGAACTGATGCACATCACATATCTTAGACAACGCTGATGAAAAACAAACATACACTATTAAACACAATGTTTATACCAGAATAGAATGACAACTCTTGATAGTGCGACACAACAATATAACAACATTTAGTTATACAAATATAACTTAAACAATGCTAAAATGTAAATCATAGTAAGACAGAGATAGTCATCTAATCTGAACCTAAGGAAGGCTGTGCAAGAGTGAGAGCTCTTCCTCTCTTCTTTGGCTGTGATGTACCATAAAGTCTATGAAGCACATAAGAAATGATTCCCAGTTCTTTTTTATTTCTCCTTAATCTAAAGAATTAATTTTTGATTTTTGAGAACTTTTTCTTTATACTCTCTATCACTATCATAAAGGAGGTAATATCTCATCCAATCTTTTCTCTTCTTCTTCAATATCTTCTCTATCACTATCATAAAAGGAGGTAATTTCTCATCCAATGTTTCCTCTTCTTCTTCAATATCTTCTATTGGAGGAACATCTACAGTGTTGTGGGCATGGGAATAAAAAACATTAAAAATCTTCATGCGCACACACACTGCCTTATCAAACACAATTTCAAACACATCATCCTAGACTTGTTCATTTTTTAAATTAATCTCAAAATGTTTAAAAATTCGGGTAACCAAATTGCCGTAGGGATTGTACGATCTCGGCTTTCCAGAATGATTACTACCAAGCATATTACGGAGAATCAAATCATCACAATTAACATGTAAGCCACCAGGAATTGCGTAAGTGCATCGTTAATGGACAAGATAAACTTCATCAAAATTTCATGTTTTAGGGATAGTTTTATATTGAAAAATACTTATAACTAAACCCACTCTATCCATCATATTTTCCTTTTTTGATAATCACCCATATTATGTTTAAAATTTTCACTTGAAATTGTGGCATGGTTTGCTTCTAAATCACCAACAAATAAGCCACTGGTAGGAATTTGCAAAATAATGTCATGGCATCCAGTCTAAATCCACTTCATTGACAAAAGAGTATAAAACAAATTCATTGTTCTCTTCCCCAAGTTTTAAATTGGCATAGAATCAGGCCATACAATAGGGATAGCTCTCTCAAAGTTATCAATGGATAGTATGTGTAATAGCCTACAAACTTCAAAAAGAGCTGTTAAATTATATGATTGAAAATCAAAAACTTTATCGATCTTCCTGCTAGATTGTTGAAATTGAGAATAGCCTTGTAAGCTCAGATGGATTCCTTATTATTGTTAAGCCAAGCTTTGATTTGTGCTGTCAAAGTTGATTTTGGAGTTGATTTTTCCATAGAAAATGATTTTGAAAGCTGGGTTTTTAGAAAAATGGGCGTAGCAATTTGAAGTGATGAGGCAAATGTGGTCTCAAGAAAAAATATATGGGCTTTTGAAACGATGCTAAAAGAAATCAACAGTCGAGATTTTAAAAAATATCACACCACCGTTGGTGCATCGATGAAGCTTCA
The DNA here is from genome assembly GCA_030765085.1 of Allium cepa. Classification (NCBI taxonomy): domain Eukaryota; kingdom Viridiplantae; phylum Streptophyta; class Magnoliopsida; order Asparagales; family Amaryllidaceae; genus Allium; species Allium cepa. The sequence goes on along the minus strand of CM060932.1, from coordinate 309,972,856 downwards.
TTGGTCGACTGGTGGGGTCAAAAATTGGTTCCAGGTCCTTCTTTATGTTTGAATACTGTCAATCAACGTTCTTTTGTGATGTACACCATTTGTATGTGCTATGCATAAAGAACATACATTAATATATATATATATATAAACAACCTTTTAAATACCACCAAAGGTTATGAACGTGACGGAATGCATATAGCCATGAAATCCATTGTTTTAACCACTAGTTTCTAATTGTAATTCTCATTCTTATTATTTAAACTATCTTGTCGTTTGCATTCAATGTTTCATTCTAATCACTTGTACATTCAAGCAAACTTCATTAGTGATTTAGTAAACTTCATATCTTCATGAATTACACGATATACCACAAAGGAAAAGATTATATGAAGGGTGTACATTATTGATTTATCAGTGTTATTTAAGAGCATACCCAGTCAAAAACAATTTTACTATTTGTATTGGAAGTTATGTTGCTGCTCAGGCGGTTGAAGTCCTATTATATTGCTTAGGCGGTTGAAGTCTGTTCGGTTTCTCAGGCGGTGTAATACGTATTCCTCCGGGTTAAATGAGAGTTGATAGTTGAATTCCAGAAGGGGACTGAGACAGGACGTAGAATGAAAAGTTCGAACCAGTGTAAAAATCTCTGGTGTCATTTACTTTATTATTTACTTTTATATCTATAATCCGCATTAGTAGACAATTAAGTTAGTATTCCATATTGAACGATCTTTAGCCACTTTTGCTTGGTATTGAAGCAGGGTTATCATATAACCATTACACAGTTATTTGATGTTCAGTTAATATGGAAAATAACACTAGCATAAGATTCGTTGAAGGTCAATCCACCACACGACCACCACTATTTAATGGTTTGAATTACAATTATTGGTCAACTCGCATGAGAATTTATATGCAAGCAAATGGACATGACACTTGGAATATAACTCAGGATGAATATATTATATCAACCACACCAAATGCACAATGGTCAAACACACAAAAGATAGATGCTACCTCAAATGCAAAAGCTATGAATACACTATTTTCTACTTTAAATAAGAATGAATTTAATAGAGTTAGCATGTGTAACTCTTAAAGTTACACATGAAGGTACTAACAATGTTAAACAAAGAAAGATTTATATGCTTAAAAATCAATTTCAAAATTTTAAAACGAAATGGGATGAGACTATAAATGAAATGTATTCTAGGTTTCAAGACATATATCACTCACTATTGGCACTGGGAAAAAAATACATTGATTTTGATATTGTCTCAAAAATCCTAAACTTTTTAATAGATGAATGGGAATAGAAAGTCTTAGCTATAGAAGAAGCTAACAATATTTCAACCATAAAACCAGAAGAGTTAATGGAAAATCTCATGTCGTATAAAGTGAACTTACAGGAAAAAAGAAATCAAGCACAAGACAAAAGGACCATAGCATTCCAAGCTGAGCAAGAAGATTCAAAAGAAGATGAAGATGACATGGCTTTTATTGCTAAGAAGTTTAAGAAATTTTTAAAATTTCGAAAGAACAAGAAATTGGGAAACAACAAGAGAGACAACACCAACAAACCACCAGCTTCAAATCTCGAATGTTATGAATGTCACAAAAAGGGTCACATAAAAAAGGATTGTCCTGATCGAAAGAAAGATAAGTTCAAGAATAAAAGATACAAATATAAGAAGAAGAAGAAGAAGAAGGCATTCTCTGTTATAAAGGATGATTCAGAATAGTCTTCTTCATCAGGTACTGACACTAATAGTGACGCCGAACAAGCCAATGTGTGCTTTATGGCTTCATCTAATGAAGGAAGTGATCTAACCTTTGTAGATTTAATAGATGAGAGGCCCGTGCTACGCACAGGGCGGTGTTATTCTCAATAAATTTTAACTGCCATGCCAGAAAAGTGATTTGAGGATGGAAGGGTGACCATAATTTTTATATACATACCCATGCATAACATACAGCTAATACATATGTCAGTACAACCATGTATATAGTAAAGAATTAGTACATATGAGCAAAACAAACATAAGTAAGCAGTGTAATAGAAAGTTGGAGTTGCAATTAAAAACATGCACACACGTACTATAGGTGTAAGCAAACTGATACGGTCTTATACGCTGTGACGTACAGTCTATAAAAAAGGTAAGATAAAAAAGAGTTCTCGATTAATAAAAAAAGGTGACATAGAAAACATACAAAAAAGTGGTAGCTAAAAACATATCATAGCGGAATATGAGATCATAAACTTTCAAAAATTAATTTCTTTGCCTCTTCTCCCGAATCTTGATTCCACATGCTGCTGTGCACTGTTGCTCTGTATCAGCATACCATGGATAAGGATAATTAGATGCATTTTGATTTTGTAAGCATAAAACAGGGAAGAGTAATATATTTAATGTTTTTAATTTAATATAAGAAAATAAAATATGGGTTTGGAAGGTTAACAGTTCAAAATATGAGTATCCATAAGTACAACAATCAATTAGGAGTCGGTAATGAAGAAATATAGTACTGTTATTTACTACAACAACATAGCATGAGATGTACAATGCTTTGAAATAATCACCAACAAAATTAAATATGGAACAGAACCATTTAAAAATTCTTACTTGCATCACATACCTCTTCTAAGCGTCGTTTTGGGGAGTGATGTGTCAGAAGCATGTATGGTCTGATCGATCACACGATCGTCATCCCGATAAACAAAGAAAATGTCATGGCTATGCCAAAGGTCCAATTAGGATAGAAGAGTGACCGAGATTGTAGATCAAACCTGGGTAATCTGTTTCTTTCCTTTGATATTTGTTCTGGACTGCAAGATACGTTTATCCGTATTTGAAAGATAGTCTAAGTTAGAGCTTTGATCGCTAGGCAGAATTAGCTGTAATTTTGTTAATAATGGAACACAACAAACAACTTCAATAAAAGTGAAGAGATTTCTTATCGGATGATCAATGATGACAATAAGGGTTAGAGAAGAATTAGTGAATAATAGAATGAAAGATTAGACGGACGCTTTGAGGAAATAATGAGCAAATTTAGTTAGCTGCTATGGAATAGAAACATAAAGGGGGAATAAATCATGGAGATAGTGAGGGTGGAATGGTTATTCGCATTTCTTGAAAGAGAAGATTTTGAGAAAACAATGGGGTTGCTTTCTGAAGTAAGGAGAAGACAATGATGCCACGCAAGAAAAATGTGGATTATAAAAAGTGAAAGCAGTTTAAAGGAAGTTATGAAAAACCAAAGTGGGAAATAAGAATGCAGTATTTTGAAATGCTAGAGAACAATTATGCCACCTCAGGAATGTGCGGTTCCTGCTTTTACATTTAAGTACCAGGTAAGAATTATCATCATAATCATGTTAGTAACCATACTTTTTTCCAACTGAATGCATGCACACAATATTCAAAGATTACCTAAGATAGAATAGTAGATGCCTATAACGATCCCACAATCTTAATAACCCATCTAGCGGTCAAAAAAGTTTCTGTGTTGCTCTTCTCATAGTTGTTAGGCCTAATCTCAAACAATGTATCCCTCCCTGCCAATTCATGAAATATATTTTCAATCTCCTAAATTCCATTCCCCTGCACAGAAGAACATTTAAAATGTTTGCATATTAAAAAGTAATTAATGTAGTTAGTGTGTTGTTGTAGAAGTTAGAGAGGTGTCATACATAAATAAAAGGAATAACTTAAAGACTTTGAACACATCTTGCATACAAATATTCGTAATAGCTATTGTATAATGGTCTGTAATAGTTGTAGCTTACCACTTATAGATGGTTAGCATTTCATCAACCCTGTAAACAATTGTTTTCAATAAAATATATATTGTATCATGTGCATACACAGTCGAATCTACATGACTAAGATGTGACCTGATCCATTTTTAATCAGTTATTATTCTAAAAAAAAAATCATTTTTGGAATATAAAGTTAAACCAAACCAGATTTCACGAATTTATTTTTTTTTTCTAATCAACGTATGCTCCCTACTCCCATGCCAATGCATATTGTAATTAGCATTTTTAAGCATCAGAGTTACTCGTTTCAGGTGAGTGTATTAGCTGTTACGAAATATACAATGAAAACATGGGTATGCAATAGATTAGCATGGAGTACGGGAAAGAAAAATGGTTTAATAATCCTCAAAGTGCAATGTAACTATTATAGATTTTAAAATAAGATTAAAAATAAAGTACATATGCAATAAAAACATTGGGACAGAAAACTACATATTTCACTACGTGTGCAGTTAATCAGAAGAATTGCTGAAGTGAGTGATAAATCAACAGCCTTCAACTTGGTGCAATAAAATTTCATTACATAACATGCATGTCAAAGTAATGAATACCTAGCTATCTCTCGGTGCAACAAAATTTAATCACCTTTTTTTTATAATTTTGCAAAATTGGAATCCAAATAATTATGACCATGACATTTTTCCCAAATTTTGAAATGCCATGAGAAGGAGGCCTAGCCTTTAGCTGACAACACTGCCGGGGGTCAACCCTCCCATGCATTCATTCTTACAAATACCAAAAAACGTCCATAGTAATAGGAAATTAATATAAGAAAATGCAAGAATTCCACAAAACTTTTTTGAATTTGTGAATTCTATTCATAAAACAACACAGTACAATTTTTTATGTATCATAGTGTGCCACATTTTACAAAGTCCCTTAAATATTTGTCTCCCGTAAATAGTTGAGCAAAGTGTGTTCCCCATCAGCTATTGTACAATGGGACAGAAATCTGAAAACGAAGAGTGGTTAGAACCTCATGGGAATAAGCAATCGTAAGGATGTCCGTGAAACTTAGAGAAATATTCCAATTGATAAACCTTTGAAACAGTTGATACGCAGTATAAATCTACTTATTTTCTTACCTATCTTTCATGTGTGTGTGTGTGTGTATATACATATACGCTGAAGAAGAAATCTATTACCTGAACGATAGGAGCAATGGTTTGCACCTGTTGCAAGAAATGCTCAAAATTAGCCTCACAACTTCCATATGGCACATCTGGAGAGAAAGGTACCACAGGGGTTTCAACAAGAAGAGAAAGGAATCCCAATCGGTAAATTCCTAAATTGATAGAGATGTGAAGTTGATAATTAATCGGATTAACAAAGAGAAGCTCACCGGTCTAACGGTACCAGAAATACAACTGTTGAGAGGTTGAAGTTGAAGGTAGATTGCTTAGGAATTCTAAGAGACTCTTGGGAGCTGCCATGAATTGGAAGGTTAGAGATTATGCGATGAAAAAAAAGGAAATGTTTTGAGTTATGTCCGTAGCTAAAGGGTATATATGATTGTCTGGTTACTATGGGCTTTGAGCCCGTTTATATTTTTGTTCAAGGCAATAAAATTTTAGCCTATTTTCAAAAATATACACACACACACCGTGCAATCCTAATTTGTTTAAAAATAATATATGTAAACATAAGGATATTGAGAACTTATTTCGCTTTTATTTTTTTCTCATTAAATAGTTAAATAATGCACCTTGATAAGTACCATAATGTGACATCATATTGCAAAGTAGATTTAAAATTTGGTTAAATTCGGTACATAAGAAAATTGAAATGAAATGTTATGTCGATAGCTGAACAATTGTAATTTTATTTTTTAAAAGACGTCTGAAAGTCATGCATAGTTAAAATATAAAATCAATAGCCAAACATACATATATGTGTTAGATCTTATTACTTTCTGTTAGAAATAGACATTTCAACGATGTCGAACCAAAAAAAAAATACTAACTATTATGTAAGTATAAAAAATGCTACATATAAGTCAGTAGAAAAAAGAACCTTAGTAGAATAGGAATTAAATTTATAACTTACCTATATGGTTAACCAAAAATAATGGATAAATCAAACGTACATGAATAGAATGATTGGAGGTCGAAATAAGAAGCGGAATTAAATTGATATTTTGTTACTACAATGCCACAATAGATGCATTACAACTGTAGTTTTTAAAGCAATGAGAATTTGACTATGCACAACAACCATATAGTTACTATCGAATCGGTATTGCCCGATGGTGAAAATGCAAATTTCAACTTGACAGAGGGTTGCACGTCGTAATTTAGTTTTATATGTCCAATATCCGAAGGACAATCGCTGATGAACCACCTAATAGGACGAAGATCAGAGAAGTTACAATTCTTTACCTATATCAATATTATTGTAAAGCAGTAAGAATTTGACTATGTCAAATAACCATATATTTTCTATTGAATCGGTATTACATGATGGTATAAAATGCAAATTCCAACTTGATCGAGGGCTGCACGGCATAGTTTAATTTTCTATATCCACTGTCTGAACGATGGCCACTGATGAACCACCTAATAGGACGAAGATCAAAGAAGTTGCAAAGCTACGTCGATGATCTGATTTGCCAAAAATTAGCACATAATTAAAAAAAAGCAAGAAGGGGAAGTGAAATTTTACGTTGTCGGGGTCGCTGATTGGGAAAATTTATTTTATGGTTATTTAATTTGGGGAAGTATATGCCTACGTATCTATGTTGGGAGCGATGGTAAAAAAAGAGGATGGACACAGAATTGTATTATTTTGAAATGTGCAGCAACATGGATGCCACCTTAGCGATTTGTTCTTCCTGTTTTTATATATAAGTAATAGACTTTAAGCTATTGGATAAACTAAAAGATGTTAAAATAAAATATAAAGGTTCTTAAAAAAACTAAACAGGAGTGAAATAGAAATTGATACGCTCAGAGATAAAAAGAAAATCTTAGAAGAACTTGTTAAAACACAAGAATCTTTGTCTAATATATCTTCTCAACTCACTATGATATCAAATGAGAATGAAGCTCAAAAAGAAAAGAATACGACATTAGCTGTAGAAAATCACGATTTAAAATCAAATGTCAAAATTCTTGAATTAAACAATGCTAGTATCAAAATCGAGTTAGAAAATATTACTAAAAACATTTCTAACTTTAATAATGGTAAAGAAAATATTTCTAAAATTATTAATAACTCTCAAACCTCTTTCAATAAGAAAGGTTTAGGATATACAAATTCCTTGAAATCTAGTTCAAAGAAAAACATTTCACTAAGTAAAAATTTCAATATACATAATAATTTTGTAAAAGCAAAACCAAAGGTTTTCACTCAAAAGGACATTTGCAACACAAATACTTAAAAGATTGGGTGCCAAAAACTAATAATAGTTCGATTAGAACTAAGTATATTAAATCTTTTATAAATTTAGTTCATAAAAATGAAAATTTTACTTATAAAGGAAATTCTAAACCCACTTTGGTTTCGTTTCCTAAGATCTAACGCTTAGGACCCTAATAAAAAGTGGGTACCAACGTCATCATTATACTTTTGTAGGTACCAACTAAGAAAAGAAAATGGTGGATACTTGATAGTGGTTGCTCAAAACATATGACAGGAAACAAATATATGCTGACTAACATTATCTACTCAGATGGAGGATCTGTCACATTTGAAGATAATTCCAAAAGATATATCATCAGCAAATGTGATGTGATTAATGACGGTGCGTCTAACTTACCTCATATTGTAAATGTTTTACTAGTTAAGAATTTAAAACATAATTTGCTTAGTACAAGTCAACTATGCGATAAAGGTTTTAATATAGCTTTTTCGAAAAATAAATGTAATATATATTTGATAAAAAAAGAAACTAATTTTTGAAGGATCTAGAGAATGAAATATATACATATTAAATATGAAAATTAATCACAACACAAATATGTGTCGAGTAGCCAAAGAAAATGATCCTTGGTTGTGGCACAAAAGAATTTGTCATATAAACTTTAAAGCAATAAGCAAATTATCTAAAAATAATTTAACAAATGGTTCACCTAAATGAATTTTAAAGTAAATAGTATTTGTGACGCTTGTTAGTTAGAAAAATTAACCAAATCTACTTTTAAATCAAAGAAAATTATTTCTACATTACAACCACTTGAGTTATTACATTTAGATCTTTTGGACCAACTCAAGTTCAACTTATAAATCATAATAGATATGTTCTTTGTAATTATAGATGATTATTCAAGATACACCTGGACAATATTTATGAAAAATAAAAGTGATACTTTTGAAAATTTTAAAATCTTTACTAAGAGAATTCAAAATATTAAGAATATAAAAATTAAAAACATTCAAAGCGATCACGGTGGTGAATTCAATAATGATATTTTTGAAACATATTGTAATAAGAAAGGATTTGTTCACAATTTTTCATTTTCGAGAACTTCGCAACAAAACGGAGTTGTAGAAAGGAAAATTAGAAAACTTCAAGAATGTGCTAGAACCTTATTAAATGGAAGCACTCTACCTAAACATTTTTGGGCAGAAGCTATAGCAACTGCTTGTTATGCTTTAAATCAAGTTTCATTTAGACCATTAACAAAACATACCCCATATGAACTTTTTTAATGGAAGAAAACCTAACATATCATATTTTAAAATTTTCTGTTTAAAATGCTTTTTATTAAATACAAAAGACCAACTTAGTAAATTCGATCCAAAATCAGATGAAGGAATATTCTTTGGATACTCGGAACGAAGCAAGGCATATAGAATTTATAATAAAAGAACTAAAATAATCAAAGAAACACTTCATTTATCATTTGATGAAAATTTCAAATTTAATAATAAAAATGAAGATGAAGAAATAATTCCTAAATCAAATATCACATAAGATGATACTGAAAATAATGTTGAAATCGAAAATAATAATTTACCAAATGAAAATGAAAATCGAACTCCACCAAGACTTCTAAGAAATCACCAATTTAAAATGTTATTAAAGAAATTAATTCTAATGTAAGAACTCCAAATCAATAAAATCAAATGGATCATGTAGCCTTCCTATCGAACATTGAACCAAAAAATGCTAAAGAAGCCTCAACTGATGATTACTGGATTATAGCTATGCGTGAAGAGTTAAATCAATTTGAATGAAAGGAAGTTTAGGACTTATTTCATAGACCTAGTAATCAAACAGTCATTGCTACTAAATGGGTTTACAAAAATAAAACTGATGAGCAAGGAAATATTATTCGAAACAGAGCTAGATTAGTTTCTCAAGGTTACAATCAAGAAGAAGGAATATACTACTAAGAAACATTTTCTCCTATAGCTTGACTAGAAGAAATACGTATTTTATTAGCTTTTGCTTGTTTTCATAACTTTAAACTATATCAAATGGATGAAAAAGGTGCTTTTCAAAATTGTTTTATTAAAGAAAATGTTTGCACATGAAAAAATTCTAGACCATGTTTATAAATTAAAGAAATCTTTTTATGGTTTAGAACAAGCACCTCGTGTTTGTAGATGACATCATTTTTGGTTCCACGAAGGAAAAATTATGTCAAGAATTTTTGAATGTTATGACAAGAGAGTTTGAAATGTCTCATATGGGAGAACTTTCATATTTTCTTGGATTACAAATTAAATAATTAAATAATGGAATTTCTATTAATCAAGAAAAATATTGTAATAATCTAATAAAACGTTTTGATATGGAAAACACTTCTGCTAAACCAACACCTATAAGCACTGCGGTACATCTCGATCGAGATGAAAATGGAAAAAGTGTTGACCAAAAACTATATCGAAGTATGATCGGATCCTTACTTTACTTAACTGCTAGTCGTCCAGATATAATGATGAGTGTATGCTTGTGTGCACGATTTCAAGCCAACCCAAAGAATTACATTTGCGAGTAGTGAAACAAATTTTGCGATGCTTAAGCAAGACTAAAGACTACGGTCTATTTTACCCGAAAGAGTGTCCTTTTGAGTTAGTATCGTATAGTGATGCTGACTTTGGAGGCTGTCGAACGGATCAAAAGAGTACAGGTGGTACTTATCATTTCTTTGGATAATCTTTAGTATCTTGGTTTAGTAAGAAACAAAATTGTGTTTCACTTTCGATGTGTGAGGCGGAATATATTTCTGTTGCTGTGGCATGTGCCCAAGTAATATACATGCAGCAAACACTACTGATATAAATCTATCTAAATCAATTATTTATTAAGATAATACAAGTGCTATAAATTTATCAAAAAATCATATAAATCACTCCAGAACTAAATATATTGATATTCGACATCATTTTCATCGTGATAACATAGAAAAAGGTAAAATTTCTCTTGATTTTATACCATCAAAAAATCAAGTTGCAAATATATTTACTAAACTTTTAAATGAAAATATTTTTGTTATAAGGCATGAATTAGGGATTATGTCATTACATGATTTATAATTCGATATTAAAGTGTAAAAAATCATAAAATAAATAAATAAAAAATTAGAGATGATGGCATTCGAACTCTGTACCCATGGGAGGAAGTCACGTGTCTTTCCAATGTGTTTCTTAATTTAAGGCCTTACATTTCTTTTATTTTATATATGACTAAAATCTTTTCACATTTTTTAACCTTACATTCTTTCTCTTGGCCGAAGATTTCTAAGGGATGTTAACCATAAAATAAAAAGTTTAAATAGATAATCGACACAATATATATACAGTACTATAAAAAATGCATGTTGTTTCGCCTCATTTGAATCGGTTGAAGTAAAAACTGATGCAAATAGAACTATTTGCATCAGTTCTATCTTAATAACCGGTGCAATTGGTACGTGGAAAGCATTAGGTAATAAAAAATCAAATTTGCATCGGTTGTCACCAACAACCGAAGAAAATATGTCGACGCAAATAGTTTTAATCGCATCGGTTCTAAAATCAACCGATGCAACTACATTAGTTTGCATCCCTTTCGTTACGCACTTCCATTAATTCCCACCATCCCAATTTTTTCTGCCGCCGCTTACTTTCCTACCATTTCCCCTAAAAAGTATTTCACTAACCATGTCAATCGAAGATGTAGCCGCTGCTCCTACTTCCATTGTCGAAGAGCAACCTGCCTCCGCCCCCACTCCTTCCCCCACCGTTGAAGAAGCTCCTCCCTCCTTCCTTTCAACCTGAACCTTTAACCGACTCCTCCTATCTTGCCTCACTTCTTAGCCGCTCTTGTTATTCTGCCCAAGACACCTAGTTATTCGCGATGAGAGAAGCTTGACGTCGCCGTGATCGATTAACTCACTAAATGCCTGGATTTGAAGCTCGATGCCGTGAAAAGATCTAAAGTTCGACGCATGGATCTGAAGCTCAATTAATTAAAGTGCCAGAAGCTTATCGATGATAATGTTTCACCTCCCGATAGAACTAAAAAATATAATAAAAGATTTGGCTAGAGGACTGCATCTTTCTTATTCTGGTAGATAAAGAGCAAAAGAGGTGAGGTTTGGATCTTAGATTAATTATAATCTGTTTATTAATTATCAAGTATTGTTATAAATTACTTTGTATATCAGTTTAAAGTAACAAACGATGTATATAGTTACATTTTGATCCATTTTGCTTATTTTATTTAGGATCCTATTTGTTTAGATAAGATTAGAGCATACCATAGTAATTGTGAGTGATTGTTGATTGTTCTTCATACGTTTTATTGTTCTACTATGTTGGTGTTGTTCATATGTGAATTGAATTACTAATTATTGTCCTATTGTCGATGCTAGTTGTTACTCTTTAAAAGATGAATTTAAAATTACAATACTACATGCTGATGGGTTTTTACTGAATTTATTTAGTGTAACTGATGTCCATCTAAATGGTATAAATAAAAGTTTTATGACTTGAAAGAGGAATTATTTCAGAAAAAATCTTGAAAGAAGGAGCCAGCTTGATTAAATAGATATTATATCCCAAAAAGTTATATCTTGTGAATTGAAGAAGGTAGACATCCATAAATGATGATGATCGGTATTTTTATAATTGATGCTGAATGTGTTTTATGTGTTTATTATGATGTTTGTTTCAAATAATTCAACGTTTTTGTGGGCCTAGTGTATGATATTCATGTTTTGGGTTGAGAAACATGATTGAAGGTTGTAGACCAGATGGAAATAATTATCAGATTTCCACCATTATCTTGGTTATTTAAATATCCACCAAGACTAATGTACATGGTTTTATCATCTACGAGTGAACTAATTCTGCTCCAATTTTAACAACTTTCACTTTCATTTAAGTTGTAAAATTATTTTCAATTATCAGTACATGGGGTAGATCATGGGTACAACTGAAAGGCGATGAATATAGTTCCATTGTCCAAAGTTCGCCGACTGTATGCAGCAGTTGGATGAGTCTTTGTTCAACTTGGGCTGGCAAATCAGGAAAATGGGGTTAGACTTCCATATTTTCTATACTAATTAATTTTGTAATTATCAGCTTTTTTTCTAAATTATTTCTTTTATCACTTTTGTATGAAAATATTTGATGTTGTAGGAAGTTTATGGTTTGACCGTGGAGCCCTGCGACGGTGAAACTCTGATTGTAACTATTTTTGAGATCATATTAGAAGAGGTATGTGTATAATATTTATATCTAAATTAACATATTATGATTTAATTACATTTGTTTCTGAGATTGATAATACTTGTTTAGTTCATGTTGATTATTGTATTTTATATGTAGGTGCCTGCCTTGATTGAACGGGAAAACGAGTTTAGATTTTTAGCCGTAGGGGCTTTTTATACGAACGTTTTGGTTTTGATTTTCTTTTTGTTGTGAATGATTGATATATTAATTATATCCACCTTTTGCTTTTAATTAGGTTTTCCTGAAGATTTTAATGGGAAACCATATGGGGCTCCAGCTGTAAGTATTTGTAGTTTTGTAGTACTCCTTATTATTATTATTATTATTATTATTTTCCCTATGTGAAGGAAAAAAAGAAAAGAAACGAAACAAATGTAACTTTTTTTTTTATATAGGTTGTGTGTTCTAGTTACACGGATGATGAGTATTTTCGCATCAGATGCAAAGGTAATTATCTGAAAGACTGATGGGACATCTCTATATAGCTTGTATGCATTCTGGTACAAAAGAAAAATAAAATGAAATCAACAAATGAATTTGTACTATATTGCTTGCAGGCAATAAAGAATATTATACAACAGATGTGGAAAATACAACATCCATAAGATATGGCGAGATGATGTTTTACCATGCCGAGTTTATCTTATGCATTGGTACAGATACACAACACTAACCTTTCTATCACCTGGTTCAAAATTCTTCATACCATAAAATAATTTGACTTAATACCGAATACCTCTTGAATTATAATAAGCTGCTATTTTATTGTGGTGTACTGGCAGCCAAAAGTCTACGCAAATCAGCTTATGATAATTTCTTAGACCACACATTCCTGGGAGATAGGAAAACAACTGTAAGGCAATATTTGAATGCCAAAGGTGTGGGTATTATGGAACAAGTGTATAAGTTTATGCAACCATTAATTCAATGCCCTGCTCTGCTCTGCATGGTGTACAATGCTCTTTTTTGTTTTAAGTTGGACAAATTACATTTATGCTGATTAATCTATTTATGAACCATGCTGGAGTTCAAGCAACTATTCATGCCCAGGTATATTATATACAAACAGCTAACTGTAAGGAATAACAGGCTTGTCATTTAAGGCTTATTGCCAATAGAGTATATGCAATAAGCACTATATTTTCAAAACTAAATTGTAGTCTACACTCTATTGGCTGAAGTTTAATCAATGGATAATCAAGTAACTAAATCCAACTTAGTACTAATTGATTGTTATAACATTTTAAGTTTATCAAAATGTAAATGTTTTCTTTGTAGTGCATTGTGATTTTTCTCTTTGATACTAAAAAATAATGATTTTGTGCTTCTTATCATTATTGAGTTATACATTGGCATATATTTGATTGGTTATATCTTTGATTGCAGGAAAAAAACATTGGAAGAGTTTGCAGCTTCAAACGATATACCTTTGCGTCCAAGAGCTGAAAGGTGAGCCCTACAAGTCAACCTTTTCCTTGTATTCTTATTCTTTGAATGATTATAATAAATACCACTTTATATGAATAATGGTTAGTTCGGTGAGTTGTGGGAGTCCCCTTTTTTTGTTTTTTTTTTGTTTTTTTGTTTGAGGAGATGAAATTTGGGATGATAATGGGCATTTGCGTGTTTCTTGCATAGGATGTGGCGTCATGGGTATCTTGGTAATAAGGTAGGTATTGTCTTATAATTTCATGATTTTTAGAAACATTGTATACATGTTTTTTCCTTCTAAAAAAATAAAAATAAAATAAAACCTTCAAATGAATCAAACACTATTCATAAACATTCTGAGGAAGTATGTGCCAATCTTATAACACATACAATTATTTTAAAAGAGCTTCAACCGACTCTTACATCTTTTATTGCCATTTGAAATTTTAATGCTTTACCATTGACATTTGAATGCTTTACCAGATGAGTTGTTCTTTGGAAGTCCTTGGTATACATGTTTATGTTTGTCTTTCTAAATTTTGGATTCAAATTGTAACTGCATATAGGTATATCAATGCGCATATTAGTATTGTAGATTAAAAAACTTCATCTCTTCCTTTTCTTCTTCTTTTTTTATTGGAAAGCTAAAATAAATTGGACCAAGTATGCATCAACTACATAACACATATCTCATGTATTTAAAAGCAAATTTACCTTATCACCTAGAATTGATCCATATTCTTTGAATATGTATGGTATAGATGTTTGAATGTGTGTTTATATATAACTTGGATTTGAAATGTAACACACAGGGATGTATACTAGTGAGCATGTCAGTGCACCAAACCAGCTTCTGCTTCATGTGCAGTCACTTAGCTTACGGAGAAAAAGAAGGAGATGAAAGGAGGAGGAATGCTGATGTCATTGAAATCTTAATGAATACTCAATTTCCCAGAATCTGCAAGAATTCATCAAGGAGAAGAAATCCTGTAAAAATCACTGACCATGAGTAAGTTTTTTTTTACTAAAAGTAAAATAAAATATTGCATATAAAACTCTACTTTTATTGTCTGTAATTCTACAGTCGAGTAATATGGCTAGGAGATCTTAATTACCGGATATCTCTAAGCTATTCGGTGACAAGGAATTTGCTTGAATTTAACAATTGGGATGCCCTTTTCGAGAACGATCAGGTTATTGTGGTTCTAACTGTACGCTAAATGCATTTTATCATAAATTTCCCAAAAATGTATAATATGTTTTTGATTAATAGCTCAAAATTGAAAGAGAATCCGAAAGAGTTTTTAAAGGATTGAATGAAGGAAAGATATTCTTTGCACCAACATATAAGTATTCATGCAATTCAGATGCTTATGCTGGAGTGACTACCATGTCTAAAAAGAAACGTCGAACTCCTGCATGGTAAGAAAACTTTTTTTGTTCTGTCCTTCCCATATCACCTATAACTTGATCTTCGTTTCACATTTCAGACAGTTAAATAGGCACTTCTTATATGTAGCTTCATTTTTCTCTGAACAAGAGCAAAGGTTACTTCTTTTATATTCATTATTATGCTAACAGAGAGAAAATTTTACTAGGTGTGACTGCATACTTTGGTACGGTGAAGGAATCAGGCAAATATCATACAATCGCGGTGAATCAAGATTCTCTGATCACAGACCAGTGTGTTCAATTTTTTCAGTTGATGTCATTGTTTTTAATTGAAGATTAGCACCTAATATGAAAGTGGGTATTGAAGAGCTTTTACCAAGAAGTTCTAGTAGCATCTCTTAACACTAGAAGTTGCCTAAATCTCCAAGTGTTGTGAGTATACTGAAAGAAATTGGAGTTATTTTTCTCAAATTCTATACTGGAAAACAAATTATGAACAGGTAGAAACAATATGAAAGTGTATACAGATGATAATTTCCATATATTTATTTGACTAACTGCTATAGCATACTTGATATTTGATATTAGACAGGATTTAATCTTTTGAATATATGAAATTTTGTTCCATATGTTTTGATTAATGGGATAAGAGAAACATGTTGTCTGAGTTCTGTCGGCAAATGCATAGCTTTTCATTTATAATTGTTTGTTATAATCAATAATATATATATTTTTTCTATTTGAGTACTATAATAATGATTTATGAGAATGTTTTTTTTGCATCAGGTATAAATAGCTGATGCAATAGAGGGATTAGTTTGCACCGGTTGTTATAAAAAACCGATGCAACAAAGAAGCCTTTGTTGCATCGGTTTTCATTACAACCGATGCAACATGAGGGCTGTGTCCAAGCAACCAACCGTATTTTGCATCAGTTGTTAGTAACAAACGATGCAAAAAGGATCGTTTTGCATCGGTTTTAGAACTGATGCAAAACTGTTAAGCCTGTTGCATCGGTTGCATATGCATCGGATGTTGAGCTGATGCAAAATGGGAGTAAACAACCGATGCAAATGGCATGTTTTGTAATAGTGATATGTGATCAAAATTTTCTTAATTCATATAAAAATTTTAAGAACATATATACATTCTTCTTCCAACATGTCATCTTAAGAAAGATCTGATCTCTCATCGATCGTTTTCAGCACTCCTATTATGGATTCATCAAATAAATCTACTCTAGTATATATTCCAGTGAAGATTACTGCATCTCCGAATCATCACAATGGATATACACCAAACGAGAAACGAGCTAAGAAAAACTTAGGCTTTGGTTCACCATCTACCAAGGAGAAAATCGACGAAATCCATCACTATCAATGCGTGACTTTAAGTTTACAAAGTGGGATGTATTAAGAAAAAAATCACCATGGAAGGCAATTAAATTCCTTGAACAATTCGCTCATAAATTCTATGGAACGACTCCTAAGCAAGGTGTGCACAATCCATCTCCTTAACAACTGCACATGTCTTCGAATTCTTGGGAACAACATGCTAAACGTAATATTTGGTCTCTATAAATCCATTACGGTATATCACCAAGGTTGAACCAAGCTCAAACGTATCTAAGACTCCGGGATATTAAAATCTATTTTTTTATAAAAGTTATGTTCATAGATTTAATAATGTAATATGGATATCTAACATGTTTATTGAAATAAAAATTATATTTATTTTAACATGAGAATATAGCTCGACAAAAAAAATATAGCTTGTTGGTTAAATAATTTAAGAATGAACTATAAATAAGTTGTACCTTAAAACAACAACAGTTTCAGTCGGCTGAGCATAGGACTTCAGCAGACAGAAAATTCATATCCATTTAAAAATCTTTTGGAATTCAGTCAACAGAGTACTCCCGTTCAGCCGATTGAATTGTACCAAATTTGAACTGTATACTTGCGGGTTACATTTTTGACCGCTTCAGCTGGCTGGCTCCCTCCTTTCAATTGATTGATCCATTTGATATATGTTTTTTATATAGCCTTACATGAATTCCTATGCAAAAACCCGATCAAACCTACTTTGTATTCCCATCTACCCCTTCATTCTCAACTTACCTAGCCATTCTCTATTCAAAATAAACCTAGAAACAAAACCTAACTTCATCAAAAATTTCAAGTTTTCATCCAATTTCAAAAACAAAATGGCTCCAAAATCCAAAAGATCACGGGAATCAACAACCGGACCTTCCGAGAGCCAAATTCAAGCTTCGTCACACATTGAAACAATGGTTAATAGATTCAATATCATGAGAAATTCAAAGCTATTTGAAGGAGCATTCATGAAATTTCCCAACTTCAATGACTACGCGATTAGAGAAATAGCCAAAGCTCGCAGTTTCGATTCGCTCATTGGGTATGATCCCAATAATGTTAAGATGTACCCTCTTTTAGTTAAGCTTTTCTTTGCTAATATGAATCTCGACCATCAAGATCCTTGAATCAAAGATGATTACATTTGGACATTGGTTTGTGAAGCAAAGATTTATTTACCTCTTAACCAACTAGACCATATTCTAAGATGTCCACCGAAGGGTTGGATATTAACGATGTTGATGTTGATATGTATAATCGTGATGAAGTATCACATCTCTTCTTATTGGAGGATTTAACCATTTTGAAATCTAGTGCCTTACGTCCGAAGGCAAGAATCATCCATCGTGCACTTATTCAATCTTTACAACCCTGGACGGAAGTTACGAAGACGTCTAGAAATGGGATTTTCAAGCCTTATATGCTATTTACTCGTCCTAACGAGTAAATTAGGAAAAAATAATGTTGGATGAATTGTTCACCGTCAATCTTTAAAGATGCTACAAGACGATTCAACATGGAGCTTATATTATGCGAATTCTACAAAATTTTGGCGTTTCATTGCCCAATTCCAATTTCATAACATAAGAGAGCTTAACTCCAAGACTCTAAGTTTAATAGGTCTTGCTAAGAGTCCCGAAAATCAACAAATCATTAGCTTTCAAGAATGGGTCCCTAACCGTAATCAAGGAATCCCGCAACCGAAAGACACGAATATTGCTCCTTCTTCCTCTCAAGTTCCTCATCAAGAAGAAGAGGACGACGAAATTCAAAAAATTCATGTCGACATGCCTCCAAAGCAAGCTTTTGTGACATTATCACATAATCAAATAAAACTTGGTCGATGTTTAGCTAATGTGGAAAAGAACGTTTCTAAAACTGACAACAAGCAAAACTCGATAATGGGATTTCTAAATACAATTTTGGAAAAAGGTCTCTTGTTCTGGATCCTCTTCAACTGATGTTCTTGAAAATCCGGCACCTTTCTCTTGGACGACATCGGACGAAGAAGGAGATGAAGAGGAAGGTAGTGGAGAATTTTAAGATTTTTAAATTTTTGCTACGTTATTTAACTCATGAAATTTTGAAGTGCTATTATTTCTATGATGTTTATGTATGACATATCTATATGCTTATTTGTATTTTATGTCTATGATGTTTATGTGATTTTAGGTATGGCATACTTTTATAATGCTTATATGTTTTATGTGTCCATGTCTATGATTTTTATGATGTTTATGTTTATTTGCTTCTCCTATCTATATGCTTATATGTCTATGTAAATTGCTTATATTTCTCATATCAATTATTTTTTCCTTTTTGTTGATGGCAAAAGGGAAGAATATGATTGATAGGGGGAGTATTCGGTCAGGGGGAGTAACTTGCATTTATATAATTACAAACTTACATAGTTATCATCATCAAAACGGGAGAGAATGTTAGAACCTTGAATTTTGATGTCTTGATTGTGACAACTATATTAGTAAATATTATATGAACTACCATAATTGTAACAACCCTGGTTTGAGATTACCTTTCAATATTAAATTATAATTAACAGTTCAAAAAACAAAAATATGCCCAAGCTTGAAAACTATCTTGGGTCTAACTTACAAGCCTGAACCAAAGGACCAAACGACCTCATATTGAGCTGAAATTTTTTATGTACATAGTAGAAAACTTCATCTTTCAAAAAAAAATCCATGAATTTCGACTGGAAATGAAAAAGTTACACTGTCTCAAACATGAACTCAGGCCATGTTTGAGACAGCGTAACCTTTTCATTTCTAGTTGGAATTCATCGATTCTTTTTTTGTTTGAAAGCCGAAGTTTTCTACTTTGTACCCACCAATTTTTAGTTCAATGAAAGGTCGTTTGGCCACCTGTTTCATGTTCGATAGTTGAACCCAGAGAAGATTTCAGACCTGGGTATTACGTTGCCGATGCATTTTTATGTTCTTTTTCAATCCGACTTTTGACTTTTACTTCATGTTTTTGTGATATTTCCGAAATGTTTTGAGGCCACAATGTCTATCGGTAGACTAGTCAAATTTTGAAGATTTTGAAATTCAAATTTTGGATTAATTTTAATTTAATTTGAATTGAATTCGAATATTGATTTGAGTGATTTCTCTCATCTTGGAGGAAAGCCGTTTAAAGGCTCCGAGTCCGTTCTAGAGGTCCAAGCTTGGATTCGTATGTCCGAGCGCATCTTCTCTCGCATGGATCTTTCTGACCACGACAGAGTTCTTTTAGCATCTAGCCTATTGCAAGAGTGTGCCCTTGATTGGTACAAGCTTCTTATAGACGAGCTTGATGAGTCTACTCTTTCTTGGACTCAGTTTCGAGAAAGATTCAAGCTCAAATTCATTCCTGAATCTGAAAAAGCTTTATTGGCCCATCACTTCCTTGTTGAAGCAAGGAAAGTCCTCCGTCTTTGAGTATGTTTCATTATTCGAGGCCTTATCTAAGTACGGACTTGAATATATTAGCACCTCTTATAAGAAGAATATGAAGTTTGTCTCTGATCTTAAGAAGTATTTGAAGAAGCAACTTTTAGAGGCTTGTATCCTTCGATTCCAGCAACGAAATGTTGTCGGACTTCTTTTAGATGATAGATTGCATGTTATACTTTGTCTCTACAAAAATTTAATGCAAAATAAGGTCATATGCTATATCTTTGAGATGATTTCATTGATGTTTGTGATTTCCCTAGTGTATCGCCCTTTCCCCGAATTGGTCCTTTGAACTATCGATATATATTTGCGGCAATTACCATTTGGGAATTTAAACACTTGGAAGTTCTATTTTTGAGATTTGCATTGCCTACACTGGAGTTATATGAGATTTTCCTTTTGGCATTTAATTGTGATTTTATTCTCCTCTTTGGAGATATATTTGCCTTATGATATATTTGCCTTATGGCGTGTTTGAGATGGGATCTCTTTATGCATGTTTTGGGTTTGTCAAGATGGCGGGTTTAGGTTTTTCCCTAAACCATACTTGGTGTTCTATGAACGTCAATGATATGAGGCTCGCTACTTTTAGCGTTTTATGGGTTATTTTATCTCTTTTGAGATTATATGTTTATGTGGTGATACCATATTATCACTTGATGTAATCATACCATGTTATCTACATATTTCTATTCATCTTATCCCCTCTAGGGTGAAGGGACATCCTTGAATGGTGTCTCTTCATAAAATAAATTTATTTTTTTCTAAAATCCTAAAATTTTTGGGATTAAAGCATACTTTATTCTTAGTTACTAACCTCATTTCCTCATTAACTTCCAGTGTTACCTATAGTTTATGTAACGTCCCGCCTTTTCGTACGTTTTAAATCGACAATAAACCATACACGTTAGACTTAAACCATATAGAAGGGCGGATTGTTATGGTGTAAATAAGAAAAAAATAGAGAAAGAAAAACAAAATAGAATCTCGCAGCGGAACGATAAGATATAATAATCAAATAAACAGTTCATGAAGCCGTTTTACAAAAACATTTGATTATACTTATACAATATATATCAGAGTTACACATACCAGAGAATAATCAATAATAATGCAGCGGAATAAAATGGTGTAGTGGAATAATATAGTACAAATAATAATAATAAAATCTTCGTCTGCGTCCTCCAGTGATAGGGTCTTCAAATCCTGAAATGTTCAGGCTGACACAAATGAATTGAAAAGACAAAACACTCGAGTCAGAACTAAAAGATCTTATGTAAATTAAATCAACAGAAATAAATATGAGTGCAATAACTTAAAAGATGCTCGGGATTCACATCTCCTAAGGATCCGTTAAACTATTTACTATGTAGTAATATTTTGCTATTATAATAATGTCTAACAGTAAAATAAACTTACTTTTAAATAGCATTAAGGCTTTACATTTTCCACCTTAACACGTAATAGTCCCAGTAGTCCATCCAGTATCAGCGCATCTCCAGATAGGGAGACTACCCCAAATACTCCATGGGCTATGGGAGAAAACCAAACTCGTACAAGTCGCGCTAGGGTAGGTGACACGGTACAACTAGGCAATGTCAGGGTAGATATACCAATTATGCTTCCGAGTCGATGATAACGCGTAGCGCGCAGCTACCGCCCACCTCGAGCCATACCCCCAAATCAAAAATAAAAAGTGGCCACTGAATCAATCCAAAGTCAGAGTATAATATCGAAAGGATGTGTCCGATAAAAGGGGCTACCTTCTTAACCCGTCAATTGCTCCTGTTTTAGCCACCTTATGCCAACTCACGGGAGTCGGGTCCACGTATTTACCTCAAAGGAAACGCCGCCACCATCCTACTTCATTCTGGAATCTCCGCCGCGTACACGGTTGTTAACGTGGTTTTCAGAGTTGGAAGAGAGTATGACAACTTCCGATCCCGGTCACTTCAACAACCAAACGTTATTATAACACCGCGGTCATTTCAAAATAATTTATACTTCAAAACCAGAATATAATATCCATTTCAAACTATATAAATACGATATCATTTCCGTTTAAAAAACCAAATCAATATGATATCATTTTTATTTCAAAATATATCTTTTTCCAAAATCATAGTACTTTCAAATCTATATACCTTGAACCCCTTAACTTTGAAATATAACTTCGAATACTTGAATGGATTAAATATTAAATTACCTTATATAATAAAATAGATTTTTAAATTTCACAAATAAATTCCAAATACCGATTTGAACCTCCAATTAAACCATTTCCATTTCCATATAATTCAAAGCTTTAAATATTCCACCATTTCAAAACTAATTCTTTGAAAATTCCATATATATCAAATTTAATTACTATTATTTAGATTTGAAATGTCTACTTAATAAATCCAATATAAATTAAGTAAAACTCTTAACTTCAACAACTGGATATCCTTTTAGTTTATTTAACTTGATATATTCATTTAAATCAACTTGATATTCATTTAAATCACTCTAAACAAAAATCAAGTTATAAAAATCGTACCCTTTTAAAATTCTAAATTTTATTAAATTCCAAATAAGTTCCATATTCATTTTCCAACCTTATTCTCATATAAGTCATTATAACCTCCAGAAATTTAATTTAAATAAATGCTTAATCATATTTTATCTTAATAAAATCAAACTTAATTATTAAACTTATTTTATACTTAAACAATTTTATTCATAGCTTAAAACCAAGAATCTAACTAGATATATATAAAATAACATTCATAAAATTCAATATCTCACAAAATCATATATTTCTTTACAGAACCATAGAAATCATTTCAAAATATTTTTATATATAGACCGCGGTGTCTGTATATAATTTTCTATCCTATGGTCAAGTGATACGGATATTTATCATTTCAATCTGCAATTTAAAATAAAAATGCGGTTGTATATCATTTCAAACCGCAATCCCGAATCAAAAATAACAAATCAATAAAGAACTTGCAGATTATAATGATATAAAATAAACATCCATTCATCCATCAACAGTTCACACATCCATAATCAATCAATATCAATAAATAACTGATAATACATAACAGGTATTTAACTGGCAGTTATATTCAATAATAAATTAAATAACGATTTAATTTAAATAAATGCAATTAACTGAGATGATGATTAAAAATATATGAAACGGTCATAAATAAATGCATAATCACAACAAAAGTTAACTTTAACAAACATAAGAAATTTTAGAAGTTGTGAGTGGGTTAAAACACTCACCTTTTGAATTTATATTGAATTTAAATCAAATTTAAACTCAAAAATTAAACCGTCTCAGAATTCGTCCAAACCAGAGTCAAAATGTCTGGAATTCCGTTACGGACCTAGCGGAAAAAACCGCGCGTGAATTGGATATCTTATGTGAAAGATATAGCGATTAAAGAATTTGAAAATTAAAATTAATAAATATAAACAAAGCAAAATATTATCCATTACCGTGCCACGTAAGCTTTCTCCCTCCCATACCACATAGCACGTGAGACGCATCAGGATGAAACCCTAGCCATCTGAAATACGCGATTTCCAGTACCTCGCGTTCATGAACGATCGATCACCGCGACCCCCCACTGCCTAGCCGCGGCTTCGCCTGGGCCCCCTACCCAACCACAACGCGCCACATCATCAATCGAAGACAAAATCCACTCAGCCGCCGTCGAAAATCCATAACCAAATCGAATTTAATACGGTGATCTAGCCGTTAAACCATCACAAAACTTACATGGATGCGACCCCCTCGGCTCTCTCTACATTACTGCAACTTCGATTCGTCGATCAGTTGCAGTTGATTTCGATGCAATGGATGGCCGAAAATAGTCCTTCAGTTTCTAGATGAACAGAGATCCAGATCGAAAAATGAATTGCAGGTCTGAGTTATACTCTTCGAGAGCTTCGAATTAAAATAAAATATGGCATATATTGTGGAGTTTGAAATTTTAGCTTTTGATTTGATTTGGAATTGTATTTGGATCTAGAATTTGTTTGTCTACAATTGAGGATGAGAGATGGCTGAATTGTACGAACATACAAATGATAAATAGAAGTAGGCTAGGGTTTATAATATGGTATTTATCGACAAAGCTTAAATAGAATAGATGAATCTGATTTATAAACGCGTTGAACGATGAATGGCCCGAAAAGCCCGATCTGACTCCGGAACGAAATTGGGTCAACCCGTATATCAAAATAGATGTTTTAAAATATTTTAAACACAATGGAACGGGTTTCAGGTCCAAATTGCATCGTATGAAGACGTTATGCAAAAATCAAATTATTTCAAATCGATTTCAATTGATTTCAATTTCATTTATTTCAAGGCGTTTCGAGTCCGTACGATCAAACGACAATTCCGATCGTTACGAAACTTGAAATCCTATAATAATTCACCGTTATGGATCCGATGAAACTTGTTTCATCGAAATCCGAGTCAGTGGACAAAATGGCTATTTTTACATTAATTAAATAAATTAAAAATCAATCAATTAAATCCAATTTTTAATTTCACTTCTACAATCGACAATTTTATCACTTTTATATTTCTTAATCATCTACAATAATTTAAACAAGTTTAGATGTCAATTTAAAGTTGATTAATCTATCAATTACAGTGTTAAATTTTCAATTTCATTATATTCAAAATTATAAATTAAATTTTCAAAATTATAAATTAAATTTCCAAAATTCCATTTAATTAAATAAATTAATTATTATTCCATTCATTATTGCCAAATAGATGGATTTAACATTGGATTCAAAACTATTACATTACTATTCTCACATTCCATCTTTATTTCAATTAACGCAATATTTAGATATTTAATTTCATTAAATTGCAATTACTCCAATTATTATTATAGTTCAAATTCCAAATAAATTAATTAATCTTTATTCCCGTTCTTATAATTCAACAAATTTTCCAATTATGAATAACATTAACATCATTTCCTTTAATTTTAATCATCAACTCATTCATATACCATTAATAATACCTTATTACCAATTATTACCCTAATTTATACTAATATAACCTTGAATTGGGATTCATTGCAATTGATTACAAAATTTATTTAATGGACTAAATAAATGATTCTTTTATAATAATTGTTGGCACTAACCCTTTATCATATTTATATAAGTTCTCATTTCCAACCAATTACATACAGAAAATTGATTTTATTCAATCATTATTTATTCATATTAATTCATTGATTAATTCAAATTTACATTTATTTTCTTATATTAATTTATTGCCAAATATTCCTGTTTACAATCAATTATGACCCAAATAGTTGTTCCCATCAATTTGGATTGCATTGAATTAATTATTTATTTATTAACTTGCATTATCATTCTTACATTTCATTCCCGTTATTAATCCATTATTACCAAATAGATTAAATTAACATTATTGCCTTAAATTGAAATTTGATTACCAATTTCATCACACTAAGTAAATAAATAACATATATTAGTTGTCACCTATTTACTTTTCTTACATTTAAAAGTTTATTACTTACTATTATCACTGTATTATTTCATTATTATAATTACACTTGTTTTACTCATATTCCCATTATAACCAGGTCAAACATTTAAATTATTTTATTTAATTGGAATTTCATCCAAATTCATTAATTTTCAACTTTAATTAACATTGTTATGTTTCCTCTTAGTTATTTTCATTATTATATCACAACTTTTATTAATAATTCACAAATTTTTTTATTGTGCTTTCACTTCAATTGTCAAAAATTAGTTTTTAATAACCATTGCTACAATTCATTCTTAACATTTACTTCGTTATAAATCATAAAATTTTTATTTCTTTCTATTAAATTACCAAAATCTTATTAAATTAACAAATTTTAATTATTGAAAATTTACGGGTCATTACAGTTTATCACTAGTTAAATGTTCTAATGAAATTTTCTTATTTACGTTGTTTTTCAATATGTATATATTTATCAAATTGTGTAGTCCTATTCATAAAGTCAACACGGCGATAAAATAGGAATATATCTTATACCATATCATATATTTTTCCAATAACCTAAGGGAGACAACTAGTGATGACAATCCCAAAAAATCTAAAAGAAAATTTTGCTGTAAGTTGCCAATTATCATTAAGTAGTGTAAATAATGTTGTGGTACTAAACTCCTTACTCAATTAAAGTGGACATTTCCAATATGTCATTCCACTATCAATAACCTTCCATAATTTTCCTTCTTGATTTCTAATAAATATGGTCCATTCATTACTTTGGTTAATATATCCTTAATTGTAATGATCCGTAATTTTCGATAATTAAAAATAGTTAATTTAATAAGCTTTTGTGGTTTAATGCTGAAAGGGAAAAAATTTGTGATTTAATAATAAAAATATAATTGGAATGAAACGTAATAGTATTAATTTAAGGTAATTGATAACTGCATAATCCAATTAATTGAAATGATTAAAGAGATATAATTGATTATAGATTGTAAATTTTGTAATAAGGCAGGTATTAATTGATAAGTGGTTTAAAAGAGAAATTAATAATTTAAATGTTGTATTAATTAATGAAATAAGGTGTAATTAATTGTAATTGATAAAAGTAGTGTTGTAATAGTAGTTAGAACATTTGTGTGTAGATAATAAACTTACAAATGTTATTAAATGTAGAAATGGTGGCAATTGTTATTTATTACCAATTTATGTAATCAATTATAATTAAATGAAATTAAAGTTTACGTAAATTGAGTTAAGACAATAACTGCAAAAGGTGAATGCAATAAAATGTATAGAAATGTTAATTATATTCACAAGGCAATAATTGATGTAATAAAAAGGAGTGAAACAAGGATAAATTAAGTTAATAGGATTTAAAATTTTAAAAAATTGACAAAAATTTAAAGTAATTGAAATATTGCAACTAATATGGTAAAAGATGATTAATGCATAATATTACTGTAATAAGATATAAACCAAACTTAACTAATGTCCTTAGAGAAATGATTGATTAATAAAATGATTGAAATAAAATCAAATCAATTTATTGGAATTTAATTATAATTAATTGGATTTAATTACAGTTGAAATTGAACACTGTAATCGGTGTAATAGACAGCACTGAATTTATATGTAAATTTGTTTTAAATTATTGTAAATGTCTGAGCAAACAAAAATGATGAAAATTGTTAGTTATTAATTTTGAAATTAAAAAGTGATTTAACAAATTTAATAATAATTTATTTAATTAACGTGAAAATAGGCATTTTGGCTACTGACTCGAATTTTGATGAAACTAGTTTCATCGGATCCGTAACAGTGAATTATTATAAGGTTTCAAGTTTCATAGCAATCAAACTTGTCGTTTAATCGTACGGACTCGAAATGCATAGAAATCAATTTAATTAAATTTAATTTGAAATTAATTTGAAACAAGCTAATTTTTAAGCTAACTTCTTCATACGATGGAATTAGGACTTGAAAATGTTCCACTGCGTTTAGAAATATCAAAAACATCTATTTTGACATATAGGATGCCCTACTTTCATTCCGAAGGCAGAACGGGCTTCTGGGGTCGTTATTGTCAATTCAAATCAATTCGGGTGTTATTCTTTCTTATCGGGCCTTGTCCATATAAATACACTTTGTTTCTCAAACCCTAGCAGTCATTTTCTTATTCCAGTACATACAACTCCTTCTATCTATTCCTCCTTCTCAAATGGCAGGACCCAAATTTCTAAACTCGATTTCAAATCAAAATTAAATCAACAAATTTAAAACACCTCAAACAATATCATACTATATATCGATTCGAAGCACTTGACGAACGCATCCTACTACAATGATTCATTTCTCGAATTGGGTCATCGTTTGTTCTCAAATCGATGAATTAATCTCGACCATTCATCGCGCGTTGATCAACTTCGACCTATCGTCAACTGGAAGATGCTAGTTTATGGAGATTCACGTAGCGAGTTCATCCATGCAAGTTAGAGGGAGATCGGATGGTTGGATCGGGGGGAATTATTCGATTAAGGCATGGGTTCTTGCGGCGGTTGTGGTGTTTTGGGGATGATCGGCGAAGGGGTATGCTCGCTGGTGGTTACGTAGGTGTGGGGGAGGCCGGAGGTGACGTTTGGATGGCAATCGAAGTCGATCGAAGGTGGGTGCGATCGTGCGTGGGCGGCGATCGGTTGTGTTCGAACACATCGTGCTGTAGGTTAGGGTTTCTACTCGTATAGAGGATGATACAAGGTGATGACGTGGCCTCTTCTGAGTGGATGTTGTAGGTGACGTTTTATCCATTTTATTTATTTTAGTTTTTAATCGTTTAACGTTCTAATATGCTTAACTTTTACATAAAAGGTCCGATTTACGAGTGGTTTTCTCTGCTGCGATCGTATCAAAATTTTGGACATTTTAACACTAATTTGGACGAATTTTGAGGCTCTTGAATTTTGGGCTTTGATTTGGATATCAATTCGATTTGAAATCGAAGGTGAGTGTTTTAACCCACTCACAACTACTAAATTTTCTTATGTTAGTTAAATTAAATTTATAATGTGATTATAAATTAACTGATTGACGTTTGGTATGTTTAAATCATCATTCCAGTTAAATTTGACTTTTATTGCATTTAATCATCGTTTAATTTAATATTGAATTTAATTATCAACTTAATACCTGTTAATGATAATCAGTTATCTATTGATGTTTATTGGTTGATTTGGATGATGATTGTGATGGATGTTCGATTGGTTATATTAGATGACTGGATGTTGTATTTTTATACTGTTATAACACTGCAAATTCCCTATGGGTTGAAATGATACATACCCGAACGATCTATAGATTAAGGAAAAATCATAATGGGTTGAAATGATAGATTCAAGCAATTTTATGGATTTTTATTTAATTCGGGATTGCGGTTTGAAATGATATATAATCGTGAAATTTTTAATTGCGGATTGAAATGATAAATATCTGTATCACTTGACCATAGGGTAGAAAATTATATACGGACACCGGATTGGTTAAATTAAATGATTTTTAATTCCTTAAGTTTTGAATTCCGTTAACTGGCATTTTTGAAATAAAAATTGATTTATATAAATGAAATTATTTTCGATAATCCAAGCGTTAATGTTGAATTGGAATTGATTTAATGAATTATTCAAAGGATTTAAATTGGAATTTCAAAGTTGAAGTGTCAAATATAAATGAATTTATTGGAATTGAGTTATTGAAATGTTTGGATATAACTTTGAAATCTATTTTAAACGAAGTTAAACTACTTTAAATTAAATTATCTGTTTGAATCAATTTAAAACTATTTTAATTTATTTTAATCAATTATGACCTATTTAATCCAATTTAATCTATTTTACCTATTTTAAACCTATTTAATATAATTTGACTTATTTAATCTATTTTAAATTTATTTAATCTATTTGAAATTCTATTTAAGATAAATTAAATCCATTTAATCTATTTAAATTTAATTAAATCAAATTTAAATCAGTTTAAACTATTTTTACTATTTAAACTATTTCAATCTATTTTGAACTATTTCTAAAACTATTAAAATGATTTATGACTGCCTAAATTATTTTCAAACATTTCAAATTGTGTAAAGTTGAAGTATTTATATTTAAATCCTTGATGATGATACAACCTATGTTGGAATTGATACCCTTTTGTGAAATGACACATTTGAGTTAAATATGATTTTGAAGGTGAATATGATTTTGGAAGTGAATGTGATTTTGTAAGTGAATATGATTTGAAAATGCTATGATTTTGAGAATCTGATATTTTGATATCAGTTGTGAATTGACTTTTTTGAAATATAAAAGAACCATCTGATGCGAATAAGTATTTCCTTGTTAAAAAGACCGGGATCAGATATTGTCGTACTCTCTGCCAATACCCAAACCACTTTAAAAACTGTGCACATGGTGGAGATTCTAGAAATGAAGTAGGATGATTTGACGAACGATTCTGTATGAGGTATTTACGTGACCCTTACTCCGATGGGTTAGCTTAGATGCGACTAAAACAGGAGCCACGCACGGTCAAGTGAGGTCGCACCTCCGATCGGGCACTTTTCTTTGATACAATATTATGACATTATGATGATTTGGTGGATACCCTATGATTTTGATTATGCGAGTGTGTTCCGAGGTGGGTGATAGTAGCTGCTATGCGTTACCACCAGCCCGGATCCGCAATTATTATATCTACCCTGTCATTGTCTCGAGTGTCATTTTCACATGCCCTATCGTGCCTTCTACGAGTTTGGCTTGTACCATACCTATGGAGTGCCCTCCAATAGTCCTCAAGTTTATGGTGGAATTACGATACTGTATGGACTATGCGAATATATAAAATGTGTTAAGCAAGATATGGGCAATGCCTTAACGGTATTTTAATACTTTACTTACTGCAGACACTATTATAATTGCATATTGTACTACATAGTAGACAGTTTAATGGATCCTTAGGAGATGGTAATCCCGAATATCTCTTAAGGTATTGCACTCACGTTGACACTGGATAGGAGATGTTAAACTCTATAAACATCTTTGACCCTGTTACACTTATATTTATTTACCGCTGATTTAACTTACATAACAACTTTTAGTTCTGAATCGATTACTTTGTCTTTTCAATTCGCTCGGGTCAGTTTGAGCTTTTCAGTATCAAAGATTGCTTTCTAGAGGATAAAGATGAAGATTTTGTACTATTATCCTTTATTATATCTATTCCATTGCATCATGTTGTTCTACTACATCTATTTACTATTTATTCTTGTAGTATGTAACCCTGATCTGTATTAGAAAAGTATAATCAATGTATTTGTAAACAGCTTCATAAACTGTTTATTAGATTATTATATTTTATCATTCCGTTGCAAGATTCTGTATTTGATTTTCTTTCTTTCTCAATTTTTTTCTTATTTACCCCATAACAATCTGCCCTTTTGAATGATTTGAGTATGACGTGTATGGTTTATCGTCGATTTAAACCATCCTAAAAGGCAGGTCGTTACATTAATAATTAATCATTTATGTCGAAGCTCGACCATCTCTAATCAATCCTCATTTAAATCCCTTTAACTTTTTTATCGATTTCAAAATCCATTTATTATACCGATTCAATTCCTCCACTAATATTGTATTAAATTTCTTAATCAGTCCCATTTAATTCTTTTTAACTCCCATTAGTTACAAATTTATTACCTGTTAAATTTGTAATTAATGTCCATAAATCCTAATCTGTAATTACTAACTAATACGTATATAGTCGTAAATTATGCTATTCATATATTTTTAGTTTTATACCTTAAGTGTGATTATACATCTGCTTATATTTAATTTTTAAACTAGAACATTCCTTTCCACATTTTAATTTATCAAATCTATCCTTCAAAAAAGGCTTACCATGATAATTTTTTCATAAATCAACCAAAGTGAGATCTTTGCTTCTTTTGAAACTGCAAGGAATTATTTCTTTTCTTTTAAATGAAATATTTAATGTAAACTATGGAAAAGAATATCCATATATTGCACATCTTTTTACTTTTGGTACACCCCATGTTAATTCAAACGATACACCTTTATACATATTTTAAAGTTGAATAATTTATGGAATTCACAAGGAATTTGCTTCAAATAAATCAAAACGTACAAATTCACATTTCAAGTCAACTAGAGCAACCTAACTTACAACCTAATTATAAATATGGAATATCTTCAACGCTTTACTAATATTCTGTAAATAAATATCTAGGATTGATTTTTGGATCAGGTTATACTAGTAATTCCAATTTTGTTCATATCTTAAGACCTTTACACTGCCAAACCTAAGTGTGGTCCCTACCTATTCCATAAAAAAAATTGTTTTGTTCTCACCATTCTTGAAATTTATAATTTATCTTATTTGAAACCTCTACTTTAAAAAACGTAAACTTGAACATTATTTTTTCCAATTTTCAAAAATTGCGTAGTTCCCGAAAACAGTCATGAGAAATTTTCCTTTTTCTAACCAACTTTTCTTTTCTAAGGACTTTCTACGACAAAGGTTTATTTCTTTAAAAGTTGGGCTTTTAATTCAAAACATTTAAAGCTCAATTATCAAATCAAACTATTATTAAATCAAAAATTCAAAATTTGCTTAATTCCATAAAGGAGTAAAATAATTTTCCTTCTTAAAAACCTTTTACAACATACAAAATATTTTTCAATATATTGTATTTATAAAAATAAAATTATTTCATTAAATTCGAAATCAACACTTATTACTCCATGAAATTATGGCCTATACCTATGAAAAGTGCATATACTACCATCTCAAGGATATATTATTATTTTTCTCCAAATTTAGCTCCTTTTAAATCTATTACAAAGATTATAAGTTCAATAACATCTCAAAATAACAAATTTTCCCTTATTAGACGTTCACTATTTCAAAGATATTTCTACTTGAAAGACAATTATTGTAGTAGACTTCAAACCACAATCCATTCACATGCATGTCAAATTTTTAATAACAAGTTGTTATATTATGCCAAAAATACATTAGCATCTATCCCAGTTTATTTCTTTTTAATTACCATATTAAATTGAAAAATATTTTATTCTTATTGAGACAAATTCTAAATAGAAAATTATATTTATATATATAATTCTCATCCTCACATAAATACTTTTCCTTATAACATTCACAAAATTATCCCAACTCATTTATTAATTATCATCATCTAATTCCATCCAATTGTAAAAAGAATTCAAAAATGTCTTCTACAACCTTAAATAATGAAAAGTGGAGTAGATATGGATAACTTCTATCCTATTAATTTCTAACTAGATTACTAATCTTGTTTTACATAAATTTCCAGTGCTATTTCTACCCAAATCTCCCAATATTGCCTCTATTTATATTTATCCTAACTAATTTTGTAACATCCCGTAAATGGAGGCCAAAAGCTAAGCACTACAGATGTTACAGTCATCTATAGTATTAACTTCTAATGACAAAATACGATAATGCTAATGGTATCCATAATATTAGAAGCACTTGAATATGAAAAAAATTACAGGTTTCAAAAAACAACTAACTACTGATTACATTACAAAACAATAATTCATATTCAAGTTACAAAATCCCTTAATGTTCCCAGGCAACGATCAAATATATCAATTACAAAATACACCAAGAACGACATATAACGATGCCCTCATGGTTGACTAAAGTCAATATAGTCATATTTGACTTAATACACATAGTAGAAACAGAATAACTGTAACTCCTAATTAGCTATCTGTCAGCCACCTGTTCGTCTCTAGAAGCTTTATTCGCCAAAATTACTGAAACCTTAATCCTCAGCCTACTTAAATCAATTTTGAGCACCCGAGAGTTTAAGGGGAAACAGAAACTTCGAGTCAGACATAAAGCCTGGTGTGAATAATACTTCACATCTCGGTTATTGATATTATGTGAGACCACGCCGCTTAACGGAATGGGTTTCCCCTCACTTATATCCTTTTAAAACATACCTTTTGGTAACCTTTTCCTATAACCAAAACTGGTTAGAATTGTAAAGCATTATCATGTAAACAAACATATCAGGTAATAAATGCACTATCAGTCTGAAAACTGTAGTTTTGTTTGGCTAACTACTAACCTTTGGCTGACTCGGGCCTACCATACAATATAAACAAAATTTATCTAATATCCATTAGACACTCATCTTATGGACGATCTGTCCTTAACTATATGTTAAATACTTCTCTTTTGGATGGTCTGCCCCTAACTTATCTTCTCCCACGGTCACCAGATCCTAATGGTTTTGTGGACTCGCCAATAACCTATCTGTATACAAATATATATTCCTTCTGTGTATAATCATAATTTTAGTCTTACTTGTGACAAAGCCCTACATACTGGAATTTTGGACTAAATTAGCTGGGGCTGATAACTAATGTATAGAGCGCGACCCTATACCAATCCCATCTGGTATTCTAATATCTGAGTAATTTTACTTAGGGAAATCTTCCCTTAGATTTTTATTGAAAACCTTTTCAAAATGATATAAAATCTTTGAATCAAACTTATACAAGGAAAATATATATACACACACACTCTATGCTTTAATCAAAATCATGTTGCCCTGTTATATTTACTTTACCCAAATCTTAGTTGATGAAAACATATAAACCTTTGAAAGTACCCCTTTCGAATCTATTGAAAGTATTCCATTAGTAAAACCCTTTATTTAACCTGGGTCGAAAGGCCAAAACCTTCCTTTCAAAACCTTTCTCAAAACCCTTTCGAAATCATTAAAAAACCTTCCCTTCGAAAGCTCTAAAACATTAGGCATCCTTTTTTTAAAACCTTTAAACCATACCTTTCGAAAATATTGGAAAACCCTATCCTTTCAACCCTTTTGAAACAATCAGAAAACCTTCCCTTTTGACTCCTTTGAAACCATTGGGAAACCAGCCCTTTGAAACCTTTCTCTACATTTGAAACCATTAAACCTTTGTAAACACAAATCTTTCATAAGCACTTGGCTTTAATTTAAAACATATAGAAACCTTTCGAAACCATTCAAAAATTTACTCCTTCAAAACCTTTGAAAACCGTTTCGGTGGAAAACATTTGGTTATGCCTTCAAGTAGAGCAAAAGGATCAGAAACTCATTAAAGTCGAAAGCATTCCTTTCAAAATCATTCCTAAGTAAATAAGTGATGGTGTCGAAACCATCCCTTCGAAAGCATTGGAGAAGTGGTCAAGTTTAAAAAGCAAGTAAAGCAACCCTTTCGAAACCAATCTGGGTCGATAGGTAGAAAGAGGCGGTCAAGGGTTTCGACCCAGTGGAAAGCGTTTATTTAAAAACAAAGTTGCAACCCAATCAAAACCATTTCTTTAAAACCATTGACCTTTTCGAAAGCCAACCAAGTTGAAAACTATTCAGTCGAAAGCAAGCAGGCACGTTTTCATTTGAAAGAAAAGTATCGCTTCAAGCCCTTCGGAACCCCGGTTTCGACCCTATGCCTTCGGCCTATCTCTAAATCACTACGTACACATTACCCGATACCATGTGCATTGGTTTTGATAGAGTCAGAGGTGAAGGTAAGGAGGCGAAAGCCTAGTGCCGCAAGCAACGGAACAATAAAAACCATGTAGATTACTACTTTTAAGCTATTTCCTTGTACCTAACCTACCTTGTTTGTCAAATTGTGATTGGTTGCAACTTTCTCTTTTATAAAAGTACTGCCAATTTCAAAATATAAATTTTTTAATTATTTACAAAATACCCCTTCTCCTTTTTATAAATATATAAAACATTTAAGTCTCATGCCTTAAATAATTTTATATATCCATTAAAACACGTAGGCTACAAAAATTCTAGAAAATCAATTTTAATTTGTTTTCTAACAAACATTAATTTTAGACCTAAGCCATTAATTATTTAACCGTAAATAATTTTTAACCATAAATAACATTTTCTTCACTAGAAAATTCGTATAAAATCCACATAAATTTAGAAAATTCTGAAAATTAAAACCCATCTCTAAAATATCATTCCTGATCGATATAAAAATTTGCAAGGCATTTGGATGTTATTTAATAAGATTTTAATATCAAAACATGTCATAAAATTTATATGAACAACCATAAATCATCAACAAGTACATATAATTGTTCCATCGTTCAAAAACATGGCAAACCATTGCAAATAAGTTTGGATTCAACTTAAAACTAGAAACAATGAGAAATTTGAGATGTAGTCATCATTCCCCTTAGCTTTAGAGATTAAGGAGCTTGAGATTTAAATGGATTTGATTTGATTTAGCTTCTTCCTTAGCTTTTCTTAATCTTCTTCCTCTTTTCTTATTAATGGTGGCCAGCCTCAAGTTTTAAAAGTTCTGATGAATGAAAAATGAACGTGTGTAGGATACATAGCCAAGGGTTTAGGGTATAAGAATGGCCTCTTTCCTATTTTACCCCTCTTCTATTTCATTTTTACTTTTCTTTTATTTCATTATTCAAATGGCACGCTACCCTTTAATTAAATCAAATCTCAATCCCCTAATCAACTCACTATTTATTTTTATTTAGCTAATCAAGTATCCTAAATAATGTTACCAAAAATATGGAGTGTTACAGACTCCCCTCCTTAAAGAATTTCATCATCGAAATTATAATAAGGTACACAACACATCAATCAAAGAAGAAAAACAAACCATCAAACAAGTCAGGATAAACATCTCTAATCCTGCTTTCAGTCTACCAAATACGGTCTCTCTTATCGTCGCTCCACTAAACTTTAACTAATCTGATTGTCTTGGTTCTAAGCCTCTTCTCATCTTTTGCAACAATGCAACTCGACTTTTTCGCTATAGTTAAGTCCGGTTCTACCACTAAGTCATCTAGCACAGTCGGTGCAATAGTATTCTTCGGGTCTCTAACACATTTTCTGAGATGAGAAACATGAAAAACATCATGGACTCCTACAAAACTGCTCGGTAACTCGACTCTATATGGGAGTTTCCCGATCCTCTCAACAATACGAAAAGGTCCAAAGAATCTCGGTGTCAACTTTCCTAATCTTCCGAATCTGATCACACCCTTCATCGATGACGCCTTAACGAAAACCCGATCTCCAACTGAGAACTCTAAATCTTTCCGTTAATTGTCTACATAACTCTTATGCTTAGACCGAGCCTCTTTCATCCTAGCTCGAATGACCTCAATCCTTTCTACAGCTTCTCTAACTAAATCTGGACCAAGAACCAACCTATCCCCAGTCTCTAACCAACATACGGGAAATTTGCATGGCCTTCCACACAGAGCTTCAAACGGTGCCATCCCAATACTAGTATGATAACTATTGTTATACGAAAACTCAACTAAATGCAAATGGACTTCCTATGATCCTCCGAAATCTAATACATAAGCTCTTAATAAACCTTCCAAGATTTTGTTAACTCTTTCAATTCGCCCATCTATCTGGGATGATAAGCGGTACTCTCTTGACATTGGTTCCCAAAACTTCCTGTAGACTCTTCCAGAACTCGCTAGTGAATAAAGAATCTCTATCACTAACTATACTACTACGAATTCTGTGCAGTCTAACTACATTATTCATAAATAACTTCGCCAAAACAGGTGTTGTCCTAGTTGACTTAACTGGAATGAAATGGGCATTCTTCGTCAGTCTATTCACTATGACCATATACTTTCATTTCCTCTACTAGATCTCAGCAACTCGTCAATAAAATCCATAGAAATATATTATCATTTCCAAACCGGAATATCTAAGGGCAGAAGTAATCCACTTGGCTTTTGGTGTCAGCCTTTGCCTACTGGCAATTCAAGCACTGCTTTACCCATAAGCCAATTTTATGCTTCATACCTTCCCAGAAGAAACTTCTCTTCATATCCCGATACATCTTAGTTTCTCTTAGATGAATAGTGAATTTCGAATGATAGCATTCCTCCAAAACTTCTTTCCTTATGTTTCCTACACTTGGAACACATAATCTCCCTTTCTTTCTCAACCACCCATTCAGGTCAAGACTGAAACCCTTTTAGTCATCACTCCCAGATCCATATGTTAACTTCCTGATCCGATCAGCTAACACTCTATCCTCCTCTTGTTTAGAAGCAATCCTTTCGATCATCACTGGTCGAACTTCCAAACAAGAAAATATAACAGTCTCTCCACTATACCCAGCCTTGGATCTCCACTGAACTCTACAAGCTGTTAAGGCTTCCAAATCCTTCCACTCAACAATCATCACCAACACTCCATTCTGATGCTTTCTGCTAAGTGCATCTGCTACCTTATTACCCTTCCTCGGTGTGCACTCAATCCCAAAATCATAAGCAGCAATAAACTCTGACCACCTCTACTGTCTCATGTTGAGCTCCTTTTGAGAGAACAAGTACTTCAATGACTTATGATCCATATAAAGCTCGAACCACTCCCCCAAAAGGTAATGTCTCCACACCTTCAACATAAAAATCACTGCAGCCAATTCCAAATCATGCGTCGAATATATGACCTCATGCGATATAAGCTATCTAGAAGCATAAGAAAACACTTTTACTTTTTGCATTAGCACAGCTCCTAATCATGTTCCATATGCATTTGTACAAACCACCAAATCTTGATTTCCTTCCGCAACAACAGATATAGGTGCATGGGTCAATAGGTTTTTCAAACTCTAGAATGCTTCCTCACACTTATCGGTCCACATAAAATTCACATCCTTTCTTATTAGCTTGATCATCGGTGCTGCTATCCATAAAAAATCCTTAATGAATCTCCAATAATAACCAGCTAATCCAAGGAAACTCTTTATCTCAATCACTGTCTTGGGTCTCTTCCAACTATTCACCGCTTCAATCTTAGTCGGACCTACTGACAACCCTTTCTATGAGACTACATGACCAAGAAACTTCACTTTCTTTTTCTAGAAATGATACTTTGAAAACTTCACCTTTAGCTGATGCTGCCTCGGCGCCTCAAGTACCACTCTAAGATGAACTTAATGCTCCTTCTCATGCTTAGAGTATATCAAGATATCGTCTACGGAAACCAACATGAACCTATCCAAGTGCTCATGGAAAACCCGGTTCATCAAATCCACAAAGAATGTCGGTGCATTAGTCAGTCCGAACAGCATAACTAACCACTCGTACGATCCATATCTAGTCCTAAACGGCGTCAAAGGTATACTATCCTCTACTACTTTGAGCTAATGAAAAACTATCATCAAATCCAACTAGGAAAATACCTTAGCTCCACATTTACTGATCGAAAAAATCGTCAATCCTCGGTAATGGATATCGATTCTTTATCGTCTTCTCATTCAACTTACGATAATCGATACATTGCCTTAACAATCTATCCGTCTTCTTAACAAATATTGCAGCTGCTGCCCAAGGTGAACTACCAAGTCTGATAAAACTTTTTTCTTCAAGATCCACTAACTACACCTTCAACTCCCTCATCTCTGTAGGGGTCATCCTACAAGGCGGCCTACTCACTGATTCTGCTCTCAGAACCAAATCTATCCGAAACTCAATGGCTCGTTTCGGTGGCAATCCAACTATGGGCTCAAAAACATCCGTGAATTCTCTGACCATGAAAACTTGATTCAGCTCATCTTCCAATTCCATAACACCCAACAAGGCATTCACCTCACTGCTAAGGCTTCCTATGATATAAACAATCTTGTCGCTACAATTAGGGTGCCTAAGCGATATTTTCCTATCATGGAAAAATATCCTAGTATCGTACTTGCTTAACCAGTCCATCCCTAGAATAATTCCGAACCCCATTAAATCAAACACGTGCAAACTGCAAACAAAAGCATGACCTAACAATTCAAACTTTAACCGATCGCATCTCAACCCTAGAGTTGCATACCCTCCTATTTGATTCGCAACCCGTAAGGAAGTAACTAAATATGTGGGTTCTAGGTTGAGCTTATCAAACATCTATATACAAAAGAATGCAATGCACCAGTATCAAATAGAACACTAACAGATATACCATGGATCTGAAGCATGCCTCCCAAAACTACCTTTCCCTTGTCCTGAGCTGTTGGCTTCAAAGTAGCAAGCTCCAATGCATACACCTTGCACTTTCCATCCTTAGCGGGCTCTTTGCATTGATTTTTATAGTGGCATATTTGGTCGTAGTTGAAGCACCTGATGTTCTTCTTCTCGATCAATTCTTTAATCTTCCCAGTACAACACTTATTGGCGAAATGACCCTTCTTGTCGCACTTAAAACAAACTACCTTAGATTTTCCTTTCTTGGCTTCTCCACCCTTCTGAGCACCCTTCCTATGGAAGAACTTCCTCTTTTGGCTTTGCCCAACCTGGACCTCCTTCACCTTACTCTTCTCCTATCAAGCAAGCATCTCCTTATGCCTCAAAGCCATCTCCACAACCACATCACAAGGATCTCTAATATGCGATAAGGTAGCCCTGGCCAACTTAGGATTTAATCCTCTGATAAACTTTTCATTCCTCTTCATCATTGTGTGTATTGAAGCATACCCATATCTGGCTAACTCTTTAAACTTATTGGCATACTCCAAAACAATCATTTCCCTATGTTCTAGTTCAGTAAACTTTTAGATCAAAATAGACCGTTCCATCACCGACATGAACCTCTCCTGGAACCTCCTTTTAAACTCTTCCCATGTCAGTGTCCCCTCATCTACACCAATAGTCACACTATTCCACCAAAATAAGGCTGCACTCTAAAGCTATCTCGATGCATGCTACCTCTTCTGCTCATCATTCAGCCCCAGGTCAGCAAAAATCATATCATAGTGCAACAACCAGTTTTCCACCTCGATAGCATTCTCGGTTCCAATAAATGGCTTCCCCCTAAGCTTAGTATAATTTCCACTCAATTTAGCATAATTTTTAACTACCAAAGCTTCCAAAACTCATGCTCCTACAGCATCTCCTCCTACCAATCTAGCTGCAATTTCAGCTTACATCATATTCACAAAAAAATAATACATAACTCCCATGTCCACTTGCGGGGCTCCAACACCTACATTCTCTGCTTGTGCCTGACCTTGGGTCCTCCTCGTATTAGGTCTAGGATTCCCATCGGTACCCTCCCCTCCTGGGTTAACTCTTCCTCTTCTACATCCATATTTGAGTTCAAACCTCATAAGATATAGAAGAATAGCCTAACAAAGATAGGAGACTAGAGATAAAGTGTATACTTATATATAGCAAATACAAGTAAATTTCTATAGCGTTATCCCATACCCCAATCTTACTCTAATTCCTTAGGATTATGTTTTTATTAAATTTTTCAAAAACCTATGCTTTGATACCAAGTTGTAGCATCCCGTATCAAGAGGCCAAAAGCTAAGCGCTACAGATGTTGCAGTCATCTATATTATTAACTTCGGGTGACAAAATGCAGTAATGCTAATGGTATCCATAATATCAGAAGCACTTGAATATGAACAAAATCATAGATTCCAAAAAACAACGTTTTATTAATTACATTTCAAAACAATAATTCATGTTCAAGTTACATAATCCCTTAGCATTTCCCAGGCAATGATCAAATATATTGATTACAAAATACGCCAAGAACGACATATAACGATGCCCCTATGGTTGACCAGAGTCAATATAGTCATATTTGACTAATATACATAGTGGAAATAAACATAATAACTATAACACTTAATTAGCTATCTGTCAGCCACCTGCTCGTCTCCAAAAGCTTTATTCGCCAAAACCTGAAA
Source organism: Allium cepa (assembly GCA_030765085.1). Lineage (NCBI taxonomy): Eukaryota > Viridiplantae > Streptophyta > Magnoliopsida > Asparagales > Amaryllidaceae > Allium > Allium cepa. The sequence goes on along the minus strand of CM060932.1, from coordinate 309,931,376 downwards.
ACCTCAACCCTCAGCCTGCTCAAATCAATTTTGAGCACTCGAGAGTTTAAGAGGAAACAGAAACTTCGAGTCATACATAAAGACTGGTGTGAATAATACTTTATATCTCGCTTATTGATATTAAGTAAGACCATGCCGCTTAGCGGAACGGGTTTTCCCTCATTTATATCCTTTTAAAACATATCTTTTGCAAAGCTTTTCTTGCAACCAAAACCGGTTAGAACTATAAATCATTATCATGTAAACAAACATATCAGGTAATAAATGGACTATCTATCCGAAAATTGTAGTTTTGTTTGGCTAACTACTAAACTTTGGTTGACTCGGGCCTACCAAACAATATAAACCAGATTTATCTAACATTTGTTAGACACTCATCTTGTGAACAATCTGTCCTTAACTATCTTTTAAATACTTTTCTTCTGGATGGTATGTCCCTAACTTATCTTCTCCTAGGGTCACCTGATACTAATGGTTTTGCGGGCCCACCAATAACCTATCTACATACAAACATATATTCCTTCTGTGTGTAATCATAATTTTAGTCTTACCTATGACAAAGCCATACACATTGGAATTTTGGACTAAATTAGCTTGGGCTAATAGCTAATGTATAGGGCGCGACCCTGTACCAATCTCATTTGGTATTCTAACATCTGAGTCGTTTTACTTAGGGAAATCTTCCTTTAGATTTTCCTTGAAAACCTTTTCAAAATGATTTAAATCCTTAAATCAAACTTATACAAGGAAAAAATATATATACACACACTCTGTGCTTTACTCAAAATCACCTTTCCATGTTATATATAATTTACCTAAATCTTAGTTCATGAAACATATAAACCTTTGAAAGTATTTCAAATCTATTGAAATTACTCCTTTCGAAACCAAGTAAAACTTTTTATTTAACCTAGGTCGAAAGGCCGAAACCTTCCTTTCGAAATAGTTCTTGAAACCCTTTCGAAACCATTGAAAAACCTTTCCTTCGAAAGCTTTAAAACATTAGATGTCCTTCTTTAAAACCTTTAAACCATGCCTTTCGAAAACATTGGAAAAACCTTTCCTTTCAACCCTTTTGAAACAATCTGAAAACCTTCCCTTTCGAATCCTTCGAAACCATTGAGGAACCACCCCTTCGAAACCTTTCTTTAAATCCTTTTGAAAGCAATAAACCATTGTAAACACAAACCATTTGGAAGAACTTGGATTCAATTTAAAACATGTGGAAACCTTTGGAAACCACCCAAAAATTTACTCCTTCAAAACCTTTGAAAATCGTTTCGGTCGAAACCATTTGGGTTATGCCTTCAAGTAGAGATAAAGGATTAGAAACCCATTAAAGTCGAAAGCATTCATTTTGAAATCATTCCTAAGTAAAGAAGTGATGTTGTCAAAACCATCCCTTCGAAAGCATCAGAGAAATGGTCAAGTTTAAAAAGCAAAGCAAAGCAACCCTTTCGAAACCAATCTGGATCGAAAGGTAGAAAGAGGCGGTCAAGGGTTTCGACCCAGTCGAAAGAGTTTATTTAAAAACAAAGGTGCAATCCAATCAAAAACATTTCTTTAAAACCATTTGACCTGGTAGAAAGCCAACCAAGTCAAAAACTATTCATTTGAAAGCAAGCAGATGCATTTTCATTTAGAAGCAAAGTATCGCTCAACCCCTTCGGAACCCCTGGTTTCGACCATATACCTTCCGCATATCTCTCATTCACTACGTACCAGTTACCTTATACCATGTGCACTAATTTCGATAGAGTTAGAGGTGAAGGTAAGGAGGCGAAAGCCAGGTGCTGAAAGCATCCAAATAGTAAAAACCATGTAGATTAGTTCCTTTTAAACTATTTCTTTATACCTAACCTTCCTTGTTTGTCAAATTGTGATTGGTTACAAGTTTCTCTTTTCTAAAAGTACTGCCAATTTCCAAAAATAAAATTTTTAATTATTTACAAAATACCCCTTCTCCTTTTTATAAATATATAAAACATTTAAGTCTCATACCATAAATAATTTTATATATCTATTAAAATACTTTGGAAAATTCTACAAAAATTCCAGAAAATCTCTTTAAATATGTTTTTAACATATATTAATTTCAGACCCAAACCACTAATTCTTTAACCATAAATAATTATTAACCCAAAAAACATTTTCTTCACTGGACAATTCATATAAAATCCACATAAATTTGAAAATTTCTTAAAATTGACCCATCTCTAAAATGTCATTTCTGGTCTATATAAAAATTCGCAAGGCATTTGGATGTCATTTAATAGGGTTTTCATATTAAAACATGTCATAAAATATATATGAACAACCATAAATCATAAACAAGTATAAATAATCATTCCATCATTAAAAACATGGCAAGTCATTGCAAATAAGTTCAGGTTCAACTTAAAACCAAAAACAATAAGAAATTTAAGATGTAGTCATTATTCACCTTAGCTTTAGAGATTAAGAACTTTAGATTTGAATGGATTTGATTTGATTTAGCTTCTTCCTTAACTTTTCTTAATCTTCTTCCTCTTTTCTTATTAATGGTGGTTGGCTATAGGTTTTAAAAATTTAAATGAATGTGTATAGAATACAAAAACAAGGGTTTAGGGTATAAGAATGGCCTCTTTCCTATTTTACCCCTCTTATATTTCATTTTAACCTTTCTTTTATTTCATTGTTTAAATGGCACAGCTACCCCTTAATTAAATAAAATCTCAATCTCCTAATCAACACATTATTTTACATTATTTAGCTAATTAAATATCCTAAATAATGTTACCAAAAATATGGGGTGTTGCAAATAGGCTCCTACTCCAGCTGTTATTATCCGTATTTTCTTTATATGGAAATGTTCCTTCTATCCTTGTTATTCTTATCCATTTATTATCTATTCTTAATTTAAATAAGTTCCATTTTCATTTATTCCCCTTTTTAGAAAGAATTTTAAAAAAAAAGGAACTTCTGAATTTATGAAATAGAAAAATAATCATCAAGTCCAACCTATGCTTTATTTTACATTTATTTAAAAAAAGAATCTAAATATAGAGAACTTTTTGACTCAACAAACTTTTAACTAAGAAATTCACAATTGAAAATGCACTTTTTTCTCTACTCTTCAAATCATAAAATTTACAAATTTCTTTTTAGAAAATTCATCCACCATTTTGTTTTCAAAACGTTCCACCACTTTTAAAATTACATCCTCTTTCAAAAAAAATTACAAAAAAATTGTTAGCATATTTCCGAAGCCGACTAAAACCATTTTCTTTCAAAAAAATTCAACTTCTGATACATAAGAACTTCATTTAATAATCCTTTGAAAAGCACTTTCAAATCATTTAAAGGTATTCTCAAAAATCCTTTTATCAAATTCTTTCTCCTGGGGTTGGATTTAGAAATTGACTTTAGTTGTTCCTTCTATTGGACTTTTCAACTCAACCTTCAAAATTCGGTTATCTTCTTGTGGTGATTAATGTAGACCTTCTTATGGAAACTTGTTTCACTCCTTATTCACATCTTACATTCAGATGTTTACAAATATATTCCCTTATAATATTTAATTACTAGATAACATGTTTATTTGCTATTTCTGTAAATGTCTATTGTCTTTAATAAATGATTTTTTTCCTAATGGACAATTTTTAAAGGCATTTATTTATTCATTCCAATTTTTACCTATTATGCCTTCTTTATCTCTCCATAATTATTCTAATAATCTCTTTAATTGGTCCATTTATATCCTTATTAATTTCTTGTAACTCTCCATTTATTGCCTTATTAACTTTGGAGTTAAAATCTTTTCCTTCTACATTTCCTAAGATAGTATTATATGTTGAAGTAAAGATTTGCCTAGTGTTTTTGCATACATTTAAAATAAGTATATATATTTACATATAGTAGAAATGTTGAAAAACATTTTCAAAAATAACAAGTATGCTTCTCATACGTATACTTATCCCTATTGATCGGGTAACCTACGCTCTCATACCAAAAGTAACAACCCCACCCTGAAATGGACCTAAATTTTAGTTCGAAAAAGGCCCATCCAAACTCAAACCCATCTTAAAGCTGTTTTTTGGTTAATAAAAAGAAAAATATAATGCTATTTATCTATGCATTCAGAATCTCACAGCGAATGGATAAAATTAAAATATAACAACAATACCCAATTTATTCAAAGTTTAGAATATCATTGAAAACCTAACAAAATATCCATAATCACCGTTACATATATGCGGTACAATATTCCAAAATTACAATATCATTTTTATTTCATAGGTACATCATAAATTACAGAAAATAAAAAGTAAATAAATAGATTACTGCCATAAGTCTCGTCAACGTATTAGTCTTCAGCATCGCCCTTCTTAACCTGTGTTGTAATAAGGAGGGAGTCAGAACAACGTATGTCTGGTGACTAAAAATCTTGAGCTTTGCTATCTTAATACTTAGGCAATATAATTTAAATAGGAATACATCTTATGCATTCTACCTACATCATAAGTCTTTTCAAATATAATCCCAAAGGTTTTTCTCAATCCTAAATAAAAAGGCTTTCTAAATATAAGTCCATGGCTAACTTGCTATCGACCCAATAACCCATATCTATCATCCAGACTATCCTATCAATGTAAGAGATTGCACTCAAGTCTCTTAATACCTTTTAATGGAAATTTGGCAGACTCCAACCATTTAATACCTTATTTAAGGAAGGTCCACGTTATTTAGTACCTATCCCAAGGCAAACTCCTCACTAATAACTGTCTAGCTGACGTTTCATGGAATCTCTTCAACCACTTAATGCTTCTTATTGAAGCGGGCTCAATCTTAAGATATCCTCTACTATGCTTAACCCATAACCTCGACCATATACTACTTCCTACGTAGAGAAGAGGCAGGCCCTCACACAACCACTTAATACCATTAATATCTGAAGCAGGTGCTTCGTATTATGACCTATGTCCCATAGTGGCATCTCACATTAGTCCGACTATTCGTAGGTGTTGATACTTATATTAGTCGGGCAGATTTATCCTATAGAATTTGGGACAAACCTCGTGACATCGTCATTACTTATTACAGGCAATGTCTCAGATCAACACCAAAGTTACACTACTTGTAGCCAAATTAGCCCGGCAGACTTCCGTGTGATTTTGACTGACCTTGCATCCCTATAAGTTAGTCATAATCTATATCACTCTCTAAATATATTATCTCACATCATACTGTTTCTATAATCAAGGCCTTATAAGAAATATTTCTTATTTCACCTTTTTTACATTAGTTACCTTCCTAAGGGGGATTTTAATCTATTTAACTACGCAATTATAAGTTAATTGCGCTAATATATATAGTTACGTGCCTAATATTTTCTAAGCATGCAGAATGTACGCCCTAAACTAGGGATTAAATGTCAATCCTTTAAACAATTATACAAGTCATATTCCATATTACCAACAATATTAAAATTCCAATATTTAGGTCAAAAGTTCCAATCAAAAGACTTATATAGAACTAAATTTTAAACCAACTTATTACATCAAAATAATGGAATATATTGTTAACAGAAACTTATAATTTTGATTTGTACTTTTTATTCAAGTCATCTTTCACATAAAAATAACAAAGGAGTTTCAATTTAATTCATGGGAATAAGCGGTGCAACTACGAATAAAATTTGTACCTTACACGCTATTCCTCAATCAAAATCCTCTAACCAAATTCAAAGAAACATAAGAAGTGGAATAGAAGGTAAAATTATCAAAACTCCAAATCTACATAATTTCGATTATTTTGACATAAACAACTAAGATTCCCACATATGATATATATTTCGCATTGAAGGAGTTTTGGAGGTTTACAATATGATGTTTTCGCATACCAAAACTCCCTAAGGTATATTCGAACCCAAACTATACTAATCAATTGTTAAATATAAAAAAATTAGATTTCCACTCACAACATATCCTTAGATTTGCCTCCTTTGGATTTGACACGCCTTCAGTAATCTCTTTTAGATCTCTTCTTTTTGATATATATATATATATACACACACAACAAGAGATTTTCGTGTGTGTGTGTGTGTGTCTATATATGTGTGTATGTATTAAATTCAGAAATTGAGGAATTGAGGAGAATAGAATTAGAAATGAAGTAATAAATATCTAGAATTTCTCACCTGAAATCCTAATGAACCTTTTTCTAATTACAAAGAGAGAGATGACAGAACTTGGCTAGGCTCCTATAGTAATTTGTGAATGAAAATGTAAGGCTAGGCTCTTATTTATTGTGGTTAGAATGCACTAGAACCGTCATATTTAAGTCGGTTTAAAATGATAAAAATTTGCATGTTTAAATTGTTAAAACCCTAGCCAACTCTAGCTTCAACTGGTCGACCGCTTTTACTTTACCGATCAAGTCCTACGGGAGCAGTTAACCATTACATTTATTTCTAGAATTATTTTATTCTGTCGTTGTTTTTATTCATTACATTCCTTAATTATCTCTTAACGTTACCGTTAATTTTAATATTAATGTTAATTTTAACGTTTACATAACTCCAAGTCTAATTGTTGTTAACTTTCAAATTTCAAATTTAAAAATTATTTAATTATTTGAATTTGAATTCTACTTAATTTTTTTTAAATCTAAAAACTTCAAATGTCCATTAATTTTTCGTTTGAGCTCCATTTTTGGAACATTATATATGGAAATTAATCAAAATTTCATCAGGAACGCAATAACATAACTTCAGCAGTCAAATTCTGACTTTTGCATAATTTTCATGTCTAACATTATCTTATTTAATTAGTTTATCCATTTTACTTATTTCTTAATAGCTTTTATAGGATGTTACATGGCTCCCAATATTTGTCACATAAGCACTCAAGTAAACGACAAGCATTCCATCCACTTATCTAAAGCTGTATAACTGGGCGGTTAAACTGATGTAGCTTACTATCGGTATTAAATGTGCACTTAATGCAAAGTCTACACATTAAATGTGAGGCCCACGCCTAGTGCAAAGGAGCAATGATTATATTTTTTTTCTGGTGCACATTTTCTTACACCTATTACAGATGTCAACAATTTGCACTTATAGTCAGATCAACGGTAAGGCCATTTTCCCGCTAGTTCTACAGCTCAATCTTAAGTATCCATCATCCACTTCATCTACTTTAAATATTCCATGCATTGCAACTTCAAAGAGGTTGGAACATACAAGGATTCTGAATACTACACACAATTCGGGGATCTTAATATTGCAAATCCTTTAGATTACACAGCTTTACAAATCTTAAGTTATTACTCAAAATTTTCGCAAAATTTTAATAGGGCATGGTGGCCTCCCGTAAGGAGATAAACTCATCAGCCAAGCTACTTCGGGCATCCTTAGGAACCAACTAAGCCAAGAGCCGAACAATTTATATGCCTGGGTCCCTCTCACATATTGACAGAAACCCAGCTGAAGTGGCTCAAAAGAGAGATAACAGCCAGACTAGCAGAGAAAAGCATACCTACTAAGGTCCTATCACCCTAGAAAAGCGCTAATACAACAGCCTTGCAACCAACCACCTGACGTGGAAAGTAGCAACAAACTCTAAGTTACGCCGCCTGACATCCTGCAATAGAAGCAACCAGAGTACAAAAAGGCAGTTTATCACCATATATGCATGTATCACTACCAACCCTCCAGCAGGCAGCCATCCCACAATGTGAACCATCCCACGGTTTGATCTGCTATATTGACCATGCATATCCTCAATTAATGTCAACCGCATATCAAAGAAGGCTTACTAATATAAATACCTCAAGCATTTCACCAAGCAAGGGGGATTTAGAAAAGTTATAAGGATAACACTTCCCACCATACTCTTATCATCTTCAAGCATTCTCTATCATCTCTACGTATCCATTGTAATAATATATATGTAAAGTGAGAATAATACATACAGTGGACATAGGCATTCATTATGGCTGAACCACTCTAAAATCCATTTCTCATTATTACTAGCATTCCGTCATTAATTTGTGACCATATACTACAAAGCTAACAACATCATTAAAACCCCACTTTCTCACAATTTCTGAGGTTGATCAGTCATTCTGTCTTGCTGACGGAATTTTTAGTCAACATTTTTGCGCTAGAAGGAGGGCTCTAACCTCCGAAACTCTCTATCTCCCTTTAACCTTACCTAGACTCCACACTCCGCATGTTGATCAATAATGTCAATGCGAACGGCAACTCGCACAATCGAGACACTAATGGTAAGACACTCGTTGGTATTCCTTTCCCTTTCCTTGGAGTCGGTAGAGAATTCTGGCAGAGCATATTCGATTACATCGCTAGGATGGGAACCCTAAGCCAAGAAGTAAACGACTTAAGGGCCATACTAGAAACTCACTCCATCATGGGCCTATGGCATCCATCAACTCAGGCGGTTAACAACTTACCAACGTTGTCGGTCATCCGAAGCACTTGCGTATTGGCAACCCACCAGAGCGTGCAGTTGGTAACCAAAACCACCATCCATGCGGCCTAAGAGCCAAAAGATAACAACATAGTAGGGGGAGCCGAACGACCAACGAGATGATGAAATCCATGAGCCACGTCCTGAGCGCCTAAGTGATCAAGCCAAAACCGTGGCCAAGGGACCCAAAGCCGCTGTTGTACACTCCCACATGCAAAGGGAAGTACCTCATCCTATGCTTAGGGCCGAACAAGTCCGACCATCACAGTCACCTCCGTCACACAAAAGATCTCTTTTCCCAGGTCGCTATCATATACCGCATTCCCCTGATCAGCCGGCATACCGCCAGGAGCCTCTGTCGTCGATGCTAGGTCGTTCTCGCAATGGGTGGAAGCCAGCCTTAGGGTTGAAATGATCTGATTGAACCAATAGTTTAATCAAATACATGCCCACAGCATCAGTGGCGGCGACCTGTTCGACGATGAGGATGAGGACCATTCTCCCCAGAAATCCTCGAAACCCACCTCTCAAGATGGTACACGCTATCGAAAATAGAAAAATATGATGGGAGCACGGACCTGTAGGATCACCTTGTGGCTTTCAACTCAATCACTAAAGCTAGGCAGCTAACCAGAATGCAAAGTGTTTGCTATTCCCATCCACATTTGTCGGGTTGACATCTCATTGGTTCTTACGCTTAGCTCCCGGTAGCATCCGGTCTTAGACACAACTATGCTTCGAATTCAAAACTAGATTTTTTGCATCAAGAACTCATGTCTTAATGGCCAATGAGCTTGGCAATATCAAGCAGGGCTCACCGAAAAGTCTCCGGACCTATGTCAATCGATTTAATCGGGAATCAAGCCAAGCCCATGGGGCTAACGGTTGCCCTATGCTTAGGCGTGCGATAAAAATCCTGGATGTGGAATGAACTCTAAAAGAGACCGACCTCGTCTCTTGTCCATTTCTATCAACGTGTAAATGGAATCATGAGGATGGAAGATGCTGATTTGTCAGATAACGATAATGAGGGATGATACCCACTCAAATTTCACTAGAAAGGTATCCAGACTGAAGAGAATGGAATTGGCAAAATCATGCAAAGAGAAACTATGACGACGACCCGAGGTACCGAGCTCAATATGCTAGCTATACTCCCCTAAACAGAGATATGGAAACCATCTTCCACACAACTAGAAATCAAGCGCCCTTTCGAAGGCCACGGAATAGCTGGGTGAGGGAACTGCCCTGTAGTGGCGGTTAGTATTGTCTCTTTCATCAAATCAATCGACAATCTACTAATAATTTTCGTGCTCTAAAAGATGAATTGAGAGACTGATTTGGAAAGGATCGCTTATGGAATATGTCAAACAACAAGTAGATCAAAGGATCGCCCGTGAAAACGGTCAGATCCAGCCTTCCCCGCAATCAACCGGGGTCGCTGTGGCCATGACCGAGATTCTTTGAATACGTAGAGGGCCATATATAGCAGAGAGCGATCGGAGGGTGCTCACCCGATATCAGAGGGAAATCGCCACCTCCGACCAAGTATATTCATTGGAACAAAGGGCCATTAAGGCTCTAAGAATGGAAGAGGAAGATCCTCCAATCACCTTTGCAGCTTAGGATCGAGGGGTAATGATGTACCACCATCATGACCCAATGCTTATAACCATGTTGATAGTTGGCAGCAATGTCCACCAGGCTTTCGTTGACGAGGGAAGTTCAGTCAACGTCATGTTCAAAGAAGCCTATAGCATGCTTAGGCTACCGGCCTCCCATCTTACGACTTTTGTATTTCCCATTTATGGGCTCGGCGGAGTTGGGATAATCCCCATAGGGGTAGCAATGCTCATAACTAGCTTTGGTACGGAACCCACCATAGCAAAGATTCAAGTTAGTTATGCGATCCTGGACTGCCCATCTACTTACAGCTTTCTCATTGGGCGACTAACCCTGACCGAATTGGATGCTCGTGTCGTACAGCCACCTAATAATGAAATTCCCAATGCTAAACGGGATTGTCAAGGTTAAGGGAGACCAGCAAAAAGCAATGCAGTGCTATAGGACTTTCCTCTGTCAGGTAAAGAAGGGTGTACTAATGATTCAAGAGGAACACACCACCAATGTCAATACCCTACTGGAACAAGAGAACGCGACTCCCTTAAGTGCAACCTAAGGTGCGTGACTAAGTCATCAACATGGTAGGTGGTCCTCGGCCCACTGAAGAAACTAAGGCTTTAGGGCCAGTTTCCCTTACATCCCCTCAGAGGAAACGATAACCCATCACCAGTTGGAAAGAGTAGGCGGTCTCCCACTGGCTACCTGGGCCGACGGGCAACACTCAAGAGGAAAAATCCATCGGGGGTGGGCATCCTGCAGCTAGCCCAGCATAAAAATGTCTCTCTATCCCAATATAAGAAATAATGGAATGCATGATCTATGCTTTAGATTAATGTGATGTAGAGACAAACCAAAGTATTAAAGATGACCCACTAGATCCGCGAATGGGGGACCAGACGCTGGATAAGGACCCTACGACCCCTTGGAATACATATCAATCAACGAAAGCGATCCCACCAAAGTCGTCCAGATTGGGACTGAGCTTAGTCCAATAGTCAAGGAAGATCTGATAAAATTTCTCAAATAAAACAAGGTGTCTTCGCTTGGGGACATGCCAATATGACCAACATCGATCCTTGCATAATCTGCCACGCACTAAACATTGACCCCAAAGGAACCCCCTTCCGACAAAAGCAAAGGCCCTTAAATCCCAAAAGGTACGAGGCATTAAAGGAAGAAGTAGAGAAGCTGCTCAATAATGGCTTCATAAAGGAGGCGTACTACTCGATTTAGGTCGCGAACATAGTCTTAGTCCATAAACCAAACGATTCATGGAGGACATGCATTGAATTTTCAGATCTCGACAAAGCATACCCAAAGGACAGTTTTCTTCTACCCCGTATCAACCAACTCGTGGACGCAACTAGCAGGCACGAACTCTTCACTTTCATGGATGCCTATTCACGCTATAACCAGATTGTCATGCATGGCCCTGATCAATAACATGCATCTTTCATAACCAAAATCTATATTGTTATCGGGTCATGCCATTTGGTATGAGAAACGCAGGGGCAACCTACCAGTGCTTAGTTAATCAGATGTTTTCAGAACAATTGGGTCATTCAATGGAAGTGTACTTCGATGACATGATGGTAAAATCGGAGAGGGCTGACGACGATGTACCCAACCTCACCGAAACTTTCGGCATCCGTAGAAAGTACAACATGAAGCTGAATCCCAAGAAGTTCTCATTTGCTATCTAATCCAGCCGATTCTTAGGATATGTTATGAGCGCTAAAGGAATCGAGGTCAACCCAGACAAGATTTAGGCTATTTAAGAAATGCATATTCCCGAAACGGTGAAGTAGGTACAGAGCCTCAATGGGATGGTGGCCGCTCTAGGTCATTTTGTTTCAAAGGCTACGGATCGATGCCTATCCTTTTACGACCTCATCAAGAAAAGAAAGACCTTCGCCTAAGATGACGAATGCACCAATGCCTTCGAAGACTTGAAGCAACACTTGGCCACCCCTCCAATTCTATCAAACCTTGTTGATGAGGAAGATCTTTTCCTATACCTAGTGGTCACCAACCATGCAATCAATGGCGCACTTATCAAGGAAGAGGAAAAGGTATAGCGGCTAATTTACTATGTAAGTGAGCAATTGACCAGACCTGAGATAAGGTATTAGAAGATCGAAAAATTAGCCTTCTTCCTCGTGATAGAGGCCCAGAAATTACGATCGTATTTCCAAGCTCGTCATATCAAAATTCTAACAAACCAACTACTTAGTCAGATCCAGAGTTGCCCTGACACAATAGAGAGGCTCCTCAAATGGTCCATTGAGCTGAGCCAACATCGCATCCATTTTCTCACACGACCATTAATCAAAGGACAAGCGGTGGTCGATTTCATAGTCAAATGTTCTAACCTGAGTGATGAAGGAGAGAAGGAGAACCCCCTGAAACGAACTTGGAACCTATATGTAGATGGTGCATCCAACAAGACAAGGGCAGGGGAAGGAATGGTCCTAGTTAGCCTCGAGGGGAAAGAGCTCTGCTTCGCTTTCCGACTTACCTTCAAGGTCACGAATAACGAGGCCGAATATGAAGCCCTCTTGGCTGGCCTAAAGATGGCAAAAGAACTTCACGTGGAATCACTACATGCCTACAGATACACTGCCATCGTCTTCAACTAAATGAACGACCACATTCAGACAAAGGGAAAGGTTCTGGCGCTTTATGTCACTGATGCACAAAGACTTACAAAAGCCTTTAGAGAATTCTAACTAGAAAAAATCCCTAGGGAGTGAAATGGTAAGGTGGACCAATTAGCAAAAGCAGCAAGCGAACCAGGAGAAACTCTCCCATGGGTACCACTGCACACTCAAAGCACTCCTAGCTTCGAGCGGGGGGCACCCATCATGGAAATTGATCAGGCTTTCGAAGGAAATTGGATGATGGCCATATACAGGTATACAATGAATAACGAGCTACCAACTGACCATATGGAAGCCAGAAAAACTTTGCATAGTTCACTACGTTACACGATCATCAAGGGGAAGCTTTACAAGTGAGGATATTAACCCCTCTATAATGTTATATATTCGAAGATAAAGCCGCCCGGATTTTAGAGGAGTTGCACAAGGGCTTCTGTGGAGATCACACTGGAGGACAAAGTCTGGCAAAAAGGGCCGCTCGGTAGGGGTACTCCTGGCCTACCATGGTAAAGGATTCTATAAACTATGTAAAGAAATGTGACTAGTGCCAACGATTATCGAAGATCCCCAGCGCTTCCTCGGCCCCTCAGGTCTCTAAGACGATACCCTAACTGTTTGATACATGGGGAATCAATCTGATCAGGAAGCTCCCTAATGCCAAAGGCAGATGCAACCACGCAATCGTAGCCATAGATTATTTCACCAAATGGGTTGAAACGGAACCTCCAATCGGTGTCACGACTCCAAGGTTCTTAACTTTGATATTAAGAACATCGTCCTCCGCTTTATACTTCCAAAGAAAATTATTACGAACAACCGGATCCAGTTTGATAGCACGACATTCCAAGAGCTCTGGGGTAGAATAGAAAAGAGCTTCTCCTCGGTCGCTCACCCACAGGACAATGGACTGGTCAAGGCAGCAAATAAAACCATCAAGTCTATTCTCAAGAAAAGGCCTGCAAAGAGAAAGGAATTAGGCGGAGAAGGTGTCTCTTGTACTGTGTTCGTATCGCACCTCCGCCTGAACTTCTACAGGCCGCACTCCCTTCTTCCTTCTCCCTTTCATATAGGCATGAGACCATGCTACCTATCGAGGTGGATGTCCCGTCCCCTCGCAGGGTGACCTACAACCATGATCAAAATGACGAGATCCTCAGGATCGACTTGGACACACTCAATGAGCGGAGAATGGGAGTGGAAATCCGCACTAAGGCTTGTAAGAGAAAAGTCACAAAACATTACAACGAACGGATGAACCTCGGATAGTTCACCATAGGCAACTTTGTTTTACATCATATGTTCGTAAACATTAAGGACCCGGCCGATAGGGTGCTCAGCCCGAATTGGCAAGGACCATATATTATCAATTCTTTGCTAGCTAACGATGCGTACCAACTATCTTGCCTCAACGGAATCCTTGTGTCTCAGAACTGGAGCCTAGAACACCTATGGGCTTACTTTATATAGCAAAAGTACTCCATGAATAAGACCTTAGAATTTAATCATTTCTTTTTATAGGGGTCAATGGAAGATCATCACTCTTTTCCGAAACAACATCAGCCATGTAATTTCAGGATACCTGGACAAGGATGAGTTCTTACATGCTTATTCACCCGACCCGGCGATAGCCCACATCCTGTCAAGGGACCGCGTGAGCTACCGCTCCCCTCCCTAATAGAAGGATGCACTCAGTGAGGGTGGATTACCGTGCATCCACTCTGTCCAGGCACGTTAGGGAAGCCCAACGACCTATAGGTCATCTAGGTGCTACCCGGCCCGCCCCGGCAGTCAAATACGAGATATAATTCTTGCCTCCTAGGATGCATCGACAAGCTAGATGGCGACTGCAACATTTCGATTCCCCTCGTCTGTGATGCTCCATATCCCGACAGGATGGGATACCGATGTCGAGACTGGCACATTATAAATTAGCGCAACACCATGATAGTATCTCCGCGGTCCGATGTCCATAGTGTGCCCGCAAGCAAATAAGTTGGGCTTTATTTTAACACCTAGGTGTCGGAAAGAGCGCCCATAGGTAAATAAGTCGGGTCCTTTCGTGCAAACCCCACAGGCCTCAACTCTAACCTCTGGTAGTCGAAATGGGCGCCCGCAAGCAAATAAGCCAAGTCCTTCTGTGCAAACCCCAATGGCTTCAACTCCAGCCCTTGGGTGTTGGAAAGGGCGCCTGCAAGCAAATAAGTTAAGTCCTTTCGTGCAAACCTCACAAGCCTCCATTCCAACCCTTGGGTGTCGAAAAGGGCTTCCATAAGCAAATAAGGCGGGTCCTTCTGTGCAAACACCACGAGCTTCAACTACAACTCCTAGGAGTTAGAAAGGGTGCCCACAAGCAAATAAGCCGGGTCCTTTCGGGAAAATCCCATAGGTCTCACTAAGGCCTCAATCCCCTAAGGCGAAACATACTCGCCATAACATACCTTGTGCTTTTCTTTTATTTGCAGGAACAATAACAGAAATGAGAATCTAAAACACTGCATGATGCAAAAAAAGATTTCATAACAAATAGGGTCATGACACATAGCCTTCCATGCTAGGTGCAATCAACCCATGGCAAAAAAGGAGGGAAGAGAAAAGAAACAACAA
Organism: Allium cepa; assembly: GCA_030765085.1. Lineage (NCBI taxonomy): Eukaryota > Viridiplantae > Streptophyta > Magnoliopsida > Asparagales > Amaryllidaceae > Allium > Allium cepa. Next base: position 309,916,018 of record CM060932.1, on the reverse strand, counting down.
AGACAACCAGGTTACAAACTACAACATATGACAAACTCCTTACTCATTCGGTCGGGCCACAGAGTCAATCTACTCAGCCGTCAAAATAGTCGGCATAAGCTTGCCCTTTTTGGTCAGTTTGGTGGCTGCCTCGTCCCAGTACCTTTAGGTCAAAGCTACCATCACACCTAGGATCACAGTAGGAAGGTGGAAGTTGTTCATGAGAGTGCACATTGCCATATTAGTCAAACGAGCCAACCAATGAGCATCCCTTTCCTAATAGACTCTCTCTTCCAAACCCTCAGTGTCCTCTAGGACAAGCAAGTCCGATGGGCATCCAAAAGCCCTTGAAGATGCCCTAACTCCTGATCAAATCTCTCCTCCACCCCCCTTTAGTCGGGTAACCTCTTCCTTAAGCGATCCCTGGTCGGCAACAACCTGGTCTCTGATATCCTCGGCATTGGCCCTATGGTAGTTGACTTCTTCCACTTCTTTCTTAGCCAACTCCCAAGCCAAATTGTATCTGCTCGAAGCATGATCACTGACTCTTGGTGCTTCTCGACCACACCACCTCTAGCCATAATAGCCGCCTCACGCTCATCAGTGGTCAGCTTAGCTGTCACCTGGGCCGCTTCAACCTCCTCCTTCGTAGCTCTCAACCCTTCCTTCAATTGGGCAACTACTTCATCTCTACCCAACAAACTGGCTAGATAGCTTCCAACTCCACCATCTCATCCACTACATTGGAATTATTCTCCTCCAAATCCTCCCTTAAAGGAATCAACCTGTCATGACCTCCTCTTAGTTCGTCTGCAGTCTCCGCCATCCTCTAAGGACCACCATAAGAAGACTACCCCACTTCTTCTACGGCCTACCCTCGGTTGGTCTCGCCTTCAAATTAACAAGTTCATCGTGGAACCACATCGTGCATGTGACCACCTGAAAATAAGGTAATCCAAGTTATTGGCAAAATGAGATGGAAGAAAAATGAGAAGGTAAACATGTCTTACCACATCCAGTTCCTTACACAAGCTATTAACAACAGCCTCTAATCCATGACCTGGCCATCCAAAATGTTGTCGGTGGTAAATTCCTAAAGAATATGCAGCAGCCACTTGGAAGTTTCGCAGGAGTCTGTCCAAGCCCTCTCTGTCATATCCCAGACTGATCCGCATGAAAACTGTCCCAACTATCTCTTCATCCTCTACATTAGTCCCACAATACGCGAAAACATCAACATTGTCTTCATAAGCTTCGCCACGAGCTACCCATGTATCGTCCACTATGGGCTCCTCTCCTCCTACGCCCTTGACCACTGTCCCTTCTCCTCTGCCACTCTGGTCCTTGTTGTTTGCTACATAGGGAGTCCTCGACACTAACACTTCAACAACATGAATTACCGAGCAAGAAGCATCGCGCATCACTTTGAGGGGTGGCAAAGAGAGACCATCACGGCTTTCCCCTTAGCATATTGCCCTAGAAGATCCATGGGGGGATCATTCACGTCATCCAGCTCCTCAAAATTAATCTGGCTACTAAAACAAGGAAATGTAATAAGTTATAAAATAAGGAACCAACCATGGTAAAGATAAACATAATTAACTACCAAGCGGAGCACCCTAGTTCGGATACCTAATTAGAGGTGCATAAGATTCAGAATCATCCCTTTCAAAGTCTATAGATCATGATCTTCCTACACGTGATGGCTTGGCATTACGACCCCTATTTTCAATAGAACCATCACCTGAGGAAGACAAGTCACATTTTCTCCAAGGGTCGGGGGCAGAGGCTGGCCAGAAGTTCCATCATATTTTGCTGAATCATACTCCTGCAATTCTGATAGCACATCAAAAAGGGCGTCCGCATCAACTATGGTTCGACCCTTGGCATCCCTTAGGCTAGTGTAATCGTTTGTACCAATGCACCCCTGGCCGGCCCCAGGCAAAAGTGTGGATTCGTGTAAAGTAGATAAAATGAGGCGACTACTTGTCCGTTTCTTCAAAACCATCTCCTACTTCTTTCTCTTCCAGTTGGTTTTTGCGTCTTTCTCCATTTTTGTGGGGGTACAAATGGAGTGACCCTTGTATAGTAGCCCAACTTTTTTGAGCATCTTGTCAGTCCCTAAGTTATCCCAATCTCAGAGGGTATAATCGGCCCCCTGAAGGCTCAGCACTTGCCTCTCCACTAACGCTGCCTCGGCCTAACTCAGCGTCGGGGATCCTACAATAGGCAAATTGTAAGAATGTTAAAAAGGAAAAAGAAAGAGAGGGGTCATAAAAATCACAAACACTCTCACCAAAGGTCGAGATGACTGAAAATGCAACACTCATTCACTGCCCATGGGACAAAGAAATACTGAGATTTCCAACCGAAGACACCTTTCTCTGAAAACTGCAGTAAAGACCACTATCTCTTCTTCTTCATCTGGATATGGTAGTAGGTCCCAGGGTGACGACTTGGCTCTTTATTAACATTAAAGAGGCATGAGATAAGGCCCACGGAAGGTGTCCCTGACTCTAAGTGATGGTATGCTACTCAAAGACCCACTAGATGACGATAGTTATTCGAAGTAAGTTGACATGGAGCGAGGACGAGCCCGTTCAAAAAGGACACGATGGTTGGATGTAGAGGCAAGGCCACTCTGACTCAAGTAACTAAAGGAGAACGTGTTGTAGTTTGGTGGGGTAGTGCCAGCTCATTCGTGGGCTTTCGAAAATTGGATCAAGCTAGGGGTACAACCCAATATGTTGAACTCTTCGACCATGCTGTTTGGTCCACCCATGAAGTCAAAAGGGACCATGGGAGCGAAAATCAAAGCACTATCGGAAGCAGCCATCCTATGACAAGATCATAACAAATGTTAGAAACAAGCATGACGGATGCCTCCCCCTCAAGGACTAGCCAACCTTAAAGCATGGTCAAATGTCAAAAAGAGAAGAAAACTGCCGAAAGGGACACCGCCAAGAGGCACCCCACAACGGAGAAATGAGCCATCGACGACCTAATTACAATGATAAATGATAATGTAGAGAGCGATGTACCTGTTAATTGAGAATTTCAAAAAGTTTCAAAAGATTTACAATAATGGTAGAAGAAACGTGGAAATAATAAAAGGAGAAGAATAGGTAGCTACATCTATTTATAGACCCTCACCAGCCAAATCATGACCCTTCATCTCAAAAAGACAACCAAATTCAGACTGTTTGAAGAGATGCAACGTTAGGATCGATTCGGATCCTTTGGCTAAGAAGTTACAGGGAAAAGTGGACCACCAAAGACACCCATAGAAAGACACGTGATAGCATCATTAATTGCGCTACAGGCATCCATTAAATCACATCATTTCGTATCTGCAAGACCGCCCTCACTCACGAGGGCCGGCTTAGGGGGCAAAATGTTGCTCAAAATTTTCGCAAAAGTTTAATAAGGTATGGCGGCCGCCCATTGGGAGATAAATGCATCAGCCAAGAAAATCTGGCTCCCTTAGGAATCGATCGACCCAAGTGTTAGCCAATTTATATCTCCGGGTCCCTCCCACATAAGCATAGAAAATTAACCGAAGTGGCTCTAAGGAGAGAGAATAGTCAGACCGATAGAGTAAAGCATAACTGCTGAAGTCCTGCGACCCTAGAAAAGTGCTAATACAACCGCCCTGCCATCAACTGCTCCCCTCCGACGTGGAAAGTAGTAACAAACTCTAAGTCACCCCACTTGACGTCCTACAATATAAGCAACCAGAGTACAGAAAGGCAGTTTTTCACCATATATGCATGCATCACTACCAATCCTCCAACTGGCAACCATTCCACGGTCTGAACCATCCCATGGGTCGATCTGCCATATGGACCGTGAGTATCCTTCGAAAATCTCAACCTTAGATCAAAAGAGGTTTGCTCATACAAATACCCCAAGCATTTCACTGGGCAAGGGGGATTCGGAAAACTTGGAATAAAAATACTTCCCACTATACTCTTATCATTTTCAAGCAATCTCCATGTATCCATTGTAATACACACACACACACACACACAGTGAGAATAAACAGTGGACGTAGGCATTCATTATAGCTGAACCATTCTAAAATATATGTCTCTTTATTACTAGCATTCCATCATTAATCCATGATCATATACTATAAAGCGAACAACATTAATGAAACCCCACTCTCTTATAATCTTCAAGGTTAATTAGTCATTCTGTCTCGCTGACTGAATTTTTAGTCAACATAGGTGTTTCCTGCTACTATTATTCTCTTGTAATTACTTGTAGTTGTAAGAGAAATACGTTGTAAGAGAACTTCATAGTGGACGTAGGCAGCTTTGCTTAACCAGTATGTATTATTATGTAACACCCCACGTTTTTACGTTAATTAATTAAAATAGAAATTAACTAATAAATAATAAACTGTGAAAAAATATAATTTTTACAAATATTGGAATTTGGTCGCGAGAATTATACCATTGGATTTGTGGCGATTTTCTAATCAATTTTCATACATTAACTTTTCCAATTGAAGTTCAAACGAAAAAGTTATTAGCGTTTGAAATTTCGTAGTTGGAAAATAATATAGTAATTAAGGAAATAATTTAAAATAAATTAATGATTGACTGACACCGTCAAAGTTAATGGTTGCTTAACTATTAATTTGTTAAGGCAAGAGATAATGTTAATTAAATGTTCAAGGAAACAAATCAGCCGTAAATCAAACGAGATCGAAACGTACCAACATTCAAGGGTCGGCTTGACCATGACCTACCATGGTCGACCCTGAGCGGTTGACCTGGCTTAGGCGATCGACCCGCCTTATCTTAGAGGCGGCAGTTAACGGAGGTCGTGTGGCCCAGATCTAATTTAGTTCACATCTGATGGTTAGCGTTGATTTGAACCTTTATAAATGATGACCAAGGGCTTCACTTCCAACTCATTATTTTTCTAATAAGCAAGGAAGATCTTCCATTTTCCTTTCTCCTCCAAAATTTCTAAATACAAAGTAATAGATCTAGATAGCATGGATATAGTTTGGAGAAGAATAGAAAAGAACAGAGGATAGGAAATAGATTGTAATCAGATTGCTACATCAAAGGCAAACTTTTAGATCTTGATCTAAGTAATAAATCTAAATCCAAATCTCTTCTCTCTAATCCAATCTCTAAAAGATCTGTATAAATATTGTCTGCGGATCCGAATAGGAAGTCAAAAAGTGGAGAATACAGATAATAGGGTCAGATTTGGATTAAATCTAGAGATTTGGGAGCGCTAATTAAAGGTGATTGGAAATATTATATATTTTTATATAATACTAGATTATATCGTTGTAGATCAATTCCTATATGCCTGGGTCTTATAATTTAATTCAAATGAATTCATATATATAAGATGTTGAAAACTGTAAACTTGCCTATAAATTTGTAACGATAATTATCAGAAGCGTAATGATTAGTTTTAATTCTGCACTTACGTAATGATTAGTTTTATTTCTGGAATTACGTAATGATTTGACTTAATTCTGTAATTGCAAAATGATTTTAGTTATCAATTTCACGTCGGATTTATTAACTGAAACATAATGAATTGATATTTCATTTTATTTGATGTTGATGAATGAGACTGAAAATAAAGCTAACCAAACTTTTGGGATTTCAGTAATATTTTGAGTTATTGGACTATATGTTATTAGAAGTGGATTTCCTTATATTATCAAATTCAATCTTAACAAAAGTGTGATGTTCGAAATAACAAGTAATTAATATGTACTTATAAAAAGAAAGATATGTATAAAAGAAAGATGATTCTGTATTTTGTTCTGCCTATTTCAATAAATAGAAGAGAATTTCTTGTAATTACGACCATCGCACAAACTAACTCTTTAGGATATGATATGTAAACTTATTGTGTAACAGTTAAATTGTTAAAGTTTGATTCCAATTTATTAAAATAAAGTAAACCCCAAAAGTGGAATTTCGAAGTAAGAATGTAGTTTAAAGGTTAATAAAATGGAAACTAATGAAAAAGTAAGTCTGGATTATAGCAAAGAAAAGAAATAAGAATTGGAATAGAAATCAAAGGCTGAACTAATGAATGTTGCAGCAATGATATTGATGTCTGAATTTAAGAAGCAGTAAATGAAATTAATGAAATAAAAGATAAACGCATAGTATGATTAGGACTTAAAGTTGAACATAAAAGGTGTTGAGGCACTATAGAAAATAAAAGAAGAATAAGCATACTTAAGTTGAATATGTATATAAGTAGCCTCGGATATGCATTTATGATAGGTGTGAATGATTATAAATTATCTATTACTGTTATAGTGGACCAATGTCTAAAGGTCGTTAGACTGGGTTGAGATGCTAATAACATATCCAACCAATAGGACCCGTGCTGAGTGTATGAGTTCGGACAAGTGGGGAACCCCAGCTCTATACTGTGCTTATTACCTTGATTATAAATTTTCTATCATAATTATAAATGCTTGTTATAACCATATCAAGGCCAATGGTGCACAGTCAAATTATGTATGCTTCAAAGTTTTTTAGTGGGGGTATTGCCTTGATTGCATTAGGAAATCTTCTAAGTGGACGGTGAGTGAGATCGGACTTACGAAACATGGCACGGAAAGTCTGGTATGCATAAGTATTAAAACGAGTTGCAATAGGTGTATGTAAAAGGCGGGCGTATTTGGGTACTTATAAGGTAAGAGTTGCATATTTATCGAACTCGTCATCGATCTTTCACGGTCAATGGGAAGGATAGAGTTACACCTAATTGATCTTTTCTGCCTATCAAGATTGGTTAAGTTAGGTTATGCACTACCACTATTGTTTGTTAGTTTGTTTGCTAGGGTAAGACTACTTAACCCATACAAAGGTCCCTTCAATACATAGATGGGGTGGTGGTGTGTGAAGCCTAAAATCCAGGATAAGAAGCAGACAAGGGTACGCAAAAGGCTGGTGTACGTGATGAAAAATTCTCGAAGCATTAGGAACTTATGGGCTAGTGGCCATCGGTGCGCACGGCAGGATTTCCTCGCTGATATAATGGCAATGGATCTTTACGAGGTGTTAAGCGAATGATACTGGTGGGGATACTATCTAGGTCCATTAGTGGACTTGGGGTGTATATGCACATACATACACCCCTATACAGACATATATCTACATGGGGTAAATGGAAACGGTTCGTATGTAGCAATGGAGTCATGGCGACTGATAATAAAATCTAACATAACATGAAAAGTGAACAATCTGCACAAGCTAGTGTTATGTGTAAGATTTATAATTTACAAATCACCAGAACATTGTTCTGACCCTCTCCTCATTACAACCTATAGGATTTAGAAGAGCGATTATTTGTATTGATTTGGAGCAATTGTCTGGCTGATGCTCTTGACATTTGAGATGTCGGTTTTGGTCAGTAATTGTATTGATCTACTATATTTTCTTATTTCCACTGTGAGTTATTACCATTAGTGCTCTAATATACTTTCTTTTTTACAGGATACCAAACCAACGATCCTTATTTTAGTGGGCTTGGATTTTTGGGTCAGCAAAAATCTGGACCCACTGAGGTGCTGATTGTAACAATTTACCTTTCAATTGCATATTTAACTCTTTCTTTTTAACTTTAATCCTAGTGTTAGCAAGTAACATTGTGCATTAGTCTAATTCCAAGGTTGGCTAAATATCTAGTCAAAAACTACTACGATACAAATCCAGATTCCTATTATCTTCTTTAATATCATCATTCTCCCGCACAGAAACCATCCCCATACCCCCTCGAAGAATTAGAATCAAACACTTCCTCCAATACATATTGCTTCCTAAGATTATCGAATTTATTTTGATAAATAATATTAAACATGTTAGAATTAAGAAGCTACCACCGGAGAATATTAAATTCATTCTCACTAATTAACTTTAGAACTAACAAGCATTCTCCATCATTCAACATCTCTTTTTCTAGACTATCACAATAACATTCCCCATTTTGAGGCTTGAAAATAGATACTAGTGATGTCGTAGTCATCCTTAGCATTGTTCCTAGTGACAAAGTGAGATAGGTTGTTATATCATTAACATCAAGAGCATAAGAATCTTCAAATTTTCACAAAACAATTTCATTAACTAATTTGAAACTTCATTACAATTTCAACTCATAACCCCACGATTACATTCTTTAAATAAATATAATGATTAAAATATAATCCAAGAGCGATATATAAAGATGGCCCCTTGGATGATCAGAGTCTTAACTACTTAGACGGTTATAGTACATGTCATTACATGCATACAACAATAATAAGCAGTTAAACTACTGCACAGCAAGAATAAACTCTAAATAGTAGCTTGCCTCATGCACGTCTCTGGATGCTACCTAATTCAAAATTGAGTACCCGAGAGTTTATGTGGAAATCAAAAACATCAGGTCAGATAAAAATCCTGGTGTGAATAATATATTTTATACCAGTACTTAGTGAGACCACGCCACTGAGTGGAATGGGTTTCCCCTCACTAATAACTTATCAAACAATATATCATCCATAACATATGTTGCATCCAAAGTGATTCAAACATAATTGTAACATCAATAGCATATCATACATATGTGGATTAAAATGGATAGTTCATCATTCACAACAGTCAAAGGTTACACATTCCCATTATCTGATCCTCTAAATTGGTCCATTCAAGGGCATAGTTTTCTCAAAGTCACTATGAACCTATGTTAGTTTTCTCAAGCTAACTAAAAATCTTCAGGCTGACTCGGGCCAAGATACATAAAATGATCCAACAGTCTTCTGGTACATTTAGAAAAAAATAATAACGGTCTCCCAAGAACTATGGGAGAAAAGTATCAACGATCTTCTAAAACCAGTTGGATAAAATTATAGATGAGCAAACTGTTACGAGTTTCTTCAGATGTGTAACTCCTATTTTAGCCTTAATATTAGCAAAGCGTTATGGATTGGAATCACAGACATGACCAACCATAGGCTTAATTAGAGGATAGGGCGCAACCTGCCCCATCCTCCACCCAATATCTAGTTTAAAAATATCTTTTGAGTCATGCCTTTAGATAAGTCCAGAGCATCCTAAAACAATTCGATCTTCCAGATCTTCTAGATGAAATTCTCCTCACTCAAGAGTTTGAGTCTGACCATACCCACCATTGGGACAACTCTTATTGGTCATTAGTTCCCAAATCCCCAAGGCCAAAGTGTTGGGTGATAATATTTAACACATAAGTGGGTATGTCAACAATTTATCATATTCAAAATAACCGATCAAACTACAAAGAAGAACATATAACACATTAATTACCATTCAAATAATGTTTATGTGAGAGCCAATTTATACACAAAATTACCTATTCAAAGAAATAATTTCCTTCATCAAAGCTCTTTAAAAATGGCTAAAAAGATTCTTTCTTCCCTTCGAAAAGTTATAAAAATACTTCATAAAATCATCCTTTTTGTTTAAGTAATATTTAGCCTAACATAAAGCTGAAAATCTTCAAGTGTCATAAATTAGCTATCCTTTCTATCACAAACATGTACCATCGCACATTGAAAATTCGTATGGTTTCATATGTTGAAGATATAGGCTATCGCATGTTGACTCTATATGCAGCTATCGCACATTGACAATACAACATATCCATCATGAGTTATCAAATTAGAGCTATCGAGTGTTGGCAAAATAGAGCTCTTGATAATTGATAAAATATAGCTATCGAAGGTTGATAAGAATAGCCTTCGAAGGTTGACTCAATTTATCTTTCGAAAGTTAATAAGCTTAGCCATTACATATTGATAAAGATATGGCTATCAAGACAAAATATAGCTATCGAGTATTGAGAAAATATAGCTATCGAACCTTAATAAAGTACAACCGTTGCAGGTTAATTAAACAATAGCCATCGAAAGTTGACAAATAGTAGTTATCGTAGGTTGACAAAATAAGCTTTTGAACATTGATGAATTAATAGCTATCAAAAGTTGAAAACGCATGCAATCGTATGTTGATAAATAGACAACTACCAAGCATTGAAAAATGATGGCTATCAAAGGTTGATAATGGTATTTCTGTAATACTTTACGAAATTGAATTTTTGTCTTTTAAAAGTATGAACTTTTTAGCAAACCAACATTATTTTTTAAAATTTCATTTGACAATCAAAACCTTTTCAAATTTTTTACAACAGTTCAAAGTGGAAAGCTTTCTTTTATTTTCCAAATTATAATTTCTTCTCAAGTTGCACCATTTATCAATTTTGCAAATAAACCATTTTTTCATAAACCAATTTATATTAAACTATAATCACTCGAGAAAAATCCACAAAAATTCCTAAAATTCAATATTTACTTCACCGTCAACATATAAAAATTTCATATCAAAATAATTATTTTTTATATGTTAAAAAATTAAACTCTGAAATCATTCATTTTCGTACTTGGAAAATTCATAATAAATCCATAATAATTCCAAAAATTATGAAATTAAAACACATCTCCAAAATAATATTTAAAACATCATGTCAAATTTTTAGACATTTGAAGGTCAAAAACTTAGTTTTTCACATTTAAAACCCTTTAGGAAAATTCCTTGAAACACATAAATGATAATCTATACTTCAAACAATGATTATCTATCACAAGTGCATGATAAATGTAAACAAAAATCGGATCCACACTAGAACCTGAATTAAAACACATCACAACATATATATTGAAATATTATTCACCTTGATCTTTGTTGAAATGTTAATATTTTCTTTAAGCTTCTTATTCATTAGCTTTTCTTCTCCACCTTAGTTAAAAATGGTGGATGACTATCTTTGGTTACGTTTTAATTTGGGAATGAAAAATGAACAAACAAGGGAGAGAGGAAGTGGATAATAAAATATTTCATCTTCCTCTTTTACGTTTTTACAATTAAGTTTATTATAGTTTCTTTCTTTACAACATTCATTTCATTATATCACTTAAGGCCAAATTAAATTAACTAATATAGAAAATCTTACATTTCAACTTCCCATTTAATTATCTCATAATTAATTATTTAAATAATGTGCAATAAAAATTTAGGATGTTACAAGCTTCTCTTCTTAAAGAATTTCATCCTTGAAATTCCGATAAGGAAAACAACAACAAGCACATCAATCATACAAACATGTGTCATAAGCACATAAAATCAATAATACTAGCATAGCTACTAGTCAAAAGTCTATACAACAATATGAATTATACAATCAAAATAGATTGGTATACGCCTTCCTAATCTTATTCTTTGTCTCCCAAGTACAGTCTCGTTCATCGTCATTCCACTAGCCAACTTAACTGCCTTATTACTTAACATCTTCATATCTCTATCGGCTATACGAATAGGTCTCCTAATGAGATTTATATCTAGTTCCACAATTAAATCTTCCAAAATCGTTGGCTCTATAGTAGTCTCTGGATCAAGCATGTACTTCCTCAATTGAGATACATGGAAACATTATGGATTTCTGCCAAAGTATTTGGTAACTCTACTCGGTATGTGAGTTTCCCAATCCTATCTATAATAGGAAACAACCCAACGTATCTTGGTACCAGATTCCAGACTTTCCAAATCATATAACACCCTTCATTGGTGATATTTTCAAGAAAAACAAAATCACCGACTGAAAACTCCAAGTCCTTACGCCTTGTGCCTGCATAACTTTTCTGCCTTGATCGATCTTCCTTCATCCTTCCACGTATTAACTCAATATTTTCGGTCACTTATTTCACCATATCAGGACCAAATATTGATCTATCACCCATCTCTAGTTAACATGCAGGCGATTTGCATGGCCTTCATAAAGTGCTACGAAATATGGCGTTCATGTTTGATAACTATTATTATAAATAAACTCGAATAAGTGCAAATGGTCTTCCAATGAACCTCCAAAATCTAGCACACAAGCTCTTAATAAATCTTTAAGTACCTTTATTTCTGTTTTCCCATCAGTTTTTGGATGGTAAGCGATAATCCTCTTCATCTCTGTACCCAGTTCATTTTGTAAACTCTTCCAGAATTTACTAGTAAACAAAAAAATCCATATTGCTTACAATGTTGTTTAGTATTCCATGAAATCTCACAACAACCTTCATAAATAACTTCACTAAACCAGGTATAATCCTTCTCAACTTAACAGGAATAAACTCTGTACTCTTGGTGAATCTATAACCATGACCCAAATGATTTCATTTCCCCTATTCGACCTTGGCGACCCATCTATAATATCCATATATAGATTCCTATTTCCATAGTGGCACTTCCATTGAAGTAATCCACTTGGCTTTTGATGCTCGGCTTTTACTTGTTGGCAATTCATATATTGCTACACCCATAAGCCTACATCTCTCTTCATTCCTTCCCAGAAGAAACTCCTCTTCATATCTTGGTGCATCTTCATACCTCTAGGATGGATGGTAATGTTCGATCGATGACATCCTCTAAGAACCTTCTTTCTTAGACTATCCACATTTGGAACACATAGTTTCCCTTATTATTTTAACCATCATCTTTATTCAAGTACAAAGTCCGTCAAATCATCAATCTCACTTCCCTCTTCTGGTGTCTTGAATCAATCAGCTAGCATTGGATCATCTTTTCGCTTCGCTGCAATTCTATTGATCAATACCGATTGAACTTCTAGACAAGAAATTATTGTGGTATTCTAACTAGAACTGGTCGTCAACCTCATTCTGACTCCATAAGAAGCTAATGCCTTTAAATCATTCCATTTAGACAACATCGTTGCATCGCATTTTGATATTTTCTACAAAGCGCATCTGCAACTTTATTTCCTTTCCCCGGCGTATACTCAATTCCAAAGTCATACGTGCTAAAGAATCTATCTATCTTTATTTTCTCATATTCAACTCCTTTTGAGAGATTAAATACCTAAAAGATTTATGATCCGTGAATAACTTGAATCATTCTTCCAACAAATATGTCTCCATATATTCCATGCAAAGATCATCGCTGCCAACTCTAAATCATGAGTATGACAACTCACTTCATGCGGTCGGAGCTACCGAGAAGCTAAGCTAATAACTCTAACTCTCTACATCAATACATCTCCAAACCCAGATCCACAAGCATCCGTATGCACCACCAAATCTTGATTTCCATCTGGAATAACTAACGCAGACACATTGGTCAATAAATGCTTTAGCTTTTGAAAAACTTTTTTACATTTATCGGTCCAAACAAACTTTATGTCCTTCCTTGTTAGCTTAGTCATCAGTGCCACTATACGAGAGAAATCTTTAATAAATCTTCGATAGTAGCCAGCCAACCCAAAGAAACTTCTAATCTCAATCATGATCTAGGGTCTCTTCCAATTATTTATAGCACCAATCTTTGATGGACCTACAGATAACCCATTCTTCAAAACTACATGCCCAAGAAACTTCACTTCTCTTTCCCATAAATGACATTTTAAAAACATCACCTAGCTTATGTTGCCTTAGCATATCTAGCACTATTTTGAGATGAACTTCGTGCTTTTCTTCATTCTTAGAATATATCAAAATGTCATCAATAAACACTAAAATATACATGTCCAAATGCTCTCGAAAATTCGGTTCATCAAATCTATAAAGAAAGCAAGCACTTGGTCGGACCATAATGCAAACCATATCTTGTTTGAAACACCATTAATAGTATACTTTCCTCTGCCACTCTTAATTAATAGAAACCCCATTGCTAAATCTAGCCGTGAGAACACTTGGCTCTACTCGATTAATCGAACAAATCATCTATTTTAGGCAAATGATATTGACTCTTTTTCATTTTCTCATTCAACTTTCTATAACTGATGCACAATCTCAGTGACCCATCCAGTTTCTTCACAACCACCCCTGCACTCCCCAAGGCGAACTGCTTGGTCTAATAAAATTCTTTCTTTCTAAATCTTATAGCTGCACCTTTAACTCGTTCATCTCAATGTGTTTCATTTTGCTAAGTGTTCCACTTACAGATTTGACTCCATGTACGATATTTTTTTGAAACTCTATGGTACATTTCGGTGGTAGCCCCATAAATAGCTCAAAAATATTGTGATAGTCCCATAATCGGCTCAAAAATATCAACATACTACCTTACTATGAAAACTCGATTAATTTCATCATCCATGACTTCCATAGCACCCAACTTTGCATTGACATTGAAACTCAGCTCTTCAAATGAGTATATAATTTGGTTACGGGAACCAAGGTATTTTAAGGATATTACTCTGTCTCAACAAAATATCCTAGTGTTATACCGGCTTAACCAATCAATACGCAGAATTATCCTGAAACTCAACAAATCTAACACATACAAATTGTAGAAATTCATGTGACCTAACAAATCAACTCTACATGGTCATACCTCATTCCAAGTATTGCATAGCAGCCTATCGAAATCGCAACCCTCAGAGAAGTGATAACGTATGTCGGTTCACGGTTTAATTTATCTACATAACGTATAACACACTAGCAACCATTCAAATATATGTTCATTTGATAGCCAATTCATGCACAAAATTACTTATTCAAAGTAATAATTTCCTCCATCAAAACTCTTTAAAAGTAGGTCAAAACATTCTTTCTTTCCTTTGAAAACTTACAAAATACTTAAAAAAGTCATCCATTTTGTTTAGGTAAAACATAGTCCAATACAGAGTTGAAAATCTTTAAGTGTCATAAAATAGCTATCCTTTCTTTCACAAATATGTACCATCGCACCTTGAAAAATCTCATTCTTTCGCATGTTGAAGATATAGGCTATCGCATGTTGACTCTATATATAGCTATCACACATTGACAATACAGCATACCCATACGAATTAGCAAATCAAAGCTATCGAGAGTTGACAAATAGAGCCATTAATGGTTGAAAAAATATAGCTATCGAAGGTTGATAAGAATATCCATTGAAGGCTGATACAATTTAGCTTTCGAAAGTTAATAAAGCTTCCATCACCTATTGACAAAAATACAGCTATTGAGTGTTGAGAAAATATAACTATCGAATTTTGAGAAAATTTTGCTATCGAACCATAATAAATCTATAGCCATCGCATGTTGATAAAAAAATAGCCATCGAAAGTCAATATACAATAACTATCGAAGTTTGATAAAATAAGCTTTGGAACATTGATGAATTGGTAGCCATTGTAGGTTGAAAATGATAGAGTTAGGGGTATGCTCTAGGGGAAATTTTGTGATTTGTCGCGTATTATTAACTTGATAACCAATCTTGTTTGAAATAAAAGGTGTTTTCTTCCAATTATATACTTGATATAATGTGTTATATTAATTAATTTAATAAAAAATATATTTAATAGAAAATCCATAAATGGTATATTTTGTGACAGTAATTACAAAATGTTGCAACCTTGAGTGATTTATCATAATGAAAGCAAATATTCCATTTTAAACGTTCTTGGTCAAGATACATCAAGATTGGATATCGATGTATCCATTTGGACTAGAGTACGTAATGCTTTTCAAATGTCAGGCAGCGTATTACTTATGACTACCGAGGCCACCTAGGGGTTACATACTGATAGTTATTGAACAACTATAAAATAGCTCACTTGCTAGTTTTCTGTTAGTTAATATAACTAAGGTCAAATAGAAAATATTAATGTGATTGATTTACACATTTTTCTCGATTTAAGAATACCATGGATATTCAATATAAAAGCTCCACTTTGATTGTAGTCAAATCATAGCACGGCATCCATCGAGTGACTACAATTGGGTCGAGTGGAAGTATTGGATATGAAGCACTATTCAAGAGATGATTCGTCTCATCAGTTTTATGCGGTTAGTATCACTGTCAACTCAAGTTAGCTCATAGTCAAAGTCTCCGGCCAAAGCATTTCAGTTAATAATAATTATTACTATTGAACCAAGGACTTTTTGTTTGGACTATAGAGTTGAATATAGAAGATATTGGAATTTTGACCATTACCAAATTCCATAAGTCCAAAGTAATATAGTTTCAACGAAGAGAGTTGGTGTAAATAAAAGTCACAACCAGGTAATGCTTAACAAAGTGAAATTGGATTTTCTCAAAACCCAGTAAGCAATAAATTTGGCCAATATGTCACACCACCTGCTAAGTGATGTGTGAATATTAATATACGAATTGTTTGATGTTAATCGCTGACCAAATTTACATCTAACGAGTCACACAACCGGAACAATGAATTCTCTTAGACCAAATGATTTAATTATTTTATAATTATTATAAATTAATTAAATTAGTTAATATCTATGAATTATTAATTATAAAATTTTGAATATGATTTGAGGAATAAATACTATTGAATATATTTGTAATAGTTATAAATATATCGATCGATATGCGATATTAATAAGCAATTAAATTAGATTTAATTAATTATATTTATGTGGGCTTAGATGGGATATTTGCTCATGATGATAGGGTGATAATTTTGGTTGTAATAAGGCTTATTGGGGGTGCTAAAATAGGTTAGCGGTATTTGCATTGGATGGCCTAGATTTAGTGACAATTGGTGTAAAATATGATCCATTATTTTCTCTCTCACATCCACTATTTAAACACCTCAAACCCTAATTAAAAAGGGAACATTTTGGGCTACCACTATTCCCATCCGTTGTTGGCCAATTGCACCCCCTATAAGCTCAAACAAATCCAAATCAAATCAATTCAAAAGGTAATTGCTATTTGACAGTTAAAAGTCTACGGTTCAAGGATTAGCAGTCTGCCAAATTGAAAAGCTTTCAAAGAAGTGAGTGTTCATCATTACAAGGTGCTTCAAGGCATTAGTTTAAGGTATGCTTTTACTGTATTATATAGTTTATAATTTCTGGGTAATATTTTATTATTCATATATATTATTATTATATTATTAGTTAGGTGATGATTTATATATATATATATATATATATCGATGTTGTCACATACTAGATTAGTTATATGTATGTATTCATTTGATAAAAAACAATTTTTTTCACATATAGGTCAGATATGCATAGTCGAATTTTTTATTTATAATAGTTATTATTTTATTAATTAATATATGTATATTAACACATCGTTTAATCATTCTTATATAGTTTGCATTAATTTTAATATCATTTCATGCTAACAATTAAACATATATTTGACACATGTATATTTACAGTAATTATAATTTTTGGTAACTATAAAATATTTTTAATAATCATTTACTATTATTTAATATTATTTAAATCATATCCTATTTAAATAATTTATATAAAATTAAATATGTTTCTAAAATTAAATTTTAAACTTTATAAAATTATTTTATTATGAAATAGATCTTAGCCAGATAATGAGAATTAAAAAATAATTTTTGCTATTTTTAGAAATTATTATAATATACGGCCAAAAATAATTAATTAATAAAATAATAAATTTTTGCCAAGAAAAATTATGGAAAATTTTCTCAAACCTCAAAATATCATGCTAGATTTTTTGAAATTTAAATTTTGAATAATGTGTTTTGAAATTATTTTTTATTAATATTTTATTGTTTTTGACTAGTTAACCCATTTATATATATATATAATAAAATTTTATTGTGTTGTGCATACGATCTGGAAGTGTTTAAAATGAAAAAAATTATTTAAATTTATTAATATAAATTTATTTATATATTATAAATATATTTATGAATATATATATATATATATATATATGTAATAAAAAATATTATTTTATCATTGTAATATATATATTAGTTCATAATTTGAAAATTATTGTTTATTATGTGTATAGATATATAAATATATATTATTTTAATATTTATTACAATAATACATATATATATATAAATTATCACTATTTTACATATATACGCAAGTCACATACATACATATATAAATACGTGTATGTGTGTGTGTGTGTGTGTGTGTATATTTGTGTGTGTGTGTGTGTTTAAATATTTCATTCTTGTAAAATTATTTAAATAAAATGAACATGGACGTTGATGTGTGTGTGTGTGTGTTTGTGTGTCTAGATTTATAATATTTATATGAATAACAAGTTTAAATACATTCATATATTTGAACAGCATACAATACATATCGGATGAGCAAATATATCCATTGCGATGTAAATCTCAATATCTATATATGGACATGTTATACCTTGCATGGATTATCATGTTACAAATGCACATACATACATTGTAACAACCCAAAATTTAAGCTATAATAATTAATTAACGAATTAATTAAATAATAAAATAAGTTTGTAAAATTGTCAGAATTGAGCTATGAGAGTTGCACCATTATGTCCATGGCGATCTTCTGATTAATTTTCAAATATAACTTGTCGAAATCTGAGTCAGTATGAAGAAGTTACGCAAGAAAGAAGAATCGAAAAAAACGAAAATATGTATATGTGTGTGTGTATATATATGTGTATGTATATGTACATGTATATGTATATGTATATGTATATGTATATGTATATGTATATGTATATGTATATGTATATGTATATGTATATGTATATGTATATAACAAGGCATACGGTCGACCCATGCCACTGCCAGGTCGACCTACAGGTCAACCCAGGCCTTGGTAAGGTCGACCTTAGGGTCGACCCCCAATGTATAAAGGTCGACCCGCCTTTGTTAAATGACATAGAACGTCCAGGTTAGTTCGAACAAGTCATATCTTGATTTTTCTTAAATCTTGTGCGTTCGTGCTTCCATCCGACGGCTCCCAGTAAGCCTATGACGCGGTTGCGCCGGATTTAATCTTCAAATCCAACGGTCTGAGATTCCTTACCTACACTATAAATAAGACCCTAGACCAAGCTGTTTTTCTCATTCAGATTTTCTCCCAATTGGGTTCATTGTCTGAGGTTGTACCTTAAAAAGAAAAAATTCTTGGAAGGAGATCTTTTTAATAAAAATATTCTACGCCCTAAAAGTGGATCCGAGAAAGCCAAGGAATAGAGCTAAGGACCACATGCGAGTGTTTTGTGATTATTTTAGATTTTTAAGTAATTTAAAATAATAGGGTTCTCAATAGTTATAGTTTTTCTACAATTTTGAGATAGTTTTTATATAAGTTATTTACAGTTGGTTTTTAAAGTTCTTTTCAGTCTATTTTATTCAGTTATTTACAATTATTTGTATTTATTTACATTTGTTTTACTTTACAATTTAGCCTTTAAATGTTAGTTTCTTTTTATTCCTTTTTATGCGAATAAAATATAAGAATATTAAAAGGAGGAGAATTCGCTAGTATGGATTAAATAGAAATAAACGCTGAATTTACAGAAGTTAGATGTAAAATAAGAAAGAACTGTAATAAAAAGAGGATAGATTAAAATAGAAAATTTTGAGACATTCGCAAGCATGATTATAACAAGTAGTTATAACTAAAAAGAGAAAACAGAAAAGTAAAAATTATAACATAGGTTATAATTAGAGAGAATAGAAAAGACTTATTTTAAAACTTAGATTAAGTTAATAAGCAAATATAGCAGAAATAACAGAAGAGACTTATTTTAAAACTTACACTAAGTTAATAAGCAAATATAAGAAGTAGGGCCCATACCAACAGCATTCCCTTTCAGTCGGGAACCGATGGTCTCACAATAGTTAGGTGAGGCTGGGACACGCTTATATTAATTAGGGTAAATAAGTGGCTAATAGATAGAGACTCAAATTTGGGGATTCGAGCAATGGGCGCAAACTAGAATTTCTTTGATAGGACCAGTACCGACAGCATTCCATTTTAAATCTAGGACTTATGGTCTCATAATACTTAGGTGAGGTTGAGCAACATTCCCTTTCAGGACTAGGACTGATGGTCGCACAACAACTAGGTGGGGCTGGGCACGCTTATGCTGATTAGGGTAAAAAAGAGGTCAAAATAGGGGGCGACAGTTAGTGTGTATCGGTGATGACCGAGCATGCGGCATTGATTAGGGTAAATAATTCGCTACTGCGTTTCAAGCGCTAAACAGGTGTCTTTTTCTGTGACCAACACGATTGGTTCAAAGTGACACAACAGAGATAGAAGGCTGATCAATGAGTAGAATTAGGATTTCAGTCTAATTAAAGAAATCCAAGGCAAGTGCAAATAATCAAAGCAAACAGTCAAACAGAATCAGAAATAGTATTTTACCCCGGTTTTATCTCTTCAGTCTTTCTTTCCATACTAGAATTATTGCTTAGTCTATTATCATTATCTTGATTAGAAATGCTAGTAATTACTTTCACTCATCAGACTTATTGTCTGACCCACTCCTTTATTTCCCCCTTTTCCCCAATAGGCCAGCAGAATCGAGGACGGTAGATTCAGATTTCTTGGAGATTTATCCCCAGAGCTTTTCATGTATTCTTCTTCTTTTCAGTTCTCTTTTGAATTTCGATGTACTGGTACTTTATGAGAGGGATGAGTTTTATTGTCTATGTACTCTGATGAGGTGACTCAGATTGTATTTTTCATAAGACATGAGTATTTTGTTTTTAAGACATTCTGTTTGTATGACTTATTTTACGAAATTTAATGATAAGTATTCAATGTTTCCACTGTTTTTATTCATTCTTCTTGTGAATCTTAGTCTCTGTGATGCTTTAGCTATACCTATAACACACCATATCTTTTAATGTGCCATTTTTAGGTATACTAAGGGGTATGGGGTGTTTCATACATATAAGTATGTAATATATATGTGTACATTTATATGTATAAAATTATGTAATTTATAAATTTGAATAAAATAAGAGATTTTATTTAAATAAAATGTGGAAATGTTCTAAATGAATTAGACTTCATAGGCTCGATAAAGATCCAATATGGTAAAAAAAATTAAATTCACCCATAACTTCAATTGCGGGCTGACCCGGTTCCAGCAGAAAACGCATGCCATTGCATGTTAAGAAATAGAAAGCTATTGAGCGTTGAAGAATAATGGTTATCGAAGATTGATAATGGCAATTCTATAATACAACAACAACAAAGCCATTATTCCCAAACAAGTTGGGGTCGGCTAGAGATGGAACCCTAAAAAAAAAATAATAATAATAATAATAATAACAAAATAAAGTCAAATAGGTAAATTTATAATAATAACTAAGTAAAATAAGATAAAATAAAAATGTATATGTATATATAAAAGGAATGATAATAACAATACTAATAGCAATAATGTGACTAACAGTAATATTGGTCAAAGACTAAACCTACGTCTTAGGCTCATGTTCTCTAGTCCTATAATCTAAAACTCAATGCTCATGGCTCTGGTACGTAAATCGCTAACTTCCACTCGCTCTGATCCGTCACCAGCTCTTCGGATATACCCCAATCTTTCAAATCCCTTTTTACTACTTCCTCCCATGTTAATCTTGGGCGACCTCTACCTCTCTTTGAGCAATCAACGCGGCCTATAATTCCAACACTCACAGGTGCCTCGGGAGGCCTTCGTTGAAGATGTCCAAACCATCTTAAACGATGTTGGATTAGCTTCTCCTCAATTGGTGCTACTCCAAGTTTATCACGTATATCATCATTTCTAATTCGGTCTCTTCTTGTATGACCGCAGCTCTATCGCAGCATACGCATCTCTGCTACGTTTATTTTTTGGACGTGTTGGCTTTTAGTAGGCCAACATTCTGCACCATACAACATCACAGACCTGATTGCCGTTTTGTAGAACTTTCCTTTAAGCTTTTGTGGGACCTTCCTGTCACAGAGAATTCCAGACGCTTGTCGCCATTTCACCCATCCCGCTCGAATTCTAAAACTAACATCTTCATCAATCTCACCATTATACTGCAACATTGATCCAAGATATCGAAATGATTCCTTCTTGGGAACTAATTGTCTGGCCAGAGTGACATCTCCATCCTCCGACCTGACACCGCTGAACCCGCACTTCATATTGTAACGACCCATAAAATTTTAATAATTTTTAATAAATTAATAGGTAGAGAATAATAGTATAAATTAATAGGTAGAGAATAAAACGTATAAATTAATAGGTAGAGAATAAAACATATAAATTAATAGGTAGAGAATAGTAGTATAAATTAATAGGTAGAGAATAAAAAGTATAAATTAATAGGTAGAGAATAAAACGTATAAATTAATAGGTAGAGAATAAATAGTATAAATTTATAGGTAGAGAATGAAACGTATAAATTAATAGGTAGAGAATAAATAGTATAAATTAAAAGGATCTGCAACATCGTAGTTGTAAATTATGAATGTTATTGTTTATAATCATACATGTAACTCTAATGATACGATTTTAATAACAAATTCCGTGTACAAGATATGGATTACATAATAGTATTTTCTTAATATCCTTAGCTTTCAACAATAATCAATTAGCGACCTTAATCTTAATAGGATGTGAAAATCATCAACCTTCGAATAAGTCAAATGATATTCTAAATGTTAATAATAATCTTGGAAGAAAAAAATTATCAGAAGAACATTTTAAGTACACATAAAGTTTTATGGGATTATGTTAATATATATTCAGTAGGCATATGCTAACAACCGCTCAAACAAGAAATAATCACTAATACACAGTGTAAATTGTTAAAAAATCAAACTATCTATATTTATCACGCAAAAATGCAAAATCATAAAGGTTATTAGTGAAATTATGCAAATCTTAACATGTGCGTA
The DNA here is from genome assembly GCA_030765085.1 of Allium cepa. Classification (NCBI taxonomy): domain Eukaryota; kingdom Viridiplantae; phylum Streptophyta; class Magnoliopsida; order Asparagales; family Amaryllidaceae; genus Allium; species Allium cepa. The sequence goes on along the minus strand of CM060932.1, from coordinate 309,893,343 downwards.
GAGGGCACATGCTGATTTTCCCAATTTTGTGCATTGCACTAATAATTATTGGATCCTATTCGTCGTTAATTTGCTACCATTTCACGACTTTGACCACCACCTTAATTTGTTGAATGCCACGAATGCCAAAATGATGAATGATGTTGCATGTCATAAGAAAATGCATGCTCCTATATGCGTTTCTTTTTTTAACATGGGTGTCTGACATGATTGATGCTAGCTAACGTTAAATGACATTAGATGCCAACAATATTATTATGCATTTTCATTATCTTAATTCTTTTATCAATTAACCTCTCCACTTTTCTTTCCAATCTGATTTATAACCTGCCTATTTACTTTTCTTACCATATTTATTATTTGCTAGAATCTAGCCGTTTCATAATTCCCTTTTTCAGCATTTGATGTGTCTTCTCTAAATCTAAGCGGAAAATCTGGCTTACCCCTTTTATTCATTTACATTTTCTTCTGTTTCAAATTTCATCGTGACTGACACGCAACCTTACTTTAATCACTGCGTCAATCAAGCATCCATCTATTAATTTTCATTTATTTTATATTTATTGCCAACACTATAAATTTGAAAGATCACTTGCTTCCCTTGTCTCCCTGATTTCACGTCTCTGTACCTATCCTTTTGAGTTTCTTACTTTTATATTCTATTATTAGCTTAAACGTGCATTTTGTCTGTTGTCATCCCCGTATTTATTTCTTTCCTTTTTGAAATTAAAACGTATACGTTTTACATTTATTTATTTCTAAACCATTCATTGCCTTTCCTTTAGATCAATCCATTCTCTTCTTATTTGCTTTAACTTCTCTGCTGAATCGACGCATGAACGTTGATATTTCATTTATTATTCCCTTTTATATTATATTTTTCTCTGTAGCTTTCCACTACCTCTCTCTTCATATATTTCATTATTGTCTGCTCCTTCTTCATTTTCGAGATCCACTCTCCACCATTGCTTACTTTTCCTCCTCCCAAATTTTTCCATGGCCTACGGAAGATATAAAAAAAAGAAAAAGAAAATTTTTTGCACGACGTATATACCCATCGCCTGAAGCTATCTCTGCCCCTCTTCCCTTCCCACCGCCTACAACCCTCAACCTCCACTCACGTTTCTCCTACAAGTGCCTGCTTACTTTCTTTCCTAAATAAGAAGGTATATTTATTGTTTAAAAATTTTCTTATAAACGTTCAAAAGGATTTGAGAAAAGTTTGCATTCTTTTGTACAGATCTTGTTATATGTGAAAGTAAATAAGTTATGAAGCTATAAAGGTTTACTTATACAAGATTTATATATATATATATAAGAGTGTTATATAAATGAATTTTATACTATGCGTTAACTAAATACATTGTTATTTATATGATCCAGTTTTTGAATATATGTTTGAAACGTTTTGATTTTTATATATACAAATATTTTATTTTATACATATATTTTTTTATATATAAAGGTTTTATAAAAAATATAAAAAAAAAAGAGAAAAAAGGAGTAAGTTAACAATGTATTATAAAGAATATTGTTTATCTGCACATATATGTGCATAAGTTTGTTTGATTTCCTGCTGGATATTTTGAAAAGGAAAGTAATAAACTATAATAATTATATATATACATAAGTATTCATTTCAAAAGATATTATATATACGTGTGTTGATCTTTAATATATGTGTTTTATGTTAGAACATTGATTTTTTTAACTATACATATATATTATTTTAATATTGGTTCAAAATGAATATTTATTACATGGAAACGGCAACCATAAAATGAATATACTATATATGTGACATTTTGAATAATTCTATATATTTGTATTTAACATTAATATGAAATGGAAGCGTTTTAAAGTTATATGGTTTTCATGCGTGTTTTGATTTAACGTTCATTTTGAAAGAAAGTAATAAATTAATCATGTAATCTTCGTTTCAATTTTATCAAGCTAATTTGATCCGTTCTCATCAATTTCTATCTATCAGCTTTTCCGTCGAAATCGTACCATCTAACCTTGCTTTGGAAGTCGTGCTTGCACTTCATAACTCAACTTCATTGTCTATCTCTCTAACCTTGAAAGATGAGCAATCACTCACGATTTACATTCTTTTATTTATTAAATTTGATTTCAATTGAAACGACAATTGAAATATGTTGCTGTAGTTATTTAAATTGTTATATTTATGCTATTACCTGTATCTGTTCACCTACGGGATATGACACCATATCCTATTGTTTATAATTTATTTAATTACTGATGATATATTCCTGTTGTATATTATTATCATATCTTGCTATATTTTTGTTATTTGTTATCACTCTACAAGTTCCATGTAGTTTAGAATTCACTATGGGTTGAAATAATACATACCCGAACAGACTTTAGAATAGGAGAATTTCGTTATGGGTTGAAATGATAGACCCAAGCGATTCTCATTTAATTAAATTTGGGATTACGGATTGGAATGATATCCACCTGTAACAACCCGCATATTTATCGAGTTTGTATTTAAATATTTTATTTAAATATTAACTCGTTAATCGGATTTTGGTCCGAAAAGCTACTTTTTGCAAACGGTCAAATTAGGACTCGAGACCACTTCCATTGAGTTCGAAATGTCGTTTACAACTTTTTAAGTATAAACATCGATAGGTTTGGAGATAGTGAAATTTCACTAACTTTTCCCGCTTTGGACTTTGGGTTAGTTTAGCCTATTAAGCCCAAGTTCCAACCCTCTTCTCCTCACTCTTCATAAATTTCCTAACTAATCAAGCTTTGGCATTAATGGTGGAGGGAATGGGAAATTAAAATTCCAAGCACAAATTCAATTGCAAATCCAACATTCAACTCCAAATTCAAGTAGAAGATATTGGATTCAAGCTTTGGATTGCTTCTCCTTGCTTTCAAGCTTCATCTTCATAAACTTTAGTGCAAAGGTGAGATTTTTATCTCACAATTCTAGTCTATATCTATCTTGGGCTATTGGAAATGCATCCCTATCATGTTTGCATGCACATTTGCATTTGGCTTGGATTGGATTGGCGAAAAACTCCACTTTTTAGCGTTTTGGGGTGAATTTCTGGCTTAGGTCGCTCTGTCCCCCTTAGGTCACCCAGCATCTATAGGCCGTTCGCGTGGAAAAGTCGTCACCTTCATTTGGGTCGTTTCTGGCCTTAGCCCATTCGTCCACTATAGGTCGTTAGGCCTTAGGTCGCTTGGAGTTAGGTCGTAGGTCGGCAGGTCTTCAGCTCGCACGCGTTGAAAAGGCGCGTCTGGAGTTAGGTCGTTCGCGAGTAAACGTTAGGTCGTTTGCGAGTTAGCGCCCTAGATCACTCGCGTATAGCTCGTTCGGAGTTAGGTCGTTAGGCCTTAGCTCGTATGGCCTATGCAATTTGGTTAGGTCGTCCAACCTCAACACCTTAGGTCGTAAGACCTTAGGTCGTACCCCTTAGGTCGTTAGACCTTAAGCCTTCACTATTGGAACTCGTTAGGTCGTAGCAACCATAGGTCGTAGGTCGCTCACACGGAGTTAAGTCGTAGGTCGTCTTCGACCTTATATCGCTCAGCCAGGTTTCACTTTAAGTCGTTAGGTCGTTTGGACCTTGTTTCCAGTTAGGTCGCAAGACCCTTAAACCGTTAGGTCACTAGGTCGCGAGTTTTATAAGTCGCTCGCCTCCCTTAGGTCTTCACTAGGTCGCGATGTTTTAGGTCGCTGCACCCTATGCCTCTATAGGTCGTTCGACCTTGCTAACTTTTAGGTCGCGAGTTTTATAAGTCGCTCGCCTCCCTTAGGTCTTCACTAGGTCGCGATGTTTTAGGTCGCTGCACCCTATGCCTCTATAGGTCGTTCGACCTTGCTAACTTTTAGGTCGCGAGTTTTATAGGTCGCTCGACCCTATTCCCCTTAGGTCGTTAGACCTCATTTTGTCTTCACTAGGTCGTACCGTTTTGGTCGGGGCGCTGCCCCGCACCCCGCACCCCGCCGGGGGCGCTGCCCCCTGGACCCCCGCGACCTGACCGGGAAGGTCGAACCCCGTAGGCGGTGGCGTTGCCCCTGCACCCCCACCTTGGGGGGTTGCCACCCCCCCTGGACCCCCCCTCCGTAGGGGATCTTATCTGAAAAACATTGAGCTGATTTCCTTGGATTTTATTCGCATCTCCGTATGCGATCTTTGTGACTGATTGTTTCTACACTTGCTTATGTGTTTTGTCACTTTATAATGTAAAGGTTTCAATACTAGTAGTAAATATCAAAACTCTTTTAACAAACAATTTCAACTCTATTTTTAATAACAAAGCTCTTTTCTTAAACCGTTTTCCAATCTATTAGTATATACAAGCCTTTACCTCACTCGGATGAGAAATCTAATTAAACGACTTAGTAAAACAAGTGGTATGAAACGCTTGCGTTCACTTCGTCGGTTAATTCTTGGACTTGTTCGATTGAACCTCTTGTGACAATTTTATTAGTGAAGATTTACAGTTTGTTCGTAAATATTTAAGTTAAGCAAGTGGTTATGCGACATGAAGCTAAACTTCTATATTTACTAGCTTAGTGTAATTGACACTTCTCGTTGATCTTGATGATCGCTTTATGAATTAGACTAGCAATTGCGCGATGTCTCTTTCATTGCAAGGTTAGACTAGACACCACTTGTGTGATTCCATTCACACATACCTTTCTGCTTTTTGGTTAGTCTTGACCTCAATCTGTGTGATTCCATACACACATGCGGGGTAGCTCCCCATGGTCTTCGGACCGTCATGTGATAGGCCTCTTTCCCTTTTTATGATTTCTGGATTTCTCGTGTTGATTTCTGGAATTTATGTCATTGACTTGTTATGAGTACAAGTTTAGGGTATGATGCCCTCTTCGAATCTTTGAGAAGATTCTTGTGATATTGATTATCTCTTATTGATTGATCTTCTGTTGATCATTATTTACATACTTATAGTGGTATGTCGTTATGGATGTTTATGTTTATGCCATATCTTTTATGTTATATCATATCATCTTATATTTATAGCTAGACTGATCCGTTTATTATTTTCTTAAATAATACTCGGGTCAGACCGAGATGTTACAGGTGCTTCTGCTTGACTTCTTCCCAGGGATTCATCACTCTGACTTTTGGCTAACTGTTTAGATTAGCAGTTTTTGTTGTATACACTTGAGATATAGACTCATAGTTGTATTCATTTGTATAGCACGTGTTGCTATTCTTTTGTATTATCGTGGATCTTATTGACCACTACTCTGATGTACACTTTCATGTGTTAGTTATATATTCATATCTTCTTCCGCCTCTGTGATATGGATATCTGTGACTGATTTGTGATATGATTATTTCTATGTTTGTTTCCGAAGATTATTTATAGCCACCGTGTGATAAGCAATTACATGGATGGTCGCTCCTCAACAGCCTTATTCTCCGTGCTAGTTGACAGCACTACTCCGGAGTGTTCTTGGCTAGCGTGGGTATAGAGGTGGGGCGTCACACCACCCGTATATATTTAGTGTACGTATTTAAATGATAAATATCTGTAACACTTGACCAGATGATAGAGAATATATACAGACACCGTGGTTCATATACAAATATTTTGGAAATAAATTCTTTGTTTGGAAAGAAATATATGGTCTTAATAAATGTTAATTCTTAAATTTCTATATATATAGATTTAATAATATTTAATTTAATTAAGTTTGATTTAATACTTAAACTATGTTAATATTTATGTAAATTATATTTCAAATAGATTTTTGAAATACTTGGGATAAATTAAGATGGAGAGATAAATTTGAGTTTATTAAATAGTATCTAAATAAGGATTTATTTAATTAAATCAATCTAAAATTTTTAAATGGGAAATTTTAAAAAGGTAGGATTTTATAACTGGATTTTTGATTTAAGCGATTAAATGCATATTTCACGTTTAAGTAAATTAAAGAAAATATTGAGAAAAATGGAATTTAAGATTAATTAAATAATCTTGAATCAAATGAGGAAGTATTTCAAGACTAAATAATAATGAGATTAAATCGAGATCTATGTGAAACGGTTAAATTGAACATTTAAATTTTTAAGCCTTAAACTATATTGGAATTTAAATGGTTTAAATTTGAGATTCGGATCTGTATTTGAAATCAATATAGTTGAATTTGTTATTTAGAAACTAAATTGAATTAAAATGAAAATTTAGGTTGGACTAAATTTGAATTTATTATTTAGAAAACTAAATTGAATAAAAATTTAGTTGAAACGTTGAATACTTAAAGGTTTAAAAATATTGAATATAAAGGGGTATTTTGTGATTGCGAATCCGAATTTGAGATCGATAAAATTGAAGTGGTTATTTTAGGAATTGAGTTGAATTTAAATTGATAAATTGAGATTGAATTTAATTTAAATGGGAAGGCCAGATTGATGTTGAAACAATTTGTTAAGTTGAGGGAATTGAAAATATTTTACGGTATAAATTATTTAATATATCTAAATACTATTTTGGAAAATAGCTATATTTGAAGTGAAATGATATTTGATTTTGAGGTATAAATTAAGATGAAAGAACCACGGTGTTATAGTGTATATTTCTACCCTGTAGATAGTCCCATGGACCCTTAGAGGATGGTTATTCCAAACATCCTTTAAGTTATTTGTATTTCAGTTGATATTTCACTTAAGTTGGATTTATTGATATAAGAATGTTAATCCTGACTCGAGTGTTTTGTGTTTTGCTTTACGCTCGGGTCAGACTGAGTGATACAGCATTTGAGACTCGCCTTCGAAGTTGGAGCCTTGCTTGAAGATCCAGCTATCTATCCTTTTAGTCATCCTGTTGATTTGTTCAGAGAAGTCATCTGCGCATACTGGAGACTTCACTACATCTAAGACATTCAGTTGTATTTTATTTCTAACTCTAATGTATATAGTAGCTTCACGAACTACTATTCTTTATCTATTCCGCTGCATTATATTACACTGTGTCTGTGATCTGTGATGATTTATTTACTATATATGTTAAGCTTTGCCAAATTTTAATTAACAATTCAGTATTTTGAATTATTCAAGTCGGACATGTATGGCTTTATTGTCGATTTGAATGGTCCAAAATAGCGGGTCGCTTCACATATACTTTGTTTTAGTTCTGCTAAGTCTAAATCCCTTCGATTCTAAAGTCTGTCTCCACAACTCCAGTTGTCTATCAACCCCAATCCTACTTTCATCAATTAGCACAACATCATTAGCAAATAGCATACACCAAGGAATCTCGCCTTGTATATCCTTCGTAACCTCATCCATCACTAGAGCAAAAATGTAGGGACTCAAAGCTGACCCTTGATGTAATCCTATGTTAATGGGAAATTCGCTAGTTTCACCATCGCATGCTCTGACACTAGTCACAACATCATCGTACATATCCTTAATAAGTGTAATGTACTTTGTTGGGACTCTCTTCTTTTCCAAGGCCCACCACATCACCTTTCGCGGTACCTTGTCATAAGCTTTCTCCAAATTGATAAATACCATGTGTAGGTCCTTCTTTTGCTCCCTAAACCTCTCCATAAGTTGTCTTATCAAGAAAATCGCCTCTGTGGTTGACCTCCCCGGCATGAAGCCAAATTGGCTTTTTGAAACACTTGTCATTCTTCTTAATCTATGTTCAATGACTCTCTCCCAAAGCTTCATTGTATGACTCATAAGTTTAATTTCTCTATAGTTATTGCAACTTTGGATGTCTCCTTTATTCTAAAAAATTGGAACTAGTATGCTTCTCCTCCACTCATCTGGCATCCTGTTTGATTTGGAAATATTGTTGAACAACTTAGTTAGTCAGGCTATCCCTGCATCTCCAAGGCATCTCCACACCTCAATGGGGATGTCATCAGGCCCCAATGCCTTGCCTGCTTTCATCCGTTTTAGTGCCTCTTTTACCTCGGATTCTTGAAATCTCCGAACAAAATGTCTACAGGTGTCATCCGAAGAGTCGTCTATCTCGATCATAGTGCTATCATCTTCTTCATTAAATAGCTTGTCGAAGTAATCTCTCCATCTATTTTTTATCTCCTCGTCCTTCACCAAAAGTCTACTATTGTCATCTTTGATGCATTTAACTTGGTTGAAGTCTCTTGTCTTCCTCTCGCGGAGCTTAGCTATCCTATAGACGTTTTCCTCACCATCCTTCGTACTTAGATTATGGTATAGATCTTCATATGCCCGACCTCGTGCTTCACTCACCGCTCTCTTTGCGTTCTTCTTTGCCGCTTTGTACTTTTGCATGTTGTCCTCGCTCCTGAGATGGTGTAAGCACTTATAGCATTCCTTCTTCTCTTTGATAGCCTTTTGCACATCACTGTTCCACCACCAAGAATTTTTAAGTTCGCGTTTATTTCCTTTCGCTATCCCAAACACATCGGTAGCCACTTTCCGAATGCGTCTTGCCATCTCACCCCACATGTGATTTGCTTCTCCTTCCATATTCCATGCCCCTTCTGCCATCACTCTATCCTTAAACACCCGTAAGGCATCTCCTTTGAGCTTCCACCACTTCGTCCGACTAATATTGGCTCCTTTACCATGTTGAACATGTATTCAGAGACGAAACTCGGAAACCAAAAACTGATGTTGTGAGACGACACATTCTCCAGGTATGACTTTGCAATCTACACAAGCTCGTTTGTCGTCTCTTCTAGTAAGGACAAAGTCAATCTGACTAAAGTGTTGGCCACTACTAAAAGTAATTAAGTGTGACTGTCTCTTCCTAAAGAAGGTATTAGCTATCATGAGGTCATAAGCAATAGAGAAATTCAATATTTCTTCTCCTTCTTGGTTCCTATCGCCATATCCAAAACCACCATGCACTCTCTCAAACCCCTCACTAGTTGCACCAACATGGCCATTGAAATCTCCTCCTATGAAAAGTTTTTCGCTACTAGGCACATCTCTAACCATGACATCTAGCTCTTCCCAGAAATTCCTCTTGACGGCTTCACTTAGGCCTACTTGTGGGGCATAAGCACTAATGACGTTCAGAATCATATCACCCACTACCAGCTTAACTAGGATGATCCTGTCCCCTTGTCTCCTAACGTCGACTACTCCGTTTCTAAGGTTCTTGTCAATTAAGATACCTACCCCGTTTTTGTTACGCTCTTTTCCCGTGTACCATAACTTGAAGCCTATAGTTTGGCAATTCTCTAATAATTTAAAAAATTAATTTTTGCCTTTAAACGTATGAACTTTTTACCAAACCAACATTATTTGTAAAAATCTCAATGAATATTCAAAATCTTTTAAAAATTCCTACAGCAATCAAAAGTGGAAAACTTGCTTTTATTTTATAAATTATAATTTCTCCTCAAATTATACCATTTATCACGCTTTGCAAATAAACCCTTTTTGCATAATTTTTTATATTAAATTGTAATCACTTGGGAAAAATTCACAAAAGTTCCCAAAATTCAATATTTACTTACACTTTAATATATAAAAATTTCAGACCAAAATAATTATTTTTCATATTTTAAGTAGTTGAACACCGAAATCATCCATTTTTCCACTTGGAAAGCTCATAATAACTTCGAAAATTATGAAATTAAAATACCATCTCTAAAATAATATTTAAACATCAACAAAAATTTCAAAATATTTAGAGACCAAAAACGTTGTTTTTCACATCCAAATCTCTTTACGAAAATTCCTTGAAGCACATAAATGATAATCCATTCTTCAAACAATGATTATCTATCCCAAATGCATGATAAATAGTAATCAAAATTCGGATCCACACTAGAACCCAAATTAAAACACCAAAACATAGAGATGGAGATATTATTCACCTTGATCTTTGCTGAAATGTGAAAATCTTCTTTAAGCTTCTTATTCCTTAGCTTTTCTTCTTCTCCTTAGTTATAAATGATAGTTTTCCTTTTTCAGTTAAGTTTTAATTTTGAGAACGAAAAATGAATGAACAAGATAGAGGTGGAGAGGATAATAAAATATTTCATCTTCCTCTTTTACCTTTCTACACTTATGTTTATTATAATTTCTCACTTTATAACATTCTTTTCATTATATAACTTAGGCCCAAATTAAATTAATTAAAATAGAAAATCCCACATTTATAACTTTGCATTTAATTATCCCATAATTAACTATTTAAAGTGCAATAAAAATTAAGGTGTTACAATTACTTGACTACCCAACATTGGAACTATTAGAAACTTTATAATCTTCAAACCCATTGAAATGTCTCCGTCTTTTTTTGAAGAATGAAGACAGTAAGACCCTCTCTCTCTTGAGTGCATCGGAATAAAATGATTCGAAGGTGTAATAATCAAATTGCCAAAGCACTTTGTTAAAGTGATAAACACCCTCTTCATTCTTATTTGAAATTCCAACATACCCCTTCAAAAATATCCTTTTTGGTTTCAAGAGTTCAAGAAAGAAGAAATATCCATTGTTGGCTCATACAAAGGTTTGGGTAATGGTGGAGAAGAGAAATACACATAAGAAAATTTTACATGACCAAAAGCCATACAATTAAATAATGAACTAAATCACAACAATCTTTAGCCAAACCCAAACCGCCTCCACATCTAAAGCACTAGAAGCCCTTTTTCTTATGTTCGATCCATGATTTGGAGAGAACCCTTTGACGCAAAGCAATAGACAAAGGATATGGGTCCTATTCTCTTGCCACTTGAGCATAAGAGTGAAATTGAAAAGACGAATTTCCAAACGAAGAGGAAAGAGAAGGAATAAAAGAATTAATAAAATCCTTCCACCATTTTCTAAACAAAAAGATTTACCACTTACTATATTTTGAATAGAACAATAAGAAGACATTTAACTATGAAAACTCCATATGAATTATTCTTTGATGAAAAGCCAAAATTTTCATACTTTTTCTTTACTCTTTTCATTTAGTTAAAGCATTTAATATATATGAATTAGTCAAAGATTATACCGAATATATAATTTAATAAATATTTTTCAATAATATTATTTAAGTTTACGATAACGAAATATAAATTTTAAAATAAATATGCAAAAATAACAAAGATATTTTTTATATCCAACACTAAATTAATTAAATTTTCATAAATATTACTTTAAAGCTAATAAATAAACTGTTTTGAATATTTAGAATCTCAAAACAATAGTACACGTAATTATTTATAACTATTTAAAGTTTATATTAAGTATATTTAACTTCTATTTTTTTCTTCCTTTTTTGTTTTATGAAGTTTTTTTGATAACAAAAGTGATACTTAATTTTAAGCAGTGCACTCACTTTGCTATCTCGGAGGATTGATTTACGAAGTTAACTTATTACTAGCTAATAATAGCATAAATAATTTTTTTTACACTTACAAACACAAAAATAATATAATTATTAACTATTATTTTGGGATAAATGTTTGATTTTTTTTTAACATTTTATAATAAAGGAAAGTTATTGTAATATGAAACGATATGTCAAAAACTAAATAATTTTTGACAAAACTAACACAATAATACAATTTTTCACATTTTAAATGTTACTTCCACTTTCAACCTTTTCTGATCTATAACCCAAAATAACGTTAGTAAATTTCACTGTATATGGATTCAACCTATATGAATATAATATATTTTGATACTTGTTGCAAAATTTTATAATGCATTAAATATACTTGTGCAAATTCTTCACATAGTCCACCTAAGGCTAATGCGGAAGCCCATCTCGCAAGAATTAATCTAATTGTTTGAGTGACCCATAGGAATTACACACTCGAAGTAGCCTAACTCACCCTCACCAGTCTAACCATCTGACATGCCACAACTAAATCACTTTTCACATATTCTGAGCTTACCTAATGAACCTTTTGCCTCGCTCTTGTAGTGCGTGCACATTCCTTCAAGGCCATATGAAGATAGCTCCTCGTTCGCGATCAATAAATGATAGATGCCTCTCCGGCTCAAATGGATCCTACAGGTTGACTTAGAGGGCCCATCACTACGTACTTTAATGGGCTTAGTGTGCCCGACGTTCCTTAATGTCATTCCCCGAAGATCGGCTACCTTAACTTGTCGCATGCAAGCGACAATGGTTGTGACGACTTGATATTTTCAGTCATTCGCTTCTGCACAAGTCAGACTTGAATTGCTCAAAATATCAGATTGTTAATTTAAATTGTCAAAACTCAGCATATACAGTAAATAAATCAATCACAGAATCACAGATACAGAGTAGTATAATAATAATGCAGCGGAATAGATAAATAGTAGTTCATGAAGCTGCTATATAAACATCAGAGTTAGAAATAAAATACAACAGAATATCTCAAATACAGTGAAGTCTCCAGTATGAACAGATGACTTCTTTGAACCAATCAACTGGAAAAGCTGGAAGCTGAATCGATAATTGGATCTCCAAACGAAGCTCCAAACTCCAAAGGCGAGTCTCAAATGATGTATCACTCAGTCTGACCCAAGCATAAAGCAAAACACAAAACACTCGAGTCAAGATTAACATCCTCATATCAATAAATCCAACTCAAGTGAAATATCAACTGAAATACAAATAACTTAAAGGATGTTTGGGATGATCATCCTCTAAGGATCCGTGGAATTATTTACCATGAAAAAATATAAGCTATCAACAACCAACCATTTATTACAACACCGTGGTCCTTTCAAAATAATTTATACTTCAAACCCAAAGTATCATTTCCATTTCAATTATATATATTTCCTCGATTTTAAAAAGAATTGATTCAAATCAACTCGAGTTCCAAATTCGAATTTATTTCAATCTAAATTTTTCCATTTTAATTCAATTCAGTTTCTAAATAACAAATTCAAATTATATTGATTTCAAATACAGATCTGAATGACAAAATAAACCATATAAATCCCAATATATTTCAAGGCTTTAATATTCAACATTTTAAAGTTAAATGTAATAGTTTCATATAGATCTTGATTTACTTCATTATTATTTAGTCACGGAATATTCACTTAATAAATTCAATATCATTTAACTAGCCTTAAATTACATTTTTACTAAATATTTCCTTAAATTTTATTTAAATGAGAGATATTCATTAAATTACTCAAATCAAAACCAAGGTATAAATCATATCTTAAACCTTAATTTCAATAAGTTTCAAATTAGTTTAATTAAATAAAATTCTTTATTGAGTATAATTTCAACTAAATTCAAATTATCTTACCAAATCTTAACTTATTCAAATTATTACCAAAATCTATTTTGAAATATAAATTTACATAAATACTTAAACATATAATATGCATTAAATAAACCTTAAATTAAATTATATGTTATTATTAAACCTATATATATAATTTCCATTTATATATAATATTTTTAGAATCAATATTTATTAAACCATATATTTATTTCCTAAACCATAAAAATTATTTTCATAATAGTTATATATGGACCAACGGTATCTGTATATAATTTCATATCCTATGGTCAAATGATACGGATATTTATCACTTCAATCCGTTATTTAAATATATACAGGTAGATATTATTTCGACCCGCAATCCCAATTTCAATTCAATTGAAAATTGCTTGGGTCAATCATTTCAACCCATAACGATTTTCTTCTATTTTAAAGTCCGTTCGGGTACGTATCATTTCAGCCCATAGTGAGTTTCCATACTAACAGGGAACTTGTAGAGTGATAACAGATATGATAATAATACTAACAAGCATATATCATCAATGACAATATAATATAAACAACAGGATATGGTGTCATATCCCATAGGTGGACAGTTACAGATATATAATAATTTAAACAACTAAAGCAGCATATTTCAATTGTCATTTCAATTGAAATCAAATTTAATAAATATAAGAACGTTAATCGTGAGTGATTTCTCATCTTTTGAGGCTAGATAGATTTGACAAGGAAACGAGCTACGAATGCAAGCATGACTTTCCAAAACAAGCTAGATTGGCACGAATCGACGAACGAAACTGATAAATCAGAATTGATGAATTGAATCAGAATCAGTCTGATATATATAGAAATACTTGTTATTTTTATTAAAATCAATATGGTATCCTTAAAACAAATTTAAAGTCGAAGTAGATATATATATAATTTACATTTTTAAATCCAATACATAAATCAATAGTGTTAGCATATAAAATAAAACATATCACTCGTATATAATTTAAACCAACCATGTATACTATACTAAAAGTAATATATATATATATATGTAACTCTTTATATAAAAAGAACGTACACTCGTATACTTATGCATAACCTCTATAAGCTTATATATATATATATATATATATATATATATAACAATATTGTTATAAACCGCAAATATCAAAGTATAACAAAATATATATAAACTTATTTTAAAACCAACAGCTAGAACAAATAGATAAGAACTAATATATATTTACAACAGATAAAAAACAACCGAGTTACCCCTTTTTCTTTTTCTTTTTTTTCCTTATATTTTTTTATACAAATACACACGGGACTGCTACATATATGAATATATATATATATATATATATATATATATATATATATATATTTAAACTATAACAAACTGTAAAATATATATATATGTGTGTGCTAAAAAAAATTCAACAGAACTTTACACAACATAACCCATTTGAACATATTATAATATACATAACAATATGTACTTACACGGTAACTCTATAATCAAAAATAAAACTCAGCAGATTACCTATAGGAGCATATATCATTTAGGTATACAGTGACATATAAAAACAAATCAGCAAAGCTTATAGTATGATAAATATATAAGGATACCTTAATATAAATATGCGTATGTACCATTATAAACTGTCACTTTATATGCAGTCTAAACATCATATATGCGATTATACTATATATATATATATATATATATATATATATATATATATATATATATATATATATATATATATATATATATATATATATATATATATAACAACACTTAAACATACCTAGTTATACTAGATCTCGGCTACAGACGACAAGCTAGGAGGAAGAGAAGAACGGAGGGGAAGGTGGGAAAACGAGAGGCAGAGGGTGTTGCTCTGATGGACGGCAGGTCGAAGCAATGGGTAACCGAGAAGATGAGGAAGTGGGCGTGGAATGACCTTAGCACGGAGGTGGTCGGCGAGGCTGATGAGGGCTGTACGGACGTGGGAAGCGGAGGAAGTAGAAGGCGGAGGGAGAGGGAATGAAGGTGGGTGGTGCTCGGTTTGCGGGCTGTGGAGGAGATGGCGTGGTGGAGTGAAACAGAGAGGGGAAGGTGTGTGAGGGCGGAGCCAGAGAAGGGAAGCGAGATCGGCAGTTGTCGTGCTGCCGTGAGGGGTGTGGGTAGCTCAGGGAAGGAGGCGGGCGTTGAGGCCGATGCGCAGTGGATCAGGTTGTTGGCCGATGTTGTTTTGCGCGTGATGTTTCCTGCGCGCAAGAATAAAGAGGAAGGGAAAAGAATAAAGGAAGGGGGGAAGATGAAGACGAGGCCGGTTGTAGATACGAAATGAAGATGAAGGAGGAGTAAAGGAATCTGTTAATAAATGGTTCAAAGTGAAAAAAGAAAATGACAGGCTATATAGATCTATAAATTTATTTCAAAGGAACGTAAGCACAAATCAGATCAAAAGAAATTTTTTAAATAGAAACGGCTATTCAAATGATTCAGAAGTTATTAAAGCAATTAATATTTGCTTGGATGACACGGATAAAGTTTGAAATTCAAAAGAAAACAAACGGTCACGGATCCGGCACCGATACGGTTACCGGTTTCGTAGATTCCGTTGTTTATCGGACTTTAAAACCCAGAATCGAATATAACGTAGAGCTTAGCATGACGCGACGATCAACACGGTATGCAGACATTGATGGTACGATCATCCGATCGAAAGTCGATAATCGGTACCGAAATGCTATTGTTTTGTCAGAATTAAGATAAACGGAGCAATAGAAGTCCAAATTTGAAAAAACGAAAGATGAAGTCTCACTCAGAAGAAGATTTAGAAATTTTCTATAGAAAAAAATTCAGGTTTAGAAATAAATTTATTACCATAAATTATTAACTAATTTGAATTTAATAGAATCACACAATAAAATTTAATTTCATATTATTAATTGAAAATTTATCATGGACTATGTTTTCCAATACGTATTCCAAATATAAAATTTTTATTCCAAAATTGTATTATTTAAAATTTCATTAACGTTATTAAAACCAATTAAAATTTATGGTTAAAGAAGGTTACATCTAATGTCAAAGAATCTAACTACTCTTCTGCTGTCACATCCAGGACCATATATAAAGCAACAACTGCCACCTGAATAAAGTGGCTACTAAAATTGTCTGTAACAAAAGCACCTGATTTAACACTCTCTCCCAGTGTTTTAAAAACCGTACCCTACCTCGGTCCGACCTCAAAAAACCCTGAACCTTGAACCACCACGGTCCGGAACTCAATCGGACCTCATTCATTCAAAAACCTTGGTCGGACCTTCAAACCGACGGTTCAACCATCAATTTTATCCGGTTGAACCACGGTTCTTTTGTTTTTTTCCTACTTTCACATCGTGTAATTTTCACTCATTTTCATCTTTTGCATTGTTTTGAAGAAAATAAGTAAATATATATATTTTAAAAATCATAATCGTTCCAAGGTCTAAGCCACTAACTTCGTCACTTTGTTCTTCACTGCTGCAAATTTCTCTAATACCATTACAAGACTCGTCAAGTTTGTCGTCATTAAACATCTATCGTTGTGTACTACTCTATTATATACAAAGTTGTAGTTGTGCACTGTAACAACATACAACTTCTGTTACACACCTTGAAGATCATTTAAAACCTGTGTACGTAGCATTATTATTTCATAAATTTTGTATATAGTTTGTAGTTAAACGAGCAAAATTTTCAAAAAAATAAATCACGGTTTCGACGGTTCAACCGGTTGAACCATCAAAACCTTAAACGTTCAATCATCGCGGTTCGAGGAACGACACGGTTTTAAAAACTATGCTCTCTCCACTAACATCAACAGAATAAGGATTCAAACCATAACTCCACAGCAACAGGTCAAATGCCATCACATGTTAAGATTGGCAGATCCTCACCGTTGAGGGCGAACCACAACTCAGAGAACTTTCATATTGTGCGGTGTCAATCAGAGACGTTCGGTCCTATTTCAACTGTTACAAAAGCACCCAAGCATGCATTTTGATAGGGTTTTGATTTCATTCTTACTCTTTCACACAATGAAATCCATCATTCTTCCTCGTAAACCTTATGACCGAATCAAGTAATAAAAAGAGTAAATCCATGGTAGACGTAGACTTTCCAATCGAACAACTCTAAATTCCTGTGTTTTTTTAATCTTTATTTGCGTTTACAATCTTTCGATTGGTCATTCAATCACACTTTTAACATATATTCCATAGCCTAAGGTCTTCATTAAATCATAACTTCAAGGTTGGTTGAAGATTCAACCAACAATATTGATTTGGTGGTATTACACTTCCAATTTTAAATTTTTTATTTCAATGAACATTTTAAATTAAATCTATACTGTTTATCAAATCAAATTTCACAAACATGACATACCAAATTCAAATTTAGCTTAAAAGGACTTATCTATTTTTTTTTTAAATAACCATAAATTCTAAATCAACAAAATCAATATAGTAAACTAATACTCATTTATTTGTTTTGTAGCATTAAGTTTTAAAAGACAACAAAATACATAACAAATTGGTGCAGAAAAATGGCAAACTCTTTATTTATTCAAATATAAACATGGATGGATCATATGACAAAAATTATATAATTACACAAATAACAAATTCGATTTGTTAGTGCATTTATCTTAAAAAATTAACCATAGCATAAAAGTTGATCTTCAAATGTATTTAAATACATTTTTTTTCCAATAAAATTGACTCGGTTGGTGGGTAGTTTAAACTAGAAGATCAAATGTCATAAATTGAATGGTCAAATGTATCATAAAGTCCCTTCGCCAGGAACGCGATGAGAGGAAGTCAGCCAGAAAGAGTGGCGGTGGCAGCAAGAGCAGAGTGAACGATTCCCAGAGTCGGCTAGTTACTGCCGAGGCCGAGCCTTTACAAAGACGACGAGCAGCTGATAATTCTGCCAAGAACTCAAACACTTCGGTCTTTAACGATTTCTCCACACCAACCTTGAATTTTGAGGTATCATTCACTTCTTTGGACATTATTGTTACTGACTTTTATCTTTCATGACTTGTTAGATTTTTATATTTTCAGTTTGGCAAGAGCCATAATGTTATGATTGATGAAGGCCAATTTCATTTGCACCCCTTTTTTGTCTTTCACGCTCCGGAAAAACATCTAATTTGGCACTTGCCATTTCGAACCAGCCCTTCAATTTTACCCTAACACCCATTCTATTTATTTTATATCTTACCATTTCTTACTCTAACCAAAGAAAACATCCCCAAACCTTAGATTCGAAATTACTACATCACCATTGCCATTAACCTAGCTTTCAAGCAATATTCCAAAATTAAGGTAATAAATCTTTGTTTAATGATTGTTGTTTTGTTTTGTTGTTGTTCGATCGTGCGATAGCGTTGTATACATGAAATTATTGATTTGGATTTGATGTTGTTTGGTTTTTTCTTTTCTGGTATTTTTTGGAAGATAGCACCCATGCTCGAACCGTGCGTGGGTATCTATAAGTACATGCCCATTGTTTGATTGGGAGATTGAAATGACCACACTAAATGCACACGAGGATTATAAAATTAACTATGGATGCTATTGTCGTGGTTGTTGAAAATATCCATGATCTGTACTAGCAGGGTAGGTTCAAGAATTTAAAGACAATTTCCCAAATACACCACGCTATTACAGAGTGTGGAGCTAGCATAAACCCATGTCAGGGATTATTGAGGCCATTCAGACTCTCCACGCCTGGGCCGCACATGGGTGTCGTTGCAAACCATGTTCAAACCTAGCTTGGGTTTTAAAGGTGACAACGCAATCTCGTGATTTTTTTTTGGGTTTGGATGAAAAACTCGTGCTTGCTTGTGCTTTATTCCACTTTGAGATGGTAAGAATATTTCAAGACTACGAAGAGAGAAAGGATGTTTGAAAAGAGGACATGTTTTGGGTTTAGGCGTGAAGGGAGAAAGGATGTTTGAAAAGAGGAGATGTTTTGGGTTTAGGCGTGGAGAGAAGCAATTGGAAAAGGAGAGTGGGAAGGAAGACGGGTAGAATGAAAAGAAAATATATTGAGTTATGAATTAAAAAAAAACACGGGGAGTGAAAGGTAAAAGTCGGGGTGCAAATTAGAATTGACCTTTGATTATTGGTGAATCAAGGTATGATTAGTACATCGTGGTTATCTTATTTGCTGCTTGCTTTTAGTACCTGATGCAATTGGCTACTTTCCCCCATCTAGTATTTGATGGTCTTAAAGTCAGCTTAAGGTGGATTTATACTAGAGCATGTTTGACAACTCTTTATAAATAATCAAAACCTACTTAAAAGCTACTTATTTGAATTGTAGTATTTGGGAACTCTTTATATGAAGATTGGAAAAGTAGTTTAGAAGTAGAAATTGGAGAAACAACTCATTGTTGTTTATGACCTATGAAGAAATTTCATAAGTAATTTTGATCAAGCAAACGGCTAAAATAGCTTTAAATTTTCAACAAATTTACAAAGAAAACGCCATTATTTTAAATTCAACATGGTCCAATTATG